>JAIFGZ020000061.1:0-600000 GCA_019925245.2 Oryza australiensis | reverse complement strand
ATGGTGGGGCCGCATTCAACTTGATGCCCTATGCCACCTTCGGGAAGTTTGACAAGGAGTCGAAGATCTAATCAAGACAAACACGGTTCTCAAAGACTTCGGCGACAATCCATCAGAAGCCAAGGGTGTTTTGAATATGGACCTGACCGTCGGTAGCAAGACTGTGCCCACGACATTTTTCGTCATCAACGGGAAAGGATCGTACAACCTACTACTTGGGAGGGACTGGATTCATGCAAACTGCTGCGTCCCTTCCACAATGCATCAAAGTTTGATCCAATGGAAAAGCGACAAGGTCGAGATCATGCCAGCCGACAGGTCAGTGAACGTCGCTAATGCCGATTTGCCGCTTTGGGAAATCGATGGTTGTTGACGAGAAATCTCTCTCACGCGCTGGCCTGGGAGATCTGCTTGACTTCAGTGCAGGTCCTTCTTAGCTGCCTACAATGTGTAGAGCGTGCCAGGTTATTTGATCTGCCAATCAACAAGAAAAAAAGACAGAAAAGCGTTCGTTAAGCGTTAGGTCAAGTCCCCACGGGATCGGCCGAGGAAAAATCCATGAACGTACATATACTATTCCAGGCCATATTTGGGCCAAACGACCAAAGCGCATTGGCTATGCCAAGACGATCATCAGTCATCCGATCCAAATATAACAAAGAATAATAAATATACGGATCAATAGATCAACCGATGCTGGGAAACTAACATCAAATCAGCTGATATTCCAATGAATCTCAGTGCAGGCGCAACACTCCTAGATCAAAGATATAAGCAAGTACAATCTAAACATAAAACATGGCCCTATTACAGATCTGATAACAATCATGCTAAAAGAAACACATCAAGATAAGTAAGGTCGGCTGAAACCCCGACGCTATCCTCAGATAATGTAAGTCCAAAAGAATAGATTACCAATGATTCTAAAGACGACTCAACAGTTCAGCCTTGATGCAGCATTAAGTATCAAAAGAAGCATTCAATCTATTACTTTCGATTTACACTCCG
Organism: Oryza australiensis; assembly: GCA_019925245.2. Classification (NCBI taxonomy): domain Eukaryota; kingdom Viridiplantae; phylum Streptophyta; class Magnoliopsida; order Poales; family Poaceae; genus Oryza; species Oryza australiensis. The sequence continues at coordinate 598,992 of JAIFGZ020000061.1, read as the reverse complement.
TAAGATGGTAGATACTACATACGAATCAACCAGCCCTCAAACCTAGCCTTGTTGACCACGCACCCCTGGAAAGATGAGTCAACTACAAGATAGATCTAAGCACCAAATTGGTTCATACGCACTATATGATATATATCGTAGTAAAACTATTGAATCCAATGTGTCATTGTGATGGAAGCATCAGAAACAAGTAATCTCACCACTAATGACAAACATTTACCTGAGTTTGGGGATCGAGATGATGCAGCCCAAAGCCAAACAGGGTGTTCGTCTAAAAGGAAAAAGATGGCGATGCGTCGAAGATTAGATTGATTGAATCGTCCTTTTACATAGGGTCTCGGGTCTTATTTATACCCAAGATACAAATATTTGTAACAACCTCGGACTCTATCTAAACTACTTTTTAAAACATCATATCATCCCTAGCGAGATCCATTACAACTAACAATTTAACAAACTCCTAAATTACAGATACAGCTGCCATTACAGGACTCTATCCATAGGTGGCAACATCTTTAAATGCGCAATTAACATCCGAATCCCCACTTATCTTCAAGTTTCTGCATTGGACACGGTTTTATCTCTTCTGAACTCGGAATCGGCTGTCGGCTGTTCCATTCAACCCATTCTCAGCCGACCAGCCCTGCAGCTGATTACTCTTTTAGCCGATATGGCTTCTGACCTCAGCCGATCCGATTCCACCTTGCCTTCTTAGGACTTAGGAACCTCATTACCAAATTCCAAGTGTTAACACATGCCCCCAAGTCCGTAACATAAAGTGTTGCGGATTTGTTTACCTATTCAAACTCCCACTCCCTTCTTGGCCCGAATCGTCTCGGCTTCTCCCAAGGGCTCTTTAAATATCCACTTTCCTCGGTCGAGCCACCCACGCTCCCATCGCGCGCTCGGCTTCCTTCTCAAACAAACTTCTTGCCCTTCTCTCTCTCTCCTCCAGCGGCTCCATCGGTGTTCGACACCTTCCACACTCTTCGAACCCCATCTTCGTCTCCGACCTTCCCGATGGCCTCCGCTGCGACCTCAAGCACCTCCAACTCGCTGGCCACCATTGCGCCCGCCGCGACCGCAACACCACCTGCCGCCGTCACTGGAACTGCCCTAGCCGCTACCACGAACGAATTCCCTCAGGTATTCCCCCTTTTTTTTACTTTATAATCTTACCCTCAACTCGTTCCTCCAAACACCCCTATACCCATAGTCCGTTTGGTAATTTTCAATAGTACTTCATCCCGCATTCTTTCTAATTAATACTTTTCTCATTCCAAACTATAAAACACCATCACCTCTGATCAGTACTTTTTTCCCTTCTTCAAATTGTAGCACCTCTCTCACCAAGTGCTCATCCCCAATTTAACACAAGAGGGAAAGTACTTCCTTGGGCCTATCGACGATACAGACCCAACTGACGTGATCATAGCCGAAACCAACCGCATGCCCTTCAACACTGCCAAACCATCTCTTTCCCACTGGAACGGGACGTTCAAGGCTTGGCCGTCTACCGACACAGCCTGGACTGAATGGTACAAGAGGATACAATCGGCTAAGTACACACAATGGGAAGAAAGAAAGCTTACCCAATGCTTGGAACTGTCCATCGCCAGCATGGAAAAAGACGAACCACTCCTATCGGCTGCAGCCTACTTTTGGAACGACAGTTTCAATGCCTTCCTCTTCAGGCAAGGGCCGATGACCATCACACTAGCCGATGTGCATATGACAACTAGGCTGGACATCGAATCATCGGCTAATCCATGTGTCTTGAACCGAAAAGGTCAACACCAGTTTAAAACCAAAGCCATCGGTGGATGGAGTGGTTTTATTGCCCAAAACATGAAAGATGGAACAATCAGCCACCGGGAATACACCGCCTTCCTGATGATGTGGCTGGAAAAATTTATGTTCTGCGGATCAAGCTGCAGGCCGACCGCTAATTGGCAAATAATGGCCAAAATCTTAGCCGACGGAACAGAGTTCGCATTGGGAAAATACATCCTCAGCTACACATATCAAATGCTGCATCAAGCCGCCACAAAAATAGCCGCCAACGCCCCAGTCAACACCGGTGGCCCCTGGTGGTTTCTCCAAATCTGGCTGGTGTTGGCCACCCAAAACGTGGCCGGTTGGCCCCGCCTGGCAGATGCCGGATTCCCAAGGCTAGAGCCAATCGAAGATGAAGAAGGCGGCCAAATCACCACTAGGCGATGCACCAACTATGGAGAAGCAGCCGCCGTCCATACAGGTTCAAGGCAATCGGTTGAGCTGTTGGCCGATTGGTTCGTAGCTTTCTACGACGGGTTATCCCGCGACAACCGTACCTGGTATTTCTACCCCGACCAAGGATCTTTCGAGCTGCCGATCTATTTCAAATGGGATGACCTCAACTCAGCCGACAGTCCAAGGTGTAGAAAATTGTTCTTCGCCTCTTTATCTCCCTGCATTCTGCCGACCGGGGTTCATCAAGGCCGATCGACAGCTCGGAGTTATGAATTCTACTACCCGGCATCGGCGGCGAGACAATTCGGCCTCGGGCAACTTCCCATCGGCTTCTTTTATGCCGATAAGATCGAGACCAGAGGAGCGGTCGGCCAAGATCTGATGATGAACTCGCTGCTGAACATAGCTGGTCCTACCTTCGACGATGCCGACAGAATCACCCTGTCGCCAAGGAGAAGCGCCGCTTACGACCGATGCTGGTTCGAACTTAGACGCCACATTTTCACCAACGGCCGTCTTGCTATATTGACTTGCTTCTGCCGGACGAGATCCCCTCGGTATATTTCTACTCACACCGATTATTCCTTTCCTACGATTCATTCATCGACCGCGTCGCCCGATTTAACATTCGTGCTTTGACTTCGCAGAAACAAAAATGGAGCGGCCGAAGGTAAGCGACTCTGGGCGCCCCATCGAATACAAACCAGGCGTTTTGGACACGGGGGGCCTTGCTCCGTCGGCCATCGGCTGGGGGGTGCCCACACTTTCATCTTTATTGCGAGGGCAGGTGCGCCATCCGATCGCACCAAAAAGGAAGACGGCGCCGCCGCCGCGTTCATCGGCTGCGCCTGCCCCAAAAGGGCGAAAAGATAGAACCGATCGCCTCGGCCGACAGCCCTCCTCCTCTAGATCCGGCCGTCGAGCGGTTCCTCAACGCCGCCGTCGACGAAGAGGCGCCAGTAGCCGTCCAGGCGACGGTCGAGACCGGGGCTTCGAGTCCTGAATCGGTAAATGCCCCAACTGACGCTCCGCCAGCCCCAAGCCCGCCGATGAGACGTTCTCCCATAAGTTTTTACTTCGTTGTTCCTGGTTTTGCGATGTTCACCCTGTTAGTGATATGCCCTAGAGGCAACATGGAGATGTTGGATATCACGTCAATGTTTATGTATAAATGAATAAAGTGTTATTCAGTTTCATGAAATAGACATCTTGTATTGATCAATAAGTACATGACTTATTTATGAGACTCTTTATGTATGAATCTATTTCTAAACGATCCCTGATCATATATCATATTGTTGGAACAAATATGATTCTAAGATCGGCATGTTTATTGATTGATGATCATGTCTCATAGATCATGGGTATGGGGATACCAAATCAATAAACATGGACATATGTGTTGGAGATTAGTTTTGGAATTAAATAATTGTTATTGTGTTCCAACACTATGTCAAAACGTTATTTCCGCTTCATGTTTGCAAGCGGAAGGATATGATTTTAGATCAATGAACAATGGTTGTTCAATATATCTTAGAGATATGTTCTATTTTCATGCTCCATTGGTGAATGGATTATACGTTTTGAATCTTGAAGCGTCTCCCATCTATAACATTAATACGTAAAGGCAGCTCTCTAATGATATAAACCCCACGTTTATCCGGCATTGTCGCTTAGGTCATATAAATAAGAAACGCATGGAGAAGCTCCATAAGGATGGATTGCTTCACTCTTTTGATTTTGAATCATTTGAGACATGTGAGTCTTGTTTACTTGGTAAGATGACAAAGGCACCTTTCACGGGACACAGTGAAAGAGCAAGTGACTTGTTGGCACTCATACATACCGATGTATGTGGACCAATGAGCTCAACGGCCGAGGTGGTTATCGCACTTCATTACCTTTACCGATGACTTTAGTAGATATGGTTATATCTACTTAATGAGGCATAAGTCCGAATCCTTTGAAAAGTTCAAAGAATTCCAGAATGAAGTACAGAATCATTTAGGGAAAACAATCAAGTTTCTACGATCGATCGTGGAGGGGAATACTTGAGCCAAGAGTTTGGTAATCATCAAAGATTGTGGAATTGTTTCACGCTTGACTCCGCCAGAACTCCACAATGGAATGGGGTGTCCGAACGGAGAAATCGCACCTTGTTGGACATGGTGCGGTCGATGATGAGCCAAAGTGATCTTCCGTTATCCTTCGGGGATATGCTCTTGAAACAACAGCGCTCACACTAAATAGAGTTCCATCTAAGTCGGTTGAAAAGACACCATATGAGATATGGACAGGGCAACCCCTAGTTTGTCTTTTCTCAAAATTTGGGGATACGAAGCTTACGTAAAACGTTTACGTCCGACAAGCTCACACCCAAATCGACAAGTGCTTCTTTGTGGGATATCCTAAGGAAACCAAGGGATATTACTTTTATAATCGGGAACAAGGCAAAGTGTTTGTCGCCCGACACGGTGTCTTCTTGGAGAAAGAGTTTCTTTCAAGAAGGGTTAGTGGGAGCAGGGTGCATCTTGAAGAAGTTCAAAAACACCGAAAACGTTTCGCGACCACGGAACCACAACAGAGGAGCAAAGTGTTGCGCCACCGCTTGTAAACCACCGCCCCACGGAGGTACGAAAGATCACGTCGTGCGCCCGACAGTACACAGTGCGTAACAACGTGATATATTGTTGTTGGACAACGATGAACCTAAGACCTATGAGGAAGCGATGGTGGGACCCGATTCCAACAAGTGGCTTGGAGCCATGAAATCCGAAATAGAATCCATGTACGACAATCAAGTTTGGAACTTGGTTGATCCACTGATGGTGTCAAAACCATTGAGTGTAAATGGGTTTTTAAGAAAAAGGCCGATATGGATGGAAATGTTCACATCTATAAGGCGCGATTGGTGGCGAAAGGTTTTAAACAGATTCAAGGAGTTGATTATGATGAAACCTTCTCGCCCGTCGCAATGCTTAAATCTATTCGGATTATCCTAGCGATTGCTGCATATTTCGATTATGAGATATGGCGATGGATGTCAAAACGGCTTTCCGAATGGAAACCTAAGCGAGGATGTATACATGATACAACCTAAGGGTTTTGTCGATCCAGAATCACCTGGAAAGATATGCAAGCTACAGAAATCCATTTATGGATTGAAGCAAGCATCTCGGAGTTGGAATATTCGTTTTGATGAAGTAATCAAAGGGTTTGGTTTCATCAAAAACGAAGAAGAGGCCTGTGTTTACAAAAAGGTCGGTGGGAGCGCAATTGTATTTCTAATCTTATATGTGGATGACATATTGTTGATTGGAAATGATATCCCTATGCTAGAATCCGTCAAGTCTTCATTGAAAAATAGTTTTTCCATGAAAGACTTAGGGGAGGCAGCATACATATTGGGCATTCGGATCTATAGAGATAGATCCAAGAGGCTAATTGGATTAAGCCAAAGTACATACATTGACAAGGTGTTGAAAAGGTTCAACATGCATGATTCCAAGAAAGGTTTCTTGCCCATGTCACATGGCATTAATCTTAGTAAGAATCAGTGTCCTCAGACACATGATGAGCGGAATAAGATGGGTATGGTTCCATATGCTTCGACAATTGGATCCATTATGTATGCCATGCTTTGTACACGTCCAGATGTCTCGTCGCTTTGAGTGCTACGAGCAGATACCAGTCAGATCCAGGTGAAGGTCACTGGACTGCCGTAAAGAATATCCTTAAGTACTTGAGAAGAACTAAGGATATGTTCCTAGTCTATGGAGGTGAAGAAGAGATCGTTGTAAGTGGTTACACCGATGCTAGCTTCCAAACAGACAAGGATGATTATAGATCGCAATCTGGGTTTGTGTTTTGCCTGAACGGAGGCGCAGTCAGTTGGAAGAGTTCCAAGCAGGATACTGTTGCTGATTCTACAACGGAGGCCGAGTACATTGCTGCTTCGGAAGCTGCAAAGGAGGCTGTTTGGATCAAGAAATTCGTTTCTGAGCTTGGTGTGATGACTAGTGCGACTGGTCCAATGTCTCTCTATTGTGATAATAGTGGAGCCATTGCGCAAGCCAAGGAGCCAAGGTCACATCAGAAGTCCAAACACATACTTCGGCGATATCATCTCATCCGCGAGATAGTGGACAGAGGTGATGTCAAGATATGCAAAGTGCACACGGATCTCAACATAGCCGATCCGCTGACAAAACCTCTCCCTCAGCCGAAACATGAGGCGCACACAAGAGCAATGGGTATTAGATACTTACATGATTGACTCTAGTGAAAGTGGGAGATTGTTAGTGATATGCCCTAGAGGCAACATGGAGATGTTGGATATCACGTCAATGTTTATGTATAAATGAATAAAGTGTTATTCAGTTCCATGAAATAGACATCTTGTATTGATCAATAAGTACGTGACTTATTTATGAGACTCTTTATGTATGAATCTATTTCTAAACGATCCCTGATCATATATCATATTGTTGGAACAAATATGATTCTAAGATCGGCATGTTTATTGATTGATGATCATGTCTCATAGATCATGGGTATGGGGATACCAAATCAATAAACATGGACATATGTGTTAGAGAACACATTGTTGGATAGACCCACCATGAGACACTACAGGAATTAATGTGCCATTAGTTGGTCTCAGGTAGTGTTGGTACAAAGTCCTTAGACCTGAGATCACCATGGATTCCAACATGTGCAGTAGCCTATTTTGGGACTACCAAACGCTATTCCGTAACTAGGTAGCTATAAAGGTAGTTTTCGGGTTTGCTATGAAACATGGAGTGGGATGTGAGTGATCAAGATGGAATTTGCCCCTCCTTTGGAGAGATATCTTCGGGCCTCTCGAGGTACCGGATTATGGAAATGCATGGCCATGCTGAGTTGATTGAGGAGTCAATCAAGACGATAATCCAATACGGTTCGAGTGAAAGGTTAAGCTATTGAAGGGATGGCACACATCTTGCCTATAGCTTAACTGATATCGTGAGGCAAAGGATTTGTGTACACATTACAGGTTCAGAGCCAATATTATTCTTGTATACTATGGTGTCAATATGTGCTGCTAGGCGCCGCTGTTGACGGGTCGGCTGAGTTGGACTCGAGCCGACGATCGGCTAAGCTAGACTATAGCCGAAACCGAGTATACCTGAACCTACAGGGTCGCACGCTTAAGGGGATAAGAACAGGCATTCGAGTTGGACTCGAATACGGCTCGATCGGATAGGGATCCGATCGGATAGAGTCCTATGGGCTTACGACGTATGGGCGGCCAACTCTATGAGATTCGGATGGGATCCGATTCAAAATAGAGTCCTGATCGGCCACGAGTCCCAGTCGGCCAACTCTATATAAAGGGGTGAGGGGTGGAGAGCTGCGTAGGAAATCAAGTCAATTGATTGCGCCGAAATCAATCTGATCACACGCGGCTTTAGAAGTCGTCGAGATCAATCTCCACAGAAACCCTCCCCACCTTCGAGCCTAGCCTTGCATCGCGTGCTAGCACACGGGTGTTCGGCGTTCTGTCCCCGGACGTGTGGATACCGGTAGAGGCGCTGCTACGTTGCGCGCTGTTGATCGGCTTCGGATCGGCTGCAATCGGAGCGATTGGCTGATTGGCGAATCGGCTGTCCCCGGGTATCGGCTGTCGGCTTGCGGGAATCGGCAGCACAGTTCCAGATCGGATAGCCCTGATTGGCTGTTTCCGCTGCACACTCCAATCGGTAACGATCTATCGGCCCTTACTTGCAAGTGTTCCTGGTTTGCGCGGTAAAAAGTTTTTGTTTTCGGCTAGCGTAGCCTCCGCGTAACCCTTCACACACGTATCTGATTTGTCTGTTCCTCGTAGTTCAAGAAACTGGCTGGTCGCGCCCCTCGCCCTGCTTTGCCGGTAATCGGCTCTTACCCCTTTGCCTGTGACAATCAATTAGTTCGTCTGCTAATCCCGTTTCCCTTTTGCAGCTTCCGCGATCTCCGCCGGCCGCTCCCTAGGCGTTGAGTGAATGTACCGCGCCTGTTGGTGGCGGCGACGATGACACGGGCAGGGAAAGCCAGACGGCAGCGGGGAATGATCCAGCCGAACTGGTAATCCCGACGACGGCGCCGACGGTAAGCTGACCGGCCCCGAACATTGGTTTTGCCATGCCCCTGACCCTTTCTTTCTTCTGCAGCGCGTGGCCGATCTCCTCAACTTTGACTTGTCGGAGTTTGAGGAACCTGGCAATGCTGGCGAGGAAACGCTTGCGGCGTCGGCTGAGAACCTGAAGGCCACCTTGGCTGATATCGGCAACCGACTGGATACCTCATTAGATGCGTTGGTGGTCGACTGCGGCTCCATACACGCACGGTTCAGGGATATCCAAGACCAGCTGCCGGATGCTGTAGCTGAAGCCATCGCGCCGGCGACCTTCATGGAAGCCTACCAGCTAAAATACGAACGAGCCCGGTAGCGAGTCATTGATCGGCGTGAGAGTCAGGCGCGGTCGGCTGCCATCCAATCGACCAAAGACGCCATTGAAGCCCGAAAAACCGCCTTCAACCGCCTAAAAACTGAGCCGGCAGCCAAGCTTGAACAACTTCATGCCCGCCGGGACCAACTGGTAGCCGATCTCGTTCAGATCACCAATGAGATCGATGTCCATGAAGAGTATATGGCTGATTTGCCGGCCAGGGTTGAAGCTGAGCGTAGAAGTATCGGGGCGGCCGTCGCGCATTTACGGGGCTTGGTGCAGAGTGCTCGATCGGTGGCGGGGTCCGAGGCCGACGATCTCAGGGCAATCGGCGAGGTCGACCTGGTTAGGCTGACAGCTCTATCGGCGATAGCCGATTTTCTAAAGAAATGAAGATTGTAAAATATCCGACCCTGCGAGGTCGGCTTGTGTTTCTCTGACATGTGCTTTGTGATGTAACCGGACAGCCTGTATCAATCGTGCTTGTATCGTTTAGTTCAAAATCGCTCAGAAGTGACGCCCCAACGTTCACCGTCCATCTCTCGGTTATTCGATTCTCTAGCCATCGGCTGATAATATCCGATTACGTCGTCGCCCTGTTTTCGTAGGCCGACCCCCTCGAATCTGTACTCCGGGAACCCATGAGCCCAGGGCGACAGGTATCCATACCTGCGCAATCGCTGGCTTTCGACGATTCCCGACGCCCTTAATAATGATCTCTTTGACTCCCGGGTTGGCAGCGACCTTTCACATCTAATAATCATATCTTTTCTTTCTATAAATGGGTTTCCCGCTCTTCGAATAACTCACTACCGAAAGCGACGAACTTCCAATAGTGAAATACCTAGTCCTTTGATTCTGTGGCCAGGCTTCTCATGGCGTCTTCTAGTTCATCGGTGAACCAGGTGGTTTCTCAACTCCTCTACTCTCACCGATTTCTATTTTCGAAAACTCATGGACGGAATCCATTGCAGCCGCCGCACCCGCTTCGGGTGATCCAGGGAATCATGGAGACGTCGTACGAGCTGTCGGTCAGCCAGGACCAACGGGTGAGGGCGCACCTAAAGCGCTTTAGGGTGTTGGAGGCTCACCACCCGACGGCCAGGCCGCCTTTCCACCTCGGTGGCATTCTGGCTGCTGCCCCCATGGCGTACCCGACGCTCGCGCGCCTCGACCGGCTGGAGGGGAGGCAGGCCCAACTCGCCAACGAGTTGTTGATCACCACCACCGACATAAGGGTCACTCGGTTGGAGCATCTGATCTTGGATGCTCCGGAAATGGAAACTGCGGAGCCCTTTGAACGAGCCCTGGCGGCCATTAGGGAGTACCTGGCAAACATGTAATCCAAGACGGCCTCGCGCCGACTCTGAATAAAACGCGGTTTAATGTTCCTGGGTTCCTTCTGACTTGAGGTTTCTTCAACTCCCTGGCTTGATTAGTCAAAAGTTGTCTTTTTCGACCATGCGTATTGTCTGATTGTCTCACATGCACTTTTTAGACCATGCGTATTGTCTGATTGTCTCACGCATGTGTAGCGTATGTGTATGCCCCCCAAGTTTTGGTGATAGCTTCGATGTCGACGAAACTTGTTGATAGTAGTCATGTTGATCGCTGCCGGGGGTCCTGAGCCGATCATGGGCGTGGGAGGGGAAAGCGAATGCCTAAAGGCGATGCCCCATAAGGCATCGGCTGTCGTGGGTCGGCCTATTGTGGCGATAGCCGACTCACGCATTGATCCACACACTCGGGTAGTATTTATTTAGATATTTTCCGTTGAGGGCCCTTCCGAATACCACCCCATCTAGTCCTTTCAGCATGTAGGCTCCTTTGGATACACATTTGTGGACTTTGAAAGGCCCCTCCCAATTCGGCGACCATTTGCCGAATTTGTTATCTCTGGATCCGTTTGGGAGTATGAGCTTCCAAACGAGCTCGCCTTCCTCAAATGATTTAGGGACGACCTTTTTATTGTAATGTCTGGCTACCCGTTCCTTATCTTTTGTTACTTTTTCTAAAGCTCTCATTCTGGATAAGGCAAGATCCTCCGATTCGTCTATCGTGAGATTATAATAGTCGTCGGCTGTGAGTTGGTCTTGCAACTGAATGCGTCTTGAGCCGATTACGCTTTCCCATGGAAGTACTGCTTCGTGCCCATAGACCAGTTTGTATGGGGGAACTTGGATGGACCCATGACATGCCATCCGATAGGCCCACAATGCTTCGGCCAATCGGGTGTGCCATTGTTTGGGATGCTCAGATATCTTTCTTTTGATCAGCTTGATTAAGCTTTTGTTTGACGCTTCGGCCTGACCGTTGGCTTGTGCGTAATACGGCGAAGAGTTAAGCAGCTTGATCCCCATGTCATCGGCGAACTGGATGAATTCGTCCGAAACAAAGATGGACCCTTGGTCGGTCGTTATCGTTTGCGGAATGCCGAATCTGTAGATGATGTGTTCTTTGACGAACTCGATTGCGTCTTTACAATCCACTTTTCGGAGGGGAATTGCTTCTACCCATTTTGTGAAATAATCTGTGGCCACTAGTATAAACTTGTGCCCCTTGCTTGAAGGTGGATTGATTTGGCCGATCATGTCCATGCCCCACCCTCTGAAAGGCCATGGTTTAATGATCGGGTTCATGGCCGACGTCGGGGCTCGTTCCACCGTGCCGAATTTTTGGCAGTCTTGGCATCCTTTATAGTATTTAAAACAATCTTCTAGCATTGTCGGCCAGAAATACTCGGCTCGACGAAGTAGCCACTTCATTTTGTGTGCCGACTGATGTGTGCCGCAGATTCTTTATATTCTTTTAATAATTCAATAAGTTGAGATCTACAAAGAGGAGATAAATTTTTACTAATGTACGTCGGCCTTGGCTTGTCGCCAGATCCGATGTCGATCTCTTCTAACTTGTCGGCCGACGTGAAGCCTTGTCCTAACTTGCCATCGTCTTCGTCCACGGTGGCTACGCCGAGCACGCTGGATCCCTCCACCATGTCTTGTTCAAAGCAGCAGCTGCGGCTCGTCGCTTCCGATGGGCTGTATTGTTGAATTGGACACGTTTAGAAAATCGGCTTGCCAGACTTTCCCAAATAAACATTCGATGCCTTCGATTTCCCAAAGCGGCAAATCGGCACTGACGATACTAACTGACCTGTCGGTTGGCACGATCTCGATCTTATCGCCGTCCCACTGGATGAGGCTCTGGTGCATTGTAGAAGGGATGCAGCAGTTAGCATGGATCCAGTCCCTTCCGAGCAGCAGGCTGTAAGACCCCTTCCCATCGATGACAAAAAACGTTGTGGGCACAGTTTTGTTGCCGATGGTCAGTTCGACGTAGAGAATGCCTTTGGTCTCTGATGGGTTGCCGCCGAAGTCCTTGAGTACCATGTTGGTTTTGATCAGGTCTTCGGCCCCTTTTCCAAGCTTTCTGAAAGTTGCGTAAGGCATGAGGTTGACGCCGCTCCTCCATCGACCAGCATTTTGGAAATCGGCTTGCCGTTGACGAACCCTTTAACGTATAACGGTTTCAGATGCCGATTTTCGGTCCCTTCCGGCTTGTCAAAGATGGCCTGGTCTGGCGAGATCATTAGTTTTGTCGGGTCATCTTCGATAGTATCTGCGTCGGCTTCGGGGGCACTGAATTCGGCGGGCAACACGAAGACCATGTTGACCGATGCGGTAGCTTTACTCTTCCCCTTGGCTGCCCTTCTGGCTTGGTCGGCGGGGCTTTCTTCGCCTTGCTCTTCGGTGGCCGTAGCGTTCTCCTGCTTGGGTACCCACCGTCTCTTGATTTTACCCAGCCGATGGCATTGTTCGTATATCATTTGTCTCACCTCGTCCTTTCTTCCTTCATGCTTAAGCCGCTGAATTCTCCTCTTCTGGGTCTTCGTAAATAGATCGGACGGGCACCATTGGGGATTGGCCGATCCCTCCTTGTCGGCCTCCTTGTTACTGCGGTCGTCCCCATCCTGATTCTCGTCGATGAAGAAGTCTTGATGGATCGGACCGAGCCGATCGTGGACCGGTCGCCGTCTTTGGTTTAGTTGGACGGCTCTGGGAATGAACCGGACTGGGCTTGCGGACGACGAGCTCCTGTGTTCGTCATGGTTGTGATGATCGTTACATGCCGGGCAGTCTTCCAGTGTTGGTAGTCTCATGCCGAATTCCCAAGCAATGCTCGAAGAAGCCGCAATGCCAATGTGGATCATCATGGCTTGCTATGTTCCGCCGGCTTTGGACTCTTGGCTCGTGCCGGCGAGGTGCTTCGTCAGAAATTTCTTCACGCCGAGACCGATATTGACGGTGGTATCGGCTTCGTTCGTGGATCGGCCGTCGGCCGCCCAACTCCGATAACCGGGCGCACCATGTTGATCTGTGCGGTGGGGTTTCCAATCTGGCCCTCTCCTGTTTCGGCCTCGATCACCGTATCGGCTAAGCCGTACGCTGTTCTGTCCTACCGATCAACTCTTCCGAGGCCGACATGGACTATGTTGACCGGAACGGATTGCCGTCCACTTTCATTGGCCGACTTGAGTCAAAACTTCAACTTCCCGCCTCGATGGCCGATTGGATCTCGCGCCCGAAGACTTTGCAATCGTTCGTGGCGTGAGATGTGGAGTTGTGCCACTTGTAGTATTTCTTCTTTTTCAACTCTTCTACGACGGATCACATGATTTTCGACAACTGAATCTGTTTCTCTTTGAGTAGTAAATCGAAGATCTTGTCGGCTTTAGTGATGTCAAAATCGTATTTCTCTTCTTTAGCCGTCTTCGCAGCCCACGCGACGATGGCCTTCTTGTTCTTAGCCCATTCACGCCGCCACTTCCGTTTCGTCGTCGTCGGATCCGTAATCCGAGTCGACGACGACTTGTGTTATGGTTTTGACGACCTTCCCGGTTTCTTGGAAACGTTGTTCATGGGCCGTTACCCTCTCGCGCCAGTGGGCTAGACTTTCGAAGTCCCGCGCAGAGAATCTTTCCCCGATTGGCGCGATCGGACCATGGAAGGCTAAATCGGCCAGGTGGCGTCCGATAGCACCAGGTCAGTAGCATCGATTTCTCATTTCTCCGAAGCGCTGAATGTAATCCGAACCGATTCATTATGTTTTTGCTCGACGTGGTGAGGTCCGACAACTTCATTTCATGGTTGCCGGAATAAAAATAGCCGTGAAACTGTTTCTCAAGATCGGCTCAACTCTGAATTGAGTTGTAAGGCAATGAGGAGAACCAAGGGAAGGCCGATCCTGAAAGAGAAAGGGGAAATAGCCGAACCCTCAAGGGGTCAGTAGCCGATGCTTCACCACATTTTGCTAAGAATCGGCTGATATGCTCGTAGGTAGATACGTTGTCTTGTCCCGAGAACTTGGAGAAATCCAGATTTTGTATCGCTTGGGCAATGGAATTCTTTCGAAATGCTCCTGGATAGGGTACCGGTACATATTTCCCGAGTCTTTTGGTTTGAGGCCGAATTGATCCCGCATAACGTCTGCGATTAGTTCGGCCCAGGTCCTATTATCTTGTTGTATCGGCTCGTATGGCTCATACGGCATACGTGCCTGCCGATACATCTGTGGCGATGTCTGAGGCCGGTAATGATGATCCTGACGACCCCCTTGGTATTGGTAGCGATGATCAGCGGGTGGCGACCGAGGTTCCTGTGGTGGCGTTGGCGGGTCTGGAAACAGCTGTCGGCCCCCGACATTCTGCTGTCTGCCATGATCAATCGGCTCTGGCTGCCGATTATGATGGAATATGTCGAATTGGCCTTGGGGCAGCGGTTGTTGTCGGTTTAAAATAGTGACTGCTGGTTTCACGGCTGTCCCGCTTGGACTCAAGTGGCCGACTCCTCCTGGCGGGTTGGGTTGCGCTATTAGTGGAAGCGGCCGATCTTGGGTGACTAGTGTCCTGTAATCAGGAAACTTGCTATCCGTGAAATATGTAGGGCCCCGTTGCAGCTGCTCGGCTACCTTGGCATCGACCACGTGAGAAATCATATTATTGAGGGTGTTGACCAGGATGCTGCTCTGGTTGACCAGTGCGTGATGGACAGCCGAGTCGATCCGATCTTGCAAAGAGTACACGGCTTGATCATCCTGCATTTGAGTTGGCTCTTCCACTTTCTGTTTGCCCATCGCATCGCTTGACGAGGATGCTATGGTATCATTGAGGTGAACTTGTACTTTTGGTGCACCGTTCCAGACCTCGTTTGGGTGAAGGATTGAAGATAATTGTTCGGGAGTTCCTCCACCATCCTCTTATACTCGGCTTCTGTTCATCGATAGTTGATCCATTTTTACAGTACGACATTGTCCCGTGTGATGCCAGGGGATCTTGGAGTCAACCATCTTGCCGGCTGAGTCTATTCGTCCGAGTCGAGCCGACAAAGATAGTCCCACTGGGCATGCCAAGAAGCGTGTTGACGAGAAATCTCTCTCACGCGCTGGCCTGGGAGATCTGCTTGACTCCAGTGTAGGTCCTTCTTAGTTGCCTACAATGTGTAGAGCGTGCCAGTTGATTTGATCTGCCAATCAACAAGAAAAAAAGACAGAAAAGCGTTCGTTAAGCGTTAGGTCAAGCCCCACGGGATCGGCCGAGGAAAAATCCATGAACATACATATACTATTCCAGGCCATATTTGGGCCAAACGACCAAAGCGCTTCGGCTATGCCAAGACGATCATCGATCATCCGATCCAAATATAATGAAGAATAATAAATATACGGATCAATAGATCAACCGATGCTTGGGAAACTAACATCAAATCAGCGATATTCCAATGAATCTAAGTGCAGCAACAACACTCCTAGATCAAAGATATAAGCAAGTACAATCTAAACATAAAACACGGCCCTATTACGAGATCTGATAACAATCATGCTAAAAGAAACACATCAAGATAAGTAAGGTCGGCAAACCCCGACGCTATCCCCGATAATGTAAGTCCAAAAGAATAGATTACCAATGATTCTAAAGACGACTCAACAGTTCAGCCTTGATGCAGCATTAAGTATCAAAAGAAGCATTCAATCTATTACTTTCGATTTACACTCCGTAAGATGGTAGATACTGCATACGAATCAACCAGCCCTCAAACCTAGCCTTGTTGACCACGCACCCCTGGAAAGATGAGTCAACTACAAGATAGATCTAAGCACCGAATTGGTTCATACGCACTATATGATATATATCGTAGTAAAACTATTGAATCCAATGTGTCATTGTGATGGAAGCATCGAAACAAGTAATCTCACCACTAATGACAAACATTTACCGAGTTTGGGGATCGAGACGATGCGCCCAAAGCCAAACAGGTGTTCTGTCTAAAAGGAAAAAGATGGCGATGCGTCGAAGATTAGATTGATTGAATCGTCCTTTTACATAGGGTCTCGGGTCTTATTTATACCCAAGATACAAATATTTGTAACAACCTCGGACTCTATCTAAACTACTTTTTAAAACATCATATCATCCCTAGCGAGATCCATTACAACTAACAATTTAACAAACTCCTAAATTACAGATACAACTGCCATTACAGGACTCTATCCATAGGTGGCAACATCTTTAAACGCGCTATTAACATCCGAATCCCCACTTATCTTCAAGTTTCTGCATTGGACACGGTTTTATCTCTTCTGAACTCGGAATCGGCTGTCGGCTGTTCCATTCAACCCATTCTCAGCCGACCAGCCCTGCAGCCGATTACTCTTTTAGCCGATACGGCTTCTGACCTCAGCCGATCCGATTCCACCTTGCCTTCTTAGGACTTAGGAACCTCATTACCAAATTCCAGTGTTAACAATGGTATTGATTGTCTGTCCAGCAAAATCTGGCAAGCCGATTCTGCTATACAGCCTATTGGAGACAAAGGGCCTCAATTATTACTTTGAAGACATCGTGGAGGGCTCGAGCGTCTACAACGAGGACACCATGGACGACAACGATGACAAACTTGGGCAGGGTTTTATGTCGGCCGACGAGTTAGAAGAGATTGATATAGGTCCAGGTGATAGGCCTAGGCCGACATATATTAGCAAAAATTTGTCTTCTCGTTTTAAATCCAAGCTTGTTGATTTATTAAAGGAATATAAAGATTGTTTTGCTTGGGAGTATTTCAAGATGCCTGGTCTTAGCCAATCTATTGTTGTGCATCGGCTGCCCATAAAGCCGGGATATCGGCAGTACAAACAACCTCCCAGGAGGTTTAAAGCCGATATGTATGATGCGATTAAAGCCGAAATCACTCGACTATACGATGCTGGATTCATTCGGCCCTGCTGATATGCAGAGTGGGTTTTAAACATAGTTTCAGTAATGAAGAAAAATGGCAAACTTAGGGTGTGTATTGATTTCAGGGACCTAAACAAAGCTACCCCTAAGGACGAATACCCAATGCCCATAGCCGATTTGCTCGTGGATGCTACTTTCGGCCACAAAATCATAAGCTTTATGGATGGCACTGTAGGTTACAATCAGATTTTCATGGCCGAAGAAGATATCCACAAGACTGCTTTCAGATGCCCAGGAGCAATTGGCTTATACGATTGGGTTTTCATGATATTTGGCTTGAAGAATGCTGGAGCAACTTATCAAAGGGCCATGAACTACATTTTTCATGATATGATCGGCTCTCTAGTGGAGATCTACATTGATGACGTTGTCGTCAAATCCAGGGAAATAGAGGACCACATAGCCGATCTGAGACAGGTTTTGGAGAGAACGAGGAAGTACGGCCTAAAAATGAACCCACTAAAGTGTGCGTTCGGCGTGTCGGCTGGGTAATTTTTAGAGTTTCTTGTTCATGAGAGAGGAATACATGTTACACCAAGGAGCATCAATGCTATCAAGACAGTTCAGCCTCCGAGGGACAAGAAGCAACTGCAATCTTTGATCGGCAAAATCAACTTCATCAGACGATTCATCGCCAACCTTTCAGAAAAGATGGAGCCGTTCACACCATTGCTTTGGCTGAAAGCCGATCAAGAATTCACTTGGAGGGAAGAGCAGCAAAAGACGTTGGACAATATCAAGGATTACTTAAGCTCACCTCCAGTTTTGATTTCTCCACAGAAAGGGATACCATTCAAGCTATATCTGTCAGCCGACGAAAAGTCCATCAGATCGGTTTTGATTCAGGAGATCGAAGGGAAGGAAAAGGCCATCTTTTATCTCAGTCGATGGCTTCTGGATGCAGAAACAAGGTATTCACCAGTGGAGAAATTGTGTCTTTGCCTGCATTTTTCATGCATAAAGTTGAGGCATTACTTGTTATCCAATGAGTGCACCGTGGTATGCAAAGCCGATGTAGTAAAGTACATGCTATCGGCTCCAATGCTAAAAGGACGAGTTGGGAAATTGATTTTTGCCATGACGGAGTTTGATTTAAGATACCAGGCGCCCAGGGTAGTTAAAGGACAAGCTATAGCCAATTTTATAGTGGAACACAGAGATGACTCAATCGACTCAGTGGATATCTTGTCTTGGACTTTGACATTTTATGGTTCGGTTTGCATAAATGGATGCGGCATCGGCTTGGTGATAATTTCCCCAAGGGGGGCAAGCTTCGAGTTTGCTTTCTCAGTAAACCCCCATGCTACAAATAACCAAGCCAAATACGAAGCCGTGCTTAAGGGATTACAACTTCTCAAGGAGGTCAAAGCCGACGCCATTGAAATTATGGGAGATTCACTGTTGGTCATCAGCCAGCTGTCAGGAGAATATGAGTGCAAAAATGATGCGCTGATGGTCTACTATCAAAGATGCCGAGAATTGATGGATAGCTTTCGACTAGTAACTTTGAAGCACATCCTAGAGAACAGAATGCAGAAGCCAATGATTTAGCTCAGGGGGCATTAGGCTACAGGCCGATGACGAAAGGTATTGAAGTAGAGATCGCCACCATGACAGGCGACGACTGGAGATTTGATGTCTACAACTACTTACGAAACCCCTCCCAGTCGGCTTCGAGGAAATTACTCTACAAGGCTTTGAGATATGTCTTGCTCGACGAAGATTTATATTATCGGATGATTGATGGCGTGTTGCTTAAGTGTCTCAGTGCTGATCAAGCCAAGGTGGCTATCGGAGAAGTGCATGAGGGAATTTGTGGCACACATCAATCGACTCACAAAATAAAGTGTCTACTTCGAAGAGCAGGGTTTTTTTTGGCTGACGATGCTGGAAGATTGTTTCAAGTACTACAAAGGCTGCCAGGATTGCCAGAGGTTTGGAGCTATCCAGAGAGCACCAGCATCGGCTATGAACCCAATTATCAAACCTTGGCCGTTCAGAGGTTGGGGAATCGACATGATCGGCCAAATCAATCCACCCTCGAGTAAAGGACACAAGTTCATATTGGTGGCAATAGATTATTTTACCAAGTGGGTGGAAGCAATTCCTTTGAAGAAGGTTGATTCTAGGGACGCAATCGAGTTTGTTAAGGAGCACATCATATACTGATTCGGCATCCCTCAAACTATAACTATGGATCAAGGATCTATTTTCATATTGAATAAGTTCATTCAGTTTGCCGACGACATGGGATCAAGCTACTCAATTCTTCACCATATTATGCTCAGGCTAACGGGCAAGCAGAGGCTTCAAACAAAATTCTAAGCAAGCTGATGAAGATAAAGATAATGGAATACCCCAAGCAATGGCACAGCCGATTAGCCGAGTCACTTTAGGCCTATCGGATGGCTTGCCATGGATCTATCCAAGTGCCTCCATATAAACTGGTCTATGGAGATGAAGCAGTGCTGCCATGGGAAACAATCATTGACTCCAGAAGGATTCAGTTACAAGATCAGCTTACAGCCAACGATTATTGCAACTTGATGGTGGATGAATCAGAAGACTTGGTTTTGTCAAGAATGAGGGCCTTGGAAAAGGTGACAAGGGACAAGGAGAGAGTAGCCCGTCACTATAACAAGAAAGTTGTGCCTAAGTCGTTTGAAGAGGGCGAGCTCGTTTGGAAATTAATGTTGCCGATCGGATCAAGGGATAATAAGTTTGGCAAGTGGTCATCGAATTGCGAAGAGCCTTTCAGGATCCACAAATGCGTCTCTAAAGGGGCCTATATGCTAGAAGGATTGGATGAAAAAGTATTTGGAAGGGATCTAAATGGCAAGTATTTGAAGAAATTTTACCCAAGTGTTTGGATCAATTCATGATTTGGCTATGGTTGTGCCGATTTGTGCTAGCCGATGCATTGTGGGACACAAGCATCGCCTTTAGGACTTTTTTTACGCCATGTTTTCCCCTAATTTTTCTATGTCGGTTCAGCCTAGCCGACGGCAATAAGATTTTTGATTTGATAATTTTGTTAATGCTAAGTATACCACAACAAAATTAGGGGGGCATATACAACACATATAATCGGATACCAAGAAGGCAGGTAGAGCAAATTTTTCAAATTTTTGAAGCTTCCAAGTTTAAAGTGAAGTAATCGGCAAGCATACATATCAGTGGCATTCAATAAAGATTAAGCAGAATGAGCCGATTACAAAAGTAGTTCAAGCCAATTACAAGTTGGATCAGGAGTTCAGTTACAAGAATGTCCTAGTTGGCTATTACAATCGGCTTAACGCTTAAGGAAGTCAACGATAGCCGATATCGCCTTACGGCGAATCTTATCGATCTCTTCAACCGCCTTGGCATCGGTTGCATCAGTTCCGGCCACTGGCTTCACTGCCTTCGTCAGATCGGTTATATAGGACACAACCGCCTTGATCTTTGCTCGTTGATCTTCGATTTCCTTTGGCAGGTTGGCCACACATTCTTCTTGGATCTGGATTTCAGTCTTGATCTTGACGAGTTCAGCCACCAGTTCATCTCGGCATGCGCGAAGCCAATCTAGTTTGGCAATCGGCTCAGTTTTCAGAGTGTCGAACTTGGGTTTTGGCCTTGATCGTAGCTGCCAATGACTTGTTCTCTTGGCGGTCGGCTATCCGCTGCTTTGCTCTCTCGTATTTGTGCCGATGTGCCTCAAGAAAGGTTGCTGGTGCGATGGCGTCGGCTAGATCGTTGGGGAGCCTGGCTTGGATTTCTTCAAACCGGCTACGGACAGAGCCACAATCGGCCACCAGTGCATCCAGGGAACTCTCCAGCCGGTTAGCGATGTCGGCCAGTGTAATCCTTAAATCTTCGTCCAGCGGTACTATGGCCTTGTCGGCAGCTTCATCAGGATCGACGAATTCTGACAAGTCAAAGATTAGGAGGTCGGCTATGCTCGTAAGAGAGGAAACAATGAAAGGTTAATGGAAATCATTGAGCCAATTATGAAAATGAGCAAAACTTACCGAGATCGCTGGAGCTGAAGTAGCTTCGTCATCAACGTTGCCACCACCTGCGGCTGATGGAGTGTGCTCACTTGACACTTGGGGGCAGGTATCGAAGCACGAGGAGGCTAGAAAAAAGGGGGCTAAATTTTGAAATCGGCCAAGTAAGAAAGGACGCAAGTTAGAAGGACTTACTGAATGGAGAGGAGCCGTTTTCTTCTTGGTTGCTATCTTCTTCCTCTGCGGATGCAACAAACACAGTAAGAAGGATATAAATCAAGACATTAAAAAGACTAAGTGTTGAGAGTAGCTTACCGACGTCGGACAGACGGGACGTCTTGGAGGACTTGGGGTTTTTTGCACAGACGCCTCGATGGTTGATGGGGTCCGAGCGTATTTATCTGAGGAGCTGGATTCGACTGCGGCCTTGTTGACGGCTTCTTCTACTTCCTCGTTCTGTACCTCTTCATCAAGTACAGCGTTGTCTTCTGGGTCGATGGGGGATAAGTCGTCGGCTAGGCTTGGTTTTTTCTTTTTTGCAGGTTTCTTCTTTGCCACGGCCAGTGCAACGATAGCCGATGGCTTGTTCCGTTTTTGCTGATGGATAGGCTCACGGGTTTGGCCATGGAGTAGAGTTGACACCGTCGACGTGTTGAAGCCGATGATGGATGGCGCCAACCCACAGCCATTCGGCAGAATGCCCATGCCATAGCTTACGGCCATCCCTGATCAGCTGACCCGAGGAGGAAAAGCGTCCTTTGTCTGCAAGAGCAGAGGAATGAGTGATGATGCATACAATAGCCGATAGAAGAAAAGACTAGAGAAGAGAAGCACTTACCGATGGAACCATGTCAGGATCGACGATAGCGAGATACATGGAAGCCGATTGATGAAAAAGGTGTGACTTCCACTTTGCCCACCATCGGCTGAAGGCGCTTGTCCTGGTGACGAC
This sequence comes from Oryza australiensis, assembly GCA_019925245.2. NCBI lineage: Eukaryota > Viridiplantae > Streptophyta > Magnoliopsida > Poales > Poaceae > Oryza > Oryza australiensis. The sequence continues at coordinate 577,062 of JAIFGZ020000061.1, read as the reverse complement.
CAGCTCAATGTTTCCAAAGCTGCCGAGAGGGGGGCCTGGGAGATTCAACAGCCGATGCATCATAATTCTGCCATTTATAATGCCTCTGGCTTGGATTTTGTCGGAGTAATATAAACCAATCGGCAGTTGGCCCAGTCCAAGCTGTCTTGCAGCCGCCATCGGATGATAAAACTCATATGTCTTCTGAATGTTTCTCCCTTGATGGATACCAACTGGGAGGATGCAGGGGGAGATCGTAGTTATAAAGATTTCTCTCGGTTTTTCAAATCTTGGGGAATTTATTTCATCTAGCCAAAGATCATTTGGCAGCTTGAACTTGCTGAACTTGTCATAGGCAAACCAGATTGCCGAATCGGCTGGAAATCCATTATAAAAATTACTGAACCAATTCTTGAAGAACTCAGCCAATAATTTGGAGCCAGAATTGGAGGAAGCAGCCTCTCCATATGACATGCAGCGCCGAGTAGTTATTTCCTCGTCATCGCGGTACCTTGGCTCGGCTAAAGGAAAATCGGTTTCTAGCAAACTTGGCCGTTGGGCAGCCTTGTAGGTGTGCAAGTTAAGCCACAATTGCAGTAGCCACCAAGGGCCTCCCGTGTTGATGGACTGTTTCAAAGCAAGCTTAGCGGCACATTGCTCAAGATTTGGTACGTATAGCCGAGTAGATATTTTCCTAGAGGAATTTCCTTCTTCTCCACAAGTGCTTCGGCTATTTGCTGCCAATTGGTGGTTGATATGCAGCTTGATCCGTAGAAGATGAACTTCTCCAGCCACATCATCAGAAATGCTGCGTGTTCCCTCTCAAAAACTGGGTCGTCCCTCATGTTCATTGATATGAATCCACTCCAGCCGCCGATGCTTTTGGTTTTGAAATTGTGTTGGCACTTGATGTTAAGGTCATAGGGGTCAACAGCCGATGTAATATCCAGCCCGGTTATCATGACTATGTCCAGCAGGGTTGGCGTCATCGGCCCTTGTCTAAAAAGGAAGGCATTCAATGTATCTGACCAAAGGTAACTTGCAGCCGACAACAAGGGTTCGTCCTTAGGTATATTGGCTAAGGTTAGCGCTAGGCACTGGCCGATTCCTATTTCATCCCAAAAGACTTGCTTGCTAGCCGATACCCTAGCATACCAAGACAGCCAGGATTTGTCCGTTGATGGCCAGGATTTGAAGACCCCTGACCAATAATCTAAATTTGGCGTGGAGAATCTGAAAGGGATCTGATTGGTCTCACCATTAATAAACTTAACGGGGTCTACATTGCCGATCAACCCTAATAACAGCTGGTCAGGGTGAAGAAGGCTAGGGATTGTGATCTGGTGGGTAAGATGCTACAAATTGCAAGAAGGAATAGCGGAATTACAAAAGGGAAAAAACCAGATTGCGCAAAGTAAAGAGCTTGAGCCGACGAGAATTTACCTCGGGGTACTCCGAGGAGGCCGCATCGGAGGGGGTGCTTGAGGATGCCATCGGTACAGGGAGATCACCGCTTCAGGGGTGTTCGCCGACGAGATCCGGAGGCGGTTCCGACGAGGTCGCTGAGGAAGCATAAGGGTTTTTTCTGGCTAGGGCTTGAGGAGCGAAAAGTGACAGCGTTGCTTGTTTCGGCGCTGGGCGGGCAATATTTAAAGAGTTTTTTCAGCGGTCGAAATGGACTGGGACGGAAGTCACGCGGGAATTCGAAAAAGCGGCAAATCCACGATATTATCTTATCACAGACTTTGGGGGCATCTGGTAACGACCAAATTTGGTAACCAAATCCCTGAGTTCAAGGCCAAGATTGAAGCGGAATTGGATTGGAAGTGTGATCTGCGGAGAAACAGAGGCCGCATCGGCTAGGACCAAATCGGCTGGGATACCAGTCGGCTAAGGCCGAATCGGATAAGGATAGCCGATAGCCGATTCCGATTCGAAGATGAAGATGGAACCGATCCCGATAAGAAAGCTTGAAGATAAATGTTAGATTCAGTTCCCAAAATGTTTGTTAAAGATATTGCCATATATGGATAGAGTTCTGTAACGCCAATTATATCTGTAAAATAGGGATTTGTACAGATATTCCTTTTGTAACACAGCATGGGACCACGTCTCGGGATATTGTCATACGATGTACAGTACATAAGTTAGGAACCGTGTTCTACACGGATTTCGTTGTACTTGGGTATAAATAGGACCCGAGACCCCCTGTAACAAGAACAACCAACATCTAGTGAATCAACTTCGGCGCATCACCAACCTTTTATTCTTTTCGACGAGTTCTTGATCTCGCTCGGGCTGCAACAATTTTGATCTCCGAACAAGGTAATTGCTTGTCATTAGCGGCTTGTATCATCGGAATTAGTGCTTACATCGTTATGATACTCTAGTTTTGATGTTATAAACTGCGTAATTTATCATATACAACATATAATCTAGAGCAATATCTAGATCTATCTCACCATCGGCTGGTTTCTCTCGGGAGGCAGTAGCCGATAGAGCTAGATCTAGATATTGGACTGGGTTATATGTTGTATCCACCGTCTCGAGGGATTTACATCAGTTTTTATTGAGCTGATACTTCTTTTTGTACTTAATGTTGCATCTGATCGACTTGTTAAGTCGCTTTTAGAATTATTAAGATCTATTCGGCTTGATGTTTATCATTGGAGACAGTGCCGGGGTTTCAGCCGGCCTTACCTGTTTTAGTTATCTTTCTAGTAATATTTACTGTTAGATATATTGAAGTTGCCTTTTATATTAAGATCTCAATCTGGTTGAATGCCCTAAGCCGGTATCAATCTGCCAGCCTTTGTTGACAGCCGATTGATCTAGGTTTAGCGCAGTTAGGTTAGATTAATATCTTTTTATAAAATGAATTGGAGTACTAGCCGATTCGCATTAGATCTACAACCTCGGCTAGGCTACAAATGCATATATTCATTATCATGATGTATATTTGGTTTAAGTGGTTTATACTGTATCAGCATAGCCGATCTATCCTAACCACTTAGTCTAAATGTGCTTTGAGATGGCAATTATATGTAAATTGGTTTCCTGAGCCAATCCTGTAGGATCTAACCTTAACCATAATGCATATCTGTTTGTTTCTTGTTGGTTAATAGATCAAACCAACTAGCATGCCTACTCTACATCAAATCATCAAAGGCAACCAAGAACGGACCCGCACTAGAGTAAAGCAAATCTCTCGGGCCAGCCCGTGGGAGAATTTCTCATCAACACTTTCCTTCTGGGATTGGTCCCATCTTATGTTTCCAATCAGAATCGGCTATCGGTTACTCTAGTCCGACTTGGACTCAGCCAACTGGCTCCTTAGCTGATTCGGACTTAGCCTACGTAGCCTCTGTTTCCGAGGATCGCGTGCTTCCCTTGATTCCGCTTCAATCCTTACTTTAAACTCGGGGATTTGCTTACCAAATTTGGTCGTTAACGCATGCCCCCCAAGTCCGCGATATTGATAATGTTGCGGATTTTGTGCAACCCCATCCTCGGAAAAAACCTAAGTCGAGTCTGTTTCAGCCGTTTCGATAACTCCTTAAATAACGCCCCCTCTGCACCCAACAAACTCACGCCGTCACTCTTGGAATCTGCATAAGCCTTAGCCAAAAATGTTCTCGAATTCCTCGGTGATTTCCCCAGTGCTCTCGACTCCGCCGCGACGACTCCTTTCCTCCGGCAACTGGAATCAAACCGATGGCGGCTTCCGCTGCACCCTCTGGTCCTTCTCCCGCCGAGTTTGCCGAGGTACGCTCCGTCGGCTAAATCTCTTCTTTTTCCGCCTTTATTCATAAATCCACACTCTAGGCTTCAAAAATCTTAATTTCACTTTCTTTTCATTTGTAACATCTTGCTCATCAAGTAGTTATCCCCAGTTTAATTAATGATAAGAGATACTACCTAGGGCTTATCGGCAACACAGATCCTACGGATATCATTAATGCGGAAACAAACAGAATACCTTATAAGATTCAAAACCCTAGCTTGGCGCCTTGGAACGGAACCTTTAAGTCTTGGCCTTCTACTAATAAATCCTGGCCGACTTGGTACAAGAGAATAGAAGGCAGCAAACAAAGTCACTGGGAAGAAGTAGGAATCGCCCAATGTCTAGCACTCTCAATAGCTGATCAGCCCAAAGATGAACCGCTCACATCGGCTGCATGTTATTTCTAGAACAACACATCCAACGCTTTTCTCCTCCAGCAAGGACCCATGACCCCCACACTAGCCGATGTCTTCATGATAACTGGTTTAGACGTTTTATCATCGGCTAACCCCAATCGGCTAGACAATAAAGGCCAATACTCTTTCAAGACAAAAGCCATTGGAGGCTGGAATGGATATATTAGTATGAACATGGGCACTGGATTGATCAGCCCCAAGGAACACATAGCCTTTCTGATGATGTGGCTGGAAAAATTCATCTTCTGCGGATCCAACTGTGGCCCTACAGCCAACTAGCAAGTTGTAGCCCAAGCCCTAGTCAATAAGACAAAAATCCCCTTGGGCAAGTTCCTCTTGGGTTACCTTTATCAGACCTTGAACCAGGCATCGGCTAAGATAGCAGCCAATTCAGTTATAGGCACTGGAGGCCCTTGGTGTTTTTTGTAACTCTGGCTCGTGCTCCTTACGCAAAAAATTTTTGGAAGACCCAATCTGGCTGATGCCAAATTCCCTTTAGTAGAGCCGATTAAGGATGATGATGGAGAGGAAGTGACTACACGCAGGTGCATGTCTTTTGGAGAAGCTGTTGCCGTTCACACCGGGTCTAAGCTATCAAATGAACTCTTAGCCGATTGGTTCACGCTTTTCTATGATGGATTTGCTAAGAACAATTGGACATGGTTTTTCTATGGAAACTACCCGGAATTTGAGCTCCCCATTGAATTAAATTTCGATGAACTCAACTCAAAAGAATACCCCAAGCCAAGGGAGATCTTTGCTGCAGCCATCAACCCTTGTATCCTCCCAACCGGCATCTACCAGGGCCGAAATATTGTCAAGTCATACAATTTTATTACCCTGCATCAACCGCCAGACAACTCGGACTCGGACAATTGCCGGTCGGATTCTATTATGCTGACAAGATTCAAACGAGAGGGGAAATAACCTTAAGGATAATGATGAATCGACTGATGAGCATTGAAAACCCCCTCTTGGCAGCATAGGCACTCTGGAATTAGGCTTGAAGAGGAGTTCAGCCTTTGAAAGATGGTGGGTCGAATTGAAAAGACAAATATTCCACCAACCATCCTCCATGTACCTAACTACGCTCCTTCCAGAGTCGATCCCTGATGTGAGTACTTCTCCTCTTTTGTCAATTTTCAAAGCTATCGGCTATTATCTGCTTAATATTTAACCAACACATTCTTTCGTTGTAGACAACCGACTCTTCTCTCGCCCATGAGAGTAACTCAGGTGTCAAGATCCAATATGCCGCAGGGCGAATCCCAAATGGAGGCCTTGCTCCATCCATCATCGGCTTTAGCGCGCCAAAAGTAACAACACTTTTGCACGGCCAAACCCATGAGGCGCTATCCAGGAAAAGGGCCAAGTCATCGGCCACTGGTCCATCGGCTGCTCAGAAGAAAAAAAACAAAGAAACAAAAGACAACCCCAGCCAACAGTTTGCCATCTTTGGACCCCAGCGTGGAAGAAGCTCTTAATCAGGAAATCATGGAAGAAGAATTTGATCAAGCCATTGAGGAGACGACAGCTGAATCCAGTCACTCGAGCAAGTATGCACGAACATCGTCGGCTCAGGATCAAGCTCAGCAAACACCATCTCCTCCCCAATGTCCTGCTCGCCCTCAACCAGTACGCATCTTGAAGTTTTGGCAATTTAAATTTTCTTGAAGCTTCTTTGTTTTTAACAAAAATCCTTTGATTGCAGCATAAAAGACTAGCTCATCGGCAACCATGCCCTGCTTCACCAGTAAGCTCAAAACCCTGTCTTTCTTCTTTATGTTGGTTGGCCGATTTAAACTAACACTTGTCTATGTAGCCCCCTCGTTCTCCATCGGCTGCCCTTCACGCATCAAGCGAGCATACTCAATCGGCTAGGGGTAACCACCACGTCGAAGAAGAAGAACCAGCACCAGCTCCCACGGCTAAGGTAAAAATAATCCTTTTAAGAACAGACTGACAATTTAATTCCCTTGGTATTTAAACAATCACGGATGATGCCTTGCAGGCTTTAGCCGACATGTTCTCCTTCGACATCAGAGAGTTCATTGGTGAAGAAGAAGAATTTACCAGTCAGGCTCCAGCTCCTATAGCCGACGCATTAAAAGAGAGACTCTTGGACATCGCTCGTCGGCTGGACAGCCCACTGGATTATCTGGTCACCAACTACGGGCCCATCAAAGCTAGGTTTGATGAGATCGAGAGCCAGCTCCCGGACAACATTACTGATGCAATCTCCCAAGCTGCCCACATTGATCAATACCGGCACAAACTAGAAAGGGCAATGCAATGGATGATTGACAGGAAAGCCAAAGCCGATCTCGGAACAATGATTGAGAGCAACCGTCAGGACGTCATTGTTGAAAAGGCCAAGTTAGATGAACTGACTGCTAGACCATCGGCTACCCAATCCAACATTGAACAACTGAAGAAAAAGGAAGCTGAACTCATGGCCGAACTGGATCAATGCAGAGCTAAACTGGCTTCTGAGGAGAAAAAATTAGCCGACCTCCCAACGGTCATCGAGGAGCAACGAAACAAGCTAAAATCTTTCATTCAGTATTTGGGAGATTTGAGGAAGTCTTTGAAGCTGATTCCAGGAACCGACGCAGCCGACGCTGCAACAATCACTAAAGTAGAGAACATCAAGCAAAAGGCGATATCAGCCATCAATGAATTTATCGGCAATTGAATCAATTCTTGTAATAGGGCTGGTTTTAGCAACTTCAAACACTGTTTATAACATACAATTTTTGTAATCGGTGAGCTACTGCGCCTTGAACTTTGTAATATATTTTCTTTTGTCGATTCCTTCAATCTTCATGTCTTGACTGTCTCAAAAAATTTCAAAGTCCCAAAAATCTTGAAGTCTTGAAGCTCTAATTTTGTATGATATATGCGCCTCCAAAATTTTTCAATGTTGCCTCCAGCGTTGATAAAATTATAAGATGACACCAACTCGTCGGCTAGGGTCAGCCGATTTGAAAAAATCGGAGGGAAAAACTTGTAGTGAAATTGTCCTAAAGGCGATGTGTATGATTGCACAACACATCAGCTATCATGGATCGGCAAGGATTTAGCCGAATCATGAGCTGATCCAAACACTGGGGTAGTATTTCTTCAGATATTTTCCGTTAAGGGCCCTTCCAAACACCACTCCATCTAGTCCTTCTAGCATATAGGCCCCCTTAGAGACGTATTTGTGGATCTTGAAAGGCCCTTCCCAGTTAGGTGACCATTTGCAAAATTTGTTATCTCTCGTACTAATCGGTAGTATCAACTTCCAGACCAACTCGTCTTCTTCAAAATACTTAGGCACAACTTTCTTGTTATAATGACAAGCAATTCTTTCTTTGTCTCTGGTCACTTTTTCCAAAGCACGCATCCTCGACAAGACCAAGTCTTCTGATTCGTCTACCATCAGATTGTAGTAATCATCGGCTGTTAGCTCATTTTGCAGTTGAATCCTTCTTGAGCTGATGACACTCTCCCATGGTAAAACAGCTTCATGTCCATAGACTAATTTGTAAGGAGGTACTTGGATTGATCCATGACAGGCCATCCGATAAGCCCAGAGTGATTCAGCCAATCGGCTATGCCATTGCTTCGGGTACTCAGAGATCTTTCTTTTTATCAACTTGATCGAACTTTTGTTAGAGGCTTCAGCCTGTCCATTAGCCTGAGCATAATATGGTGAAGAGTTTAATAACTTGATTCCCATGCCGCTGGCAAACTGAACAAACTCGTCTGACACAAAGATAGACCCCTGATCGGTGGTGATAGTTTGAGGGACGCCGAACCTATAAATGATATGCTCTTTGACAAACTCAATTGCATCCCCCCCAGAGTCAACCTTCTTTAAAGGAATTGCTTCCACCCACTTGGTAAAATAATCGGTTGCCACCAATATAAACTTATGTCCTTTACTCGAGGGTGGATTAATTTGGCCGATCATGTCGATTTCCCATCCTTTGAACGACCAAGGCTTAATGATTGGATTCATAGCCGATGCTGGTGCCCTCTGGATGGCTCCAAACATTTGACAATCTTGGCAGCCCTTATAATACTTGAAGCAATCTTCCAGCATAGTCGGTCAAAAATAACCAGCTTCCACTTCATTTTGTGGGCCGATTGATGAGTACCACAGATCCTTTCATGCACTTCTCCCATAGCAACTTTGGCTTGATCAACACTTAGGCATTTGAGTAGCACCCCATCAATTGTCTGATAATATAAGTCTTCGTCGAGCAAAACATATCATAGAGCCTTGTTGCACAATTTCCTTGAAGTCGATTGGGAAGGGTTCTGTAAATAGTTGTGAACATCATACCTCCAATCATCGGTTGAGATGGTTGCCATCTCCACTTCAACTTCTTTTGTCATCAGCTTGTAACCCGATGCTCCCTGAGCCAAATCATTTGCTTATGAATTCTGCTCTCTAGGGATATGCTTCAAAGTGACTAGCCGAAAAGTATCCATCGATTCTTGGCATTTTTGATAATAGACCATCAGCGCGTCATTTTTGCATTCATATTTCCCTGACAACTGGCTGATGACCAATAGTGAGTCACCTATTATTTCGACAGCATCAGCTTCAACTTCATTTAGCAGTTGTAAACCCTTGAGGACAGCTTCATATTCGGCTTGCTTATTTGTAACGTAAGACACAATTGTAAACGTGAATTCAAAACTTGCCCCCCTGGGTGAGATGATTACCAAGCCGATGCCGCATCCACTTGTGCAAATAGATCCATCAAAAGTCAGTGTCCAAGGCATGATGTCGACCGAGCCGATTGAGTAATCTCTATGTTCTACAATAAAATTGGCTATAGCATGTCCCTTAACTGCTTTGGGCGCTTGGTACCTCAAGTTGAACTCCGTCAAGGCAAAAATTTACTTCCCAACTCGTCCTTTCAGAACTGGAGCCGATAGCATATATTTAACTACATCTGCTTTGCAAACTATCGTGTACTCGTTTGACAACAAATAATGCCTCAACTTCGTACATGAAAAATATAAGCACAAGCACAACTTCTCCATGGGAGAGTACCTTGTTTCTGCATCCAAAAGTCTTTTGCTAAGATATAAAATTGCTTTTTCCTTTCCTTCGAACTCTTGGATCAAAACTAAGCTGATAGATTTCTCGTCAGCTGATAAATATAGCATGAAAGGCACTCCTTTTTGTGGATGGATCAATACTAGAGGAGAGCTCAGATAATCCTTGATATTGTCCAAAGCCTTCTGTTGTTTTGCCCCCAAGTAAACGCTTGATCGGCTTTCGACCGTAGCAAAGGCGTGAACGGCTCCATCTTCTCGGATAAGTTGGCAATAAAGCGCCTGATGAAGTTAACCTTACCGATCAAAGACTACAACTGCTTCTTGTCCTGTAGGGGCTGAATACTTTTGATAGCATTGATGCTTCTTTGCGTCACCTCAATTCCCCTTTCGTGAACAAGAAAACCCCAAAATTGGCCAACCGACACGCCAAAGGCACACTTGGTAGATTTCATCTCCAGGCCATACTTTCTGGTCCTCTCCAAGACTTTCCTTAAATCGACTAAATGATCTTCGACTTCCTTGGATTTGACAACGACATCATCAATATAAATTTCTACTAGGAAGCCGATTATGTCATGAAAAATGTAATTCATGGCCCTTTGATATGTAGCTCCAGCATTCTTCAACCCAAAAGTCATAACGATCCATTCATACAAGCCGATTGCTCCTGGAGACCTGAAAGCTGTCTTGTGAATGTCTTCCTCGGCCATAAAGATCTGATTATATCCAGCATTGACATTCATAAAACTTATTATTTTGTGGCTGGAGGCTACATCTACTAGCAAGTCGGCTATTGGCATAGGGTATTCGTCCTTAGGGTAGTCTTATTTAAATCTCTGAAATCGATGCACATCCTAAGTTTGCCGTTTTTCTTAATCACTGGAACTATGTTGGAAACCCACTCTACGTATCAGCAGGGCCAAATAAAACCAGCATCATATAGCCGAGTGATTTTGACTTTAATCGCTTCATACATATCGGCTTTAAACCTCCGGGGAGGTTGTTTGTATGACCGATATCCAGGCTTAATAGGGAGCCGATGTTCAACAATCGATCGGCTGAGACCAGGCATCTCAAAATACTCCCAAGCAAAGCAATCTTTATATTCCTTTAATAAATCAATAAGCTTGGTTCTAAAATGAAAAGACAAGTTTTTACTAATGTATGTCGGCCGAGGTCTATCTCCCGGACCTATATCAACCTCTTCAAGCTCGTCGGTTGACATAAAACCTTGCCCCAACTTGCCATCCAGATCGTCCACTGTGTCCTTGGTGTAGACGTTCGAGCCCTCCACGACGCCCTCAAAGTAACAATTGAGGCTCTTCGTCTCCAATTGGTTGTATATCAGAATCGGACATCTTTAGAGAAATTGGCCTGCCAAACTTTGCCAAACAATCAATCAATGTCGTCGACTTCCCATAAGATTAAGTCGGCGTTGGCCACGTTGACTGACCTGTCGACTGACACGATTTCGATCTTATCGCCTTGCCACTGGATTAAGCTTTGATCCATTGTTGAAGGGATGCAACAGTTGGCGTGGATCCAATCCCTTCCGAGCAGCAGGTTGTATGACCCCTTCCTATCGGTGACAAAGAACGTTGTGGGCACGGTTTTGCTGCCGACGGTCAGCTCGACATTGAGAACTCCCTTGGCCTCTGATGGGTTCCCCCGAAATCCTTGAGCACTATATTTGCCTTGATCAAGTCATCGGCTCCTTTGCGTAGCTTTCTGAAAATAGCATAGGGCATCAGATTAACAGCTGCTCCTCCATTGACCAGCATCTTCGACATCGGCTTCCCATTTAAGAATCCTTTGATGTACAGGGGCTTTAGGTGCCGATGCTCAGTCCCCTCAGGTTTTTCAAATACTGCTTGTTCTAGGGACATTACTAATTTGGCCAAGGTTTCCTCTACTGTATCTGCATCGGCTTCGGCAGCCTCAAACTTGGCTGGCAATATGAACACCATACTGACCGATGCAGTAGCTACTCCTTTTCCTTTTGCCGCCCTCTTGGCCTTGTCGGCTGGACTCTCATCTGCTGGGGCAGCATCTCTATTTACGCGCCACTTTTTCCTGCCTTGTTGCAGCCGATGATTGATCTTTTCTTGAACTTCTTCCTCCTGCCCATTGCTTTTCATCCTCTAAAGGCTTCTCTTCTGGGTCTTCATGAACACTGCAGAGAGGCACCATTGGGGGTTGGCAGCCTGCTCTTCTTCATCATCTTCTTCGTTTTCGTCCTGGAAGAAATCCTGGTGGATTGGGCCAAGTCGTTCATGGACGGGAAGTTTTCTTTGGTTGAGCCGAACAGCCCTGGGGACAAATTGGCTGGAGCTCTCTATTGGCTCGTCTCTGAACTCGTCTCCCCCGAACTCGCTACAGGCTGGACAATTTTCCAATGTAGGTAGCCTCATCCCTTGGTCCCAGCAGAACTTGAAAAATTCGCATCGCCAATGGGGATCGTAGCCGTCGTGGCGACGGAAGTAGGCCACCCCGAGCCGATCGGGCGTCCTCTGATAAGGCTGGTCGCGTCGGGCCTTCTCTTCCTTCTGGACCCTCATATGGAATTGGAGTCGGCTGTCCATGTTCCTGGGGCGGCGATCGGCTAAGTCCTCCTCATCAAATTCCTTTATGAATCTGAACTGCTCGGCCGTTCTCCTGGGCCGACAATTGGCTGGGCTGCCACTGGCATAGACCATGTTAACGGGGAAACGGTTCCCGTCAACCTTCATCGGCTTCTTGGAGTCTTCAAATTTTATTTTTCCCGCCTCAATAACCGATTGTATTTGTTGGCGAAACACCTTGCAGTCGTTGGTACTGTGGGGGCCGGTGTTGTGTCATTTGCAATACTTCTTTTTCTTCAACTCCTTGGCTGATGGGATGACATGTGTAGGATCGAACTCCCAGACTAAGCCAACCAGAGGGGGGTGAATGGTTGGTACACCCAAAAACAAATCTCAGCGAAAATAATACTTACCCTCACAACTCGATGGCGTGCAGTTTGACTGAAGGTGTTACTCGGTCTGACCGCCAGATCACCGTCGGTCTGACCGGTAGTATACGCCCGATCTGACCGCCCGTGTAGCCGATCACAAGACCTTAGCCGATTCGCCTGATGTAGCCGATGCGCTGAGCATAGCCGATGAAGGCCGGTCTGATTGCAATGATCCAAGCAGTCTGACCGGTTGGTGGCCGCCGGTCTAACCGCCGATTAGACCGCCGCACCCGAGAGAAACACAAACCGAAGAACTCTTAAAGTAGATTGAAACTTTATTGATTCTCTCTGTGTTTACAAAGTGCAATCAACTGCACTCCTCACAAAATTTTGACTAAAACTCGAAACCCTAAACTTTTCTCAACTCAACTCTCTCTAAAACTTGATACCGAGAAGCCACGCCTCTCCTCTCTATTTATACATAAGATGCGGCCCAAAGCCACAAATCCTACTCATACAAGAAGTCCTAATCCACTAGGAAACCTTCCCGTACAAGAAACGAACTTTACATATTCCAATTGTGACAAAATTGGACTCCTTCCAATTTTATAACTCCGTATCCCATACACACACAATATCTTCATCGTATGCCATATGGAAACTCCACCAATTACATGCATCAATCTCTACCCTTCAGTATCCCGCATGATCTCGATCTTGGACGTCACCTTATCTCCATCTTGGCCTGCAGTCGGACTATGTCGATCGGTCTGACCAGCGATGCCCGCCCGGTCGGACCGCATAGTGTCCTCCGGTCATACCGGCAGTACATGCCCGGTCAGACCGGACAATGTAGTTGGCAGTACTGTTCATTATCTAAAAAACAATAACCTCCAAAACCACTTCACAAATAATTCTCCAAATATCCAAACCAATAAACACACACGCCAATAGTTCATCACCATAAAAGAATCAAACACACTTTGATTTTACAATCTCCCCCTTGATGAACACATTGGCAAACCAAATAAAAATTGTTGTTTTGATGTTTGTGGTAAAAAGCATTTGAGTGCTCAAAAATCAAAGAAAACTTCTCCCTCTTTTGAAAGAAAATTTTCTCCCTCTTTTGAAAAGAAAGAAAATCCTTTGAACTTGAAAAACTTCTCCCATTTGTTCTCTCCCTTTTGACAATGATTTCATCAAGCATGAGAATTATGTTCATGATTATTGAAAAGCTTAGATACATAGAGCAAGTCATGTCATGAGTTGCAATAATAAGAAGATGAACTCATCAATTATATAGCAAATGTGCACTAGAGTATAGTCATCAATCAAAGACTTTATAAGTAAGATCAATAATGCAATCAAAATTCATGGATTCAAATGATTTATAATGCAACATCTTTATAAACACATAGGTTGAAAGATAAACCCAAATATATATACCGATTGCGATCATTACTCTTTCTCAAATTGACTTTTTGCATATGATAACCAAGATAATTTTTTCATATTTAATTGAGCCAAAATTTTTCCTTTGCTCGTATTTTTTTATCTCTCAATTATTCCGGGTACGTCCTTGTCGTCAAGACTGTTTCCAAGGATTCGGCACCCATTATTTTTGCTCACTTCGAATACGTCCTTGTCATCAAGACTGTATTCCAAGGATTCAGTATTCATTTTTTTCTCTCAAAGATAATATTTTATTCTCTTTACACAATGAGCAATTTTAAAGCAATTTGAGGAATAATAATTCAACACAGTGCATATATAAGTATTTATAAATCAACACATGCACTAGTATCAACATTACATATTTCATTAATTTAAGTATGATATTAAATGTCATGCATCATTTCACTTAAAAATAAAATCTAGATCACATAAACATACTAGAACACATATAAACTATGCTTGTGACAAATAAATCTTCATAGAATTGCTAGCATGCACATGAAAATACAATATGTATGGATAAAGATCTCTTTTTCTCAATTTATATTATTCAAGAATTGCTTGATAAAAACAAGAACACAAATCTCCCCCTCAAAACATGCCAAAAGGATGAATAATTCCCAACTCTCCTCGAAGAAAAGCAAAGCGAGAAGAATCCAATGGTTTAGTGAAAATGTCAGCAAGCTACAACTTTGTGTCTAAAAACTTCAATTCAACATCTCCCTTCTCAACAAGATCCCTCAAAAAGTGAAAGCGAATGTCAATGTGCTTTGTGCGTGAGTGTTGAACAGGATTCTTAGCAATGTTAATGGCACTTGTATTATCACAATAAAGAGGTACTTTCTCAAAAGCAAGTCCATAATCTTTCAAAGTAGAAACAAGCCAAAGAATCTGTGAACAACAACTAGCAGCAGCAACATATTCAGATTCAGCAGTTGATTGAGCCACACTAGATTGTTTCCTAGAAGACCATGCAATTAATGATGTACCAAGAAAATGACATGTTCCACCAGTACTTTTTCTATCAATTCTACAACCAGCAAAATCAGTATCGAAATATCCACTTAAGCAAATAGAAGAAGAAGTAGAATACCAAATTCCAAACTCAAGTGTATGATTCAAATACCTCATTATTCGCTTGACCGCTTGACGATGTGAAACACAAGGAGAAGCTTGAAAGCGTGCACACAAACATACAGCAAACTGTATGTCTGGCCTAGAAGCAGTTAGATACAACAAAGATCCAATCATGCATCTATACTCCTTTTGATCCACGGTCTCATCATCTTCATCGGGATCAAGAATAGCAGTAGAACCAATAGGTGTAGAGATTGGCTTGCAACTCTCCATCTTGAACCTTCGCAAAAGATCTTTGGTGTACTTTGTTTGATGGATAAACGTACCTTGAGGTGTTTGCTTAATTTGCAATCCCAAAAAGTATGACAATTCACCCATCATGCTCATCTCAATTCCCTGCGCATAGTCTCAGCAAATTCTACAACCAAAGCGTACGATGAACAACCAATGATGATATCATCCACATAAATCTGAACGAAAAGTTGACTTTCACCATGCTTAAGAACAAAAAGTGTTTTGTGAATCTTTCTCATTTGAAAACCTTTTTTAAGCAAAAAGTTTTTAAGTCTATCATACCATGTTCTAGGTGCCTGTTTCAAACCATACAAAGCTTTTAACAATTTAAAAACATGGTTAGAAAAATCAGAATTTTCAAAACCCGGTGGTTGTTTAACATAAACTTCCTCCTGTATAAAGCCATTTAGAAAAGCACTTTTAATATCCATTTGATACAATTTAAAACCTTTTGAAGCAGCAAAGCTAACAAAAGTCTAATTGCTTCCATCCTAGCAATAGGAGCAAAAGTTTCATAAAAATCCAAACCCTCCACCTGAGTAAAACCTTTAGCAACAAGTCTAGCTTTATTTCTAACAATTAAATCATCCTCATTTTGTTTATTTTTTGAAAACCCACTTGGTTCCAATAATATTATGTCCTGAAGGAGGTTCAACTAAAGACCAAACTTTGTTTCTTTCAAAATTTTCAAGTTCTTCATGCATGGCGTTAATCCACGATTCATCAGTTAATGTATGAGTAACATCTTTGGGTTCAAAAGAAACAACAAAAGCAGAATTTACAAAGTCATGCGCAGTTACCTTAGATCTTGTAGTCCGCTCATGTAAATTACCTATTATTTGTTTTGGCGGATGTTGTTGTTGAATGTGCAATGGAGCAGTGATTTCAGAAGTTGATTCATGTTCTGTACCTGCATTGGTCGTAGTCGCCGACGAATCCCCATGATTGGAGTCAACGAATCCCGGGTGATCGGCCCCGCCCGGGTCTCGGCGGTCGACCGGCAGCTGCTCCGGTCGGCCGGCGGCACTCGGCCGATCGCCGGTCGGTCGACCTCGTCATCTTCGTTGTCGCTTTCGTCTTCGAAGATACGACCATCCTCCCTCTGAACCTGTGGCAAAGTACCTGAAAGTTCTGGTCTAGTACCAGGACTAGCCTCATCAAACGTGACTTCGCAAGTTTCGACAATTTTGTTAATCTCCAAAATAAGTACATGATAACCACGAGTGTGTGCGGGGTAACCAAGAAATAAACCATCTCGTTGAACGTGATTAAAATTTATCCAAATTTCCTGATTTCCACACAAAGCACTTGCAACCAAAAACACGCAAATATGAAACTTTGGGCTGACGACCAAATCGAAGCTCATATGGCATTTTACTAAGTTTAGATCGCAAGAAAATACGATTGGAAACATAGCATGCAGTGTTAATAGCATCGGCCAAAAATTTCCTTGGAGTGTGATACTCATCAAGCATTGTTCTAGCCATCTCAACCAAAGAACGGTTTTTTCTTTCAACAACACCATTTTGTTGAGCAACACGAGGAGAAGAAAATTGATGTTCAATGCCTTTTTTGTTGCAAAATTATTCAAAAGAAGCATTTTTAAATTCACCACCATTATCACTTCTAATCGTTTTCAAAGAACCGGGAATTTCACAATTCAAGCGAAGAACCAAACTCCGAAAGTGTCCAAAAGCCTCATCCTTAGTTGCCATGAAGAAAATCCAAGAATATCGAGAAAAGTCGTCAACAACAACCAACACATACCATTTTTCTCCAACGGATTGCACTCTAGCTGGACCAACAGTGTCCATATGTAAAAGTTGTCCTGTTGCATCCGTCATCACAGAAAGAATAGGAGTATGTGAAGAAGCAACCATTTTACCATGACGACATGGTGCGCAAACCAAATCAAGATCTTTCTTAAGTTTAGGCAACCCACGAACAAGATCCAAACCACTTAGTCTAGTCAAATGATCAAAACCAACATGTCCAAGTCTGCGATGCCACAACATTAAATCTTTGTTGAATTTCACAACCAAACATGTAACAACGGGATAAATAGGGTTTCCAAAATCAGCTTTAAGAACTCTCCCATAACAAGAAATGTTCAACACAGAATCACCACAAGAATCAAATATTTTACTTCTAGTTTTCTTAAAGTGGACTTCAAAATTCTCATCAACAATTTGTGATACTGAAAGTAAATTATACTTTAAGTCCTTGACTAAAGCTACCTTTTTCAATTCAAATTTGTCACTTACCTTGACTGATCCGGTGGCGAGAACGACACTTGTAGAAGCATCTCCAAAGATTATCGATTCAGTCTTGGATGCCATCTTGAGGGAGGAGAACCAATTTTTATCACCGGTCATGTGCCGTGAACAACCGGAATCCACGATCCACACGTTCTCCTTCCTCGCCACCAACGCCTACACAAAAGAAGATGTTGAAGCATATATCCACAAAGATGACCGAGCAGATTGAGTCATCTTTGTGTTTCATAATAAAATCGGCTATGGTCTGCCCCTTAACTGCTTTGGACGCTTGGTACCTCAAGTCGAACTCCGTCAAGGTAAAGATCCACTTTCCAACTCATCCTTTCAGAACTAAAGCTGATAGCATATATTTAACTACATCGGCTTTGCAAACTATTGTGCACTCGTTGGATAACAAATAATGCCTTAACTTTGTACATGAAAAATATAAGCACAAGCACAACTTCTCCACGGGAGAATACCTTGTTTGTGTATCCAAAAGTCTCCTGCTGAGATAGAATATTGCTTTCTCTTACCCTTCAAACTCCTGGATCAAAACTGAGCCGATAGACTTCTCATCGGCTAATAGATATAACTTGAACGGCATTCCTTTTTGTGGAGGGATCAATACTGGAGGAGAGCATAGGTAATTTTTGATGTTGTCCAAAGCCTTTTGCTGCTCTGCCCCCCAAGTAAACGCTTGATTAGCTTTTAACCTTAACAAAGGTGTAAATGGTTCCATCTTCTCAGATAGATTGGCTATGAAACGTCTGATAAAATTAACCTTGCCGATCAAAGACTAGAACTGCTTCTTGTCCTGCGGAGGCTGAATCCTCTTTATAGCGTTGATGCTCCTTTGTATTACCTCAATCCTCCTCTCGTGAACAAGAAAACTCAAGAATTGGCCAGCCGATACGCCAAAAACACACTTTGTGGGGTTCATTCTCAGGCCATATTTTCTGGTCTTCTCCAAGACTTTTCTCAAATCGGCTATGTGGTCTTCGACCTCCTTGGATTTGACAACAACATCATCAATGTAGATTTTAACCAAGAAGTCGATTAAGTCGTGAAAAATATAATTCATGGCCCTCTGATATGTAGCCCAAGTATTCTTCAGGCCGAAAGTCATAACGACCAATTCGTACAAGCCGATTGCCCCTAGACACCTAAAAGCTGTCATGTGAATGTCTTCCTCGGCCATAAAGATCTGATTATATCCAGCACTGTCATCCATAAAACTTATTAGTTTGTGGCCGAAGGCTACATCTACTAGCAAATCGGCTATTGGCATAGGGTATCGTCCTTAGGGGTAGCCTTGTTTAAATCTTTGAAGTCGATGCACACCCTAAGTTTGCCATTTTTCTTCATCACTGGAACTATGTTGAAAACCCACTCTACGTATCGGCAGGGCCGAATAAAACCAACATCATATAGCCGAGTGATTTCGGCTTTAATCACATCATACAGATCAGTTTTAAACCTCCGGGGAGGCTGTTTTTATTGCCGATATTCATGCTTAATAGGGAGCCGATGTTCAACAATAGATTGGCTAAGACTAGGCATCTCAAAATACTCCCAAGCAAATCAACCTTTATATTCCTTTAATAAATCAACAAGCTTGGTTCTAAAATGAGAAGAATGGTTTTTACTAATATTTGTCGGACTAGGCCTATCTCCTAGACCTATATCAACAACTTTGAGCTCATCGGCAGACATAAAACCTTGCCCGAGTTTGCCATCTAGATCGTCCATGGTGTCCTTGGTGTAGACGCTCAAGCCCTCCATGATGCCCTCAAAGTAATAATTGAGGTTCTTCGTCTCCGATCGGCTGCATATCAGAGTTAGACACCTTCAGAAAATCGGCCTCCCAAACTTTGCCAGATAGGCAATCGATGCCATCGATTTCCCACAAGGTCAAATATGTATTGGCGACGTTTACTGACCTGTCGGCGAGCACGACTTCAATCTTGTCACCTTGCCACTGGATTAAATTTTAATGCATTGTTGAAGGGATGTAGCAGTTGGAGTGAATCCAGTCCCTTCCTAGCAGCAAGCTATACGATCTCTTCCCGTCGATGACAAAGAATGTAGTGCGCACGATTTTGCTGCCAACGGTTAGCTCGACGTTAAGGACACCCTTGGCTTCCGATGGGTTCCCGCCAAAATCCTTGAGCACTATATTTGTCTTTATCAGGTCATCAGCTCCTTTGCCCAGCTTCCTGAAGGTAGCATAGGGCATTAGATTGATGGTGGCTCCTTCATCGACCAGCATTTTAGACATCGGCCTTCCATTGACGAATCCTTTAATGTATAGTGGCTTGAGGTGCTGATGCTCAGTCCCCTCAGGTTTTTTGAATATTGCTTGCTCCGGGGATAACATAAGTGTAGCCGATGACTCTTCTACGACGTCTGCGTCAGCTTGGGCCGCTTCAAATTCGGCTGGTAGCACAAAAACCATATTGACTGACGCAGCGGCTATGGCCTTTCCCTTGGCCTTTCGTTTTGCTTGGTCGGATGGGTCCTCATCGGCTGCGGTAGTGTTGTCCTTTACGCGCCATTGCCTCCTTGGGTGGTTTTGTTCCTTTTTCTTTTTCAAGCCGATAGTCGATTTCGGCCTGGACCTCCTTCAGCCGACCCTCGCTCTTCAGCCACTGTACCTTCCACTTTTGTGTTTTTGTAAACGTGTCAGAAGGACACCATTGAGGGTTGGCAGCTTGTTCTCCGTCGTCCTCTAAGTCCTCCTTGAAGAAGTCTTGATGGATGGAGCCCAGCCTTTGATGAATGGGCAATTTCCTTTGATTAGGCCGAACCGCCCTGGGTATAAATCGGTTGGAGTTCTCAGATGGTTCATCCTCATATCCGCTGCATGCCGAGCAATCTTGGAGTGATGGCATCCACATCCCCTGATCCCAGCAAAACCTGAAGAAGTCGCAGCTTCAATGGGGATCGAAGCCATCACGCTGCCAATGATGAGTCTCATCTTGCCGATCGTATCTCCTTGGATACGCTTTGTAGACCATGCCTGTCTCCTTCTCTTCATGTCTCTTCATGAATCTGACTAGGCTATCCATTTTTCGGGGACAGTGATCAGCCGATCGGCGATTGGCACAAACCATGTTAACGGGAAAAGGGGTCCCATCAACCTTCATCGGCTTCTTAGGATCTTCGAATTTGATTTTCCCGGCCTCTATAGCTGATTGTATCTGTTGGCGAAACACTTTGCAATCGTTGGTGCTATGAGAGCCGATGTTGTGCCATTTGCAGTATTTTCTTTTCTTCAATTCCTCGGCTGATGGAATGACATGATTGGCCAGGAGTTGGATCTGCTTCTCCCAAAGTAGCAAGTCAAATTTTGTCGGCTTTTGTAATGTCGAAGTCGTATTTCTCTTCCTTAGCCGAATTTTTGACCCATTGACAGGTGATGGTATTTTTGCTCTTGGCCCACTCGGCTGCTGCTACTTTGGCATCGGTATCGCTTGAATCAGACTCCGAGGCGTAGGCGACATGGCTGATTTTCTTGAAAGCCTTCTTGTCCTCCTGGAATCGTTGTTCGTGCGTCGTAATCTTCTAAGCCAAGAGGGCCAGGCTCTCAAAATCCTGGGCCGAAAACCTCTCCCTGATGGGCGCTAGAAGACCCTGGAAGGCTAAATCGGCTAGTTGTGAATCGGATAGCACCAGGCTGTAGCATCGGTTCCTCATATCTCTAAATCTTTGGATGTAGGCTTGAACCGATTCGTCATGTTTCTGCCTAATGCCTGTGAGATCCGATAGCTTTATCTCGTGGGTACCGGAGTAGAAGTAGCGATGAAATTGCTTTTCGAGATCAGCCCAGCTTTGTACTGAATCGAAAGGAAGAGAAGAGAACCACGTGAAAGCCGATCCCGATGGCAAGAGTGGAAATAACCTCACTCTGAGCATGTCCTTAGCAGATGCCTCTCCACATTGGGCTAAAAATCGACTGACGTGTTCATACGTTGAAACATTGTCTTGCCCAGAGAATTTTGAAAAATTTGGCACCTTGTACCGGTTCGGCAGAGGAACCTTCTCAAAGTACTCTGGATAGGGGTACCGGTACATGTTGCCAGAGTCCTTTGGTTTGAGGCCGAACTGATCTTGCATTATGTCGGCTATCAGATTGGCCCAAGGCTTCTTTTTGTTGTTGTGCCTCTTGAGCTTGTTGGTGTTGTATCGGCTCGTACTGATCATATTGAAATGTTGGTTGCCGATACTGCATCTGGGGTGAATGAGGCTGATAATATTGGTTGAAGTTGCCCCTGGATATTGCTGTGGGAACTGAGGCATGGCAGGAGGCTGCTGAGGCGTCACTGGAGGTTGTTGCTCAGGGGGAAGCTGTGCCAATCGGGTTTTGAGGGGAAACTGGTGTATGGTTGCCAATCGGCACTTCAACACTTTGTTGATGAGGGGCTGCCGATTGGTATTGAACATGGCCTCCACTTGCTCATGGGAAACCGTCGGGACTTCATGACCTGAATACTGAGGATGTTGCCTGATGGGTGGCGGCCTTGTAGCCGATGATTAGACGTTCGGCTGGATGGGAGCCGATCCAGGGCAGTCGGCTTTCCAATAGGAGGAATCGGCAGTCCTTGTGTTGACAAGGTCCTGTAGCCGGAGAATCAGCCACCAGGGAGGAAAACTAGGCTCCTTGGTAGCTGCTCGGCTATTCTGGAGTCCACCACCGTGCTGATCATGTTATTTGAAGTATTAACCAGTATCCCAGACTAGTTGATAAGAGCATGGTGGAAGGCCGAGTCGATTATGTGCTGTAGTGTGTGGAGCTCCAAGCTTTCTCCTTCCTGTTTGATCTCCTCCATCTTTTGTTTCCCTTTGTCTTTGCTGGGGCTCGGCTCGGGCTCGTCTTCTCCTGGAAGCTTTATCTTGTATCTTTGGACGACAGTGCCCAGGAGTGCAGATATTGATTCTGCAGCTTATTCATCATGTCCTCAATTTCAGCCTTCTGTTCCGGAGTTAGTTTATCCAGCGTGACCGGGATAATGTTCTCCTGATCAATGTTCAAAGTCTTGATGTCGACCATTGTTCCTAATGTGAGTGCTGCAAAAGTCCCACTGGGCGTACCAAAAGTGTGTTGATGAGAAATTTCCCACGCACTGGCCTGAGAGGTCAGCTTAACTCTAGTGCAGGTCCAAATTAGATCATCTTTGTTGATTTGTAGGGCGTGCCAGTTGGTTTGATCTTGTAACCAACAAGAAACAAAGAATAGATAATTAAATTATGATTAGATCCTACTCGATCGGCTATAGATATCTATAATACATAATTATTATTCCAAAGTGCATTTAGACTAAGTGATTGGGATAGATCGATAGTATACCGAGACAGTATAAATTACTTATATCTAAAAACACATTAGAACAATAATTATATATGTATAGCTTAGCCGATGTCGTATGTCTAATGTGAATCGGCTAGTACTCCGATGCAGTTTTATAATAAGACATTACTCTAAGCTAAATATACTAAACAAGGATCAACCGGCTAACTTAACAAATTGATGTCAGGCTTAGCAGATTTAACTGAAGTAAGATCTTAATATAAAAGACGTCTTTAACACATCTAGCAGTAATAAAACATATAAGATTGCTAAAACAAGTAAGATCGGCTGAAATCCCGATACTATCTCTAATAGCAGTCATTGAGCCGAGTAGATCTATATGATTCTAAGAGCGACTTAATAGATCAAACTGATGCAGCATTAAGTATAAAAAGAAGCATGAGATCTATATAAGCTAATGAACACTTTTTAAGATGGTGGATACGCCATATAATCTAATCAACCCTGGATCTAGCTCCGTCGGCTATTATCTTCAGGTAATGTTAGCTGATTGTGAAATAGATCTAGACATTGATCTAGATTATATGTTGTATATGATAAATTAAGCAATTTGCAGCATCAAGATCAGAGTGTCATGATGATGAAAGATCTAACCCCGATAACACAAACCGCTTGTAACAAGAGACTACCTTGCTTCGAGATAGGAACCCGATGCAGCCCAAAGACGAAGCAACAACTTGTCGAGATTGTAAGTAAAAACAAAAGGGTGGCGATGCGCCGAGATTGTATTGAGTTGTGTGTTGTTCTGATTACATGACCTCGGGTCATATTTATACCCGGATATACAATGAGTCCGTAACGGACACGATTCCTATTACAGATTGGATTATAAATATTCTAAACAAACCGACATTATCTATAAGGAAACTATACAAAATATCCTAATTTAAAGATGCAATTGCCGTTGTAGGACATTATCCATAGATGGCAATATCTTAAAAGCATTTGGAAACCGAATCCAATGATTATCTTCACGTTTTCCTTCCGAGATTGGTCCCATCTTCTATTTCCAATCGAAATCAGCTATTGGCTACCCTGGTCCAACTCGGACTCAACCGACTGGCTTCTTAGCCGATTCAGACTCGGTCGATGCAGACTCTATTTTCGGAAACCATGCGCTCCTTCAATTCCGCTTCAACTTCAGACTCGGGGATTTACTTACCAAATTTGGTCATTAACACTTGGGCACCCCCTCAAGGAATGCCGACCTACCCATCGATAGTTTGCAAAGGGTAGAAGCAGTGAGCATGTTCCAAGCACTATGGGCAGTTAAAAGCAAAAGATAACCCCATTTTCTTCTTCACCGTCTACATGTCAAAGTGCATATGATCTGCTTCTTCTTCACTATCAGCATATTTTGCCTCATCATTTCAATTGGAAAAAATTCTAACCAACTAAATATCAGAAATCACTATTTATACCTGCCGGTCGAAAAGGCTCGAGGGTGTTGGTGTTCACCGGCGGGGTTGGCTCTAGGAAGAGGCGGTGCTTGGAGGCGGATGAGGCTGATGCAGAAGCGACTTGCTCAGTTGATAGCTTCGTCTTGGCATGGGGCTGTTGTCCGGAGTCCCCATCGGCCCAAGGTTCATATCGGCTCAAAGCTAGTATCAGCTAGGAGTAACTCATCAGCCGATGGGGGTTTTCCTTTATCAACATCTCCAGCAGTCGGATTCTTGTTAGATTCGGTTTGGGAAGGTCTTATCCAGAAGAAACCAAGTTCAGGGAGAATGTGGCTTGTATCTATTAATTAGGAAGAGTTTGTTAGCTTTCTATTTTATCTTTAGGAAAGTGTGTTAGTGTCCAATATGGACTCGGTTTGTTTCCTTTTATCTTTAGGAAAGTTTGGATCATAATCTGTTAGGATCTTTGTTAGCCTACGAGTACAAATATGTAAGCCCAAGGTTCATGTAATTATCATCTCACGATCAATACAATTCGACGCATAGCCACCTTTTACCTTTTCTACTTTATTTATCATCCGGCAAAACTTGGCACCTGATGAGGGCTGCATCGGCTTCGATCTCCGACGAAGGGGTAAGTCCAATGTTCCATCGGCCCAGGCAATCGTACTGGCTATTTCAACGTCGTCCAAGGCTTCATCAGTACATTAGATCTCTTGGATTGCTCCGGTTTGGTTAACATATTTGTCTGTTTATTTATCATATGTCTCTGTTGATCTAGTTGCAGTATCTCAATTTAGCTCTATCGATTGTCTCTTGCTTTAGGGTTTCTACCGGTACCGGCTAAACTGTTACTAGATTAGATCAGCTTAGGCATCTACCACCCTAAAAATCAGTTAAGGGCTTGATTGTCTAGATATTGTGTTTCTTTTCATACTTAGTGCTACATCAGTTCGGTTTGACCTACTAAGTCGTGATTAGAACCGTAATCTCTAGCCTGCCTGTTGGCTGCCACTAAGGGTTTCATCGGGGTTTCAGCCGATGAGTTATCTAGACGTTGCATCGGCTTGTAAGGATTGCATATGAGTTGGATTTTAGCCGATGACAACAGAGTATTCATCATTCATCGCTTATCTTTTGGATTTTGTGCAATCGGATCTCCAGCCGATGTGTGCTTTAGTCTCCACATCAATGTCTATTTTATCATGTGATTGGTTTATGCTATATCACATTACTATATCATCGTGTTACCGTTGGCCGATCGCCTTTATATAGATGTTTGCTCAGCACATGACCAATGGATTAAAATCCTACCTGCATCGGCCGACATCAGCATCGGCTGGAATCACGACATCGGCATCGGCTGGAGTCGCGCCATCAGCATATCAGTCGATCGGCTGTGTTGGCTATCGGCCTATCGACTGATACGCTTTATCTTTTCCTACTTTGTATATCTTGTCAGTGGCAGGATCAAACTGACTGGCACGCCCGTGCTTCATCGA
This sequence comes from Oryza australiensis, assembly GCA_019925245.2. Taxonomy (NCBI): domain Eukaryota; kingdom Viridiplantae; phylum Streptophyta; class Magnoliopsida; order Poales; family Poaceae; genus Oryza; species Oryza australiensis. Next base: position 551,533 of record JAIFGZ020000061.1, on the reverse strand, counting down.
TTTTTGGACCTGCACTGAAGCTAGGCAGATCTCCCAGGCCGAGTGTGTGTTTTTCACGTCAACACAGTTTTAGCACGCCTAGTGGGATAGTGTTTTTGACAACAGATTTTTTTACATGGCTCGTGGGACCCATAATTGCAACAAGATGTCTGATAAAGAAGTCAAGGCAAAACAAGAACGATCTCTCAAGCCGATGAATGAAGAGAAGGAGCAATTTTTTGAGTCGATGAATGATGAGACGCTTCAGGACATAGTTGATAAAATCGTTCATCATGTTGTGTTCCATCAATCTAGAGTTTTGACAAGTACATTACGTGGTTTGATCGAGGAGATGGTTCCCAGGGTAATTGCCTTAAGAAATCAACATGGGGAGCAAACTGGTGAGCAATCTCAACATCATCGGCAACAACAATATTGGCTCGGGGGGCAAGTTGATCAGTATCAGCATGGAGGGCCACAACAACAAGGTCGGCCAGAGGAAACTCAAAGGTATCAGTTTGAAGAAGAGTGGGCCGACATCATTGCAAAGGTAATGGAGGAGCAGTTTGGAATTAAACCCAAAAATCAAACTTCTGTATATCGGTTGCCATATCCTAAGTAGTTTGATAGGGTTCCACTTCCAAGCCGGTACAAGGTTCTAGATTTCTCCATGTTTTCAGGGCAGGATGGTGTATCCACAATGGAACATATCAGCCGATTATTAGCTCAATGTGGGGAAGCATTAGCTGAACAAGCTCTGAAAGTTAGACTTTTCTATTGTCTTTGACTGGATCGACTTTCACATGGTTTTCATCATTGCCACCAAACTCTATCAGAGGTTGGGCTAATCTTGAGAAGCAATTTTACCTGTATTTCTTTGCTGGGGTTGATGAGTTGAAGCTTGCAGAATTGATATCACTTAAACAACAAGAATGGGAATCGACTAAGGAATATATTCAAAGGTTTCATAATGTCCGCAGCCGATGTTATAACCTGAATCTAAGTGATGAGCAGCTGGCAGAGCTCGCATTCCAAGGGTTGTTAATGCCAATCAAAGATAAATTTTTCTTCCACGAGTTTGACAGTCTAGCTCATCTAATACAGAAGGTATCAGCTTATGAGAGCTGATGTAAAGAAGAAGATAAGAATCGGTTTTGGGGCGATCAAGGCAAGGATAATTTTGAAGCATGACTTCTCATACTCCAAAACTAGGGGGCATGTGTTAACACCAAAATTTGGTAAGCCCCGAAGTCCCCATCGGCCCAAGGTTCATATCGGCTCAAAGCTAGTATCGGCTAGGAGTAACTCATGGCTGATGGGGGTTTTCTTTTATCAACATCTCCAGCAGTTAGATTCTTTTTAGATTCAGTTTGGGAAGTTCTTATCCAAAAGAAACCGAGTTCAGGGAGGATGCGGCTTGTATCTATTAATTAGGAAGAGTTTGTTAGCTTTCTATTTTATCTTTAGGAAAGTGTGTTAGTGTCCAATACAGACTTGGTTTGTTTCCTTTTATCTTTAGAAAAGTTTGGATCGTAATCTGTTAGGATCTTTGTTAGCCTACGGGTATAAATATGTAGCCCGAGGTTCATGTAATTATCATCTCACGATCAAAACAATTTGGCACATCACCACCTTTTATTTTTTCTGCTTTATTTATCATCTGGCAGAACTTGGCACCTGACGCGGGGCTGCATCGGCTTTGATCTCCAGCAAAGGGGTAAGTCCAATGTTCCATCGGCCCAGGCAATCGTATTGGCTATATCGGCATCGTCAAAGGCTGCATCAGTACATTAGATCTCTTGGATTGCTCCGGTTTGGTTAACATATTTGCTTGCTTATTTATCATGTCTCTGTTGATCTAGTTCCAGTATCTCAATTTAGCTCTATCAGCTGTCTCTCGCTTTAGGGTTTCTGCCGGTACCAGCTAAATTGTTCACTAGATTAGATCAGCTTAGGCATCTATCACCCTGAAAATCAATCAAGGGCTTGATAGTCTAGATATTTTGTTTCTTTTCATACGTAGTGTTGCATCAGTTCGGTTTGACCTACTAAGTCGTGATTAAAACCGTAAGCTCTAGCATGCCTGTTGGCTGCCACTAAAAGTTTCATCGGGGTTTCAGCCAATGAGTTATCTGGACGTTGCATCGGCTTGTAAGGATTGAATATGAATTGGTTTTTAGCAGATGACAACAAAAATATTCATCGTTTATCGCTTATCTTTTGGATTTTATGCAATCGGATCTCTAGCCGATGTGTGATTTAATCTTCATATCAATGTTTATTTTATCATGTGATTGGTTTATGTTATATCACATTACTATATCATCGTGTTATCATTGGTCGATCGTCTTTATATAGATGTTTGCTCAGCACATGGCCGATGGATTAAAATCCTAACTGCATCGACCAACATCGGCATCGGCTGGAATCACAACATCGGCATCAGCAGAAGTCGTGCCATCGGCCTATCGGCCGATCGGCTGTGTTGGCTATCAGCCTATTGTTAGTGATATGCCCTAGAGGCAACATGGAGATGTTGGATATCACGTCAATGTTTATGTATTTATGAATAAAGTGTTATTCAGTTCTATGAAATAGACATCTTGTATTGATCAATAAGTATGTGACTTATTTATGAGACTCTTTATGTATGAATCTATTTCTAAATGATCCCTGATCATATATCATATTACTGGAACTAATTTGATTCTAAGATCGGCATGTCTATTGATTGATGATCATGTCTCATAGATCATGGGTATGGAGATACCAAATCAATAAACATGGACATATGTGTTAGAGATCACATTGTTGGATAGACCCACCATGAGACACTACAGGAATTAATGTGCCATTAGTTGGTCTCAGGTAGTGTTGGTACAAAGTCCTTAGACCTAAGATCACCATGGATTCCAACATGTGTAGTAGCCTACTTTGGGACTACCAAACGCTATTCCGTAACTGGGTAGTTATAAAGGTAGTTTTCGGGTTTGCTATGAAACATGGAGTGGGATGTGAGTGATCAAGATGGAATTTGCCCCTCCTTTAGAGAGATATCTCGGGCCCCTCGAGGTAATGGATTATGGAAATGCATGGCCATGCTAAGTTGATTGAGGAGTCAATCAACGGATAGATAATCCAATACGGTTCGAGTGAATGGTTAAGCTATTGAAGGGATGGCACACATCTTGCCTATAGCTTAATTGGTATCGTGAGGCAAAGGGATTTGTGTACACATTACAGGTTCGAGCCGATATTATATTCTTGTATCCTATGATGTCAATATGTGCTGCTAGGCGCCGCTGTTGACAGGTCGGCTGAGTTGGACTCGAGCCGACGGTCGGCTAAGTTAGACTATAGCCGAAACCAAGTATACCTGAACCTACAGGGTCGCACGCTTAAGGAGATAGAATAGATATCCGATCGGATAGAGTCCTATGGGCTTACGACGTATGGGCGGCCAACTCTGTGAGATTCGGATAGGATCCGATTCAAAATAGAGTCCTGATCGGCCACTAGTCCCAGTCGGCCAACTCTATATAAAGGAGGGAGGGGTGGAGAGCTGCGGCACGTCAATTGCATCGCGTGCAACAGAAGTCGTCGAGATCAATCTCCACGGAAACCCTCCCCACTTTCGAGCCAAACCCTAGCCTTGCATCGCGTGCTAGCACACGGGTGTTCGGCATTCTGTCCCCGGACGTGTGGATACCGGTAGAGGCGTTGCTACGTTGCACGCTGTTCATCGGCTGTGGAGGAATCGGCTACGGTCGAGCGCATCGGAGTGAGGCGTGAGAACATAGTCGGATGACTCGGAGCGAGGCGCGAATCGGCTGATTGGTGAATCAACTGTCTCCGGGAACCGGTTGTCGGCTTGTGAGAATCAGCTACACTGTTCCGGATCGGATAGCCCTGATTGGTTGTTTCCGCTGCACACTCCAATCGGTAACGATCTATCGGCCCTTACTTGCAAGTGTTCCTGGTTTGCGCGGTTAAAAGTTTTTGTTTTCGGCTAGCGTAGCCTCCGCGTAACCCTTCACCTATCGGCCGATACGCTTTATGTTTTGCTGCTTAGTATATCTTGTAAGTAGCAGGATCAAACGGACTGGCACACCCGCGCTTCATCGATTTTAGGACCTACTTGGAGCTAAGCAGATCTCCCATGCCGAGTGTGTGTTTTTCGCATCAACACCGGCCGAGGGAAGTGGGTGCTGGCGCCGGCTTAGCAAGCTGCACGAGAGGAGGACATGGGAGTCGGCGGTTGGGGAGGAGAGCTCCGACGTCGGGCAGCGTCGGCCCCTGTCTCCCGACACGCTCCCCTGTCTCGAGAGCACGATGCGCCATGCGCGTGCGCTTGTTCGGGCTGGGGAAGGAGTGGCGGCGCCGACCAGAGCGTGATGCGTCGTGCGCATGCGCGTGCTCGGGCTGGGGAGGGAGTGGCGGCACCGGCCAGAGCGTCGTGCGCGTGCATGTGCTCGGGCCGGGAGGGAGTGGTGGCGCCGGCCGAGCATCGTGCGCGTGCGTGTGCTCGGGCTGGGGAGGGAGTGGCGGCGCCAGTGCCCAGAGCACAATGCGCAGCGTGCGCTTGCTCGGGCTAGGGAGGCAGTGGCGGCTGGCCTTGGGGGAGTGTTGAGTTAGGGTTTGCACTTTGCAGTTGGCTTGTTTCGGGAGTGTTGGGCCAAAACATAACTGGGCCGGGAAGGAAATGAGTGGGGTGTATGCTTTGTGGGCCGAAATTGGTTTAGATGGTCCGTAGACAGAAATTTTCCACGGGAATTCTCCCACATAAATACGGGATCCGCGAATATGGTCGGGAAAACACCCCAACTGTTCCCGTTCCCGTTTCCCGTATTTTTTTCCCGTTCTCATTTTTCTCGCGGATACGGTATTCGGTCTGGATTTTCGGTATTCGGTGTCGGTCGGTATGGAATTTTCCCGTACCCGCTTTCATCCCAATGTGTGTCTCTCTCACACACTCTCTCTCTCTCTCTCTAAATACACACACACGACAGGGCTAAAATGCATCTAGGTGTATTTTAGCATTGCATTGCACAGAGTCACGTGCGGAGCAGAAACAGATCCTTCGAACGCCCAAACCATATCCTTTGCGCTTGAACGAGACACAAAAGCACTGGATTTCACTAAAGCAGTGGATCCCAATTTAAACTCTAAAGTTAAGCGTGCTTGGACAAAAGTAGTACTAGAATGGGTGACCTCATAGGAAATCCAGTTGCAACTTCATTTACACATAAATGCAAGTTGTCGTTTTTAGAAACTTCATTTACGCACAAATTACAACTGTTATTTGCTATTTTTAGAAAACCAATTGGTCAGCTAACTGGTTGCAACTTTAATTTGTTACACCAGTTGCGACACACCAATATAGCTAATTGGTTGCAACTCTAATTTGTTATACCTGTTGCAACACATCAATATCACCGACCATCCAATTGCAACCAGTTTGTTACACCAGTTGCGACACACCAATATCACCGACCGTCTGGTTGCAAAAATTGCGACACGCCAATATCACCGATCGCCTAGTTGCAGCTTCATCTAAACACTAGTTGCAATTTCAGTTTGTTACACCAGTTGCAACACACCAATTTAGAAAAACCAGTTGGTCAGCTAACTGGTTGCAACTCCAATTTGTTACACCAGTTGCGACAAACCAATATCATCGACCGTCCAGTTGCAACCGATTGTAACTTCAGTTGCAACTTTATCTAAACACTAGTTGCAACTTCAGTTTGTTACACCAGTTGGTGACATACTAATATCATCAACCGTCTAGTTGCAACTTAAACTAAAAACCAGTTACAACTCTAGTTTGACACTAGTTGCAACTTCAGTTTGTTGGTACTACCAGTTACGATACACCAATATCAGCGTCCACAGCTGGTTGTAACTTCATCTAGTTGCAACTTGTGTTTAGAGGTTATAATATATAAGTGGTGTGCAGCTCTGGTGGTTGACCAGTTACAATACACTTGGTATGTTGATTGCAACCTAATCTAAATACCAGTTGCAACTCCGTCAGATTCAACATAACACAAGGACTTTTCTTAAAGTCACTCATCCTAGTACTACTTTTGTACAATCATGCTTAACTTCAGAATACTAATGAAATACGATGTGTTACATAAAATGCACCTAGGTGTAATATAGACACACAGTATATGTATATTGTTTTAAAAAATTATATTAATTTTTAAGTCTAAAATAATTAATACTAAATTGATTTAATTTTATGTTAAGTTTATCTCAATTTGCATATCTTTTTATTCATTTTTTTCCTTGCCTCTTAAACACACCCTGGCCTTTTGACCTCTCACGTCCTCGAACTCGAACTAATGCGTTCACCAAACGCCCCTGTCCGGGCTAGTGTTCCGGCGATCGAGTGGCCACCAACCTTGGAATTCATGGAACTGCGCCAGTGTTTGATCGCTGCGGCCTGCGGTGCGGGTGCTACTGATTGTGTGTTTGCATACTGCTGCTTTGCAACCTAATGCTGTCCTGGCCGAGAGAATTATGCGCATGAGCTGTACTGATCTCTCTTCGTGTCGATCACAGGAGAAGCTCTTCGTTGGTTAGGTGCGTGTCTGTACTTTCTCTTCTGCTGTTTGGGTGCTCTGTTTCGCTGTTTGCAGAGAAGAATCTGTTCTCTTTCTTGTTCCAAGTGCTTTAGTTTTGCAAGGCAGACTGGCAGAGGTATTTACAGACATTGTTCTTCCAGAAAGAGGACGAAAGATAGTTATTATTTCCCGGATCGTGTCGGCCGGGAAAGCCCGGTACGACATTGGGTGCAGCCGTGCATGATTTACATCCTGTAGACCCTAGACCCTGTACTAGGTAGTAGGTAGTGTTGCTTTCATCTTGATTTCATAAGCCGTCGATCACTGAATCATGCAAATTTGAAAATATCGGTCAAAGACGACACGTGCAGCCTGACGAGGAACTAGGCTCTAATCTTTCGATAAATATTAATAACTTTTGATTTAGTAAAAACTTGATATACACTATTCAACTTTTGATTGATAAAGATCATGCAATCGCAGCATCATATCTTCTCTGGTTATCAACCGTGTGCTGCTCGGTTGATCTCATCGAGAAGATTAATCCCTGCATGTGAATGGAAGAACACAAGTAAGAACACGGTAAATTGCAACTCAATTTGCAGAGAAATAATTAAGATCTCAAAGTTAGGGTTCCATAAACCTAACTAGCGGCCAAACTGCAATGACAAAAATAATCTAAGCAAAATCTAACAATAAACTATGAAGGCTACTGAATAAATAAATAAGATTAGGGATTTCCTAGGGTTAGCCCTAAGGCGTACACCCCTTGGGATGAGCCCACGATACAATTAGAAGGTCTAAGGTCCAAATCAGACTCAAACTGGATACGTGGCTTGTTTTGCCGATTTTTGGCAACTCGAAAGGAATTTAAACATAGGACCAAAATCATCTAAAAATAGACTTCATAAGCTTTTCAACAAATACTCATGGACCCAGAGGTTCATTCTTGATCAGCAGCTAGGTATATTTAAAGTTGATGTTGTCAGGAGGCCCGAATCCGAATTCAAAACGTGTAGAACTTCAACTCTTGTCTTCTATGGACCAAAAGTGGCGTGATAATGTTGGAGTAGACTTGGAAAGATTTTGGTTTGGTCCTCAATCAACTTCTTTGATAATTCATGTATTTTTTTTGTGCTCGGTCTCTTTCCCTTCACCCAAACAAGTATCTCTGCAAAGGAGAACACACAAAACTCATAGTGCAATAATGTTTGTTCAAATATATAACACGTAAATCTCACATAGAAAGCATAAGCCTTTTCTTGATGAATGCATAAGGTAACCATGGTCATATCAGAGTTAGTGATGTCCTCATCATCCTTCCCTTCTTGATTGAAAATTGTCCTCGGTTTCACGTTGTTATTGGGCATGTTGAACTTATCTTTATCTATCACAACATAGGGTGAGGTAGACTTCTTGATGGGTATATGGTTGGATTCTAAAATTTTTACGTTTGGAGAACGCTTCCCTTCTTGCAAACCAACTTGTATCTCATTTAAGCAACTAGAGAAACTAGATAGAGAATTATATACTCGTACGTTACTCTAGACAATATATCTTATCATGAAAAGAAGGAATATCCAAATTTGAAAAAATGTTATTCACTCAGCTATATTCAATAATAGAACTAACATGTTCATTCACTAGTTGTGGCATGGATACAAGTGAAGCATCTCTCAACTTTTTTTTATCACCAGAAATAACAAGCAAATTATTTTGTGACAAATATATTTTAGCAATTATTTTCACTATGGGTTGCTCTAATGCAGCACAAGTAGTGAACATATTTAGCACATCATAACTATCCATACCTTACGTAAATGTAGCACCATTATCATTATCTTTGTCTCATCTTTAGAAATTATAGGTACTTGGTCAATCAAACATTCTTTAAGCATGCATAGAGTTGTGGGTAGGACTTCTTTCTCTAGGTCTTTCTTTGTTTCCTCATCACATTGGCCAAATTTTTTGCTTTTTGGCCCTTTTTACTAAAGATTCTCACAAATAGGCCCCTGACAGTTTCAATTGCGCAAATGGACCTCAAGCTCCACGCCAATAGTGATGACGTCAAGCTTACACTACTCGGTGCCTATTGGCGCCGAGATCTTTGCGCCAGGTAGGCGCCGATGCTTACTTGGCGCTGACGTGGCAACCTCGGCATCATCATGAGTGGCGCCAAGACGGCTTACAGGTGGGTTCTGTCTTCTTCGTTTTGTATTTTGTCTCTCTCTTCGAGTTAGTCTCTCGACCGCGCGCCGCCCCAGCCCTCGCCTCGCCGCTGCGCCCAGGCGCCCCGCCACGCGCCACGACCTCCCATGCCCGGCCCCACCTGCCCACGCCCTGATGCCGCCGCGCCACGCAGCCCCCGGCCCCGGCCCCGCCACGGCAAGGTGCACGCGCCCTAGCCGCCGCTCCGCAAGGACCACCCCCACCCCGGTCGCCTGCGCCCAGGCCGCCGCCCCCTCTTCGGTGCAGCGCCTTCTCCTTCCCCGGTCGTCGCTCCCAATTTGAGGTAAATTTAAATTTTTAATTTGTTGAATATGTAAATTTTGAATATGCAATGTAGGTAAAATTAAAGTATGCAATATATGTAAATTTAGAATGTGCAATATAGGTAAAATTTAAAAATGCAATGCATGTGCTTTTAGAAAATGCAATGTAGGTAAAAATTATAAATGCAATGTACGTAATTTTAGAATATGCAATGTGGGTAAAATTTAAATATGCAATGTATGTAATTTTAGAATATGCAATGTAGGTAAAATTTAAATATGCAATATACGTGTATTTTGAATAGGTGAAATGTAAATTGTTGAACATGTAATTTTTAAATTTTCACATTGTTTTTGTTGAATACTTGGTAAGTTATAATTGTTGTGCAATTTTGATTAGTTTACTAGTTGATAAAGTTAGATCGACGCAAATTAGCACATGCTTCGATGAAGCGTAAGACGTAGGGTGAAGGTAGTTCTCATAATGAAATCTCAGGATTGGATAATTTCGTACGAGCCAGAGTTTCCTTTAGAAAATTTTAGGCTTCTAAAAAACTTTAGTGGCTTCGAGAAATTCAATACTATATAGCAATTATTTTGGAATGAACGAATTGTATTTCTAATTTTGTTGAACTAATAGATGGACAACTTAGTGATCATATATCATGGAGGCACCCTGGCAAGAGATCGCTATGGATATGTCGAGTTTGTTGACATGCAAAGCGAACCTGTTCTATTCAATGAGAAGCCAACATTTAGTGAGTTGCTTGGTAGGGCTCAGGAGGAGCTACATTGCCCTGGAGATGATTCCATCGTAGTTGAGGGTGTACTTCACGTAGTATCCCCTTCCAACATCTTAAGGAGGATGATCCTAATTGGGTGTGCAGATCCATGAGAGAACAATGTGAGATTGGTTATGAAGAGTCAATTCCAAAGTTTGGAGGTGGTTGTGCATCGGGTGGTGGTTGATCCCATTCCTCATGAGTTTTCCCCACCGACGGCTGATCAGGCATACTTTGCTATCTCGAAACCTCTTAGATTTGCGGAGGTTGCACGTACGGTTCCTGATGCTCAATCTGCCCCCAATGAGGTAGAAATTTTTGAGACAGTCGGATATGCTTGTCCGAGTCAAGATGATGTGGTAGATCCTCTTCAGGAGATCCCTTTAAAACAGAATCATCCGAGTAAGTTCCAATTATGTACCATTTCTCGTCATCATCCCTCCTTATTTTCATCCGCTAATCTCTTGGTTTCCTCCTTTTGTGCATACGTTGCAGCAGACATTCCTGACAATGTGGGTGCTCATCTCGTTGATGAGCCTTATGAGATTGCAAGGGCTATTGATTCCGATGATGATCGACTAGTTGGAGAGCTAACGGAGAGTGGCGTTGAGATGCTTAGGCGTATCTTCCCCGGCCATCGTGATCCAAGAGTTCACGAGTTCAGTAATCTTACTCATTCTGATCAGGCGTTTGCCGACGGATGTGATGATGAGCTGCTGGAAGCTCCATAGGCGGGTCCAAGCATGGAAATTGAGAAGGACAGGGTTTTCAATGACCTTTCTGCATTGAAGAGGTGGTTGCAGGCGTTTGCTAGGCGCACACGCTCAAGCTTCCGCTCCCGCTCCTCCTTGTAAGCAGCAACACGCCTCCTTTTTGTCTCTTCCTTGTTCTCCTTTTCTGCGGCCTCCTCTCTGCGTCTCTTCTCCATCTACTCCTTGCGCTCTACATCCCACCGCGCCATGTACTCCAACCACTCCTTGTCTTCTGGCTTGATCTCGGTGTCGATCCACTGCTCAAAACCACATAGCGGTGGAGGGGTCTGCAACAAATGCAATATTTACAAAACAAATAAATCGTGCAGGCTCTGCAATATTTACAAATGCAATATTTTGTAAATAATTATTACAGAACATCAGTTTTTCACCATCCTGTTAATGCAGTGCTGCTAAGGTGTAGGCTGAAACGTAAAATTGGCACACATCCAGTACCTCTGCATATACGTGTCCTCTTCATCGGACTTGGCTACCTTGCAAGGATCACCGCACCAGCACATGGGCACTGGAACACCGTTAGGCAAAGGCAATGGGTCGAAGGCATTTCCAATCTTTCGGCCATAACTACAAATCAACTAGTTTTGTTCTAAGAACCGAAAGCAAGAACAGTAAACCATAAACCTAGGGTTTCTCATTTGATGCGCAACAATGAATGGATAATATCGCAACAACCGCTTATGTTACCTTGAATTTCTAGCTTTTTCACGCCTTGGCATCCTACGGTTTGAAATAAAACAACTACCAAACGATGCATACAACCCTAAGTAATGCTTATTTTTGGTCACAAATACAACTTATACAAACCAAATTGATGCACACAAAACTAGAAGGAAGGAGAGAATACCTTGCACTAATAGATCCACTGATCAAACTCGATTTTTCACGATCCAATATACCGATTCGTGAGAAAGGGTGAAGGGGAAAGAAAACACTAGAGATAGCTGAAGAGGAGAGAGCTGAAGAGAAAGAATGGGAGAACAGGAAGGGGTGCGAGCCTTATAACTAGAGCTCGGCGCCAAGATCCATGGCACCGAGCTTGGCGCCATAGATCTTGACGCCAAGCATGACGCCATCATTATTGGCACCGAGCTCAAAGCTAAGATCTATGGCGTCTAAGTCTGCCACGTGAACATCGGTGCCTACGTGGCGCAAAGATCTCGGCGCCAATTATATTGGCGCCGAGTAGTGTAAGCTCAGGACCATCACTATTGGCGCCGAGCTTGGGGTCCATTCGCGCAATTGAAACTGTCAGGGGCCTATTTGTGAGAATCTTTAGTAAAAAGGGCCAAAAAGCAAAAAAATTGGTCACATTGGTTGTTTTCAAATACCTGTAAAATATTTGTATCCAAACCAAGGGATACAATAATTTGTTCGTTTTGTAATAACTCGGGCTTAGTTGAAGGCATCGCAATATTAGTATCATTCCAGATATTTCTGAATATCTCATTGATTTTACTTTTATCCTCTCAAGATCATCATTGAAAATTTCAGCAAGATTCATGGGTACTAATTTTATTTTTTTACCATTATGTCTAAACGAGTATGTATCAACAATACTATTATGCAAAACATTATTATCATACATCCATGGTTGACCAAACAACAAAGAACATGCTTGCATAGGCACAAGATCAAAATTTATAGTATCATGGTAACTTCGAATCAAAAATTGTATTCTCACAATTCTACTTACCTTCAACTTACCACAAAAGTTGAACCATTTGATGTAATATGGATGAGGATGCGATTATGTAGGCAACCCATGGTTCTCAACCAAATTTGAACTTACAAGGTTGCTACAACTCTCACTATCGATTATAACATGATATGCTTTATCATTAACCACAAACCTTGTTTGAAATAAATTGTGGCATTGCTTTTGCTCCACTTTCTCCATTTGAGAACTTAGCACTTGTTGCACCAAAGTACTTACATTCTCTACACTTGTGGAAGGTGATGTAGCAACTATGGTTTGTCTCCCATCCAACTTCTTTATCTCATGCCCACGAGTGGTGTAACCTGCCATTGTTAGTAGAAAATAGAAAACAACAAAAGAGTATTATCCCAATTAATTAAAGAGCAAGGGCAGTGGAACTCGCAAATGGAAGCGTCTGACCGAGCTCTTACAAGTGTCTTACCAGCAACGCTAGGGATGGTGCAACAGGTGGTTGGTTCGTGATACCTTGAGGACGTGATCCGGCGATTGCAAAAAGTCAAAGTTGTGCTGATCAAAAGTATGTATGTGAAGCTTGGAAGGCACAATATATAGTAGAAAAGGGAAACAATTACGCTAATCGGAAAATGTAAAGTTGATAATAGTTCAAAGTACTAGTCAATGTGTTGGTCTAGCCTAGACTCAACTCTAGCTCATGCAAGCACACAATGCAAGCACCCAACAACACTTAGGACTAGGAATATCTCAAAACACAACTCTGCACTCTAGACATATACTCAAAATAATTACTCAATTTCTCCTTTGTTTTTATCTTTTCATTTTGTGTTTTTGGTGTAGCTTTTTTCTTTTTTAAGCACCTTTCTATACTTCTCCTTTTTTTCATGCAACTTTTTTTCCTTTTTTAGCGTCTTTCCACACTTTTTTCTCTCTTTTTTCTCAAGGAGATTTTCAGACAAACAACCAGAATAGGAACCAAAGATAAATATGAAACAAGTTCTGACTCATGGGAAGTAACGTGACCAGAGGGGACATCAATGAGCCTCCACAAACAGCAGAGGGACTCGGCCTTGGACGCGTGCGTTGGGAAGCACAGGAGGACTGGAAACCACAAAATTGAAATAGACTCCATACAGATAAAAACAATATAGATCGGCTCTCCTTCTTTGCAAGACACACTAATCTACAAAGGATAAGCTAATATGTATGAACTTGACCGATCTACTTCTCTCTGGTCATTCCCCCAAACATGAAACATTCACAGGACAAGGCAAAGGCCTAGACAATACAAACCTAGCACAACTCCAAAAGTGATTGACGGAAACCACTGAAATCTACGAAAACGAAACTCAGACTACAACATGGTTTAATTTTTCGAGGTCCCGATGAAAACAGAGATAGACAAAAACTGGACCAAAAACTGATGAGCATATCGACAACACGTTGACACTAGACCATAGCGACTACAGATGCAAGACTCGGACTGAAAGTGATGAACAGATGCAATGGTCAAAACTAAAAATTAAATCTAAAACTAAACCAACACTCGACACGACGATGCAACCTAAAATTCAACAAAGCAAAATTTAACAGAACAATGCAATGACTCAAATTGTCTAGATAAAGGATAAATATTTTTGTATGATAATTTTTTGGTTATAGGTAGATAAATTATCTAACGATCAATCTGGTCCTCTGATATCAACTAATGAGGAACTAGGTTCCGATCTTCTGATAGATATTGATAACTCTCAATTTGATGAAAACTTGACACACACGATCCGAACATTGCAATTGCATCACCACGTCTTCTTTGCTTATCAACTGTGTGTTGCCCGGTTGATCTCACTGAGAAGGCTAATCCCTACACGCGAATCGAAGAACACAAGCGAGAACAAGGTAGTTTGCAACTCAATTTGCAGATGAATGATTAAGATCTCAAAGTTGGGGTTCCACAAAATGAACTAGCAACGAAACTACAATGGCAGAAATAATCTAAGTAAAATCCGACTCTAAACTATGACGGCTACTGAATAAATAAATATGATTAGGGACGTCCTAGGGTTATGTCACGCCCAGAATTTCCAACCCGGAATTTCCAAAGCTTTATGTGTATTAAATATCCCTGTCCAGGACCAGCCAGGGTACACATATGATCATGTTGATATTACAGAATTCACGTCTTAAAAACAATATAAAAGATTACACAAATGTAGCGGAAAAAGAAAGACGAACTAAAACTAGGTCTTGTCACTCGTAGTGTGGCAACTCCACTCCACAGGCATCCTTGACGTCGGACGAAGCCTACTCCTCCTCCTAGCCCCCATCTGACCCGAACTCCAACTCTGGTGCGGGGGAGACAGAGCAAGACTGAGTACTACCCACTGTACTCAACAAGTCGTACTGGAAGAGAGGGTATGATGCAAGGGTAATTCAAAGGTAGGCTAGGGTTTTATTTGCATAAAGTAGGCATTTCACAATAGTAGTTGAAAGCGATAAAACAGTTATAATAATTAAGCAATATTAAACCAATCTATGCCGAATGCCACATCACGTTGGGACAGACCCAAACCAACCACCTGATCTAGCACAGTTCCAATTAATCAAATTATTTAAGTGATGAGACTAATCACGGTGAATCTGGTTGATCGCTCATAACCGCGGGCATGACTATTCAAATAGTTTTACTTTGATCAAAAGTGTACATCTGTACCCATAAGACACAACCCCACAACACATTTCTGTGTGCTGGTATACCACCATGATACCCTGAAAAGGGAATGTGACAGGACCCTTCACATAACCCCCTTTAACCAATCGCACCACACCTCGGGTTTCATCCCCACTCCTCTACGGCAGTGAGCAGCCCCCCTCATGCCTCGGTGAATCCGGCAGCCGATCAACCGGACACCCCGGCCGACCCAACTCCATCACACCCACCTTAATATGAGTATATCGATTAAAGGAAAGCTACACTACAAACTCAGTCGTTGCCCATGCTGGCTTGTGGTACGCACGGTATTTCTCCCAGGGTTTCCCGTGAACCAGTCCTTAACTGCCATGGCCGTGTTTATCAAACCATTGTCCCCACAAAACTATTGTCATATTTTAGTTTATTAACAATTCCATAGTGCCTCATGATTGAAATCATCATTATAGAGTGTATACTAGATTAATTAAGTGTAATGACCCATTTAAGGAGCTAGTTGATCTAAGCAGGGCTAAGCATAACTAATCACATTAAAACCAAGTTATCAAAGGTACGAGGTGATCAAGTCATAAGGCTAAGTATAATAGTTAAAATAAGCCCAAGAAATGACGTTCTAAAATAATGCAACATTTAAGGGAAAATAAGACATTTATGAAAAATTAGTACAATATGATCAATAAAGAGCATGACTTGCCTTGAGTACAATATGATCAATGAAGAGTATGACTTGCCTTGCTCTGGAGCTTGAGGAATCTATGCAACAACTTCGAAGTAAACAGAGTCACCGAAACTGCTAGAATTTACAAGATAAACAAAGCACACAAGCAAACAGGCTATAAATCTACTGAAACAATAAATAAAATTATTTTTAATGGATTCATGGAATTTTTATGAATTTATAAAAGTTTGAATGGGCTAAAACGGAGCTCGAATTAATTAGACATGAATTTTAGAAGATTATCTATATTTATTACTAAAAAATCCTTAATTAATTTATTGCGTAATAAACCCTGGGTGACGTCAGCGGCTAGGGCTGACGTCAGCGGCCTCGGGGACCGTCAGTTCACGGTGGACCGGGTCCACGGGCCGAGGACGCGCAAGTGCATCACGTGGCCCACGTGGCGCCGACGTGGCGCCAATGCGGCGGCCACATGGTGGCCACGTGGCTTCTACACGGGCGCGCGAGATCGGGCGACCCCGATCTGTCGAGGTAGATCGGACAGCTCAGATGCGGGGCGGGGCGGCACGACGCGGCATGACGCAAGTGCGCGGCCTGGCCATGGCGCATGGCGGCCAGCCGGTGCCAACGAGCAGCGGCGCGAGGCGGCAAAATGGCGCGGTGACGCGCGCACGGCGTCACACGCACGGGAGGGCGGCGACGCGCTCGGCGAGGGAGGAAGGGAGAAGAGAGGGGCTCACCGCGGGCGGCTGGAGCGGGGACGACAGCGGCGAGCAGTGGCGGGACAGCACGAGCGTGATTTGAGCATGGGGAAGCACGACGGAAGGGTGGATTCACGAGAGGGGGATGCGGGTGGTATTTATAGGGGGATAGGGACTCGAAAATGATCGGGGACAGCAGATTTGGCGCCGGAGTAAAGAGGGGAAGAGGGGAAGTAATGTCGGTGGCCTTGGATTTGAAAATTCGGCCGTTTCACGACGCGGTGCGTGCGGGACAGGTGTGGTAATCGGGTGATGTTAAGGCGCGGAGGAAATGTGCGTGCGGGTCGGGTAAGGGAGAGAGGATTCACGGAGGAACGGGCGGCACGTGGTCGGCGGCGACACGTCCGACGAGGAAGACGGGCCCGATAGGTGGGCCCCCACCTGTCGGTGTCCCGAGGCACAAGGGAGGGAGGCCAGACTTTGGCAGGCGCACACGAAGGCGAGGGGGTCGCGGCCTTCGGCCGGCCCATGGGCAGGAGAGAGGAAAGGGGCACGTGCACGGAGGAATGGGGCGGCGGCGGAGAAGAAGAAAAGAGCGGAAAATAAAAGAAAAAGGGAAAATAATTTCCGAGGAATTTATTTAATATGAGAATTGATTTAATTGGTTAAAAATTATTTTTAGTGCTCTAAAAATTCCACTAAAAATCATGTTAATGTATTTTGACATGTAGAACTCAAAAATTCCACCATGTCATTTCCACTTATTATATGTATTTTAATAATTAATAATGTGCTCGAGGTTAATTCCAAATTCAATTACTTTTGGGGAATTTCTTAAATGATTTTTAAACAGAGAAAACTCGAGGGTGTGACAGGTTAGCCCTAGGACGCACAACCCCTTGGGCTTAGCCCACGACACAATTAGTAGATCCAAGGCCCAAATCAGACTCGGACTGGATAAGGTACGTGGCTTGTTTTGCAGATTTCCGGTAGCTCTGAAGGAATTTAACATGTGACCAAAACCATAAAAAAGTAGACTCGATAAGCTTTTCAACAAATACTCATGGGCCCAAAGGTTTCTTCTAGATCAGCGGCTAGGTCTGTTTGATGTTGATGCTATCAGGAGGCCCGAACCCGAATCCAAAACATGTAGAACTTTCAACTCTTGCCTTCTATGGACCAAAAGTGACGTGGTAATGTTGGAGTAAACTTGGAAAGATTTTGGTTTGGTCCTCAATCAACTTCTTTGATCATCCATACATTGCTTGTGCTCGATCTCTTTCCCTTCACCCAAACAAGTGTCTCTGCAAACGAGAACGCACAAAACTCATAGTGCAATAATGTTTGTTCAAATATATAACACATAAATCTCACGTAGAAAGCATGCACCTTTGCTTGATGAATGCATAAGGTAGCCATGTCATATCAGAGCAAGTGATGTTCTCATCACAGCCTCAGTATAGTGTAGGATTGAATACCCAAGACTAAGCCAATCAGAGGGGGGTGAATGGTTCGTACACCCAAAAAACAAATCTTAGCGGAAATAAGATTTACCTTCGCAATTCGATGTCGTGCGGTCTAACCGCCTGAACACCTCCAGTCTGACCGCCTGTGAAGCCAATCGTCAAAGCTTAGCCCATTCTCCTGATGTAGCCGATTGCCGTGCAAAGCCGAAGAGCTTCGGTCTGACCGCAATGTCCTGTGCGGTCTGATCGGTAGAAGGCCACCGGTCTAACCGCATTAGACCGTCGCACCCGAGAAAAAAACACAAACCGAAGAACTCTTAAAGTAGATTGAAACTTTATTGATTTTCTCTGTGTTTACAAAGTGCAACCAGCAGCACTCACAAAATTTTGACTAAAACTCAAAACCCTAAACTTTTCTCAACTCTACTCTCTCTAAAACTCGATACCGAGAAGCCTCACCTTCCCTCTCTATTTACACACAAGATGTGCAGTCCAAAGCCATGAATCCTACTCATACATGAAGTCCTAATCCACTAGGAAACCTTTCTCTACAAGAAACAAACTTTACATATTCCAATTGTAACAAAATTGAACTCCTTCCAAATTTATAACTCTGCATCCCATACGCACACAATATCTCCATCATATGCCATATGAAAACTTCACCAATCATGTGCATCAATATCTACCCTTTAGTATCCCGCATGATCTCCATCTTGGACGTCACCTTATCTCCAAGTTGACTCCAATTCTATCACCGGCAACACTTTCCCGAGGCGTAAAAATTACCTACACATAATTAAAGAAAGAAACCATATCCGAGCACTAGCTATCTCCAACTTGACTCATTGTCAGCATAAACAACCATACATGCGCATAGAAACATGAAACTTCCATGTATATGCAAGAAAACAACCCAAAACCGAAACCAAAACAAAATTGGCCTGTAGTCGGACTGTGTCGACCAATCTGACCGGTGAAACCCACCTGGTCTGACCGCACAGTGACCTCCGGTCAGACCGGCAGTACAAGCCCGGTCAGACCGAACCATGCAAACAGCAGAGTATTGTTCACGTCCGAAAACCAAATATCGCCAAATCCATTTTGCCAATAATCTCCAAATAACAAAACCAACAAACCAATAATCACAGATGTCAATTGTTCATCACCATAGAAGAATCAAACACACTTTGATTTTACATATAGGACAGCTTGCATTGTTCTAAGTGAATTTACAAAGCACATTGTTCTTGTGTTGTCCCTACGAGAGAAGGTGTGCCATATAGATTGAAGCCACTTTTAAGGTACCAATTCGGCACCTCTCCGATGTATGGTGGTTTTGATAGGCCCTGCGTAATATTCTACTTCAACCCTTTTTCTTTTTCCTTTTGTTTTAGTACTTTTGCATATTTTTATAATCCGTTATTTCTTCAAACGTTGCAAAGCAACCCTGCTAACAAAGTAAAATACATATCGCCCTTACCTACATCAGATTCACCTCATCCTCCTTCACCCGATCCATGTGATCACTAGTTGCTGCCCTCTTCTTCCCCTCACTAGTTGCCACCGCTACACCCTCCTTCCCTTCTCGAACCGTCGTGTTCGTCCCATCCAAACTATGAAATCAACGGTTTTAATTTATATATTTTGTGATGAACAATTGGCATGTGAGATAATTGGTTTTGATATTTGGTGAATAATTGACGAAGTGGTGCTAACTGTGTGAGGTCGGTCAGACCGGGTGGAGTAGGTCGGTCAAACCAGCGTGGTGCATGCGATCAGACCGATCATCCCAATGGTCTGATAGGCTGGACTCTGATTGGAGTCGGTTTTGGGTTGATTATTTGGATACTCGTGATTATGAATTCTAGATTATTTCTATACATGTGTAACACTATTGTGCACTAATGCTGAGTCAAGTTGGGAAAAAACTTATGCTCGGATATGGTTTCTTGTTTGATTTATGTGTAGGTGTGTCTTGATGCCTTGGGAGACTGTTGCCTATGATGCATCGGGAGTCAACTTGGGAGAAGTTGATAGCGAGACGATCAGGAGATCATGAGGGATGCTTAGTCTAAAAAATAACACACGTGGTTGGTGAAGATTCCATACGGCATACGATGGGAGATTGTGTGCGTATGAAAAGCAGAGTCAAATTTGGAGGGAGTCCAAATTCGGGATGATTGAAGTTTGAATTGTAATGAGATAAGTTGGATATTTGTATGGGAAGGTTTCCTAGTGAATTGGGACTACTTGTATAAGTTGGATTCGTGGCTTTTAGGTTGCTAACTTAGGGTATAAATAGAAGAGGGGTTGAGGCCTCTCAGTATAGATTTTTGTGAGAGTTGAGTTGAGAGAAAAAATAGGGTTTCAAGTTTAGTCGAATTTTGAGAGAGGAATGATCGTTGTTGCACTTTGTAAACACGAATAGAAGTAATAAAGTTGATCTACTTTCAAGAGTTCTTTGATTTTTTTCCTCGGGTTCAGCTGTCAAACCGCAAGAGTTTGGGGTCAGACCGACGACTAACTAGCGGTCAGACCGACGGTGGTGACAGGCGATGGCGACACGAACGGTGGTTAGACCGGCGGCAAGAGTGCGGTCAGACCAGTCTCCATCAGGTTTGAGGGTAACTTTTAATTCTACTAGAAGTTTTCGGTTTTTGGTTTTCCTACCAATCACCCTCCTCTGGTAGGCTTAGTTGTCCAGATTCGATCCTACACAACCTTGCCTACCTACCTCTGATCCACTATCGGAGTTCTTCTACCTATCATCACTATCCATGTCGTATCTAATCCTAGGTGGCCTTGCAATGTCACTATCGAGATGGAACGCTGTAAATTCATTTCTTCATATCCAAGTTGGGCTTATCATATCTTTCTTACCCTTGTGTGAGGTTTATTGTGATTACACGAATGTAGATATGTACTCCCTCCGATTTCAGATAATTATCGTTCTTGGTTAGTATAATTTGAACTTTGACTATCAATAAATTCTAAATGGTTAGCTTGTGATGTACGATTTTTTTAGAAAAAAATGAACCAACATGAAGTTGTGCCAGTTTCATTGAATAAAGGAGAGTTTGATTACAACCCCTAGGGGGAAGTGTACCTATACAAGACTATACATTCATGTGGGCTAACTCGATGAAGTTCTTTGTTCCCGAAAAGTGACCATAACCTTCCTCTTCTTTGAATCTAGCAAAGAGGCCTACCGCTAAGAGCTCCTTTTGTTGAAAGACTCTTCAGTTTCACTCCCTCCAAATCTCCATGCCACTGTGCACTCTCCTTTTGGGTATTCCTAGGTTGTTGGCCAACATTTCCCACCGCTCGTGTGCTATGGCACTCATGTTATACTTGGCAGGGTTGAATTGGCTCTGTTACACCCAGTTCGCAACTAGGCTCAAGATTCTTCTTGTGTATCTACAAACCACAAGGAGATGGAACGAGGATTCATGCGTATGGCGGTAGAGTGAGCCATATAGGTTGTTTAGCCATCATGTGGCATCCAGGCATTCTGTTGTTCACACTTTGTTTTGCGCTAGCAACTAAGTGAAGAATTTGCATTTCCTTAGAGTCTAAGGATTCCAGATCATGTGTTTGTGGTTTGTGCTGGTTGAACCCAGGAATTATTGCTTTGTATGTGGATGAGATCGTATATTCACCATGACTTGTTAACTTCTAGGTAATCTGGTCTGGATGGTTGTGAACCAGTTGCATGGAATGTATTGTGCTCCATAACGTAGGAAAGTTTATGACTATGTCTAGGATGCAACACTCTTCACTAATATGGAATACTTTCAAGTATTTATATAAAATCTTAAAAAAAGGTGAATAGTCAATTCGGTCCTTGAACTTTTGCTCCAGGGTCAAATTAGTCCTTGATGTTTCATATTAATTGTCCAAACAGGTCCCTCAAAATTATCCTGTGGCTTAATATAGAAATAAAGATATCTGAAAATGTGCTTTAGCATACATAATCATATTCATGAAACTGAGATCCATTCTCCACTGTATTCCCAAGTAAGTCCAGCAACTCCTTGCAAAAGAGCAAGAGAAAAAGAGATGAACCATGTCTTCAAGGGCTGCATACTGGACATTACACATTCTGGTTCTCTATGTACTGTGAAATGTCTTCTCTAGAGCACTTCTCTAGTATTTAATCGATCAATAAGAAGTAGCCACATAAACACTTTCAACTTCATTGTACATCTATTTTTTCAAATTAAGAAAAAGGTTGCTTAGGTTGTAAATGAGAGTAGAACACCTTTTTTGGGGAAAAATTATTCAAAGTCAACATTTTAATCTCCATTGTACCCTTAAATTTTCTATAGAAAAAAGAAAGAAACACAAAGGGGGAAAAGGAAGAAAGCGAACGTGAAACAAAGGAAAATGTCGTAGTCATTAATTACGAATAAGGCAAATTTGTTGCCAATGGTCAATTGTCATTATTTCTTTCTGTTGTTTTTTATTTTTTATGGAAATGTACGGATATAATTAGTGGACAATTAAATATTAAATTTGCATGCGTGGATGATATGGCATGTCTATTTGGTGAGATGAGATTTTAGACCCAAGGACTATATTAAGCCATATAACAAACTTTACGAACTTATAAAACTTGAGTCTACTAAATAGACTCTGAAAGGGAAGTTCAAGGTCATATTGACTATTCAACTTAAAAAAATAAGCGGCCAGAGTTTGAAAATGAACGATACCCGATGAACCTTTTTAAAGACAGGGGATTATAGTATTTATAAACACACTACTGGAGAAACGGTTTTTCCATGCGGGCCAAAAGGCATCTTCCCGTGCGGAAGGCCTGCCCGTATGCGCGAAAAGGTCTGGGAAAAGTTTATTTCCGCGTGCGGACGGCCCAACCGCATGGGAAGATCGATTATCCCGTGCGGTCGACTTAAGCGGCCCGAACGGGAAGATAGATTATCCCGTGCGGGCCGCTTAGCGCACCGTGCGGGAAGATCGATCTTCCCGTGCGGTCGTCTAAGAGGCCCGCACGGGATAATCTATCTTCCCGTGCGGGCCGCTTAAGCCGACCGCACGGAAAGATGGTCGTGCCCATTATTTTATGTACAACGTTCTGTGAGCTAGTCATTGTCCTCTCTCTCTCTTCACTTCTCTCCTCTCCTCTCTCCTCTCCTCTCCTCTCCTCTCCTGTCTCCCTCTCCTCTCCTTTCTCTCAGTAATGTTAAATGGGTCAATATATATTTTTCGCGCATGAGAAAAAAAGACGTTTAATATTATTTCCTTATAAAAGATATATATAACACAGATCAATCATGCATAATGTATACATATCTAGTTTTGTCTCGCAAATTAACATAAGTCTCGCTAGCAACAAATTTACAAATTATTTAATAGCGGTGCTCTTTTTCCCACTCCCTAAGTCGTCTGAATTTATCGTCCGTCGCCAGCTCGCTCTCCGAATCGTAGAAATCGTCCAAATGGTTGCAGACATCGCAACGGATGAAGCGGCAAAGATCTGCAACCAAGTTAAGCATGGTTCTATCGTCGAACCGGTTCGCTACAACTGGAACTTTCGTGATCTGTTTAAGAAAAAAATAGTACACATATACATACAATTAGGAAAATTATACAAGATCGATAACATGTAGAAAGATATATTTCTCTGATAAACTTACTTCTTCAAACTTAGTAGTGTATAATCCCGTAGATTCTGAGCATCTCACACACATATTTCTCGCAAAGGTTAGTGCCTGGTGGTTGCTTATAACAACTTGTGAAATTTGTGAACGAATCGACTAAACAGTTGTAATATGGTGTATATAAGAGGTGTACATGTGAGCACAATGTTTACCCTAAAAGAAAGATGATCGGAAAGCGAGAATCAGTTGCGATTATGAATCATCTTTCACATCAGAAGGAAATCATAAGTCTATAGCTAGCCTATGTATGCATGTGATAAGGCGACGGTCGGCTCATTCTCGATGGCTCCCATGTGCCCTGCGAGGTGTGCTTTCTCATTTCGGCGGCATTAATGTTCAAGTTCTCGTTGCTAATGTCTTCGGCCGAATTCTCGTGAATTGTCATATCTTGATCGACGCCTTCTTCTGCCTTCTTCACCGATCTTGGTCTCTTCAACATGTTATGATCCATCGTAGTAGCCTTCTTCACCGATCTTGGTCTCTTGAACATGTCATGATCCGATCTTAGTCTTTTTTCTTGCTCTTCTCCCTTTGTTTCATACTCTTTCTGTATTGCTCTTTCTTATAGTACAGCGTAACAGTACTCGTGTATCTCCATCAAACCGGGTGTCATGGATCTTTCATGCATGCAAGGAGGATGCTAAATTTTCCTGGGTCAGGGCACTTGATTTTACACCCAATTATTCTTTTGGAAAGCGGTCATGCCTTGTTGATTCCCAATGATGTCATTGGGTGTAAAATCAAGTGCCCTGACCCAGGAAAATTTAGCATCCTCCTTGCATGCATGAAAACGGTCATCCATGACTCCCGGTTTGATGGAGATACACGAGTACTGCTACGTCGTACTATAAGAAAGATCAATACAGAAAGATTATGAAACAAAGGGAGAAGAGCAAGAAAAAAGACCAGGATCGAATCGTGACATGTTCAACACACCAAGACGGTGAAGAAGGCTACTACGATGGATCATGACATGTTGAAAAAACCAAGATCGGTGAAGAAGGCAGGAAAAAGGCGTCGGGCAAGATATGGCAATTCACGAGAATTCGACCGAAGACATTAGCAACGAGAACTTAAACATTAATGTTGCCGAAAACAGAGAAAGCACACCTCTAAATCACGGGGAGTCATCACGGAATGAGGTGGTCATCGATTTTTATCACAATCTATATATGTAAAAGAGAAGAAGAATGAAAAATATATTTCTTTCCTTCTTCTTCTCTTTATTAGAGATGAGAGATAAAAATACATATGTTTGCCTATTTTGTTCGTGAGAAAAGGTGAGATAGGGGGAGGAGAAGAGATGAGAGATGAGAGACCGAGGAGAGAGGGAGATTAGATTTGTAGGACGTTCGGTAGGGTGGGTATATGTGTTTGAAAATTTAAAAATCTAACCTAAAATCTAAAATTCATCAAAAATATTCACATGAACTATTCGTCAACGAACGAACGAACACTCGTTCGTTCGCTCGTCCGTTCGTCCGTGCGTTCACATCAACAACCGACCGAACGAACGATCGTACACTCGTTCATTCGCTCGTCCGTCCGTGCGTTCACGTCAACGACCAACCGAACGAACGACCGAACACTCGTTCGTTCGTTCATCCGTCTGTCCATCCTTCCGTTCACATCAACGACCGACCGAACACTCGTTCGTCCGTCCGTTCACATCAACGACCGACTGAACGAACGACCGAACACTCGTTCGTTCGTTCGTTTGTCCGTCCGTCCACGAACGAACGAACGCTCATTCGTTCGCTCGTCCGTTCACGAACGAACGAACGCTCGTTCGTTCGCTCGTCCGTTCACGTCCATCTTTAAAAAAATTCACATCAACTATTTCACATTGAAAAAATTCATCAACAAAATTCATCAAATATATAACAGTCCATTTTACATTTCTATCAAAATTAACTATAGTTCCATCAAATAAATAATAGTCCATTTTACTAATTATCATCCCAAATTAAAGGAAGATTTCATCACTTGTGAAGTAACAAACACTAGTCTCACTAGTCTCTTAATGTACATCAAATACATAACAAACACTGTGGTCACTCTAGTCTCACTAGTCATCACTTGTTATTCATCAAATATATAACAGTCCATTTCACATGTACTCTTAATGTACTCACTAGTCTCTTATCTTAAATATAGCACTAGCTAGTTTGTCCTAGAATTCACGTATTATATATTCATCATTTTGATATATTGGTTAGTATAATTTATTTCTATATACTTTCACAATGCATGGCTCATCATTTCCTATTGCATATCAATATTAAAACAAAAATCCATATATTGCATGATTTGTACCGTGGTGGTGGCGGCGGCGGAGGGGAGGACGTTCTCCGGTGGCACGGTGGAGCGGCCGGCGGCGGAGGGGAGGACGTTCTCCGGTGGCATGGTGGAACGGCTGGCGGCGGTTGGCGTTCGGCGGGGAGGCGTCGCGCGGCGGCTGGCGACCTGCGGGGAGGAGTTGGTTGAGGCCGGTGAGGCCGGCGTCGGCTTCGATGAAGCCGGCCTTCGCCGTCGCCCTCGCCATCTCTTTCTCAGTCTTCTGTTGTGTCGCCTCCTCCTCCGCCCGCTCGGCGGCGTCTCCCTCACCGCGGTAGCCGCCAACCTCCTCTCCGTACGTGCTCGTCGGCCTGAGCACCGGGGCGCGGTAGATGTCGCGGGCGCTAGGGGCGAGGCCAAGGCGCGGTGAGTGGATGCTAGCGGTCGATGAGGTCGGTGCAGGGGCGCGGGCGAGAGGCGGCGGATCTAGGGGAAAATTTCGGCAGCCTGGCGGCGCTAGATCTGTTTTCTCCGGGGACTTGGAAAATTTTCGGGAGGCCGCGCGATATTATATAGGAGGCGAATATCACGTGCGGGCGGCTTAAAGGACCGCACGCGATAATGCTCTTCCCGTGCGGGCGGATTAAGAGGCCCGCACGGGATAATTCTTTTCCCGTGCGGGCCTCTTAAATTGACCGCATGGGAAAATATTTTCCCGTGCGGTCCTTTAAGCAGCTCGCACGGGAAGATATTTTCCCGTGCGGACCGTTAGGCCGCCCGCACGCGATAATCGCCCCCCCCCCCCTCCAACTTTTGCACCAAAATAGAAATTAATGAAAAAAATTATCAAACAAACTCAAAAAATTACCAAAATTTTCCATACATCAATATATGCTAATTATTGCCTATGAAAAAAATTTTGAAATCAAATGACCAGTCGGCCATCACTTCCTCTCCAAATCTAACCAATCCTTCTCAACATTTATAATTTTTTTTGTAGAATCTTCGGTTTTGTAAGCATCGTATGTGATAAAATATTCAAAACTTTCTTGATTTTTTTCCACAGCCTCTACGTATCATGACATCCACACAATTTTCAAGATTTTCTGACTTCGTTTGCTGTTTACACAATTTTAAAATCATTCGGTCAATAGGTTCCTAATCATGTTTCTTGAAGAAAAATTCAAAATTTATTCTCATTTTCAGGATAATGACTCAAGTAGGTCTAAACAACATGAATATAATTTTTCACTAATTTTATTCTTTTTTTAATCACTTGCAGTTCAAATATGAGACTTGGCAAAAAAATTCATGAACATAAAATAAATCAAAGAAATATAGCAAAACCAAACAAAAAATTACCAAATTTTATAATTAGGAGTAATATGTTGTATTTACATAGTAGAGAAAGTTTAGAGGGTGGAGAAAAAAAATTTTCTAAATTTTGCCGAGTGCGAGGGCCCTTAAGCCGACCGCACGCGATAACGTATCTGATAAAATATTCGAAACCCTCTCAATTTTTTACCACAGCCTCTATGTATAATATCATGACATCCACATAATTTTTATGATTTTCTGACTTCGTTTGCTATTTATATATTTTTTTCTCATTTACAGGATAATGACTCAAGCAGGTCTAAACAACATGAATATAAAAAAAACAAACTAGTGTTTTACAATTTTTGGATTAACATCGTTCCACACGGATGCAAACTTTGATTCGTCGAGGACACTTTCAATGCGTTTCATCCGCGTAGGAAGATCTGTGAATAACGAAATGGCATCGTATTGATTATAGTTGGACGCATCTTCAATGTTGTCAATACCAATGATGTGTTGCTTGCCCGATACAATAATGTCCATCTTTTCATCGGAAGGATCCTTCATATAGAAAACTTGTGCAACACGCTCGGCAAGGACCCATGGATCATCCTTGTGTCCAATTTTACTCCGTTCAGCACACATAAATCCAAATTTATCTACCATGCAGTCTTTTACCCATTGACATCTAAGAAAAGGGATCTGAATGTTTAAACCGTAGTCAAGTTCCCATATTTCTTGTATGATCCCATAGTATGATTTCCTCTGCCCTATTGCGTCCAACATTTCGAGACGAACCCCACTGTTCTGCGCTGAGCTTTTCTTGTCTTTGTTGTTGGCGTAAAAAGAGTATCCGACATACCCTTGCCATGAGGTCACAAGGTTTGTTGGGCCAGCTGCAAGTCTTTCTACCGTTTTTTCCTCGAGTGATTCATCATACGGTACATTTTGATCCTTAAGCCATTGGGGGAAAGTGCGCTTCTGTTTTTTCGAAACCCAATCATTGGATCGACCAGGATTGCATGCTCTGATCTCGAAAGTGTGTTGCTCATTGTAGGACGCAACAATGGTGAGTTGTTGAAGAACACTGCTGTGTGCATCTGATACCGCTTTGTAATCGTTGTCGTAGAAGCATTTTCTTCCTACCGTACCCTTCCCAAATAATCTTCCATCATGTCGAGGCATCGGTATCCAAATGAGGTTGGCATCTTTCATATAATCTAGGCAACACTCGACAATCTCCTCAGTTGTGTAACCCTCTATCATCGAGCCCTCCGGATGAGCACGATTACGAACATACCCTTTTAGAACAGCCATGTATCGCTCATACGCCCACATTTGATGTAGGTATAGAGGACCAAGTTCAATAATTTGAGGGACAATGTGAACAATGAGATGTTCCATCATGTCGAAGTACGATGGAGGAAAAAACATCTCTAGCTGGCAAGCTGTCTCCACTGCGAATTTCTGAAGGGGTCCTAATTCTTCTGGATCAAAAACTTTCTGTGATACTCGATTAAAAAATAGCATAGCTTTGTTATCACAACCTTGGTGTGCACTGGTTTCACCGCCCTTATAGCGATAGGGAGAAACATCGTAAGCATCTTATGACAGTCGTGAGCTTTGTATCCAGAAATCGACAAATCTTTCATTGATACTAGCTTCCGGATATTCGATGAGAATCCAGTCGGCACTTTCAATCCACGAAGACATTTACAGAAAGTTTTTTTCTCTTCTAGTGTCATTGAGTAGCATGCTGGAGGAATCTCAATCTTACCATTCGTTAGCTCTATTGGGTGGAGATCTTTCCTTATGCCCAAATTGACCAGGTCGTTACGTGACTTCAACCCATCCTTTGTTTTACTAGGGATGTCAAGTAAAGTCCCGATGGTGCTGTCGAACACGTTTTTCTCGAGGTGCATGACATCGATGGCATGACGAATCTCCAGGTCTTTCCAATACGTCAAGTACTTGAAAAAGATTGAATGTTTCTTGAAGGGCAGCGTGTTTTCTACCACTTCTTTCTTCCTCTTGCCTGAAGCTCTCTTTCCCTTGCCGAACACGACCTTTATGTTCTTTGTCGCTTGAACACCGTGGAACCATCCTTTGCTTGGGGCGTACCTACCTCGACGCTTTGTCAAAAAGGTAGCCATCGCACGATACCTATGCTTCGTGGTAAGAAACGACGATGACGCATGTAAACTAACTTTTTTGACGAGGTCAGGTATATGTACGATGTGTCGTCCAGACATATCAGACATCCGGTCTTTCCTTTAATCTGTCCGGATAGGGAAAAATTGGCTGGTAGATCGTTAATAGTAACGAATATGATAGCACACAAAGTAAAATACTCCTGGCGGTATGCATCAAATAATCGTAGACCCTCTTCCCACATTTCTTGCATATCCTTCATCAAAGGTTCAAGAAACACATCTAGGTCGATGCCAGGCTGTTTTGACCCTTGTATAAGGATAGTCAACAAAATGTACTTTCGCTTTTAACATAACCATGTCGGAAGGTTATACATAGTGAGCAGAACTGGCCAAGTGATGTGCGAGCTGCTTAGGTCACTAAACGGATTCATTCCATCCGTGCTCAACGCAAACCTGACATTTCTCGGATCATTTGCAAATTCTGGGTGCTTCGAATCAAAGTTTTTCCACTGTCGAGCATCGACGAGATGTCGAATCATACCATCCGTCTTTCAACCCTCTTGATGCCATCTCATCAACTCGGCGTTGGTGGGGTTCGAGAACAATCGCTTCATTCGATCTTTGACTGGCAAGTACCATATCACCATGGCCGAAATCTTTTTCCCTGCCTCAACCAATGAATTTGGTTCGGCAATGTCACTATCAGCGACACTGTTATCTTTTTTGTACCTACTCGCCCCACAAGTTGGACACTTGTCCATGTCAGCGTATTCCTTGCGATAAAGTACACAGTGATTAATACATGCATGAATATTTTTCACACCAAGTGATAATGGACATATCAGTTTCTTGGCTTGATAGGTGTTAGCTGGCAACAAGTTAGGCTTAGGAAGCATAGCTCTCAGAAGACCCATCAAGTCGTTGAAACTAGTATCAGACCATCCGTGCCTGGCCTTCAATCTAAGAAGTTCTAGCACCGACCGCAACACTGTATAATCCATATCACATCCCTTTGCTTGATCGTATAAAAGATCTTTTGCTGCTTTCTGCAACACTGTCCAATTGTTTAAATATCTTGCTTTCTCTATTAGGACCTCTGGTTCAGCGTGCCGCAACAAATCCTCAAGATCAAGATCAATATCAACCTCTGCCTCGTCAAAACCAGAGCCGCAAAAATCACCCGTTGTTTCATGAGACATGTCCTCAATTATAAAATTTTCTGCCTCATCGAAACAAATATCAGGATTCTCTTCTAGAGGGGTGACTTCCCCGTGATAAGTCCAAACTGTGTATTTCTCCACAAATCCACACTAAATTATGTGTCCGAGAATTACATTCGGATCTTTCAACATCTTCTGATTCTTGCAATCCACGCAAGGACAAAAAATATCCTTTCTATTCTCCCTTAAAGCATGTGCCTTAGCCTTATCAATAAATGTTGATGCTTCTCTCATGAACACTGGATGAGTTCTCCGTGTCTCATACATCCATATCCGATCCATCTAAAAACAATCAAAGATAAATTAATATTATATTATCGGTGTTTCTAAATAAACAAATTAAACTTAAATCCTACAAATAATAAAAATAAAGTAAAATATTTGACAAATAATAAAAACAGGACAACATAAATTAATATTGCACAACAAATAATAATAATGAGAAAAGTAGTTACCAAAAAATGGTTTAATAAAAAAACAAAATATTTGACCTACAAATTAAAAAAATAGCTCAACACACATATACAATTCAAATAAGTTTAAATATCTTCGCATTCAACCGATGAAATATTACAAAAACAGAAGCAAATAAAGTAGATGATCAAGCACATTACCTTTTATATTGATTTTAATTAAAGATTTAAAGTCTATAGCCTTCTACAAAATAAAATGCCTATTATTTGGAGAGAAAAAACCGAGTTAAAAAGTTCAAATATCTTCGCATTCAACCAATAAAAATTTTTAAAAATGGAAACAAATGAAAGAGGAGATCAAGTATGATACCTTTTTGTATTGACTCCAATTGAAAAATTCAAGTTCAAAACTTTTCCCCGTATAATTGCCTTTTTTGGAGAGAGAAAACACCAGGGTAAATACGCCACTGTCGGGTTGAGCGGGAAATTTATTGCGTCACTGTTGGGCATCATCGCATGCGGTCCTCTTAAAGGCCCGCACGAGAAAATGAATTATCCCGTGCGGGTCCTTAAGTGGACCGCACGGGATGATGCGCTATTATCCCATGCGGTCGGTTAAGTGGGCTGCACGGGATAATCGAATTATCCCGTGCGGTCCGCGTAAGCGACTGCATGGGATAATAGCCCATGCGGTCGCTTAAGTGGCTCGCACGGATAATGCATTATCCCATGCGGCCAATTGCAGCCCCTGAACGGTTTTCCGCGCCGCTCTTATGGTTCGCCCGAAACCTATTGGGGGTCTCGTTCGAAAAATCGTTTCTCCAGCAGTGACAGTGACGGAGCTTGACACAAAATAAAGGGCCAACTATTACAAATATATACTTCCTCTAGCTATCATAATATATGACGTTGTGTGCAACACTTTTTTTTAGAACTCTGTGTGCAACACTTGGATGAAGATTGAAACATATACGTTGTAAAAAAGAATGAGAGGAAACAAATTGTAAGTGTTAAAACTTAGAAGTATGTTTTTTCATGCTAGAGACAACATGTTATACGTTTTATGGCATTCTGTAAAACAAAATTGAAAAATGAAAGCGATAAAAGTATTTATCATACTAGAGAAAAATATATTGAAATGTTAAAGCATCTACCAGAATGGATAAAATATATATGAAGTGCTAAAAGTATTTATTAGATTAGAGACAATATATTGTGGTTGCAGTAACCAGCGAACAACCTATTTAACAAACCAAGGTTGCAGTAACCAACGAACAAGATAACACTTAGTGATTTAAGTGATTTAAGCTACGTATCAAGGTAGGGCCTGACCAAGTTTAGTCTCCACTAAGCTCCACCACTGTTTATAAAAGAATATTGAATCTTTGTATTCGAGTATATGCGTATATAAGAAATGGTTAATTGGTCTAATAATTATGCACATACGTCCGTTTTAGATTCGAGTATAATTATTTTTTTCTTACATCTCTGTCTCAAAATGACTATTATGAAAAACTAGTAGCATTTTCTCTAGTTACGGTCAGAGTTTTCCAAATCACATATAATCATACGGTTATCTATACGGTTATCACGTGTGCGCCACAAAGTAGATCATGGTAACCGTGCGGGTGGTAACCGTGTGGTTTTTATAATAATCACGTGACAACCGTGATAACCGTTTTATACGACGATAACCTTTCAAAAGAGTTTGAAAAGTCCTGGTTACGGTAACATATTTGTCGCATATATAAACGCATGGATGATCATTGTATATGACTTGTCTGATCACGAGGAAAACACACCACATGCACGATGCATGCATGAACTAGTGTCTCCATTATTCATATCTGCCTTGCAAACTAATCAGTCATCTTCTCAATCATCATGCATGGAGTAGTACATATACAAAATTACAGTTCAAATTATTACCAAATGCATCGAGCACCACCAATATTATGATACAGGAAAAGAATGCAATAATTAACCCCCAAACGTTTAAAAAGAAGAAGAAGAATAAGCAATGCAACCCTTTGTGTAACCGCCGCGTGGGCCCCACTCTCTCTCTATCCTTCCTTTTGACAGCGCCACTCCACCTAATTATTTCGGTCCCTTGGATTCGTTGCTCGCTTCGTTCCTACGCACCCACGGACAGCTTCTCCACGCCAAAAAAGCCACAATCTGACTGATCTCCGGGCCCCACCTCCACCATCCTCGTCCAAGCTGGCAGTTGACTAGCCATCCGGACCGTCCGATCTCCGCACGAGTCGCAAGGATCAGCGGGCACGAATCGCAAAGATCGCCGGACTGGATTAGCTAGTTGGGCTTCCGGCAGTTGGAGCGGATCTCGCCGTTGGAGCCGGTGAGCGGGCTGATGTTTCCCATCTTGACGACGGCGGTGACGAAGTCGCGGGAGAAGGCGGCGCCATTGGCGGCGTACTGCTGCGCGATGGAGTCGACGGGACCGCCATTGAAGAGCTCCTGGTCGGAGTGGAGGAGGCCGAACCGGCCCATGAGGTTGCGGAAGTAGCCATTGTCGAAGCGGACGGAGCTGAGCGCGTCGAGGGGGGCAAGGTTGCCGTCGCCGCCCTGCGCCGGGCACACCTGCCGCCGCCGGACGCCGAACCCGGGGTTGATGTTGGAGTCGTTGTAGACGCGGGAACGGAAGCTGGCGCACCGGGCGGCGCCGATGGTGTGGGCGCCCGACAGCGCCACCATGTCGCGGGAGTCCAGCCCCTTGGACGCGAACGCCGACACCAGCGCCGCCGCGCTCGACGACGGCGACGGCAGGTTGCTGTTCGCCGCCGCCTGGCTCGCCGTCCGCGTGTCCCTCCGCCCCAGCTGCACCGCCCACGTCGGCCCGCCCAGCTGCATATACAAAAACAAATTAATTTCACTTTTCAAGTTACTAATACTGTAAAATTAATTTAGTCACGAATTGGCACGGTAATTAAGCAGGCCCATGCACGACAAGATTGACAGGCTAAGGCGATGGGTCGATCGATCGATCAGGTCAATCATTTTCATCATGCAGCAAGTAAAATCAACTGTAGGTTGATGTGGGAGGAGATGGCCCATGTCAGTGAGAAGTTGAACATTTTTTATAAAGTAAATAATTTTAATAAAAAATAGTGTCAAAATAAGTTTATTTTTAAATAATTATTGCATAAATTAAAAAATAATTGTATTAAAATTTGATAGGGATATTTTAATTTTTTTTATTTTGTATTGATATGTGTGGGATAGATAAAAAATAAATTTATTTTGATATGAAGATAATATGTATTATAAATATGGAAAGTTTTATTTTAAATTCGTAGTGTTAGATAAGATACGTCGAATCGTCTGTTGAAATGGTTTACCGCGAGAGCTAGTTGTAGTTTGTCGCGCGCGGCGCGTGCATGCGTGCGTCATTAAAAATGTAGGTGGCTTTTTGACACGGGCATGATGCCGTGCATTGCATTTGCAGCTTGAGTTGGCTGTACGGCCTGTCGGCGAGCGGCCGTACGGTAAAAACTATTTTGACAGAGCCATGCATACACGTGTAAATTAAAGTAATTAAATTGGTTAATTAATTAATTACCAGGTTGACGCCGTCGCGGGCGGCGATGGCGAGGACGTCGGCGCAGGAGACGGTGCCGGGGCAGGCGGCCTCGACCTGGGACTTGATGGAGTCGATGACCTCGAAGCCGCGCAGCGAGTTGGCGTTCGGCCCGGCGTTCTTCTCCCCGGTGATCGTCGACGAGTCGTCAAGCAGCACCGACGCGTCGCACCCCTGCACCCGCCATGAACGCCGGCGATCCAGACCACCACCATCAGCTATGCCTATATATCTCCTTCATCCGGCATCATTCTCGGCCGCCATGGCCGCTCTCAAGCTAGTGTACTTACATTGACGAAGCAGTCGTGGAAGAAGAGGCGGAGGATGGAGGCGCCCATGCGGGGCTCTTGCTGGACGGCGGCAGCCATGGCCGACCTCACGATGGACTGCAGGCTCGGGCAGCTGCCGTCGTAGTACGTCGGCGACAGCTGCGCCACCACCGCTCCGGGAGGCACCAAGGCGGCAATGGCAACCACCACCACCACCACTCTCCTCACCAACACGGCAGCCATTGCTGAGCTAGTATGAGCTAGCTAAGCTAGCCACTCACTGGCCCTTAGCCTTGTTGACCTGGGAGTACTTGAGTGTGGCTGCTGCTGCTTTGCTAACCTTCTCTTCCACTCACCTATATAGTGGCATGGTTGTTGCATGCATGGACAATTAGTGATAAATTAAGAGGTTAATAATTCAGCAAATTGTTGTAGTTAACTAACTAAATTTGCATGTAACCCATGGGCTGGGGTTTTGGGTTGTTCGATCCAACAACATTATTTTAACACCCCAGATATTGGATATATTTCTTGTAATTAACCCAACCACTCAATCTGCATAATGTTTACTATATGTCTTGCCTTTGGATGTACTCTTATCATGTTAGGAGCTAGCTAAATGTGTACTGCATGCATGATAGTTCAGTAATTAGTAGCAGTAAGTACTAGGAGATGCTGCCATCAGTACAACAGTGCAACGTGCTGGTCAGTGTCTGTTACCGGTATATGTGGTGTTTGGTAGCACTACAGATGGATTGGTTGGTGATCACAACCTCGTGGGACCCGGACAACACATGCATGAGTTAACAGAGAGAAGATTGTTAATTAATTATTACTAGTATTCAGAGACTCATGTCGATGTCGTCTATACTTATCTTTGGACACATGCCCAACAAACAGCCAAATCTCATACTACTTGCGTATGTACCATGAATAGTTGAATACTAATAACATACATGCACATCACCTACGTACGAGAGCCACATGCATTCATGCATACATGAACACAAACTCACTGTTTGTTGTTCTGATCAATTGATCAGTCCATGATTAAATTCATGCCGTGCAGCTAGTACGTCTTTCTGAACAAGGGGACTTTCACGAGAAGGCGTACGAGCTGCAACTGTTTCTCAAACAGAATTGGCATGATGATTAAGCAAGCAAGCCGGCATGCAATTTGGATCTATTCCAAATAATGGGTGCTTAATTAGCTGTGATCAGCTATATATGTATGGGCTGTGAAGGAGACACCCCTAGCGTATTAATTGTGATAATGTGTTCATGTGACGCATCCCCCATGTTCCAGCTTCTTTGCAATTTTGGTAGTGTCCATGATCAATTAAGTAACACTTGCAATTTGATGAAAGAAAACGGAAGAACTGAAAAGCTAGCTAGAAATACAATTGTAGTATCTCTTAAGCAAACAAAACAATCGTAACAACCGAGATGGATATTCATGGATTTATTTTACCTTCTTAATTAACGATAATAGAAACGTGAGGAGATATTATTATAAAAAATAGGTATGGATGGATATGTAATTATTATTTAGCAGTGATTAAACATCTTTTCTTTTTAATAAAATATGAGTGATGCCGGTGCAATGAATGACCACAAAAATTACCTCTAATCACATTAATAAATTACTTATTTATTTTTAATAAATTAAAAACAGTTTTACTATTAGTATATTATAAAGAGTATCGCTCTTTAATAATAAATATATGCATATATGGATAGCTATATACAGGTTGTAAATCAAGCTTGATTCGCGGAGTCGATTCTATGCCCAACAAGTCAAGAACAGACAGACAATTTTGTTTTACTCTGACTAATTTTTTCTCAAAAACCTGCAGCTTTCCCGTCCTACAAATGGACAAAATTCACGTGTGGTGATCAGTAAACATATTCCCCGACCGACAATTGGCGGGAGATAACTCAGAAAAGGTGATATAAATTAATAATTAATTCATCATCTACTCTTCAACAAATAATCAGGATATATATCGATATTGTCCGACAGAAAGAAGAACGAATAAAGGTAGTAAAAAATAATCTATAAACTTGTAAAAGAAAAGGAGAGGAGAACTTTAATCATTCCAATCGGGAAAAAGCTGGGCCATCGATCGATCGATCGAGTTGGAGATTGGTAGAGCTTGCGAAAAATCACAATCATTCAAAAATTTAATCATTTGATGAGCAGGACGATTGACCGAGCTG
This sequence comes from Oryza australiensis, assembly GCA_019925245.2. Taxonomy (NCBI): domain Eukaryota; kingdom Viridiplantae; phylum Streptophyta; class Magnoliopsida; order Poales; family Poaceae; genus Oryza; species Oryza australiensis. Next base: position 514,556 of record JAIFGZ020000061.1, on the reverse strand, counting down.
ATCTAGGTCTGCAGCTCTGCCCGATCTGCTTAACTGGATCAGATCGGCCGGTCGATGCGCTGAATCGATCGAGCTATGCATGGGTGAGAAGAAAAATTAGTGATATAATCGCAAGGTTCTGGAGAACAGCTGCAATAGTTGATAGTACGTACTGATCATAATCTTGGGCCCTCGTAAGTTGTCGTGCTCCTCTCTCCTTTGCTGGAAAGATGCGATTCCTCTTTGAGAAGAAAGAGAGAGAGTGAGTTTGTGAAAAACATATCTATCCAAAATGAAGCATCAGACGAAGTTAAAAAAAAAGTGAAGCATCAGCCGTACTGGTAGGGATGAAAACGGACGGAAACGGACGGAAAAACCCCATTTCTACTTCCGTTTCTATATTATTTAGCGGAAACGGGATCCGGTTCGAAAAATACGTGTTCGGAAGCGGAATCGAAATATACGGGTGCATGAAAACGGTCGGAACCTGAAACTTAAGTCGGAATTTACATATCTTCTAACCACGTCTTGTTCGTTCTTTTGATAATTAATAAGATATTAAGATAATTCTACCAACCAGTCAAAATTATAAGATAATTGACATGAACAGTCTATGATGACATACAATTATTCACTTCAAATCAAAAAGATCTCGATGGATGGATGATATGGTAGATTTTGTTTAGATAGGCCTAGACGACTGGGCCTTCGAGACACAAATATTCATGAGCCTAAAATTCGGGTTAAATCCGGATACAATCCGAAAATATTCGGATTAAATACGGAATTCCGCAAAAACGGACGAAAAAATATCATTTCTACTTCCGTTCCGTTTCCATATTTTTCTGAAAATACGGAAACGGTCGGGTTAAATGTAGAAAAACGGACGGGTCGGGGCGGGAAAAATTCCGTCCGTTTTCAACCCTACGTACTGGTACCCTAACTAATTTCAGAGTTCGTTTGAGAATATTTTCTCCCAATTAATTATAGGTAGTTAACCTCATAAAACTTTTGCAGTAATCGCTATTCTACATGTATACAGTATTTATACTACTACATATAAAATGGTAATGATGGTGTGATGGTGAATCTGTTATAAAGACCCCCCACCACCCAATTACCATGCCGGACTCATAAACTCTCAGATAAAGTTTTGTCTATGGCTCACGCCTCTAACTAACCCTATGATGATATTAGCAGCCCAATAAGCTTTAGCAATCTCAAACGACCAGGGCCAGTACTACCAGCAATTGAATTGTCAGTGAAAACAATAGATTTGTGAAAATAGATTTCTGTTACCAGTAAAGTCACCTGTGTCATGATCTCTCTCCGCCAATAGATGAAAAATAATGACTAAATGCTTCACTACAACATCACAAACTCTAACCTTGATCTTCTACCATATTTCATCTGACAAAAAGTGACAATTAGCTCGGATAATGGTGTTTATCCTAGCTAGAAAGTACATGTGAGTGTCCACGTTGACAAATGATTTGGAATTGGACGGTTACAGCCTTACAGATCGATGAGGAATAAACTTATGCCTTAATAACTTCCCTTTTTTTTCCTACATCGCACTATGGAGTCACGGGTTTCTAATTAATCAAACATGTAGGATCCATCCGGCAAAGCTCCAAGTCATAGACTATCGCAGAATATGGAGTTTGTAGGCTAAAAAACAAAGTGGTTTAATTAGTTCTCCATATGTAGTCCAAAATGTGAACACTCTACATTTAATTTTAGTTAACTCACTAAAATTAACATCCCAATTCTATCCACAGCTCTAGCTCAATTGTATTCGTACGTAGAGCTGAAGCTCTGCAAAACGTGCGCACGATGTCTTCTCACTAATGAAAAAAGTGGCTTTATAACACTACTAGAATCTGCACGTTTACCTAGGGTTTAAAATCCTAGGAAAAAGGTGAAAAACCATAGGGAAACTATTTACCTGCCCTAGGGACAAATTCGACGGGTAAGGCAGCCGTGCCCTAGGGTGCTAGTCCGAAATCCTAGGAAATGATTATTTCCCTAGGAGTTGTATGCGCTAGGGAAACTTCCTCACATGGCACCATCCTGTCCTACGTGGAAAGTAGATTCCCGTAGGAATCTTTTCCCAGGTACTTGAACCCTAGGGAAACAATATATATAACAAAAAATAAAATCAGATTTAAATTTAAATTAAAATGACATTTCACATTTGAATTCAGTTACAAAAATATATGTAATTCAAAATCACACATGAACACATAATGAAGTACTCATTTAATCCAATGCATAACCACATATCCATAGTTCCAACTCATAGTTTAACAAATATCTTTAACTCTCATAGTTTCAAGTCCATAGTTCCATACTTAAAACAAATATCCAACATACAATAACAACTGTAACTCATAGTTTAACAACTAAAAAAAGGGAAATTGATCTATGTCAGGAGGAGAATATGTTCCTACATCACTTGTAGTTCTATTCGCTTCAGCACTTGTAGTTCTATTCGCTCCAGCACTTGTAGTTTCATTCACCCCCGCACTTGTACCGACATCCGTATGGCCACGAAATACTCCAGAAGGGATCCTACTTATTGTTTCATCCGTAGTTTCTGCTCCAACAGATGATCCAAAGGTACCAGCCTATAAGAGTAAGCAAGTCAACAGTTAGAAAAATATTTTTTTCTTAAGGAGTGTCTTAGCAGCATATAATTTTCACACACAATATATAGCACTGCAAACCAATTTTTTCTTAAGGGGTGTCTTAGCAATATATAGCACTGAAAATTTAATGGATGCTGAAACCATGTCTTAGCCATATATAGACTATGTCTTAGCCATATATAGTGCTGAAACCATTGCACTGCTCAATTCAAATTTAGGTGCTGAAACCATTCGGCTCCATTCATTGCACTGCTCCTTTTATACATCCCACTTTTAGTGACTAGTAACAGTGCACGTGCAAGACACATTTTTACATTATACTATATATTTTCAAAAGTAAAAATACAGGAAAAAGCCGTGCTTGCAAGGGCATATTCATATATTGACTTGAGAAACATAGCAAGGGTAACATGATAGCTCGCAACATGGGACAAGACATGGAAACATCATATCTAGGTGGAACTTATAAGTAGATAGGTAGAAAATTTTGATAGAAATCTCTCACAAACTGGATCATTCTCCCACAGATTTTGATAGTCCCATAAAAACAAGAAATTGAAGGAAATAACTATAAATTCTCATGTTAATTAATAATGGTGAACAGAAGCAATCATCTAAAATTTGGAAGAACACATTATACATCTATTCAGATCATGAAACTTACATTGCCTTGAGAGGGATTTGGAGTAGATAAAGCAGTATATATTGGAGGCAAAGGTGGGGGAGGCATGGGAGGAGGAACTATTGTGGCTGGCATACCAGTGTGGGAAGCAATGCTCTGCAGTTGAACAATATAGGTCACACACAATTATAAAGTTGCTAGGTTGACACTTGAAAGAATATAGAAGGATGTATATGACACATCTTACCTCCATAAACCTTTGTATACTTTCATTATGAGCATGTACCATTCTCCCCCACTCCAACAAATTTTGAGCGTATTCCTTAGCCAAACGACTGTCACTAGCTTCTTTCCTCATACGGTCCTCCTCTTCTTGACGCTGCCGCCTAATAGCCGTGGCTGAGGCATGACTTCTTTTTAAGTCAGCAAGGGCTTCGTTGTCATTGATGATCCCATTAAATAAAGCCCATTTTCCATGTGGCCGACCACAACTGCATTCATACAAAGCTCTTGGGTCCACTGGAGAGTGTAACCAATCAAAATTTGGTCCATTTAACTCGATGGCCTTGCCTTTGTATTTATCCTGTGTAAACATATGCAAAATTTACTAACATAAAGTTATGCAAAAAAGGAACATCAAAGTTCTAAGAAATTATAAGAAGTAGTTAGTAATTACCAAACATGTAGTGGCTTCTTCGGTGTTTAGTGAAGTAATATCTTCGATTTGAGCCTCTATGGGTATGGACCCATGCCTCAATATCGCTTACTTATCTTCCTAGTTTCTTGGACTACATTAAATAGTTAGCTAAATGAGTTGTGTACTACCTACAAAAGAATATGTAATACAAAATCAACTATTAAACACTAACCAACTTCTGTCGTATTGTTGCAATAGAGTTGGATCCTCCTTTGTGGGGTTTAAATTTGCTGCTGCAACGATTTGCACGATTTTTCTCAGACTTCTTCTTGAATTCAGGGTTGCTCCATTCTGTGGCCAAAACCTCCCAACATTCTGCTACATTTTTTTCTGTATGCATAACATCAATGTTGTGTGGGCGCAAAAGTTGAGGGAAATATGGCAACTCCCACAGGAACGGGATGTGAGTCCAATTGTGGATAGTGCCATAACCTTCAAAACATGCATCTTTCACTTCATTCATGTATGCTTGCACCTCCTGCCCAGTTAATCGGTGTGGAGGTAAGTCATGCACCGCTACCCCCTTTCTAAATGCATTCATTTGGTCCCTAAAAGCATGGCCAGGTGGTAGAAATCTTCTATGGCAATCAAACCAACTATACTTGCGCCCATTTGGTAGCCAAGTACTATCCACATCTGCCATATAGTCATAACAGCCAGCCCACCATGTGTAGACCATCCGAGAGAACATGCCTAATCTGGGATAGTCATGAATGGAATTATGGTATGCAACCCTCATTGAAAAATTCCTCTTCGAGAAACTATCATAGGTTTGTACTCCTGTCCAAGGTTTCTTCATCTCATCAACTAATGGTCGCATGAAGACATTCATATTCTTCTCAGGATGATCTGGTCCAGGAATCACTAGACTAAGAAATGTATTTTCCTCCTTCATATAAAGAGCCGGAAGCAAGTTCAAAGGAATCACAAAAACTGGCCAACAAGAATATTGGGTTTTTCCAAAGCCAAATGGGTTGAAGCCATCTGTAGCCATAGCAACACGAACATTTCTAGCATCCATTGCAAAATCTGGGTAGACCATATTGAAATGTGTCCATGCTTCAGCATCAAAGGGGTGGTTCATAACATTCGGGTTATCACGTCTACCCTCCTTGTGCCACCGCATGTGTTTTGCAGTTATTGGCTCCATATACAACCACTGCAACCTTGGTATCAGTGGGAGATAACGTAGAACCTTACGTGGTATTGGCTTTCGTTTACGCCCTTGTGATGGTTCAACATCTACATATCGACTTTCTCCACAGAAATCACATTTTTCCTTGTTTTCATCTTCAGTTCCATAGTATAGCATACAATTGTTTTCACAGGCATCTATCCTAACATATGGCATTTTTAGACCTTTGAGAAGACTCATGCACTCATACAATGTTTTTGGCATTTATGGTTCTCAGGCAGGACATCATCAAACAGATTTAATAATTTATTAACACATTCTGCACCAAGATTGTGTTGTGACTTAATTGCCATCAAGCGTGCCACTGCGGTTAGTCGTGCAACACTAGTAAAAGCATGGAGTGGCTCCTGTGAAGCTTCCAACATGGAATAAAATGCCTTTGCATCAGGTGTTGGTTCATCTCCTATACTATCCGTGTGCATTGCATCACCAAAGTCAGCTAACATTTCATCTAAACCATCGACGGTATCGTTGGCATGTTCCCATGTTGGCTCGCTATGAGGTTGCTCCCCATGGTTGGTCCATATAGTGTACCCAGGCATAAATCCTCTTTTACACAAATGCATGGTCATGACAGCTCTCCTCCGTTTAAGTCTATTTCCACACTCCGAACATGGACAAAGTACTCCATATTTTTCAGAATTATGTACAGATTTGAAAGCACGATCTAGGAAATCATTTGTGTTTTGCACCCACTCCTATGAATGACAACCATTGTCATTCCACCCTTGGTACATCCAACTACGGTCTTCTACTGACATGTCTATTTATTTTAGCAATAGCAAACCCCTGTTCAATATCTAAAACTCTTATCAAACCCTAAAGTTAGAAACCTGTACTACTACGAATAGTGTAATGTTCAAAAGAAAGAAGAAAATTTTCCTTCTCACCTTCAAGTTTTGCTTGCAGAACAACACAAATGTAGCTGAGCAGATTCCTATCTTTTTTATCCCCCTCAAGCCTTGCTTGCAACAATCAAGATCTTCTCCACTTGCTTGAATCTGAAACTAAAACACTTTTGGTTACTACTCAGTTTTGGAACTTGCAGCAGATTTGGCACGCATTGTTTTGAATATCACGGGAGACGAACAAATCAAACAAGACACAAACCTGCAAAACTGCGTCGAGCGGAGGGAGGGGTGGCGCTGCACGCGGCGGAGGGAGGGAGAGGCAGCGCCGAGCTGGGGAGGGGTGTGCGCGCGCGGCGGAGGAAGGGAGGGGCGGCGCCGAGCCGAGGAGGGAGGGATGAGCGGCGGCGCCAAGCCGAGGGGAAGGGGGCGGCACCGAGCCGAGGAGGGAGGGTCGCCGCCGAGCCGAGGGTGGGAGGGGCGCCGAGCCGAGGAGGGAGGGGGGGCGCTACGCCGCGTGCGGATGTGCTGAGGGAGGGCCGGCCGGCGCACGCGCGAATGTGCGGAGGGAGAACCGTGCGCGCAGGAGTGGCGGAGGGAGGGGCGGCGCCGCACTCGTGGATGTGCGAGAGGGAGGGCCGGGCGGCACGCGCGGGGAGTGGCGGAGGGAGGGACGGCGCCGCGCGCGAGATGGGCAGAGGGAGGGGCGGCGCCGCGCTCGTGAGGGGCGGAGGGAAGGGCGAAAGGCGCGCGGATAGGGTTTCTAGTTTCACGGGCAAAGGATTTCGCGGGTAAGGGATTTCGGTGGACCCCACAAATTTCTAGGGAAATTTCTACCCCTAGGAAAGTTTCTAGGGAAAGGACGCCAGCGTGGATCATCCTTGGATCCTCCTAGGGAAAGAGAAGTTTCCCTTTGGTTTTATCATTTTACCCAGGGAAAGAGAAGTTTCCCTTCGGTTTTATCATTTTACCCAAGGGAAACAAATCTTTCCTTAGGGTGTTTTGAAAACGTAGGGAAAAAATATACCCTAGGTAAACTTGTTGATTCTAGTAGTGTTAGTCCCGGTTCGCAACCCACTATTGTCCCGGTTCTCGAACCGGGACTAAAAACCGAGACAAAAATCACTTTCTTCAGTCCCGGATGAAATAATCGAGACTAAAGATGGATCTTTAGTCCCGGTTGGTAACACCAACCGGGACTAAAGTTATAAACGCCAGCAAGCCATTTTTTTGTTTTCTTCATTTTATTTCATTCACTGCTCATTGTTACCATCCCCAAATACCACGAATCAAAACCATCCCCAAATACCACAAATCAAATGATAGATCACAATCATAAATCATAGATCAAAATCACAGATCCATCAATACAACATCACAAATCATCAAATACATACATCAAAAATACATCAAATATAAAAAACAGATCCAAAATCACAGATCCATCCTCTAGATATAGATCAAAATCAAATATAGAAAATCACAGATCCATCTCCGTATATGCCCGCCCGCCGCTGGGCGCCGTCCGCCGCCGCTGCCGCCGCGCCCGTGATCGTGCCTCGCCCGTGGCCGCCGCGCCCGCCGGTGCCGCCTATGGCTGCCACCGCCGTGGCGCGCGCGCGCCCGACCCGCCGCTGCCGCCACGGCCGCGCGCGCCGCCCGCCGCCGCCACTCCACAACCGCCGCCGCCCACCGGAGAGCGCCGATCCGAGTGAGAGGGAGAGAGATGGGAGAGAGAGCCGAGGGGAGAGGATCAGTCTGAGGGAGACTTAATGGGGAGAGGAGTACTCTATAGCGTGCGTGATGAAGCCGCACGCGTGACGAGGAGATAAATTCACCTGTTTTTTTGTCCCAGTTGATAAAAGAAGCCGGGACAAATGTGGATATTTAGTCCCGGTTGGTAACACACCAACCGGGACTAAAAATAATTGGAATCTGATACGGGCTACGGATATTTTTGAACCGGGACTAAAAATAAACTTTTGTCCTGGTTGGTGTTACCAACCGGGATTAAAGATTTAACCGGGACTAAAAATATTTTTTTAGTCTCGGGTACAATTGTAACCGGGACTATTATTGATTTTGGCACTTCAACCAAAGATGGTTTCTCTAGTAGTTTCTATTAGCTGGAATGGTTTACAAATACACGCAATGGCTACTACAGTCAAACATTACTTGAGCTGGATACAACCCTTTAAAATCAACTAAGCAACGACAAAAAGTCCTACTATGATGCTCTCTGCTGATAGTAAAAAACAATCTGAATCGTTGATCTCATTTGATTGAAGGGTTCAGAACTATTTATACTATCATCCTAGTTAGCAATAATGGAAACATGAAGGAACATTATTGTCCAAATAAAATAGGTGTGGATGAGTATAATTATCATTTAGCATTGACGACTAAACCTTTTTTCCTTCTTTTTTGGCTTTTCCGATGGAATATGAACAATGACACCGTAATGGATGACCATATATCGATCTAGCCAGGAAAAAACACAAATGATAAAGTTATCATAATTACTATATTAATAAATTACTTATTTACTCCTTAATAATGAATAGTTCAAATTATTTCTATTGGTAGTATAATACCAGTAGAGAGCACCAGAGCATTGCTCACAACAAAAGCCTCCTTTGGAGTAGAAGAGAAAATGAACCTTTTCTTACTAAAATCATGTGTGTTCTAAAGAAGCCCTAATCTTTCCTTCAATGTAAGTTTATTTCCATAAACCTAAAAAACCCCATGTATCTACTCCCTTAGAGCATATGCAACAGAGTGGCTAAATAAATTCTCAATAATTGTGTTTTTAGTCATTCTAAAAAAATTAATTCCCAATACAACATCTCTCATCCAACAGAATTCTTAAAATCTGATTTTCTATAAATTTAAAATTTATTTTTGCAGTTTTTGACCAAACCAAACTAAATCGAATCAACACTAACCAAGCACCAGTTGAACCAAACTAAATCGAATCAACACTCACCAAGCACCGTATACGAGGAGGGGTCGAGAAGGGGCGGTGGTGGTAGAGGAGGCGGGGGAGGATGCGGTGGCGAGGGACGGGCAGGGCCAGGCGCGCGACACCAAAAACACGCGTGCGGGAAGAGGCACAATGGCACGAAACTGATATTAGGCCCCTGGACTCGGTTAGCTATTTGCGAAGAACGAAAATGATGGGAAAGGAAACCAATTTTTTAGGAATGAGATAGGTAATCTATTAGAAGATAAATTTCGTTCAAATTAGTTAAAAATGAAGATTTTAGATGGTATTGGATAGTTGTTGCCTATGCTCTTAGTTAAAAATTTTACAAGTATTCCTAAAAGTTCTAGCCGTAATTAATAAATGGATGTGACTGATTAATTGAGATGAAAAAGAAGTAGATGAAAAAAAATTAAATAAAAGATGATACTATTGTGATTGACTAAGAGAAAAAAATAAGCAAAGAATCAATTATATTATAGCACTGCTACAAAATGTATTTTTATAAACGCTTCAAATGGGTTTCCAAAGGCGTCTCGATCGACCATCTCTAATCAAATGACTATAATATTGTATTTTTCACAGGTGTGACAGCAGGCATATATGCAAACATATTGCCACCATCGGTCTACATAAGAAACCGTCTATGCTAATATAATTTTCCACATATGGTTAGTCATGTCGATCACATGTAATAATCATTTGATAAATATTTAAAAAAAGAAAGCCGCCGCTATCGTCGTCGTGCCTCGCGAGCCTCCTGACATATTTTTAGCAACGGGTATTCCTGTAAAGTAAAATGGGAAATATAACCAAGGGAGTATGAATGTGGAGTACATGCATTCTTGGTGATGATCAGGGTGATCTTTCTCTCACCAAGCTAGCTATACTAGCTATAGTGATGAAGTAGGCTGGTAGGTAGCTAGGTAGGTAGGTGGGTGTGTTTGGCCTACTTCAAATGTTCACTTTTGGATACTTCCCTGCCTGGCTGATGCTGCCAATGGATGGGGGATAGAAGAGCTGGCTGGCTTAAGAGGGGTGGTAGAATTTTAAGATTCAGTTATAGCTGAAACAGTTGATAAAAAGTAGCTTTATCCTAATTCATTTAACTGAAATGTTTCATCTAGATATATATAAAAATAAAATATTTAATAGAGTTTCAACTTCACTTCACCACCAGAATTTAAAAATATGAAGATGTCAAACTCCGTCTCTAAGATACTCATGTCGGGACCGTAGACCCCCGCAACCAACGGCGCATGATTGGCACAGGACACGATTCTTCTCTTCTTGAACTTCCTTCGCTCTACGGCCGGACGTCGCCGGTAGAGGTTGAGCTGGCACTATCATCCTCTCCCATCCCCATGTGAGCTGTTGTTATTAGGAGCAAGAGATCATCTAGCTTAATTCTAGTGCTAATCATCGTCATCATCAGGCGCATCTCCCGCTTTATTAGGGTAGCTTACCTCCTTTAGTTACCACCTTTTCGGTGATTACCACCTAGCTCTCGATCGACCGCCTTTTCTTTTCCCCGGCTACATATATGCATATCCATTTAAGCGTAACTAGGATTGATAATTAAAAGTTTTACGATGATCTGGAGTGTTTAATGTGTACGTCAAATATGAAGTTGACTCTACCAAATCTACTATTCCTGCCACAATTAGCCCACGTGATCACAAATGTCATAGCCGTTGGATCGTTGTGTATATTAAATATCAGCCATCGATACAATAAAAAGGCTTCACTCCTTGCATTAACAGTTGTCTCAATAAAACTGAAATTAGTCCCTTTTATTCTTGGTGTTGATTGTGTAATATATGATTAGTAATGGCGCTCTCTTAATGCTTCACCCGTCAATAATCGCTCGCTCTAAGCCAACTGACTCATTTCTCTAATTCAACATTTTGAACACAAAATCCACCTCCATTCGATTGCTTCTTTGTCTCATATCAACTTTAAAACTATAGCTCTCGAACCATGTTTTATTTGTTCAGACATAATAAAGTTGTTTATATTTAAAATGAAAGCTGTTGTGATCATCCATTAGGGGGCTAGGATCTTAGCCAATATGAAACTAAAGAGTTAAAAGGCATTTAAATCTACTATATTCACGTGCATTTCATCTTTACAATTATAATACATTCATTTAGTTTTAACTTTTTATGAAAATACTATTGACCTCTCCAGTTATCAAGAGCTTAAGTCATTTATCTTTTTCTTCTTTTTCCTTAGCTTGCATATCTTTTAAAATCCATTTATTGATACATAGCCATCCCATGGCAACGCGCGAGGTATTATCTAGTGTGTTAGATACACAGGAAACTTGGCACATGCATGCTTGTGTGGTGTCTATCAGGTGTGACAAGTACGGAAAAAATATAGTGTAAACCATATATGTAGTAAAAACCTAAAAACTAACATTAGATCCACTACTACAATATTGTATTTTCGCATACGAGTGTAGCACCCGCTTGCCTTAGGTGTAATAAAAATAGTGATTTTCCCATATGGACGGTCCAACCACACGCAAAAACAGGATTTTCGCATATGGGCTGTTATGTTGCCTGTCTGCAAAAATCATTTTAGAAAAAAAAATTTCAAAACAAAAAAAATCAAAACCCTAGATCGGGAGCGACCATCCACCGCCAGCTACTCATCGCTGGATCCACTCATCACCGTCATCACCACATGGGGAGAGGCCGCCAACTCAGCCTCTTCCGTCGTCGCCATTGCTGAAGGGGGAAGAGGCCATCAGATCCGCCGCGTCCACCACCGGCCCTCTCCACAACTTTGTTGTCATCGGCGGATCTACGAGCAAGAGGAAGAAGTGGTGGTGGATCTGTTGTCCCCGAGGTCAGCGGCAACGGATCTGTCGTTCTCGTCTTCCCCGCTATCGCCACCGCCACCATGCGCCGATGACCACTCCCTAGGCTCTGATGGATCCACTGTTCTGGATGCACGCCGACGGACCAACCATCCTCGAGGCCAGCGACAACGGATCCGCCGCTCTCATCTTTCCTGTCGTCACCCGCTGCGCCACCGCTGTCACGCACAGGGAAGGGAGAGAGGCGAGGGAAACCAAAGTGGGCGTGCCAGTGGGCGCTCCTAAGGCCCCGGTGGATCCGCCACTCCTGTCTTCTGCGCCGTCGCCCGCTGCCACCATCGCCGTTGCGTGCCTGGAAGAGAGAGAGGCAAGGAAAGACAAAGTGAGCGTGCCGATGGCCACTTCCATCTTCCCCGCTGTCGCCCGCTACTGCCACTCGAAGCACGTGCTTGCAATCGCACGCTAGTCACCGGGACGGGGGAGAGGCGAGGGAAGGGGCGATAGGGCGCACCGCCGGCCGGTGAAGGACGTGATGAGGAGGAGAGGAGAAAGGAGGATGAGTTTTTAAGAGGGGGAAAGGGTACTAAGAGAATAAGAGGGATAGGGGTCGGACTGGGTGACAGGCCATTTCGTAGGTGGGCCACTTAATAGGTCCTTTTGCAAAAATAAACTTATTTTCGCAGGCAGACCAATTAAGTGGTCTGCGTGTGAAAATTGATTTTTGCATACACGCTTTGTCTCTCTTCACGATTGACATTATCACAGGTAGACAATGTTACAGTCCGCTTGAAGGCTAGAGAGGGGCTTGCCTGTGAAAATCATTTCTATATTACTGATTTAAAAATAGATGTCTGAGATTTGTCCATGTCACCATGAGTAAAATTTTGTACTCCCGGTAAAATTTTTACGCATGGTTAAATCTTGGTGTAAAATTTTTTACTCATGGTGACGTGGACAAATCTTGAATGTCCATATTTTGATCCAACAATAGTTTTAAGGTTTTCACTATATATGTGATTTGCAGTACATATTTTCCCACCAAGGACTCTAGTTGAAATTAATTTTGAGGGCATGTCCACCTTAGTTAATTGTGTGGTTGGACAGTTTGTTATCAAATTTTGCCCTACTAATTTCTTACTTCAACAATGCATCCTAGCTAGATAATTAAATTGAAGCCAAGTTTTGTTATATAGTTTAAGAATCTCAACTGTAGAAAAAAGAAGGAAAAAGTCCCATTTACCCTTAAACTTCTGGCATAGTACAATTTAACACCTCCTTCCCCCAACCCACGCACACTCTCTCTAAAACCATACATTTGTTACCTATGCTCTTCAATCCAAATGAATTACCCTCTAACTGAATCCGAAGTGATTTTGGTGCTACATGGAAGTAGTTTGACTGATGTGGCAATCAACTCGACAATAATAAAAAAATGGTGGGGCCTAGCTATCAGTGCCCATATCATCCCCACTTCCTATTTTCTCTCCCTCGTCCTTAATCTCCAATCGAACAACAACCACACCAATTGCCGCCCTACTGCCAACATCTCGCTTGGTCCTAGGCTCGACCTTAGTGGTAGAGCTCAACACTGTTGTCTTCAGCACCGAGCTCCACCTCCTCCATGATCTTTCCCATGGCACCTCACCTCCTTCTCCCCATCCCGCTCGACAGAACATGCGGAGGCATCGCCTCGAGCTCCATATCCACATCCTATCACTGTTGTCGGTTGCATTGCTCTGAGCATCGAGTTCCATGCCTCCGGTAAGATCTACCTCCATGCGGGTCTCACCGAGCTCTTCCTCCATCACCATCTCCTCGAGACCCCCGCATCCTCCTTCTCCTCCGGCCGAAGAGTGAGGGGTTGGAGTAGGAGAGTGGACATCACCAAATCCACGACCTCCACCCTCACTGCCGCTTTTCCTCCATCTCCATGACTCCATTCCCCGCCACCCCCATTACCCATGGATAACAGCTATCGCAAGCTCGTGGATGGTGGTGAAGGGGAGAGCTTGACGGGAAGATTTCGTGGAGGCCCCTCCCTTCTCTTCCATAAGCAACACAAGGCGAATAGGTCCCACTTGAGGCAGCTGGCGGCAGCAATAGTGGAAGGGTAAGGGAGAATATGTATAAAGGATGATAGGTAGGGCGGACATTATTTCTAAAATTTATTTTCTCAAATGCTAACTATATTGACATGTGGCCAAACTGCCACCACATGCCACATAGGACTGATACCACCTTAATGAGGTTAGAGGGGATAATTTGCCAGGTTTAAAGAGTTTAATGGTGTGGTGTGAAATATCTGTATTTGGATTGAGGGGTGTAAATCGGACTACCTCAAAACATCGTGGGGTGTCAATTTGGACTTATTCCTTAAAAATATATATAGTGTCAAAACTTACTTAAGCTTTGATATGTGCACTAATTCAAATTGGCCCATGCTACACTGTTCGAGTTATCCTGCTTATGTTGATCGAACCGCTCATCTCGGCAAGTGGACAGGAACAATTCGACCTATAGAATAATTTTTAAATTTTTTTGGGTGAATAACCAATATGATCCTTGAACTTTTTTGGGTGAATTTTTAGCATTTTTAATTTTTATTTTTTAAAGATTTACAAAAATAATTATTCGCTTTTGAAAATTACACAAATAGTCTCCTCCCGCCCTCTGGGAGGGCGAGATTTAAAAAACGACCTCCCAGAGGGCGTTTTTTCCGACGTGGCAGACGGCCGTTGGGGGTCGTCTGTCGCGCCGGGGAATATTTGCAGGCGACCCCTTCCCGCCCTTACCAAGGGCGTTTTTGCCCTATTCAAAATAGGGGGCCGCCTGAAAAAAGGGTCGTCGCCCTGGCTTTTTTGCAGGCGGCCCCCTTCCCGCCCTTACCAAGGGTGTTTTTTTCCTGTTGAAACAGGGGCCACTGCAAAAAGGGAGGCCGCCCTGGCTTTTTTGCAGGCGGCCCCCTTTCCGCCCTTCCAGAGGGCGTTTTTTGACCTTCCCGTCCTCTGGAAGGGTGTTTTTTAGCCTGAGCAGTATATAAGCCGAGAGTCAAAGATTTTCTCCTCATTTGCAGCCTCTCAAATCCAGAAAAAAGAAGAGAGAGAGGGGTGAGGAAGAGGAAGGAGCGCGGCGAAGCCCTACTGGATTGCGTACTCCATCCGAGGTAAATGCAATATCTCGTCGTACTTTTTTTGTTAGTTAGTTTGTAAATACAATATTAGGTAAAATGAAAATTTTTTAATATTTGAATAGTTATTGAATATTTAGTTTTACATTTGTAGAACAGATGATTTAATTTAGATCAACTTAGATAATTTAATTGACATCAACTTAGGTAGAATAGTTAAATCAACTTAGGTAGAATATGTTCGGATCTATGTGTATATTATGTGAGTAGATGTTAAGCACTATGGATAATCGTACGTATAATTTCGTTGATAATCAAAATATGTGTAGATATAAAGTACGATTTAATTTAATTTAGTTTACAAAATTTGTCAGATTTAAATGAACGAGGTACGATTGACGGTAGATCAAATGAACAAACCGATTCGGGATATTTTAAGATGTAGACCAGAGAACATATTGTTAAAGAAATTAACTTAGGCACAGAATCATCTAGGTAACATATTCGTCGTATGGAATAAACTCAGTTTCAATTTGTTTGTCAGGCACTATGGCAAGTAAGATCATATTTGAGATAGTTCACAGTGAAGGCAATGTTAGATACGGTCCAGAAGGTGTAGATCTGTCAGAATTTAGGATCAAATCGAAGGGCATCATAGGCCAGCCGATAAAACATTTGAGTCAGTCTATAGTTGATTGCTACATGGATTTAAAGTGGATACAAGAGTGAACACAACGTCTCTATCCATTGTAGTAAGTCGTGCAACAGAAGGATATTATCGGGAACTTATGCCTATATATAACACTGAGTCGTGGAGACGTTATATAAACATGGCACTTGAAAGGTCCTGGCCCCTTGTTATTTTTGTGGCATTGCACAAAATCGATAGCAGTAATACAATGCAAACAAAGTATGGTGAAGGTCCGAGCAATGAAGCAAGCTTGGAGGAGGCGATTGGCGTGCCAGTGAGATGTACAGCCATGTTGTTAAAAACACGGACTTTGAACCAGGCTCCATTATTAGGCACATTGAGAACAAATTCAAGTATACTATCAGCTATTCAAAGGCTTGGATGGTGAAACAAAAGATATTGGAAATGAGGTATGGCACATTTGAAGCATCGTATGACAATTTACCTCGTCTGTTAGCCACCATTGCTCAGAGAAACCCCAATACCTACTACGACATTCAGACCTTTCCATCATCTACTGAATCGAGCAAGAGTGTGCTGCAAAGAGCCTTTTTCTCGCTTGGTACTTGCATCAACGCACTTGCGCACTGTCGCCCTGTGCTGTGCATAGATGGAACCTTTCTGACAGGCAAATACAGAGGTCAAATATTGACGGTGATTGGAGCAGATGGAAACAATCAGGTGTTACCTATGGCGTTTGCATTTGTTGAGAGTGAGAACACCGAAAGCTGGTATTGGTTCTTGGAGAGAGTTTGATGCCAAGTCGTTCCTATGAGACCAAATGTTTGTCTCATTCATGATAGTCATGCGGGCATGCTGAGGGCAATCGACTATCTTTAGAATGGTTGGCCGGAGAGGGGACTTCCAGCTAGGTGGAATGATGTTCGGAGTAGGTGGTGCATGCGGCATATGGAAGCCAATTTCTACAAACAATTCAAGAACAAGCACCTGATGGATCTATTCAAGAGGCTATGTGGTCAAAATCAAGAGAAAAAATTCAATGAGATGTGGAGAAGATTGGATGAGCTGACAACGAAGCAAACCGACGAGCAATCTCGTTTGCCACAGGTTGGCGAGCCTGCAGTACCTCTTGGTCCATTGCATAATGACCCGCCAACAATGAGAAGGAGGTCCGCACCATCAATACGTAATTTCTTCCACTGGATAGAGAATGAACCAAAAGAAAAGTGGTCTCTGTTGTATGACACTGACGGAGCTCGATATGGTATAATGACAACCAACCTAGCCGAGGTGTACAACTGGGTGATGCGAGGAGTTCGGGGGGTTCCATTGGTGGGTATTGTGAAATTTATCCTTCATGGCACTCAGGCATACTTTAGGGATAGATTTAAGAAAATATCCCCTTTGATGGCCGATAACAACATTGTATTTGGCAACATGGTGACGAAATATATGCAAGACAAAATTCTAAAGGCTATAAAGCACAGAGTAATCCCCCAAGGAACCCAAGTTCATAGGTACGAGATCATGTGTGTCGACAGGAGAAGGCGCGGCATCAACCGTGTTCAAGCTGTGCAGGAATGTGTGCTTCATGCGGATGGTGGTTGTAGTTGCAGCTGTATGAAGTCGAAGCTTAGACATCTGCCTTGCTCACACGTCCTTGCCGTAGCTGGGGATTGCGGCATAGTTCCCGATATCTATGTGTCACCGTACTATAGGAAAGAATCAATTTTTCATACGTGGAAGGAGGAGATATATGGTTTCACGATATCTGGATCGTACACAACACTGAGGCCACAAGTGTTCTACATCCCAGATCCGTCAAAGTTAAGGCTGAAAAAGGGACGTCGTCAGTCGAGACGCATCAGAAACGACATGGACGAGTCGGAGGCCGGGGGAAGGACCCTACGTTGCAGCAAATGCGATGAGCACGGACATACATACAAAAAATGTCCGAAGAATTCAGAAACTTCAACCGTCGCAGGTGCAGGTCTATCCGGACAGTCCACCGATGGCAGCCGTCCATCGGGAGAAGGAACAACAACGAGGCGACCACGTCCTAGACGTGCTCGTGCGGCGACTACGTCGTCCACTGGCGATGCAATTGCTTGATTATTTTCTTTGCTCCTATCAATCTAGTGGTGATCTGAAATTTGTAACATTTGTTATGTTGTTGCCATCTGTCGTGCGTGTAATATTTATCATTGTGAGACATGAACTATTTTATTGTTGTTGTGATATTTTTATGTTGTGTTTGGTAGTTTGAATTACGACGTGTAAATTTTGCAATGTTAAGATATAATGGACCATTTATGTCATTTATTCATATTGTTTTGTTTTTTCCTTATAAATTGCTTACTAATGTATTCATGCAGGTATGGCGGACGATACACCAGCTCTTTTCAGCAGGTTGGTCGACAGGGTGCACAGGTCGTACTTGTCGGTAGTGCAGGGTGCTCAGCTGACCACCTTTCGTCCACGCCCGTCGCGCGAGTTGTTGCGTGTCGATCCGTGACACGTCCAGTGGTATGATCATACTCTTTTTATTTACGACACTAATATTATACTTGACACTAATATTACACTTGATGGTATGCAGGTTGCGTGAGTCTGGCCTGATCACGATTTGCAGGCTTGTTGAGGCGCGTGCCGACGAGCACGACCAAGCGAGACGGTGGGATGCGGATCGGTCCCTGATAGCTGCTTTGGTGGATCGGTGGCGTCCTGAGATGCACACCTTCCATCTTCCTTGTGGGGAGATGGCACCGACGCTGCAGGACGTCTCGTACCTGCTAGGGCTACCACTAGCCGGAGAGGCTGTTGGGCCTGTGGATGCTATTGGTGGTTGGAGGGAGGACATCACTGCGCGATTCGCTCAGGTGATGAGGCTACCGGGGCTCCCCGCTGTTCAGGCGATCTACTCTTACGCGACCACCGGGCCTACGAAGACTTGGATCATGCAGCTCACAGTAAGTTAACTTGAAGACTTCGTTATTTTTCATTACATGTTATGATTGTTAACATGGTTTTCTCCTTTTGTAGGCCGACAAGCTCCACCCCGACGCCGACGAGTAATCCGTGCGACGCTCGTTAGAGGCGTACCTGCTCTGGCTTTTTGGGTGGGTGATGTTCACCAACACGTCGGGGAACATTGTAGAGAGGGGGCTTATCCACTACGTCTGGTCGATAGCGGACGCGGAGATAGGCTTCGTGCCTCAGTGGAGCTGGGGTTCAGCAGTACTCGTAGCCACCTACCGTGAGCTGTGCGACGCGTGCACGAAGACGGATCCTGGAGCGATCTTCACGGGTTGCCCCCTTCTTTTACAGCTTTGGGCTGCGGAGCGGTTCGCGATCGGTCGACCGATCATCGACACCGCTCCTTACGACGCAGCATGTAACACCCTGGCCCAGAGCTTAATAGGATTAATAGAATACTCATACCAACAAGTTGCAACTTCTTTTCTGGAAGCTCATCTCCAAAGAACTTTGAGGTTAAGCGTGCTTGGCCTGGGGCAATTTGGGGATGGGTGATCGACCGAAAAGTTCTTCCTGGTTGCGCATGAGTGAGGACAAAGTACGCAGAAAAGACATGTGTTGAGCTGTGAGGACAGTCTTAAGATCCTAGAGAGCTTCCAGATGGCCCAGCCCAGGGAAGGGTGGGACGTGACAAGTGGTATCAGGTGTTGGGCTGTGAGGACAGTCTTAATATCCTAGAGAGCTTCCAGATGGCCCAGCCCAGGGAAGGGTGGGACGTGACACAGCACCCGCGTTCGAGAACCTAGGCCTACGATGGGCATGTACTGGTTTCGACACAACGTAAGTACAAATTGTTATTTGTTTCAAATATTCAAATTGTGTTCAACAAAACTTGTAACCACTTGATTATTTTATTTTCGCAGCGTCGTTACGTCCATGCTCAGGTGAGACGGAGCTACCAGACTTCGTGTTCGAGTTGGACCGTCTCCAGCCTTACGACGTTGTCTGGGAGCCGTACACGCAAGAGGCGGTCACAGCTCGAGCGCCTCTAAGCCTCTCGACGTTGTGCACGTGCGACTCGGCTTACTGGATGATGTTGATCCCGATGGTGTACGACATATGCGTCGAGCCTCACTGCCAGGTCGAGTGATGAGGCAGTTCGGACTGTGGCAGGGATTCCCGGTAGACGTACCGGTTGCTGTTCCCCACCAGGACCACCAGTGAGTACTTCTCTTTCAACTTTACTACTATTGTGTCGAATGAAATGGAACGATAGTTGACCTTTACTGTGTACGCAGGTTGACTCGACGGGGGACAGCAGGGAGGCTCCCTCTGGGAACCACGTATGCAGCAATACGTGGTGGACTGGCTGATAGCCACAGAGGAGGTGATTGGCGAGATCTACGGCCACTCAGAGGAGAACTACACTGCCTACCTTCGGTGGTACCTACCACGGACGCGTCCGCGCGTGACCTTCACACCGGCCGTGCAACAGCAGCACCAGGCAGTGGTCACGGACACCTACCCCAGGCACCGAGACCAGGACTACTTCGTTGGGGTACGTCATGATTCCTCGGCCTTAATACCTTTGTATGTCATGATTCCTCGGCCTTAATACCTTTGTACGTCATGATTCCTGTATATTTCAGCGACGAACCTAATTTGTTTCGATTTTTGTAGGCCGACGCCACATGGGCATTGAATGTCGAAATCGACTCGGTGATGCTGAGATTGGACGCAGGCATTCACCTGAATGACGTGGAACAGAAGATGACGTTCCAGCGGATGCAAACGACGGCGTGTTCGATCTTGCGCGTCTTCTCGTGTCGTTTAGCCATCGACGCGGTACCTTCGCAGGCTGCTGCAGGTCCACGTCCACGCGGTCCGTTACCAGGATGGTCACCACACGGCGCTGGTGCCTCCACAGGTTAGTTCCGCTCATTTTCATTGTGGCAACCCTACAACGTGATATAACAAACCGAATGTCACGTAGGTCTGACGCTACCGACTGGGGATACGGCTGGCGCGAGTGGATCATCGATCCCTCGGCCTTTCGTGAATTGGCCGACCACTGCGAGCTTTGCTGGAGCGAGTGGATCCTCCATTCCTCATCCCCTCACTCAGCTGGGAAGTGAGCAAGCATCGTCCGACGAATAGTTAAGACTTAGTAGTTTAAATCACTGATGCTTCACATTGCTTATATACAGGAGGATTCTACTCGACGGGGATTTTCTGCTCGGGGGCATCATCATCGCAGGCGGGCGGGTGCAGGGTGGGCGACGAGGGGGGTCAGGTACGGGTGACGACTTCGATGACCTGGAGGACCCAGATCAAGACGTTCTCGCCGCCTCTCAGCTTGGTGGAGCACCTCTACCACAGAGCCAGGACCCGCCACAGGAGACGCCCACGCCGAATGTCCGTGTTGGTCGTGTCGTGCCCCTAGACAGGTTGACGTACTCTCAGGGGCACGTTAGAGCACAGGATAGGAGGGCTAGGGGTAAGAGGGCTCGCCAGTAGGTTCTGCATGCTACAGTTTGTAAAAATTATAATTATTTATTTTGTGTTGGATGTTTGTATATATCTCTGTCTGTTCGTCGCACTCACATGTCACGAGATCCTTCCGTATCGTTCGCTACATGATACTCTTACTAACGACAAAAAAACTTTCGGTGGTGTCAAACCTGCACGAGACGTCGCTATCAGCTTTTGCCCCGTGACAGTCCTACACGATACGTCGCTATCAGCTTTTGCCCCGTGACAATCCTACACGATACATCACGTTTAGCTGTTGCCCCGTGACAGACATAAACGATATGTTGCTGTGAACCTTGACCTCCCTGCACTATATATTGCTTCGATCCTAATACGAGCTCTTCAAATCTGCATTTTGTTTTCTACATTTCCTCGTACAATGAGATCTTCATATCATCCATTCGTTGAGCGTCTCCACTGGCGACTCCATCCTTTGAGCGGTTTGATTCCACCATGGTGTGACCGTCCTTTATGCCATTGTGGAGATGGCTGCATACTTACGTCGTCCCTCCTCACGAAAACCCGGGGGAGACGATTTTTCCAATGCGCCAACATTGATCAGGTATGGCTTATCTATAATGCTTTTAGCTACAAAATCTTCACACAGAAAACGATAACTTGATTGTACATCGTGTTAACACCTCATGCAGGCATATCGTCGGGTGTGCAACTTCGTTGAGTGGATAGATACGGAGAACCCACGAACCGACGGAACACGTTACTACCCACTAAGCGAAACAAGGTCAAACTACCTTCGACGGAAGGCTGAGTACCAACGTCGAGTTCGTGCTGAAGCTTTGGATTGGCCTATGGATCAGCTGGCACTACCCACATGGCGGGAACGTCCAGAATGCCACTGTGGTCTCCGTTGCCAGGTGGTAAGATCCATAATACAAGCAACTAGAGGACAAAGATGCTTCGTGTGTCCCGAGATTGTGGATGGCGATTTTGTCGTGAGTATAATTTTTCTTTGTTTAACCTATTCGTTTGTTCCATTTTCTAACCCCGAACATCACAAATGTGCAACAGGAGGATGTACGTCAGTGTCCATACGAAGAGTGGAGCGATACAGTTAAACCTGCTTCGATCGGTCCGACGGTAACACAACCTGAGTCGACTGAACAATTCATTCAGGCATGGATGGCGTACGAACGTCGCGTCGAAATCGCAAGCTTAGCTTGGAGGAACAACCCACTGGGTTTCCCTAAATGGTTGGAGCGTGCCATGTGCGGTTGTAGGGATCGTTGCAAGATGGCTACCTCCTTTGAACCACGAACATATGGCTGGAGATATTTCATTTGTCCCAACTTAGACAACGACTTCGTTGTATGTCTTTTGTTTTATCAATCCCGCAAACGTCTTCACTCTAGTGGCTCTCTAACTGATTATATGTGTTTTTTTACCAGGGCATTCAAAGGAGGTGTGGATTCACTAGGTGGATCGACAATGTCATTCCCTAATATAATGGCCTAAAAGTAACTGAATGTGAAACACAAAAGGAGTACAACGCCGAGAAGGAAAGAGAAAATTGATGACAAGTTTAACGCCCTTGAACGGTTCCGTAGGTAGCCGAGCCTTGACTCGTCGGGGATGAGTAAGTTGTATCATGTATGAATAAGACATATGTCATGTATTGTATCATCCATACCTAATGGGTTATGTAACAATGTGGCACACAACTGTTAAACCATTGCTACTAAGTTAACTTGGTTAAAACAGTATGTTATGATCACAGGTAATACAAACAACATATGTACGATACCTCGAATATTAGGGTTCATTACACAACATATTTACATTTGCATTTACGTACGTATGATACATTTACATTTGCAACAATACGACGATAACATTTACATTTGAAACAATACGACAAATGGATCGGTTACATTTGCAACAATACGACGATAACATTTTACATTTGAAACAATACGAGAAGGATCGGTCGATTAGGGTTAGGGTGTAGGATAAAAACGCCCTTTCAGAGGGCGGGAAGGGCAAAAAAACACCCTCTCGAAGGGCGGGAAGGGGCCGCCGCAAAAGGAAAAAACCCTTAGTAAGGCGGGAAGGGGCCGCCGCAAAAAAGCCGGGCAGGTCGCCCTTTTTGCGGCGGCCCCTATTTGAACAGGGCAAAACGCCCTTGGTAAGGGCGGGAAGGGCTGCTCAAATATTCTCCGCGCGCGACGACCTCCAAATGCCGTCGCCACGTCGGAAAAAAAGTCCTTTAGGAGGATGTTTTTAAATCTCGCCCTCCCAGAGAGAGGAGAAGACTATTTGTGTAATTTTCGAAAACAAATGATTATTTTTAAATATTTAAAAAATAAAAATTAAAATGCTAAAAATTCCTTAAGCTTTGATATGTGCACTAATTCAAATTGGCCCATGCTACACTGTTCGAGTTATCCTGCTTATGTTGATCGAACCGCTCATCTCGGCAAGTGGGCAGGGAACAATTCTGACCTATAGAACAATTTTTTTAAATTTTTTTGGGTGAATAACCAATATGATCCTTGAACTTTTGCTTCAGGATCAATTTAGGCCCTGACTTTTCATATTGTCCAAACAAATCCATAATCGTTGGTTGAATATAGTCCTTTGATCCACATATCATTCACGCATGCACATTCAACATTTAAATGTTCGTTTTACCCTTACATTTTTCGCGGGAATCAAGAATTGGAAAACAATTGACAAAAACAAAATAAAATAATGGCAATTGGCCACTGGCCAAAAAAAATTGCAGTGGTAACTAAAGAACGCAACATTTTCCTTTGTTTTATGATAGCTTTTTTCCCTTTTTTCCCTTTATTTTTTTTCTTTTTTAATAGAAAATGTAAGGGTAAAACGGACATTTAAATGTTGACTTTGCCCGTGCGAATGACGTGGCATGTAGGCATGGAGTTTTCAGTGGGTCAAATGACTACAGTAAATTGCATGACAATTTTTAGGGACTTGTTTGAATAATATGAAACTAATTCAACCCCTACATTGACTATTCATTTTTCTCTGGCCGAAATGATCTGCCATTTCGGACCTAGCGCCCAACACCCTCAAAAAGAGGTTTTAGCTACATAAAACCCTACTGTAGATTCACTAAACTGACAATCTACAACTATGCACGCACGCTAGATGGACAAAATTAAGAACAAAAGAGAGTTCGAAAGGAGGGGAAAAAAAGACAACAACCAACCATCCTGTTTATTATCGTTTAATTGGTTTTTTATCTTAAATTATAATAACTTAGATATAGATTGGACTTTTTCTAATAACTTAGATATAGATTGGACTTTTTCTAGTAATCTGAATAGAGGTCTGTCCAAATTTATTATGCTGAGATATATCTAAGCTTAGATTATAATATTTATGGACGAAGGAAGCAGTAGCTAGGCGGAAATGAAAAAGGCCAAGTCAGGGTGCGCTGGCTGAACGAAATAACATATGCAGAGATTGATCAGGGCGTAAGTGGTACACGTTGATATGGCCGACACGGATCGGACGATCGATCGATGGATCGATGTGGACTGTCTCCGTGCTGCCCTGTTAATTAGTTGGCCTGCTCACGATGAAATCAAGGTGTCGTGATGGACAATTATTAAATATAAGTTAATAATTATAAGTGTTTGTAAAAAACGGTGAACAGTGTGAGCAGCGTTGGGTGGCCGGTCGACCGGATGAATTATATATATATATACTAAAAAATACCGTGCGTTACAACGGGTGATAAAAAGATCTTTGTATAAATGTTTGGCAGGCACGACATAGATGAAGATGGAAGGGAGGGGCGCGAGATGTTTTTTCATCGAAGCCCTCATTTTCCTTTCAGCATTAAAACTACAGGTTAATTTTATAAACACTTAAGAATTTTCAACAATAAAAATTTTAAATAAAAATACTACTTATTTTAATTATAATAAATAATTATATACGAAATTTTAAATAAAAATACTACTTATTTTAATTATAATAAATAATTATATACGATAGTTATATATATATGATGTATATATGTATATATATATATATACACATACACAGACACACGGACACACGTATACACACGCACGGACACACGCGCACACACAAACGCACGCACACACGTGTGTAGTGTGCTTTACATGTAGACTATGCTGCTCCATCGGCCTAATTACACATTTCATCTTAAAATAAATTAATTTTGATATATACATCATTAAAAGTTATTTTTTTAAATAAATAAAGTATAAATCATGTCGAGAATGATCGGATTATAGCTGAGAGTTAAAAGATTGAACTGCACTCGGATTGAAGCTAATACGGCTAAGTTTGTTTGAGCTTTTCAGGTTGGCTAACGAGCCACACACAAAACAAATAAACAGTGCATAAACAGTGCATAATTAATTAGTATTAACTACTATAATTTTTAAAAAATATTTTTATTTTTTAAAAAAATTAACAAAACAAACAATTTAATAACAGTCTGAGAAATACGCTCTCAGCCAAAAAGCTCTACTAAATTATTTGGTCCTAGTAGTTGGCTGTGGTACCTGTGCGCTCATGGGGCTACAGAAGGCTGATCAGAAGCCACTGTTTAATTGATTGGTCGAGTGTGTGGCTGCGTGCAGCTGAGCTGCCTTGGGCAGCCGTGTGCTCTATAAAGGCCATATTTGTAGCATTGGTAACATTCGGGACACCATTCTTCACAGGGTGCATAAGTTCAGTTTAGAGCGTGACCAACAGCAGCCTAAAACATTTCTTATTCTTATTTTTATTGAATTTTATAGAAAAAAGTGAATCCAACATTACATCTATACAAGGATACAAAAATTAGAAATATGCTTGCTCTCAACACTTGATCGCTTGGATAGGGGGCACATGGCGGGAGAGGAGGAGAGATCACACAGGAGGCGATGAGAAGTTGGGGGTGGCCCATTTTTTTCTTTTTAGGAGTTAGGTTTAGAATATCTCTTGGAGGAAAGTAATTCTTATATTCTCATTATAGATTCTAAAAAGAGATTTAGGGTAGCAATTTTAAACTGTTAGCCATGCTCTTATCAGATGTTATAATAACGAATCAATCAAATTAAAGAGGGGTTACGATTTTAGATCGTGAAAAGAATCAATCAAATTAAAGAGGTGCATAAAATTGTTAAACATTCCATCTGACTTGATGCATTCGATGTTATGATCGTTTGATTGTTTTATATTAGCAGGTTTATCTTCCTATTAGCCAAGTACATGTGCATTGCAATGGATTATAAAAAAAAGACAAACCTCCTAGTTGAAAGTTGTAAAAAATATATATTTATCTCTGCTTAGTTCAAACAAGATCTTAATCTTATAAAGAAAAAAAGCCATGCTTAGGATAACGAGTGTGACTTAATGAAATGTTTCTTCAACGTAACAATGAAATAAACATTAATGTTAAATTGTGATGTAACCCATTTAAAATTAAAAAGCAAACCTTGAATCGAGGTAATAACACTGCTAGAAAAAACCACATTTATTTCGGTTGATAATCGCTTTTAGTCCCGTTTGTCAAACCGAACTACGAAAACGAGACTAAAAATCGTTTTCTTTAGTCCTAGGTTAAATAACCGGGACAAAAAATAAATTTTAGTCCGATTGATAACACACCAATCGGGACCAAAGATATAGTATCCTCCCGACAATCCCACTTTCCCCATTTTTTTTTTTTTTGCCCAAAAACCGAAATCATCATAGAAGATAAAATCAAACCTTACAAAACATATCACATATGCTTATTTTCATTTTTTTTCTCCACAGATCAAATACATGTTCAAATTACAGACCAAATACAACAACGAAATCACAAAATAACAGATCAAATACAACATGTATACATCACATATCAAAATCACATCTCATCAAACTAAAGAAACAACAAAAAAATCAGATCCGGAAGCCCGCCAGCCACCCGCGCGAGGCCGCCGCCATCGCCTGCCCGTTGCGCGTGGTCGTGCCCACCTGCGCGTGGGGTAGCCGCCTTCCGCCGCCGGGCCAGAGAGAGGGAGAGGGAGGGAGAGAGAGAACGAGAGGGAAAGGAGAGATCTGTTGAGGAAGATGAGAGCGAGAGAGGGAGAGGGAGGGAGGGAGAGGAGAGGCGCATATGCAAGAGAAGAATATGGATCCGAGAGAGCTCGCAGGAGAAAAATGGAATTGAGAGAAGGAGAATGGCGCGGAGGACGAGGAGATAAGGATGGTGAAGATTTTTTTTTCCCGGTTTGTGTAAAAAACCGGGATAAACGTTGATTTTTAGTCCACCGGGACTAAAAATAGTGGAGTCTGACAACAACGCGGGGATTTTTTTGAACCGGGATTAAAAATAACCTTTTGTTCTGGTTGATAACATCAACCAAGACTAAAAATTATAGAATTCCGCTGTGCTTTAGAACCGGGATTAAAAATATTTTTAGTCTCGGTTACTATTGGAATCAAGACTATTGTGGTTTTTAGCGTTTCAATTAAAGATGGTTTTTCAAGTGTAAAAAGCGAATCCATAATAAAATTAAAGAGGTGACCCTTACCCAATCTCCTCTTCAATACTCTAATATTATAAGTTTTCCTCTCCAATATTCTAATATTCTAAGTTCAATCATACGGAGGAGTTGAGTTACGAAGAGAATACAATAACATCATGTGATATACATTTATGGTCCTCATATATGAATTGTGATAGTTCTTCATCATCATTAAAGTTTTTAAAATAGTATCGATTTAATACATCTACCATGTTTTATAAAAAAATAAAACAATATTTTTAGATTATTCATTGAATTACTGATTATATGCGCTATGCTTAAAAATATGTTTTTAAAAGAATTTCTTTTACTGTAAGGCACACAAAGAGGGAGAGGGAGAGGGGAAGTTTCACACGTCGCGTGACGGAGAGGATAGAGCACAGCGAAGGCCCGAGTGGGTACCGTGCGGGAAACGGGAATGGGATCCCGTCCCTTAGCATTAAGAATAACCAAATGTACGAGAAGAAATAGTGGAATAAATGTGGGATTATTGTACAATTTTTTGGTTATCAAGCTATGCGTTTCACACTAGCAAAGCCAGTGTAGTGGGCCGGCGTAGCTAAATCCAAAGTCTCAGCACCATCAGCGTGGGCCTCGTTACCTCTTTGATGGGAAAATGGGCCTTATTCAGGACAATCTAATGTTCAGGACAAATGGATCTGCCGTCCCAAGTTTTCTTCTTTGGGCCGTGAAAGTCTCAGAAACTAAAACATTCATAAATCACGGCCCAAGTAAGACTTGGATCCAGTTCTTCTCAAACTAGATGGGCCCTTTTCACCTTAAAGGCCTAAACCCAGCCATCCAGATGGAGTCCATTTCTGCTTAGAATTTTTTTCATTTTGAGAGGCAGAGTCTCTTGCCAATATACATAATAATATGATAAAAAAGTTGAGCAAACCCGTGAAACTCATCGATAAGTTTTTTTACCATCTGATTAACCGCTGGTAAAACCTCTGTAAGAAAAGGTTGAATTATATATACAATTTAGAAATAATTTCTTGGACCGAATATCATGCTTTGGTTTAATTTCCCTTGAGAAAAGCTCTATGCTATTTAACATTTTGCATGTTAGTATGTTACTCTAAAAAAATCCTACTAGTATAGGTCCGTTCGGTACCCGTAGCTGTGGTTACAGCTGTTATAGTGATTTGTTGATTTGTATTGCATTGCATGGCGGCGACAGCCGCAGCTCTGGCCTTCAAACATAGCGACACTCTTTCTGTCCTAGTAGTTTTAGCTAGTCGAATACACGTTAAAAAATATTAAAAGACTATTGTACCTTCATTAATATAAAAGAGAAAACGAGTATATCTTCTCTAGTATTATATTATTATATTTTAAGATGAGATAATATATAAAATAGTATGAAACAAATAAACAGTTCGAAAAAAAACACTGGAATAGTATCGGCGACATACATGAAATAAAGTCCAGTGAATCAATCAATAATATCAGCTGTCCAATCAATGGTTGACTTTGAAGCACAGTATTTGTGTAAACTTGTCTACGTTACCTATGAGACGTTGACATGCAATACTATACTACTCCTACTCACATTAATTAGTAAAGTAATTGCAGATATTTAGTACTCCTAAAGTAGATTTCGTAGAATATGGTTCTCATATGAATTTGTCTGCTAAAAAAAATTCAAATCCAAATCGTAGACCATGCAGCTGTTTTCTCCCCCAAACAGGACCACGCAATTCACTGCACTTGTATTGGAATCGACTGATCCTTAGAAAAACACTAAAAAAGGGACTCAAATGAAAACGTGTGCGACTTTTCTATATTCGAAAAAAAATACGGAGTAGATGACAGTGGAAAGAATTTTCTTAAAGACAACGAATATTTCATTAAGCAGATAGAAACATCCGGCTAGTGTAAAATGGTAGGGAGATTCTAAGTACAACAGCAGTAAAATTTTAGCCTAATAAAATATCAACATATAACTCCTATCCAAATTCTCGTTGATATTCATATTTTTTTCTCCCTACTTTGTTTTCGTCTTTTGGATAAGGAGCATCCTTCTTAACATGACTTTCAAAAATTCTAAGGTGTATTTGACACTCCCCTTTCTCATCTTTTACTTTCCAAACCCAATGATGTATTTTTAAAAAAATGTTATAAGAAAATTGTTTTAAATAATAATAATAACAGTAATAATATATTTTTAATTTTTAAAAATTAATTATATGCTAATGAGCTAACTCGTTTTCTGTGTGGGAGGAATGAGTTACGAACAAAGTACCCCTACATCCCAAATTATAAGACACCTTTATTTTTAAAAAAATCAAACTCGATAACTTTTGATTAATGATTATAGTAATAATATCTATGTTAAATATTATATCATATTATTGCATTCATGTTTTAAAATACTTTCATATGATACTAATTTTATATAGGTTGATAATATAATATAAAATAAAATAATGATTAAAGTATGTAAAAAAATCGTGAAAAAATATAGTCCTTGTAATTTAGGTCACACGTTCGAACTAAAGAGTAACGGAAAAGCTACAAATAAATCCACAGGGCTCGAATTCCAAATTCTTTTAGGGGCAAAGCAGAAAAAAGGAAAAAGATGACGGAATTCTCAATTCCGCATGGGAGATTCCAAGCGCCAGACTGACAGATTGACCTTGTCCCCCTTTAACAAACTTGCACAAAACCTCAATCCTTTAACTAATCACATATAGATCCCTGTAGGGGCTGAAATGCAAGATCTCTCTTTTGACAAGCCGACCCACCGTCTATTTCCCAAAACCGCACGTCCTTGTCTGAAAAAAACGCCGTCTTCCTGTAGTGGGTGGTGGAAGAAGGGAATAAAAAACAAGGGGAAAAAAGGCGAGGGGGGAAGGAAGGTCTCATGGTCACCTAGCCTAGCCAAAGCCAACCTCCTCACCGAGGAGAGAGAAGAGAGGAGACGAGAAGGGAGAGAGAGAGGAGGCCGCTCCCTTTGGCCCCAGCACAGCGCCCCCATGGCCACGCTGCCGTGCGGGCCCCACCCCGCCGGCGCCGGCGCTGCAGCCGCTGCCGCGGCGGACCCGATGCAGGTCGACCAGCCGCGCTCCGCCGCCGCCGCCCCCGCCGGAGAAAAGGTGAGCGGCGAAACTGACTGGTGGGGGTGGGGGAGTCGCCGTGGTTGTTCTGGGGTTCCAGATCTGCGGTTGCTTGCTGCTGCCGTCTTCGTTTTCGTTTTCCTCTTCCTCGGCGTTAGGTGGTTTGGTCTCCGCGTTCGGTTGGTCCGCTTCGTAGATCTGCGGGCTTCCGCTTCCCTGGTTTTGCGGCTCGTGCTCGGCGGCGCGCGAGCTGAATCGGGCGTTGGATTGCGGGGGTTGACGCGGCTTGGCGCGTTTGCTTGGTGGGGAGGGGAGGGGAGGAGATGCGCTGCCCTCCTCCGGGGTTGGTCTTTGCGTGTGCGCCATGCAAGCGCTCCCCCATCACCAGCTGCGTCCAAACTGGACGCTTGACAATTCTAGTTTTCCTAGTTATTTATGGCTTAGTTTGTTATGATAGTGGGGGACAATTAGTTGGTTAATGCCTTGGTGGTGAGCATTCGGTTGAGACCTTGAACTCATGCCCTCTATGCGATGTTCAGTGTTCGGGCGATTAGCAAGGTTTGTAAATCATCTAATTAGTCTTGTTGGGACTATAGCTAGTTTATTTTTATGAATATGAATTTGTAGGATAATGCCAGTATGCAGCTGGTCTTGCAGTAATCAGCCATGCCAAGTCAGTGCATTTGTACTGGCTGTTTGGTCCAAGTTCCTTGAAATAAAGCAAGCTGGGGGATTGTTGATAGCATGTCTCGCCTGGATTTGTAGTTCTACTGCTTTGTAATGGAGCCATTAGTAATGTGCTGCCGCTTTAGATATTTGAGGCAGTAGATGTCATGAACCTGTTTGTTTTAGTGTCCTTTTTTCTTTCTTTGTTGATGTGCTGCCTTGCCTCATGAGTTGTTGCTACATGACAGCACGGTGCTTCTCTTATCGAAGGGAGTGATCCTGTCACTGGCCACATAATCTCCACAACGATTGGAGGGAAGAATGGCGAACCTAAGAGGGTAAATTATAACATAAATGGAAGCCACAGTATGTTTTTTAATCTTATGTGTAGGGTTATCTAACTTGGGTTGTTTTTTGTGCTTTGTAGACAATTAGCTACATGGCAGAACGAGTTGTGGGAACTGGATCATTTGGAATCGTCTTTCAGGTAAACTTCTGCAGTGTAATATGTCTTCCTTAAAAGTTTATTTGCCTCTTATGTTGGTATTTCTTTTGTCTATAATTCAGGCAAAATGTTTGGAGACTGGTGAGACTGTTGCCATTAAGAAGGTTTTACAGGACAAGCGTTACAAGAACAGGGAGTTGCAGATAATGCGATCAATGGATCATTGCAACGTTGTTTCTTTGAAGCATTGCTTCTTCTCTACAACAAGCAGAGATGAACTTTTCCTTAACCTGGTCATGGAATTTGTTCCCGAGTCACTTTATCGTGTGTTGAAGCATTATAGCAACATGAACCAAAGGATGCCACTTATATATGTCAAATTGTATGTTTACCAGGTAAGATGTTATTGACAATATAGTTGCTTACAACTTTTTGTTAGT
The DNA here is from genome assembly GCA_019925245.2 of Oryza australiensis. Classification (NCBI taxonomy): domain Eukaryota; kingdom Viridiplantae; phylum Streptophyta; class Magnoliopsida; order Poales; family Poaceae; genus Oryza; species Oryza australiensis. The sequence continues at coordinate 482,336 of JAIFGZ020000061.1, read as the reverse complement.
TTCCATAGTTGTGTTCATGATATTGATATTGCTTGTCTGTTCCATATAGATATTCCGTGGTTTAGCTTACATTCATACTGTACCTGGAGTTTGCCACAGGGATGTGAAGCCTCAGAATCTTTTGGTATGTTCATTTCACGCTTGATATTTTAATAATCTGTGGTTAACGGTATCTGAGCATAAGCTGATTCTTACTTTATATTGTTTTTGGTAGGTGGATCCTCTTACTCACCAAGTCAAAATATGTGATTTTGGGAGCGCAAAAATGTTGGTGAGTTAATGCACATTTTAGTGTTAACTGCAGATATTTATATTGGAGTGGTTCTTTATGGTTTGGAGAGGGTTTTGTTGAGCAGTTTAATTTGCATGATTTAAATACTGAAGTAGCTCATTTTATTTAATTTTTTGTATAGCACAGTTCTTTCTGGTTTGCTAGAGGGTGTATTTAGCAGTTTGATTTGCATAATTTAAATTACTGGATTAGATCTTTTTTTCGTTTTGTTGCAAGATATATTCTTCTTGCTGCTTTCATGTGGACAAATTAGAAACTGGGGAAAACAGTGCACTTCTGGATCAACCTCACGTTGCTGTATTTCTTTTTTCTTTCATTGCTGTAATGCAACTCTACTGTCCTCATTTTGATCTGCTTTTCCATTCAATCACTGGGCAGGTTAAAGGTGAAGCAAACATATCGTATATATGTTCACGTTATTACCGTGCTCCAGAACTGATATTTGGGGCAACCGAATACACGACATCAATTGATATATGGTCAGCTGGGTGTGTTCTTGCTGAGTTGCTCCTTGGCCAGGTTATTTCTTGTTTGTGGCTTCTTTGATTGGTTCTTTTTTTTATCAGGTTGACTATATAACTAACCATATTTTTGTCCATTTTTCCAGCCTCTCTTTCCTGGTGAAAGTGCAGTGGATCAGCTTGTTGAGATTATAAAGGTAGTATGTTAGGCACTGCTCTACAGTACATGTGTTCTAAAGAAAATTTCTTGATGTTTTTCTATTTTCATAAACTGAATGAATTTTCTTTGTTGGTAGGTTCTTGGTACTCCAACACGTGAGGAAATCCGCTGCATGAATCCCAACTACACAGAATTCAGATTTCCTCAGATTAAAGCTCACCCATGGCACAAGGTATTAGAATTGTTTTGTTTACTTTAGCATGCCATTTTGTTAATTGATGTTATGATACTAGTGCATATTACAACCTGCAATTCCTATGCTGCAGATTTTCCACAAGCGGATGCCTCCAGAAGCAATTGACCTTGCATCACGTCTTCTCCAGTATTCACCAAATCTACGATGCACTGCCGTGAGTTTTCCATCTCATTTTGTTTGACTGATTCAAGTCAACTGTTGAAGCCATCTACCTATTAATGATTGCTGCAAATTATTAATGGCATTAATTGTTTCTTTCAACTTGATTGGTCATGTTCCGCCCATCACTTTCAGTTTTTGTCTGTTAACATCTTCTATCAATAATCAATATATTTTATTTGTTTACGCATCCTTTATTTTGTGTGTATAAAGCTAGTGTCAATCATTGGATGTGGGTTGGATAGCACCAGTATGTCATTGTTAATTCTCTCCTAAAGGTGTACAGCATTTAATTTGATTTTCTTGCAAAAGGAAGATTATGTTTAACCTTTTGTTTTGGATGTGCGTGGATGTTTTCGAGAAGGAACAGAAAAAAACAATCAATATATTCGTTTATTTTTCTATTTTCTACCAGTTTATGGATTTCTGTTTTTTGAACAAGAGGTTTATGGATTTCTCATGTTCACTATGTTCTTGTGAATATGGAGTCCACAACAATCTATCTTACTTTTCATTCCTATAATGCTGCCATCCTCTGCCCTTGAATTTATATGATAATTGTTTTCAAATTCATATCAGTGTAACTTCATGCAATATGCTGATTAATTACCACTACAATTTACAGCTCGAAGCGTGTGCACATCCATTCTTTGATGAATTGCGAGAACCCCATGCAAGGTTGCCAAATGGACGTCCATTCCCCCCACTGTTCAACTTTAAGCAAGAAGTAAGTAATTTCAAGGCAGATATACCTTTCATGAACAAAAATACTAAAGTAAAGATGAAAAGACCGACTTATGTGCCTGCTTGTTCATTTGCAGCTAGTGAATGCATCGCCAGAGCTCATCAACAGGTTGATACCAGAGCATGCTCGGCGACATTGCGGGTTCAATTTCTTGCCTGCTGCTGGACCATAGGACGGTCGAATGGTATTTTTACTTTGCGAAGCCGATGCTTGTTTGTGCCGAAGGGCAACTTGCATGTTCTCACATTTAAGGTGTAGAATCTGACCATTATTGGGAAGCTGAACATGAGCTGGCGTCAATGTGTTATATGAGGGGGGTGTGCTAGGCGCAGCCAACCCATGTTATTTTAATGCTTCTCCTCCATTATTAGGAGGCCATGGTGGTCAGGATTAGCCAAGTACTGTGGGGATAGCTGGAGGGAATGGGGATGGTGTATTGTTAAGGTATTGAAGGGATCAGATCCCAAGTACTGTACTACTTTCTCCCACGATTAATGTTGTAGTGCCCCTGTAAGTGTTTCTCATGCCCTATTGTTGATGTAATTGTGTAAATGTTCCTAATGGAAAATCTCTTGTTATGATACCCCATGCCCAAACTTGTTTACCCCCTACTGGTTTCCTCTACCATGGTTCTGAGAACTGCCCTCATCTGTTGGCTGCAGAGTTGAATGTTGTGATCATCAATGTCACTGGAATACTGGATAAAATTGTCGATAAATGAGTAGTATATTTGAGGTATGCATTTGTGAATTGTGCAAGGGTTTAAGGCGTCAGCACCAATCCTATATTGAGAGAATAAAAGCAACAGTTGAGAACCAATTGGTTGTGTCGGCTGTCTCGTGGTCCTTCATCAATAGATGCTGTCTGTTAGTGTGGTTGAGCAGAACACTATTTATTCGCTTTATTATCATCATGCTGACACACCTGCTCTACTAATCTTCTATAGCTAATTTTTTTTTTCAGTTGCTGGTTGACTATGGTAAGGCTACAAACTTATAGAAGTCTGTAAACAAAGCATATACATACGGTGTTGTTTTGTTTTTGCTGCTTTGATGATTCCTTCATTTCATACCGTCCCCAGATTTCATCGTCTCCTGCGTGATTTCAAAGTTCTTTGGTCAATAATCACGATTCTGACAACCGACAAGTTGGAATTAGAACAAAATAGTGATGCGGATTTCTACGGTGAGCAGGTGGAGTCAGATTTTGTAGGACCTAATATGAATTTTCTGAAGGCCGTTGATTGAGTTGGTCTAGCAAGAATCGGCATCCAAACGATGCAGCAGGTTGTTTTTGCACTACATTTGTGGACATATTCAGGCCGAAATGACAATACTGACGAAGGGTCATGGTTTGCCTGGTTCGGATTGGTAGTTGGTACTACCATCGGGCAGCGGATAGACCATACGCATGCAGAACACAGTTTGTGCTTGTGCTCTCGTCTTCGTCTTGGGCAACATTAACCGCAGATTAGTAGGCTTGGACTAACTGATGCGCATAAGCAAGCATCCGAGGCTCCATTGCCTCTAATTTAGTATGTATAACATACTTCTTCTTCTTCTGTCTTAAAATAGATACTAAAATATATTACATCCTATATTAAATTATTTTATTTTAGAATAGAGGGGTGTAGTTAAGTTTGAAGAGATTGAGTTTTCTTAGAAGCAGCATGTGCAAATATGAAAAAGCTAGTTTGTTTTGGCTTCTAATTCATTTACTATATCCTACAACTACAAATTCTCACAATCTAAATAAATAAATGTCTAGCTGTTTGAAGAGCTGAGTAGACTAGATTATCGCCTATATTATGAGATTATGTTATAGTCCAGGTATTAGCTAAATTTTGAAAACTCATAGTTTTTAAGATTTTTATCAGCAGGTTGCTTACCAGCTGCTTCTCAGAATCTCGAGCTGTTATAAAGAAGCCTATATCTGATGCATGTCAGCGTGGCACATAAATATCTCTCTTATTTTCTTTGTGCATTCTTAAACTCCGTAAATCCTTAAGAACCAAGTTTAATAATAGAGATGCCCACTACCTCTGATTATTCATATCATCTACTCATTACTCATTAGTTAAAAGGTCAATTAAGATAACACGTACAACATATCATCTCTAATTAATAAATCATAATAATATAGTATAATTTTATTTATTTTGTTTGCTCTCACACTAATCTTACTTTGTTTATCACTTCTCTTTGAGGTTATATATAGGTTATCTAATGGCTTATCCTTTCTCTTATCAATTCTCTCCTCTACCTCAACCTAATCGATAATTTTAAAAAAAATCAAACCGAAGTCTTATTATTGTATTTGCTCTAACTATGGAAAAAAAGTAAAGCAAAGAGTAATAAGGATGGCAAGGTGCTTATTTCCTGTGGTAATGTGTGGTGGCTGACACGGCACAAACCACATTCACTATTGGAGAAACCATCATTGGTTGAAGTGGCAAAAACCACAGTAGTCTCGATTTGAGTTGCACCCGAGGACTAGAGATGATCTCTACTCTCGGGTTAAAAATCCAACGGTTCTCTAGGAACTTTAGTCCCGGTTCGTGACAAAAACCGGGACTAAAGATCATCTTTAGTCCGGTTCAAATTTTGTCGAGGTTGTCGGGCACCGAGCATCTTTAGTTCCGGTTGGTAACAACAACCGGGACTAAAGATGTCATTTTTTGTCCTGGTTGGTAACACCAACCGGGACTAAAGATGCCTAGCGCTCCGACGGATTCCGACAGACCTCGACACCATTTTTAGTTTCGGTAACATCAACCGAGATTAAAGATGTTATTTTTTGTCCGGTTGGTGTTGCCAACCCAAGACTAAAGATAATTTTGATCTTTAGTGTCGGTTGGTAACACCATGAATATGTTTATTTTTTAACTAAACCTAATAAAAATATACAAATTTTGCTACATGATTCAAATGACATAAAATTAATTTAAGGGGATTTGTAATTTCAAAGAGTGTGGCGTTGTGTGAGGGTGGGTGATTGAAGATATCATTACATTGTAATTACATATCATCATATTGTTATTAACTAATGATTCTCAATATATAAAATCTTTTGTAAAATTATTTTGGTGATAATATACAAATCGAAGGGATGTACAATATTGATAAGAACATTTAAACCACGCCGTCAAGTCTAGTTTATGCGTGTGTAACAAGTTTTATACGCATTGTTTCCGTTTCGTCCTCTAACTCGTAGTCGGTTTTTAAACGGCCATAATTTTCGCATACGGACTCCGATCGAGACGTTTCATATATATATATATATATATATGAAAATCGATGAGAAAAAAATTTCGAATGCATTCGTCCGCAGCTTCGTCGCGTTCGGCGATTTTATTTTGCCGAAAAAAGCCTTAGAAGGTTGCCTTTCGAGCCCTAAGTTTTTTTCGATTTTGAGCGTGTCTCCGATTTTCACAGCCACATCTTTTGCTTGTTTACGCTCAAATTTTCTATGTTTACCTCTCGTGTGCTCCTAACCATACAAAATATAAAAATATAAAACAAAAAATTCAAATTTTTTCAAAAAAAACAACAACTTCAAATGAATATGAAAAATAGAGAGGGGCAAAAGAGTAACATCTAGAAGAGCACGTTAATATATAGGATTATCTATGTTTGATTAAATTTTAATATTATTATTTTAAATCTATATTTAATGAATTTAATTTGGCCCTATTTAATGATTATTTAATTGTTAACCCTAACCGGACCAAATAAATATGAAAAATAGCGGGGAATTATCTTTAGTCCTGGTTGGTGCTACAACCGGAACTAAAGATAAATTAGAAATAACGAAAAATTATCTTTAGTCCTGGTTGGTGCCACCAACCGAGACTAAACATGAATTGGAAATAGTGGAAAATTATCTTTAGTCCGGTTGGTGCCACCAACCGAGACTAAAGATCCATGCTATATATATCCTAGGCGCGCATCGTCTTCTCCACCGATCCAACACTTAGTTGTTTTCTCCTCTCCTCTCCTCTCTCAGCTCTCTCTCTCCTCTCTTAGCTCTCTCGCTCCGGCGACGGCGGTGGGACATGAGGAGGTGGGAAGGGAGGTGGTAGCGGCTCGAAGATGGCGGTGGCCGGCGGCTCGGAGGTGGCTGCGGCGCGGCGGCTCGGGAGGTGGTGTCAGTGCCTCCTCCATTTTCTCCTCTTCCTCGTCCTTTCCAGGAGCGGCAGCAGCAACGAATCCGAAGATTTTTGTGATGTTCTAAATTTGATATATATATATATATATATATATATGTGTATCTGTGATGTTCATTACTCCATTTGTGATGTGGATTTGTGTTGTGGATTTGTGATGTGAATTTATGATGCGAATTTGTGATGCAAATTTGTGATGTGATTTGAGGATGCTAATTTGATATGTGAATTTGATTTCTCAACAAAAAACAACGAAAAAACAACAAAAAAACACATATAAACAAGCAACAGGAGGAAAAATAAAAAAATGCTTTAGTCCTGGTTGGAGCCACCAACCGGGACTAAAGATGGCGTATCCGGCCACGTGGCTCTGTCATCTTTAGTCCCGGTTGGTGGCTTCAACCGGGATTAAAGATGCATCTCTAGTCCCGGTTATTTAACCGGGACTAGAGGTCGCCCATCTCTAGTCCTGGATTCGTAGACCCGGTTTGACAACCGGGACTACTAAGGGTTAACAACCGGAACTAGTGTGGCTTTCTCCACTAGTGATTTTTGGGCTTAGGGTTGTAGTTTACTCGCTATATAAGTTAGGGGTGGTTTTTATCTGTTTATAAGAGTTAAAGGATGAAAATCGAGCTTTTTAAGATGTAAAGCATACCTTTTTCCTTATAAACATTTGATTCCAAGGATACATTTCTCCATCTTGCATATGTGTGTTTTTTCAAGGTAAAGAGCATTACCGAAAATTTCAGGGGACATTAAAATGCAAAGAAGTTTTTGTGATCTACTCCATGATAGTTATGAAAAAAATACATTTGGATCTAAATAGATGCGTTGTTTTTCTCCTCGTGGATGGTACCCAAATCTAGTGGCAATCACATGAAATGGTCTATGGCTCCATCCTCGTTGACACCAAAGCTACCGAAGGTAGGAGTGGTTAGCTGTTGCTATCCAGATTGTTTATCGCCCAATGCATAAGATATACAAGTCTATTGTGTACAGAATAATAGCTAAGATTTTTCACGAATCTAGATACAATTAAAAGTTAACTTATCATGTTACTAAATTAAATTTGATATGTATGATATGTTGTTGATATCTATTAATGTTTGGTCCATCTATAATGATACACGACAGCCTCATAATGAGTATAATATTATATGAATATACATTAAGCTCGGGGCACATTATAGATTTAATGTAAAAAATGTATGGGAACATTGAGCTATAAAATATCAAAGAAAATGGTATGCTAATGTACATGAAACACAATTAAGCTTATCATCCTCTATAGCTTCAATGTCCAAACCAAATTGCACTATGAGATCCAATACCAATCTGGCATTTCTCTGCATGCTCAATTTTCCCAACAACCAACACTATTGTCTAGGACCAGTGCCATCAGTTGTTTGTTTATTCCCTACAAAAAAAATGCGTTTTTAATGGCCCTCTTGTCCATATATACAGTAATGTAAATTGTCTAGAAACTGTCACAAGGAAACAAATGTTTAGGGTTCCCAAAGAGAACAAACAATTGTGTTGTGTCAGAGCTAGCTCAATCAGGAGCAGTAAAAAACAAGCAGCAAAACAACAGGAGGCTCAAGTAATTGGCAGACCGGAAGCGCCAATTCCCTAGCTATTTATAACTTCGAGGACCTATTTATAATTTCACATTTCTCACGGACCCAAAATAAAACATAAAACTCCCCCAAAATAAATTAAAATGAATGAAAATAAATAAAAATCGGGAGCCCTGTGGGAGCCATTCCCGAGGCTTGGAGGGAGGGAGAGCCACCCGCCTCCACTAGTCCACTCGTAAACGTAATTAAGGCCCAATTAGCGATCGCTTTCGTAATTAAGATGCCCAATTCCCAACCAAATTGCGTTAATTTAATTTAACCCCGCAACTAATCTAATCTAATCACACCCCCGCCTAAGCTAAGCACCCGTCGCTTAGCTCGATACAGTGGCAGTATTATACTCGCGCGGCGCCCATGGCCGCCAAGCCCGAGCTGCAGCTTAGCGCAGCTCAAGCCACCGCCGCCGCCGCCGCCGCTGCTGCTGCGCTGCGTCCGCGCGGCCTCCCCATCCCGGGCGTCGCCGTCGTCCTCCCATGGCGGAGCCCCGCGCGCTCGCCGTGGCGGTGGCGGCGGCGGCGGTGGTCGCTGCGTGGGCCGTCGCCGCCGCCGGGGACCCGCCGCTGTCGCCCAAGGGGCTCAACTACGAAGGTGTGTAGCGGTGGCTTTGGGAACGGGAACCCTAGGTGGATGTGGCTGGGGTGGGGTGGGCTAGGGTTTAATCTGATGGGAGGATGGGGTTTTGCAGTGGCGGCGCTGATGGCGGTGAAGAGCCGGATGCGGGACGAGAAGGGGGTGATGGGAGGGTGGGACATCAACTCCGTCGACCCCTGCACCTGGTCCATGGTCGCCTGCTCCCCGACGGATTCGTCGTCTCGCTGTGAGGATTCCCTCCTCTGATTCGTTCGTGGGATTTTGTTTGCGGCTGCTGTTCGTGGTGGTGGTGATGGCGGTTTTGGTTGGATTGCTGGCTGCAGGCAGATGGCGAACAACGGATTGGCCGGGACGCTGTCGCCGAGCATCGGGAACCTCAGCCACCTGCAGACAATGTAAGGGGTTCTTGAAGGAATTCATTCAAACCTTATCAAATGCAAGGTTTTGTTCTTGTTCCATTAATGCCTTTAGTCAGCACGGATTGTCTCGTAGTCGTAGCACCGCAAAGTTAGTTGAGTGGGGTTTATCCTTGTGTATTTGGAAGCAGGAAGCCCTGAAGGTTGGTGGGAATGGGATCAAATTTTCCCAACTGTTGTTTAGGATTTGGTACCATCCGTTGGTGATTGATCGATTGATACCTCCATAGTTAAAGAGCTGGAAGGTGAGGGCTTTACCCTATGGGCGATGGCTCTTGGCTTGCAATTGAACTTAGGAGAACTCCATATAGGGTCCGTGAACACTGAACATTTACTCTCCAGAGCCAGGACAAGACAGATGTGTAAATTATATTACTTTGAGAGATGACAGATGACATGGCATGGCACCTCTGAATAAAATTTCATTTTCTTCATCTGAAAAGAATGGGGGACAGATGCCATGCCAAGGCATCTTCATTTTTTTTTATAGACCTTCATGTGGGCAAATGACACTTTTTCGTACAACTGAAGCATTTCCAATGCTAGCTCTGGAACACCATTTTCATTTGAGCAAATCACACTTCCTATTAGTTATAATGAGTGACATTTTCAGGATACAAGCCTTCCTATAATGAATGTGCAGCTCACCATGTTCGGTCTAAGTACCATTGACATAGATCCATATAAAGAGTTGAGATCATCCTAACTCACTAATTAGTGCATTTTCTGTTCTATAACCATGTTTCTAAACATTGCAGCACTAGAATTCATAACTAAAGTTTGTCTACAGACCCAAACGTGAAATTATGTGCAGATTCTATAGCAATTATTATTTTAGTATATAAATAGTCTGGAAGTTTATTGTCGCCTTAACTGACTGCTTTAGTAGAAATGTATCTTAATCTGTAGAGAGATTCATGTTTCTTTTGGCTAACTCTACAAATCAGAATGGTTAACTGTGCTGCATATGTGGATCAAAGGTTATAGCTATGTGACCATTATAGAATATTCATTTGATTCATATTTGAATATGACATTGAAATGTTTGAGTATGTTTTGTCCAACATTGATTGTCTTCATCCTATTTGTAAGGACATGAGCATATTACATCTTGTGGTGTTATATACTTAAGTTGAGTGTGTATTCATACTGATTCCCATAAACTTGTTTGCTTGACATCCGTCTGTCCTCATAAAATGAAACAAAATACCATTACTTGATTACTCAACATTTTTATTGTCTTCATTCAGGTTACTACAGCATAACATGATATCAGGTGGCATTCCTCCAGAGATTGGGAAGTTGACCAATCTGAAAGCTCTTGATCTTTCTGGTAACCAGTTTGTTGGTGAAATCCCAAGTTCTCTAGGGCAGCTGACTGAATTAAACTATCTGTGAGTTGATGCCAACATATTGCTTCAAATTTTGTGACACATTTTACAATGACTTCTGTTTGTCAATCCTTCAGGCGCCTTGATAAGAACAACTTGTCTGGACAGATCCCTGAAGATGTTGCAAAGCTTCCAGGTCTCACATTCCTGTATGTCTCTTTTCACCACTTTATATTCTCTCTTCTGTTATAAATGTTGTATACAACGTAATTATTGATTTTTACCCAACATGGAAAAAATGTTTCAGTGACTTATCATCCAATAATTTGAGCGGCCCGGTTCCAAAAATCTATGCACATGACTACAGGTAAGTGGGTGAGAGTGCGTACGATAAGCTCCGCTTATTTTCCTCCATTTGCGTATCCAAAGTGTTTGGCACCTCCATATTTTATCTGTGTTCTTATGCTAAACTAAGCATATGCACATAATTCTTTCTCATCAGTTTTGATACCCTCTTGGTGATCACTTTCCTCTGATTTCCAGTCTTACAGGAAACATGTTCCTTTGCAATTCATCAATTATGCATGGTTGCAAAGATCTCACAGTATTAACTAATGGTAATTGTTTGTCTGATGTTATATACTTGCATATGTATCTGTTGGACCTAATTTGCCTTCCTTTGCAGAATCAACAATTTCTAGCCCGTCGAAAAAACAAACAGCCATCATCAACTAGCTCTGGGGCAATTTCGTTAAGCGTCATCTGTGCCACAGTATTTGTTCTGTTTGTCATTTGTTGGCTAAATTATTGCAGATGGCGCTTGCCTTTTGCTTCTGCTGGTAATTTTCAAAGGGCTAAGCATCTTTTCTCTTATTGCAGAGTTCAGAATATATAGCATCTGATAAACATTCTTTTCTTTTGTTACTTCTAGACCAAGATGTTGAAATTGAATTGGGCCATCTAAAGCACTTCTCATTTCATGAGCTTCAAAGTGCAACGGACAATTTCAATTCAAAGAACATATTAGGTCAAGGTGGCTTTGGTGTTGTTTATAAGGGCTGTCTGAGAAATGGAACTTTGGTGGCCGTAAAGAGACTAAAAGATCCTGATATTACTGGTGAAGTTCAATTCCAGACAGAAGTGAAGTTAATTGGTCTAGCTGTTCACAGGAACCTGTTGCGCTTATATGGATTCTGCATGACTTCAAAAGAAAGGTTGCTTGTATATCCATATATGCCAAATGGCAGTGTTGCTGATCGCTTGAGAGGTAACTTCTTGACCAAAACATTTTTCGTTTTTTTATGTTTTAATATAGCTGGGCCAGTTGCAGTTCTGTGTTGTGTCATTGCTTTCATATTTAGTTAAGATAATCTTTCTTATTCTAGTACGACTGTTATTGATCCGAAAAGAAATCAACTAGTTGTTTTATCCAAAAGCTAAAATGATGATTACGTAAAAACTATGATAGCTTCCTTACAAAGATGTCTTGTGATCCTGTGTTGGTTGATTTTGCATCATTCTTCTATCATCCTCTTTTATGTATCACTTTCGTACTAACGTGAAGTTAATTTCTAGATTACCATCATGGAAAACCATCTCTTGATTGGAGCAAGCGTATGCGGATTGCTGTTGGGGCAGCCAGGGGACTGCTGTATCTTCACGAACAGTGCAATCCTAAAATCATTCACAGGGATGTTAAAGCAGCTAACATTTTGCTTGATGAAAGTTTCGAAGCAATTGTTGGGGATTTTGGATTGGCAAAACTTCTTGACCGACAAGAATCACACGTTACTACTGCAGTTCGGGGCACTATTGGACATATTGCTCCTGAGTATTTATCAACAGGACAGTCTTCGGAAAAGACTGATGTTTATGGGTTTGGCATTCTCCTGTTGGAACTGATCACTGGGCCTAAAACCTTGAGCAATGGGCACGCACAATCTCAGAAGGGAATGATTCTAGATTGGGTAACTCCTTTTAGCTTAATCTTTATCTCATTCCCTAACTACTGCCATTTGATGCCCATATCCTTGTGTACTTTCTTACCACCTAATCTTAATTCTCTGCAGGTTAGAGAAGTCAAGGAAGAAAAGAAACTGGATAAACTGGTTGACAGGGATCTGAAAGATTCATTTGATTTCGCTGAGTTGGAGTGTTCCGTTGACGTAATTCTGCAATGCACTCAGACCAATCCCATTCTGCGCCCCAAGATGTCGGAAGTCCTTAATGCCCTTGAAGCTAATGTCACCCTGCCAGAGAACGGCGTCGAGTTGAATAGAGAAGTGCCTTCCTATGGAGGATCTTGCAGTTTCTCGGTAAGGCATGAGGATCCTCATGATTCATCATCCTTCATAATAGAGCCAATTGAGCTATCTGGCCCCAGATGATCACAATTGTACATCAGGAGGGGGAAAACGGAAACCACAAACAGAAACGATGTCAGTTGTACAAAAACGTGTATAGTCTGGATGTAGTTTTACATGGAATCTACAAGGAGTTTGCTGGGGTTGCAGATGCCTTACGAACCATCTCTAAGAGCTAGGTAGATCATCCATTTCTGGTCGTTTTGGCGCTATAGTGCAAATCAGTATGCTACCCATCTTACAATATTTTCTCGAGAAAATTACATTGCATCTTGCATGTTTTTCTCAGCTACAAGAATCGGTATGAAAGAGCTAAAAAAAAGATTCAGTATGAAATGTTCTTGAGATGTGGCTTATTTATGCAATTTTACATGATAAATTCTCATGCTACGTTTACCAAAAAATTTCGGCAGAACATACCTGCATCGTCTTGATATCCATACAAAAAGGCAGCAAATGTTCTTATCTAAATTTCATGGTCAGTCGACAGGGCCACACAGGACTTGTCAAAATGCTCAGCTCATTTGCATTTATTTTGTGAGGTGATCTGCTACAGGCATAACATCTACCGCTAGAAATAACGGGATCAGCATCTAGCTCTCAAAATTGGATAGGTTTCTAGTTCTCTTCTCCATTGAGGTAAAATCTGAAGTTGGAGAAACACCAGCATGTTCACTGGATTATTTCTCTCCAATACAAACGTCTTGAAAGTCAATAAACCAAAAAAGCCTCTTGCAAGCCTCATTTCATTGGCCGAAGAGGGAAGATGAAGCAACTTCATTTCGTTTTGGTAACCTCGTGAATAGCATTAGCCAAATATGTCACATTTCCTGTTGTTACACCAGCCATGCTGAAAGAAATGACACAAAGTTAGATTTTTTTCGATTAAAACAAAGAATCAGCAACATGAAAAACTAAAAGTACTGTTATTGTACCTTATTCTGCCGTTACGGGTCATGTAAATATGGTATTCATTGGTTAGGCGATCCACCTGTTCAGGTGTCATCCCACTGTAGCAGAACATTCCAATCTGCAAATATGCTTACGTTTTTAATATTCACCATATAACTAACAATAATATTAGGCTGCATTAGGGGTGGGCAATCGGTTTAAACCGCAACTTCAGTTCGGTTTTTCCGCGCAAAATTCGGTTTTGGCATGGATGAGCAACCGATCGGTTTTCGTAAATACTAGAAACCGCGTAATTCGGGTTCGGTTTCGGTTTTTACCAAAAAACGATCCCAAGCGAGCTACCGCCGTCAGGCCCTCCGCGGCGCGGAGTCCGTGCCGTGCGCCGCCGTCGGGCCTCCATGCCGCGCGTGCCGCCGCCGGCCTCCATGACGCGCGCCGAGCGCCGCCGCGGCCCCTCCACGCCGCGCCGATGCCGGCGTGCCGCCCTCCGCGTGTCGCGCTCGCCGCCCCTCCACACCGCGCCGGTGCAGTCGCGGCCTCCCGCGTCGCGCGCGCGCGCGCCGGCCCTCCGCGCGTTGCGCCTAACGCCGGCCCTCCACGCCACGCCGGCGCGCCCTCCGCGCATGCCGCCGCCCCTCCACGCACCGCCGCCGGCGCCCCATCCGCTCCAGCCCAAGCGGCCGAGCGCCACCACTCCCCCACGCTGCATAGCTCCGAGTGTCGGTTCGTTTTTTCCGGAGAGGAGAAGAGAGAAGAGCGGGTTTTCTCGGGTGGTTCGGTTTTTCGGGGTTTCGGTTTTCGGACATCAAAATCGAAACCAAACCGAATTCTTCGGTTTCGCAACACCACGAAAACCGAAACCAAAACCGAAGAACGCAAACTTCGGTTCAGTTCGGTGCGGTTCGGTTTTTGGTTTTCGGTTAAAATGTGCCCACCCCTAGGCTGCATGTGGAATATAAATCTCCATAGAAACTGAGTGAACATAACACACAATGATATAAAGTTGCATACATGGTGAAAATGGAACCAAGTATGGGTAAATGGACATTTAAGTTGCACATCATTCTTGCCCTACATATATCAGTCGTACAGAACGTATATGTCTGTACTTGCAAGCTTACAAGGAGAATGACTGAAGTTAGTGGTTCTTGCTAGTTTTTGACTGACATACTGTTACTTACCAAATCAAGTATACCCAGACACGACTTAATAGATATTGTACAATTATCCCTTTCTAATTGACTAATTGTTGGGACTCAAGACAGCCACTTAACAAGGACTCAAGTTAGAACACGATATTTATGATACAAAATCCACTTTGACTAGTTTGCAAGTATGCTGGAAGTTCAAGCAACAGGCCCAGCAATAGAGTACATAAATCTACATGAATTGTATTCCTCAATGAACCAAACTGCTTATGGTACAACCTGACTATATCTACGTTGGGCCTTGGAGATGCTGGCAACTACTTTGAACTGGTATAATTTGCATGTCACTAAATTCATATTCAGAAACGGTACATTTTCATGAGTTGTTTACCTGATTGGTGATGTGATCCCATGACAATGGTGAACCTAGGCCTTCGAGATTTTCCCGGAGTGCCTTCCGCATTCCAATGATTCGATCAGCCATACCCTGAGACAACCCAGTGGCAATATTAAACTCCTTTCCACGCTTCACATTGATTTATCTATTAGGAACTTTGGTAGTTAAGACTTTTCTTACCTTGACCTCTTTCAACCATAAACTCTTTAATTCTGGGTCATTAAGGATTATAGAGACAACCAGTGCACCATGAACAGGTGGGTTGCTGTACATTGGCCTTGCAATCTGTTGCAATTGGCTCTTAACAGCAACTGCTTGCATCTCATCCTCACAGAGAATACTGAAACAGCAATACAAAATCACTTTTATGATCATTAGAGTATGATCATTATTTAAAGAAAAGATGACAAATTGGATCACTCAATTCTATTTGATGTTATATACTCTTTCCTTAGTGGAACAGGAGGGCTTCCTGAAGTGAAAATTTTTCAGTTTTTCACTAGATATGAGCTCCATGTGCAAATTCCATATTTTTGAGAAATCAAATAACTAATGCTCTAAGCCACGTTTCATTTTTAAGGACCATGCATGGAATTAGTCATGCAATACAGAGAGTAGCTATGCTCTCCCCAAAGAAAACGGTACAAATCTTCAATCAACAGTAGTTAACATGGTGTAAATTTTGTGCTTAATTATATCCAGAGCATAGGAGCACTGCATTACACAACTATATATATTTCAAGCATAAATGACACTAAGCGAGTGAATACCTCAAGCACCCTGCTCTTTGTCCATACAGTCCCATGTTCTTTGCATATGACTGAGCACATCCAATTTGATGCCCATCTTCAAGGAAGATTCGGATTGCCTTAGCATCTCTCTCTGGATCACCGCTGGCAAATCCTTGGTATGCCATGTCAAAGAATGGGAAATGATTCTTTATCTGTCAAAACACACAAGTAAAATGTGATATTTGTCGTTGGTGAGAACACCAACAAAAAGCCAGTCCTTTTCACTTCCGCTACCTTGAATTGGTAGGATATCTCTCTCCATTGTTCTTCTGTAGGATCAACTCCAGTAGGATTATGGGCACAAGCATGAAGCAAAAAGAACGAACCATTTGGAGCGTTCTGCAGATGAGAAGAATAAAAATAAATTAGGAGTATAGGCAAACCATCAACAGGTCAGAAGCACCTATAAGAAAACGGTGAGTCTTTCAGGGTACTGAAATATGATGGAATAGGTAAAGTCAGGAAAACTAAGAGTACCTAAACTAAACAGTGAGTCTTTCTGGGTTCTGGAATCCAACTGTATATGTATATGTCAGAAAAACTAAGTGTACCTAAAACTTGCCATTTATCAATGAGAAAGGAAAGCTAAATCATTATTAACTCTACAAATATCTAATTTGAAACAAACATCCATGACCTTGCTACAGATAGCAGCAACTATGCAATAACTCCTAAAAGTAAGATATCTTTCTAACAATACTGGAGAAATGAATCACCTTAATATCATCCATCAGTCCTGCAAAATCAAGCCCTCTTGACTCTGGATGGTAATAGGTGAATGTCCTTTGAGGCACTTGGGCATCCCTCCAAATGTTATGATGACTGGAGAAGTTTCAAACATTGAGGTTAGATACTGATGATGTCAATAATATTGGAGAGTGAGAATCACGGATATCTACCATGTTTTATTTCTCAACACATTATACTGTAATACAATCACGGATATCTACCATGATTTATTTCTCAACATATTATACTGTAATACACACCACCTATGTTTTCTCTTCATATTTCTTTCTTTAAGAGAATTTTCTTAGATGTAAAGAAAATAACAACAATTCATGTCTCAGCAGGATTCCAACTCACTTGGACCATGTAGGTGTAGGTATGTAGATCTGCGAATCTGGCAAGAAACGCCTCTGGAAATCAGCAAAGAGCCGGCATGCACCTGTGCCTGAAAGAGCCTGCACTGCCGCAATCCTCTTATCTTTGATGAAATCAGAATCCTCACCATATGCCAGCTTTAGCGACTCCTCAATCATCTTTATACTTCCTCCCATTGGAAGGTACTCCCTGTATTACAAATTTAATGGAAATTATAACTTAAGGCAACCTCCAATGGTCCAGCACTGAAGCAAGTGTAGTTATCAACTAAAGACAGTAAGCCTTAGTTGATCATTTTTTTCATGAAAAAAAAAAGAAGAGGGATTGGCATATTGGGGTGTCTAATGCAATAATGTTTACTTCCACACCAAAAAACAGCTCATGAAGGAAGCATACGAAAACCATTTCAGCATAGAATGCCTAGAGGTCTACTTCATGACTGAAGGAAAATCTTGGTTCATTTTTTTAGTTCCATTCTGAAATATAAGCATGCTGATACCGCAGGTTATGTAATGCTTTTTGATGATCTATCACTTGTATCATGTTTTCAACTATGATCTGGATCATGTGTAAATTTTCCTTTTCCTTCAGTCACAAATGTATTACATTTCAGCATCAAATATTAGTAATACATTTGTGACTGAAGGAAAAGGAAACTTTACACATCCAGATCATAGTTGAAAACATGATACAAGTGATAGATCATCAAAAACATTACATAACCTGCGGTATCAGCATGCTTATATTTCAGAATGGAACTAAAAAATGAACCAAGATTTCAAGACTATTGCAGCTAATGTCTACTTCGTCAAGCAGGTAGCTTAGGTTCCCAACACCAACATGCACAAGCAACCAAGGTCACGGGTAGAGACAGCGAGGGATCTCATTCTCACATGTTGAGGTTGCCGGCGATCCGGCGCTCGGCCTCGCGCACGCACTCGAGCACGACGGGCTTGCCGTTGTCGTCCCGGTAGGCGCCCTGCAGTTTCGCCCCCCCAAACCCCAGCATCCCCACCCAACATCTCCGTCAGAATCAAGCGAGATCGGTTGGAACAATCGAATCCCCCAAAGGAGAAGCAGAGAGAGAGAGAGAGAGAGAGAGAGAGACGTACGACGCCGACGTTGACTTTGTCAGGAGGGGTCGGCGAGGAAGGCCTCGGTGACGCCGAGGATGGGGTCCTGGGCGCCGGTTCGACGTGGCCGAACAGCGACGCCATAGCCCTCGCGTGCGTCGCCAGCGGTGAGGGCGGCACCACGCCCTTCCGCCGGATCGCGGCGGCCGCCGCGCGGGACGACATCGCCATAGCGGATGGGCGGCGGCGCGGCGGCGAGGAGGAGGTGGCGGTGGATAGAAGTGAGGAGGAGGAGAAAGCTGTGGGTGTGGGTGGGTTTTGGTTTGGTGGTTTTCGCGAGGGAGGAGGAAAAAGGTGGCTCGCTTTTGATGATTCCTCGCGTCGCGTCCAGCGTCCTCCTCCTCGCTTTGATCGGTGCGTGATGAGTGATGCGGACGGACGGCTGCGACTACCAGTCGGCGCGCCCGCATTTTTTTTTCTTTTTTACTGTTACTTCCAGACTTCCAGTGCTGGAGCACCCGGCGAGGAGTGGATTTGGCATGTATATTTTGGTGTTGCGGGAGTTCACCTTACCGTGAAAACTACCACGGATTTTCACGTGTACCATAGAGATACAGTACGATATTCTATGGTTTCGTTTAAATAATTTCGTACAAATTCAAAAAATTTGAAAAAATTATTTTATCCCAAAATATATATTTTATAAAAAAATTAAATTTCGCGTGGTTTGCCATGAAAACCGCGATATGTGGCATGGTTTTCGTGCGGTTTAAACGAAAACCGCGACACGACACGGATTTGAATTTAGTTCAAATTCAAATTACGATTTTTACGGCTTTCGCGGTTTTCGTCGCGGTTTTCGCGGTTTTGGGACGGTTTTCGCGTTTTTTGGCATGGTTTTCGCACGGTTTTGGTGAAAACCGCGACACGGCTAACCGTCGCGAAAATTACTATTCACTCCCCCGCAGTTTTCGCACGAAAACCATGGTACTGAGGGGGAGCGGCACGGCAAAGCGTGACGAAAAGATAAACCCTGGGTGTTGTCAGCTTTAACAACAACATCAACATGTTAAACCAATCATCAGTTTTCACGGACCTATTTTTCGATAGAACAACAAGAGTGTGTTTCACGGTAAATGAAAACGAATATAACAAACATACTACTCAATCGATGGGATATATCTTGAGTGGACAACACTAATGAAAACCATCAGGCTGCCGCTGAAGCACCGATTATTTGCAAGTGTACAAGAATCACAAAGGAAGGACGTTGAATGTGCTTTTGGGATACTCAAGGCACGTTTCATAACCAAGGCTTGTATCATAATGCATAACGTGATTATTGAGGACGAGAGGAACATGAATGTGCTGGATTTGAATGAAGACCCTAGAGACTTTGAAGTTGAAGCTCCTGAGTAGACTAGGAGTGTACCTTTTCTTGTGTGATTTGAATAATGTGTAACACCCTGAAAATCTAATCAATAAAAGTACGTAAAATTTTGAACTTTTTAAAACTTTTGCATCATGATGAGATCTTTGCTTGAGTTGTGTAGAACCTCACCTTAAAACGAAACTATGAATATTTAAATCCCAAAATATACCAAGGAAACTGAATGAAGTATTTTACAAACCTCTGGTGAGGCACATTCAATGCAACCAAGGAGAAGTTAAATATTCCAATCGAGCCACCAGACATATTAGCGTCCCTGCCCCGATAGTCTTCGCGAGCTTGGGCCAGTGTTTCGGAGGCTAGTTCCTGATCGGCCAAAGCAGAGGAGGCCCGTTCCTTCAGCATGGCCAACTCCTTGTGGTCGATCAAGGGTCTGATAACATATGTTAAAGGCCAAGCCTACGAGAATTATAATTACTATTCCTATAGGCCAAGACAAAATTGAGTAAAGGATATAGTCTGAATACTTACATTTACAACGACATCTCGCTCGGACGCCGGGAGGTTGTGTAGGGGCTGGGGGATGTCGGCTACGTTGGAGGACAGATCGACCACCACCTGACTCACGCGCATCTTCACGATCTCCTTGGAGAGTTCTACATTCAAAATTTGTCAAGGTTAGATAAAGGGCAACCAATGTTCTAAAAAATACTACAGACAACGATGGATCTAGTACCCTGGTGTAAGACCCGAGTAGGGTCATCCATGCCCAAGTACGCATAGGGGGATGGATGTGAGCTTGGAGAGGCTGAATTCGACAACATACGAGATCTTGAATGATCTCGTACCTAGTCAGACCACACTCTCCAAGTTTGTAAATCTTCTTGACAAAGCTCTCTAAGGCTTTGGTCAAGGGAGGCCTCGAAGACCAGGACTTCGGCTGGGTAGGCTTCTCATCCAGAATAGCTAAATAGGGGGGTTTCATCATCGTGGAGATATAACCAGTTCATTCTCCAATTTTTCCTCGAGGATGAACAGTTGAACGAGATGTACTCATCCCTCATACCGTCCTGCAGGCGAAGCCCGCAACAAATAAATTCGGGAAGACTCCATGAACCTGACTTCATAGAAATACCTAAACATATCTAAGAAGGACGATACTCCTAAGTACGCCTCATAGAGATGGGAGAAGATGCTCAAGAAGGCGATGGAGTTGGGATTTGAATGGAGAAGATGCAAACCATAGTAACCGAGAAGCAGAACAAGGAATTCAGAAGGAAATGGAAAGAATCTAGACTAGACGAAGGATACAAGAGTGACTATTTCGCCCAAGTTGGTGAGAAGATTGGTACCTCTTTCAGAGCACCCTATCACCTTCCTGCTCGCCAAGGACCCTTCATGTTGGACCTGGCCCAGTGTCTCCTTGGTGACAGCGGATTCCGGGAGATCCATTGGGGCAACGATGGTGTTTGGAGAGGTTTTTGCTAGGGTTTAGCTTTGGCACAAAGGAAGGATGAGATGTGCAGAAGGAGACGAACTGTTAAAACTATGCGAGCGAAACTCAAATGAATCTCATAAGTGGGATTTAAAAGTCATGTCTGACGGTTTGAATTTCAAGGAAGAAAGAGAAATCATCGGCGGAATATTTTTGAGTTTGTTTATGGTGGTACAAGTTTTTGATTTTAATCCAAATTCAACTTATGGTCATGTTCTCGGTCAAGGCTGGAAGGAGAACTTAGTCGAGTGCTCTGTACCTACTCGATTGTCCGAGAATGATCAAGTGTGTTCGACAAGGGTCATTTTTAGGTTGTTTGATCGAGAACATTATCCTGTTCATTGTACGCCGAAGTCGGGCGGTCGGTGTCAAGGATAGGGGTGGGCATTCGGTCGACCGAACCGATCGGTCTTAGGTCTTAGGTCTTTGGTTTGTTCGGTCTTCGAGAAAATCAGGACTGAACTCGGTGTTTAGAAAGTCGGGACCGAGCACTTCGGTCTTCGGTTAGTTTGGTTCGGTCTTTGGTCGAACTAAAATTTTCGGGACAGTCATATTTTAAGAAAATTAGGTAGTTCACTAAACAACATGATGTCATTTTCCAATATAAAAGTGATTGCAAGCAACAATTAAACAAGTTCAAACAAACATACAACTTACAATTGCCAACAATTAAAAGTTCCAAATAACAATTGATAAACAACAAATGAGCAAACAGCAGGTCAGCAGACAACAGACCGAACTTCGGTCCCTTCGGTTAGTTCGGGTAACCGAGGCCCAAGACCGAAGTTTATTTGGTTATTTCGGTTATTGCATTCTTGAGACCGAAATTTAATTCGATCTTTTCGGTTTTGGTTTTTTCAGTTTTGGTCTCGGTTAGTTCGGTTCGGTTCTTCGGTCTTGGTTATTTTTGCCCACCCCTAGTCAAGGATAAGGTATACCTCCTATACTTGGGTTTGTGATATATGAAAGTACCATATACCTTATGCTATATGAGAAGGTATCCTTTTATTAAGGAAATACGACAAATATAGAAAGAAATTATGTTAACGATCAAATTTGGCAACCAAATCCCTGGGTTCAAGGCCAAGATTGAAGCGAAGTTGGATCGAAAGTATGATCTGCGGAGAAACAGAGGCCGCATCGGCTAGGACCAAATCGGCTGGGAAACTAGTCGGCCAAGGCCGAATCGGATAAGGATAGCCGATAGCCGATTCCGATTCGAGGATGAAGATGGAACCGATCCCGATAAGGAAGCTTGAAGATAAATGTTAGATTCGGTTCTCAAATGTTCGTTAAAGATATTGCCATCTATGGATAGAGTCCTGTAACGATAATTGTATCTGTAAAATTGGGATTTGTATAGGTATTCCTTTTGTAATGCGACATGGGGCTGCGTCCTGAGATATTGTCGTATTGTAAATAGTAGATAAGGTAGAAACCGTGTCTTACACGAATATTGTTATGCCTGAGTATAAATAAGACCCGATGGCTCTTTGTAAAAAAAGGACATACAATCAATCAATTTCGACGCATCGCCACCCTTTTTTATTTTAGACGAGTTCCTGCTCTTGTTTGGGCTGCATCGTTTCTGATCTCCAAACAACGTAATAATTTGTCATTAGTGGTTTGTATCAAAGGGACTAGTGCTTTCATCGTCATGATACTCTAATTCTGATGGTATAAACTGCACAATTTATCATACACGATCTATAATCTAGAGTAATTTTTAGATCTATCTTACGATCGATTGATTTCTATCTAGATCGCATGGCATAAGGATAGATCTAGGGGTTGAATTGGATTATATGTCGTGTCTACAAATCTGAGGGGTTAACATTGACTCATACATATCGATATTTCTTTTTGTTCTTAATGCTGCATCTAATCGACCTATTAAGTCGCTCTTAGAACTATTAAGATCTGTTTAGTTTATTATTTACCATTAGCGACAGCGCTGGAGTTTCGGCCAGCCTTATCTGTTTTAGTTATCTTTAGTTTTAATTTCTATTAGATATATTAAAACTGCCTTTTATATTAAGATCTTAATCTATCTAAGTGCCCTAAGCCGATATCAATCTGTCATGCTATGCTGACAACCGATTGATCTAGGTTTAGCACATTTAGATCAGATTAATATCTTTTTATAAAATGTATCGGAGTATTAGCCGATTCACGTTAGATCTGCAGTATCGGCTAAGTTATCAATGCAGATAATTACTACACGCTTTTAGCCTAAGTGATTTATACTGTCTCGGCATAGCCGATCTATCCCAATCACTTAGTTTAAGTGCACTTTGGGATAGTAATTATGTGTAAATTGATGCCTTCACCGATCCCGCAGGATCTAATTTCAACTTAATGTCTATTTCTTGTTTCTTGTTGGTTATAGGATCAAACCAACTGGCACACCCTCAATTCACCAGAAACGACCAATTTGGACCTGCACTAGAGTAAAACAATTCTCTCAGGCCAGTGCAAAGGAATCAAATTTCTCATCAACACGCTTTTGGCATGCCCGGTGGGACCAAGTGCAGATTTCCGAGTTCAACACAATGTCCAGCGACAGGAACCCAGAAATCAACGAGGAAAACGTCATCCCAGTGAGGATTGAACAATGCGTCGCTGAGCAACTAGCCGACTACAAACGGATGGTCGAGCACTGCGAGGCTAATTACGTGCAATCCTTCACCCAAACCAGGTCTGGAGCTGTCCTCCAGAAGTTTAAATTCAGGCTCGAAGACCTCAACACGTCCTCCAAGGAAGACAGGAAAGGAAAGAAGAAAATGGAGGATGTTAAACAAGAACAAGACGATTCGGAACTACACACCCTGCAAGACCGAATCGATTCGGCTGTGCATCACGCCCTTATCTGTTAGTGATATGCCCTAGAGGTAACATGGAGATGTTGGATATCATGGTCAATGTTTATGTATAAATGAATAAAGTGTTATTCAATTTCATGAAATAGACACCTTGTATTGATCAATAAGTATGTGACTTATTTATGAAACTCTGTATGTATGAATCTATTTCTAAATGATCCCTGATCATATGTCATATTGTTGGAACAAAATATGATTCTAAGATCGGCATGTTTATTGATTGATGATCATATCTCATAGATCATGATATGGAGATACCAAATCAATATACATGGACATGTGTTAGAGAACACATTGTTGGATAGACCCACCATTGGTCTCAGGTAGTGTTGGTACAAAGTCCTTAGACCTGAGATCATCATGGATTTCAACATGTGTAGTAGCCTACTTTGAGACTATCAAACGCTATTTCGTAACTGGGTAGTTATAAAAGTAGTCTTCGGGTTTGCTATGAAACATGGAGTGGGATGTGAATGGTCAAGATGGAATTTGCCCCTCCTTTGGAGAGATATCTCTGAGCCCCTCGAGATAATGGACTATGGAAGTGCATGGCCATGCCGAGTTGATTGAGGAGTCAATCAACAGACAGATAATCCAATACGGTTCGAGTGAATGGTTAAGCTATTGAAGGGATGGCACACACATCCTTCCTATAGCTTAATTGGTATCGTGAGGCAAAAGGATTTGTGTACACATTACAGGTTCAGAGCCGATATTATATTCTTGTATACTATGGTGTCAATATGTGCTGCTAGGCGCCGCTGTGTGATCGGCTGAGTTGGACTCGAGCCGACGGTCGGCTGAGTTGGACTATAACCGAAACTGAGTATACCTGAACCTACAGGGTCGCACGCTTAAGGGGATAAGAATAGGCATTCGAGTTGGACTCGGATACGGCTCGATCGTATAGGGATTCGATCGGATAGAGTCCTATGGGCTTACGAAGTCCGGCCGGCCAACTCTATGAGATTCGGATGGGATCCGATTCAAAATAGAGTCCTGATGGGCCTCTAGGCCCAACAGGCAACTCTATATAAAGGGGTGACGGGTGGAAAGCTGATGCATGCAATTGGAACCGAATCAATCTGATCACACGTGTCTTCAGAAGTCGGCGAGATCAATCTTCACGGAAACCCTCCCCACTTCCGAGCCAAACCCTAGCCTTGCATCTTGTGCTAGCACACAGGTGTTAGGCGTTATGTTCCCAGACATGTGGATACCGGTAGAGGCAATGGTACGTTGCGGTGCTGTTCGTCGGCTACGAATCGGCTGTGGTGGTATCGGCTGCGGTCGGACGCATCGAAGCGAGGCACGCGAGCACGGTCGAACGACTCGGTGAATCGGCTACTCGGTGAATCGGCTGATTGGTGAATCGGTTGTTCCCAGGAATCGACTGTCGGCTTGTGGGAATCGGCTGTCGGCAAATCGGCTGTCATCGGCCAGCACTGTTCCGGATCGGATAGCTCCTGATTGGCTAATCTGTTGCACTCTACTCCAATCGGTAACGATCTATCAACCCTTACTTGCAAGTGTTCCTGGTTTGCGCGGTAGATTTTTTTGTTATTAGCTATAGCTTCCGCGTAACCCTTCATTATCAACCAAAGTGGCATACTAGTCAACACTCTCAACAATATGATAGCCACCGTGGTTGATTCAAAGATAGCCGATCAGCTACAAAGAGGGCCAACCTACTTCACTGACGATCAATTCCCGGGCTACAGGGTGTTGGCAACCGAAAATCGGCTGACACCGCCGCCAGTGCAGCCAAATCCACCAGGAGGGGCCCCGATCCAGCCCAACGTGCACGGATCGACTTCAAGGCCACAACCCTTTATCCTGAACCAACGACAGCCTCCTTCCCAGGAGCAATTGGCGAGCATGTTTGACCTCAATCAACGACCCGAGCCGGTTGGCAACCTCGTTCCAGGGCCACATCACAACTCCGGTGGCCATCGGCTCCCTCCTGAGCAGTCATCACCGCTGGCGAATCGGTCGCCTCCCGCTGTTAACCAACTCTAATACCAATATCCGGGGGCCAACATGATCACTAATATCGACCGCAAACGCCACCACCACTTCAATATCGGCAAGGACCCATGCCGTATGAACAATACGAGCCGATACCCCAAGCTCAAGACAGCAGACCTTGGGCCGATCTGATTGCCGATGTAATGCGTGATCAATTTGGTCTCAAGCCAAAGGACTCTAGTTACATGTACCGATATCTGTATTCGGAACACTTCGAGAGAGTACCGCTACCAAACCGGTACAAGGTATCAGACTTCTCCAAGTTCTCTGGGCAGGAAAACGTATCTACTTACGAACACGTCAGCTGATTCCTGGCTCAATGAGGGGAAGCATCGGCTACAGACGTGCTCATAGTCCGCATGTTCCCGCTCTCATTGTCTGGATAGGCTTTTACCTGGTTCTCGTCGCTGCCACACAACTCAATACAGAGCTGGGCCGATCTGGAGAAACAATTTCATAGCTACTTCTATTTTGGCAACCATGAGATGAAACTGTCGGACTTAACCAGCATCAGATAGAAGCACGAAGAATCGGTCCAAGATTATATTCAATGTTTTAGAGAAATGAGGAACTGATGCTACAGTCTGATCTTATCGGACTCCCAGCTAGCCGATTTGGCATTTCATGGTCTTCTGCCGCCAATCCGCGAAAGGTTTTTGGCTCAAGACTTTGAGAGCCTTGCCCACTTGGCCCAGAAAGTGATGTCCCACGAGCAGAGATTTCAAGAATCTAAGAAGGCCTTCAAGAAAGTCGCCCACGTCGCCTACGCAACTGACACAGAATCAAACAACAACGATGCAGAGGTGGCAGCAGCCGAGTGGACCAGGAACAAGAAAGCAATAACCTGCCAATGGTTGAAAAGGTCGGCCAAGGAAGAGAAATATGACTTTGATATCACTAAAGCTGGCAGGATCTTCGATCTGCTGCTGAAGGAGAAGCAAATTCGGCTACCAGACAACCACGTTATCCCATCAGTTGATGAGCTCAAAAAGAAAAAATACTGCAAGTGGCACAACACCACCTCCCAGAGCACGAACGATTGCAAGGTGTTCAGGTAGCAAATCCAATCGGCCATTGAAGCTGGGAAGATAAAGTTCGAAGAATCGGCTAAGCCGATGAAGGTTGATGGCAACCCCTTCCCGGTCAACATGGTCCAAACTGGCCACGGGCGAGCTGATCGACAGCACCGAATGACGTATAGTTTAGCCGAAACAGTTAGCGTTGACTCAAGATCAGCTCACAGAGAACCGATTGGAGATATGACTGCGTCAATCAACATGGTCCACACCAACGCACGATCGGCCGGTCGTCAGCCCAAGCAGGACAGCCTGTTGCGATTCCAACGTAGGATCCAGGAAGAAGAAGAGAGCTGGCGCGGCAGGCCGAACCAAAGGGCGTCAGATCGGCTGGGCATGGCGTACTACCGTCGCCACGACGGTTGTGATCCGCATTAGCATTGCGAGTTCTTCAGGTTCTGCTAGGAGCAAGGATGAGGTTGCCAACCCTTGAAAATTGCCCGACATGCAGTGATTACAGAGAAGACGAATACAGGGAACCACAACTGGAGAGTTCTAACCGATTCATCCCCCGAGCCATTCGGCTCAACCAACGTAAGCCTTCTATTCATGATCGGCTCGGCCCCATCCACCAAGACTTCTTCCAAGAAGAAGGTCAAGAAAAGGCCGACGACAAGCAATCGGCCAGCCCCCAATGGTGCCCTTCAAACCTCTTTACCAAAACACAAAAGAGAAGCATCCAGTGGCTCAAGAGCGAGGGGCA
Source organism: Oryza australiensis (assembly GCA_019925245.2). NCBI lineage: Eukaryota > Viridiplantae > Streptophyta > Magnoliopsida > Poales > Poaceae > Oryza > Oryza australiensis. Next base: position 454,758 of record JAIFGZ020000061.1, on the reverse strand, counting down.
GGAGGAAGAAGTACGGCGGATAATCCAACAGCAACAACGTCGGCAGGGCACAAAGCGATGGCGCATCAAGAAACAAGCGACCCCAGCCGATGAAAGCCCAGCCGACGAAAGCCCGACCAAGCTACGAGGACGGCAAAAGGAAAAGGAAAAGCTGCTGCATTGGTTAACATGGTCTTTATATTGCCAGTAGAATTCGGTGCTACGGCCGTGCGGACAACGTGGAGGATTCCTTGGCAAGACTAGCTCATCCCCGAGCAAGCTTTTTTTGAAAAGCCGGAGGACTGAGAATCGGCACCTCAAGCCGCTTTATGTGAAAGGATTTGTTAACGGGAAGCCGATGTCGAAGATGCTTTGGTCGATGGAGGGCCGCAATCAACTTGATGCCCTATGCTACCTTTAGGAAGCTGGGCAAAGGAGCCGAAGATCTAATCAAAATAAATATGGTTCTCAAAGACTTCGGCGACAATCTATCAGAAGCCAATGGTGTTTTGAATGTGGAGCTGACCGTCGGCAACAAGACCGTACCCACGACATTTTTCGTCATCGACGGGAAGGGATCGTATAACCTACTGCTTGGCAGGGACTGGATTCACGCAAACTGTTGCATCCCTTCCACAATGCATCAAAGTTTGATCCAATGGCAAGGCGACAAGGTCGAGATCGTGCCGGCCACAGTCGTTGAACGTTGCTAATGCCGATTTGCCGCTTTGGGAAATCGACGATATCGATTGTCCATGCAGTAAAATCGCAAGTCGATTTTCTAAAGGTGTCCGATTCTGCTATAAAGCCTATTGGAGACGAAGAGCCTCAATTATTACTTTAAAGGCGTCGTGGAGGGCTCGAGCGTCTGCGACAAGGACACTGTGGATGATAACGACGGCAAACTTGGGCAAGGTTTTATGTCAGCCGACGAGTTAGAGGAAGTGGATATAGGTCCAGGAGATAGGCCTAGGCCGACATATATTAGCAAAAATTTGTCTTCTCATTTTAGGTCCAAGCTTATCGAGTTATTAAAAGAATATAAAGATTATTTTGCTTGGGAGTATTTCGAGATGCCTGGTCTTAGCCCATCCATTGTTGTGCATCGGCTGCCTATAAAGCCTGGACGTCGGCAGTACAAACAGCCTCCCAGGAGGTTTAAAGCCGACATGTATGATGCGATTAAAGCCGAAATCACTCGGCTATACGATGTTGGATTTATTCGGCCCTGCTGATATGCAGAGTGGGTTTTAAACATAGTTCCAGTAATAAAGAAAAATGACAAACTTAGGGTGTGTATTGATTTCAGGGACCTAAACAAAGCTACCCCTAAGGACGAATACCCAATGCCTATAGCCAATTTGCTCGTGGATGCTGCTTTCGGCCACAAAATCATAAGTTTTATGGATGACAATGCAGGTTACAATCAGATTTTCATGGCCGAAGAAGATATCTACAAGACTGCTTTCAGATGCCCAGGAGCAATCGGCTTATACGAATGGGTTGTCATGACATTTGGCTTGAAGAATGCTGGAGCAACTTATCAAAGGGCCATGAACTACATTTTTCATGATATGATCGACTCTCTAGTGGAGATCTACATTGATGACGTTGTCGTCAAATCCAGGGAAATAGAAGACCACATAGCCGATCTGAGACAGGTTTTGGAGAGAACGAGGAAGTACGGTCTAAAAATGAACCCACTAAAGTGTGCGTTCGGCGTGTCGGCCGGGCAATTTCTAGGGTTTCTTATTCATGAGAGAGGAATAGAGGTTACACCAAGGAGCATCAATGCTATCAAGGCAATTCAGCCTCCAAGAGACAAGAAGCAACTGCAATCTTTGATCGACAAAATCAGCTTCATCAGACGATTCATCGCCAATCTTTGATAAAAGATGGAACCGTTCACACCATTGCTTCGGCTGAAAGCCGACCAAGCATTCACTTGGGGGACAGAGCAGCAAAAAACGTTGGACAATATCAAGGATTACATAAGCTCACCTCTAGTTTTGATTTCTTCACGAAAAGTCCATCGGCTCGATTTTGATTCAGGAGATTGAAGAGAAGGAAAAGGCCATCTTTTATCTCAGCCGACGGCTTCTGGATGCAGAAACAAGGTATTCACCAGTGGAGAAATTATATCTTTGCCTGTATTTTTCATGCACAAAGTTGAGGCATTACTTGTTATCCAATGAGTGTGCCGTGGTTTGCAAAGCCGATGTAATAAAATACATGATATCGGCTCCAGTGCTAAAAGGATGGGTTGGAAAATGGATTTTTGTCGTAACGAAATTTGATCTACGCTATCAGGCACCCAAGGCAATAAAAGGATAAGCTATAGCCGATTTCATAGTAGAACACAGGGATGATTCAATCGGCTCAGTAGAAATTATGTCTTGGACTCTAACTTTCGATGGCTCGGTTTGCACCAATGGTTGCGGAATCGTCTTGGTAATAATTTCTCCCAAGGGGGCAAGCTTTGAGTTTGCTTTTTCAATCACGCCCCATGACAGCCATTGAAGTAGAGATCACCACCATGACAGCCGACGACTGGAGATTTGATGTCTACAACTACTTACGAAACCCCTCCCACTCGGCTTCAAGGAAATTGCGCTACAAGGCTTTGAGATATGTCTTGCTCGACGAAGATTTGTATTATCGGACGATTGATGGTGTGTTGCTTAAGTGTCTCAGTGCCGATCAAGCCACGGTGGCTATCGGAGATGTGCATGAGGGAATTTGTGGCACGCATCAATCGGCTCACAAAATGAAGTGGCTACTTCGAAGAGCAGGGTATTTTTGGCCGACGATGCTGGAAGATTGTTTCAAGTACTACAAAGGCTGCCAGGATTGTCAAAGGTTTGGAACTATACAGAGAGCACCAGCATTGGCTATGAACCCAATCATCAAGTCTTGGCCGTTCAGAGGTTGGGGAATCGACATGATCGGCCAAATCAATCTACCCTCGAGTAAAGGACACAAGTTCATATTGGTGGCAACAGATTATTTTACCAAGTGGGTGGAAGCAATTCCTTTGAAGAATGTCGATTGTAGGGACGCAATTGAGTTTGTTAAGGAGCACATCATATACCGATTTGGCGTCCCTCACTATAACTACGATCAGGGATCGATTTTCATATCGGATGAGTTCGTCCAGTTTGCCAACGGCATGGGGATCAAGTTACTCAATTCTTCACCCTAGTATGCTCAGGCTAACGGGCAAGCAGAGGCTTCAAACAAAAGTCTAATCAAGCTGATAAAGAGAAAGATCGCTGAATACCCCAGGCAATGGCACGACCGATTAGCCGAGTCACTTTGGGCCTATCGGATGGCTTGCCACGGATCTATCCAAGTGCCTCCATATAAACTGGTCTATGGACATGAAGCAGTGCTGCCATGGGAAACAATCGTCGCCTCCAGAAGGATTGAGTTACAAGATCAGCTTACAGCCGATGATTATTACAACTTGATGTGGATGAATCTAAAGATTTGGTTTTGTCAAGAATGAGGGCCTTGGAGAAGGTGACAAGGGACAAGGAGCGAGTAGCCCGTCACTATAACAAGAAAGTTATGCCTAAGACGTTTGAAGAGGGCGAGCTCGTTTGGAAATTAATATTGCCAATCGGATCAAGGGATAATAAGTTCGGCAAGTGGTCACCGAATTGGGAAGGGCCTTTCAAGATTCACAAATGCGTCTCTAAAGGGGCCTATATGCTAGAAGGATTGGATGGAGAAGTATTTGGAAGGGCTCTCAACGACAAGTATTTGAAGAAATTTTACCCACGTGTTTGGATCAATTAATGATTTGGCTATGGTTATGCCGATTCGTGTTAGCTGATGCGTTGTGAGACACAAGCATCACCTTTAGGACGTTTTCACGCCACGTTTTCCCCTAATTTTTCTACTTCGGCTCAGCCTAGCCGATGGCAACAAGATTTTGATTTGATAATTTTGTTAATGCTAAGGATACCATCAACAAAATTAAGGGGCATACATGTATATTATCGAAATCGGACTTAGCAAATTTTTCGAGTTCGAAGTTTTCGAAGCATTCAAGGTGTGGTCGGCGAGCATGCACATGAGTGGCGTTGATCAAACCGAGTACAAAAGAGTTTAAGCCAATTACAAGATGAACTGCGAGTTTGAGGTACAAGAATTCCTAGCCAACTATTACAAGTAGTTACGCGCGAGAGGAAGTTGGTGATGGCCAATATCACCCTACGGCGAATTCCGTCTATCTCTGCGATTACCTTAGCGTCGTTTGCATCATTCCCAGGATAGGTTTCATCGCCCAGCCATATCGGATAAATGTGATACGACCGTCTTGATCTTCGCTCGTTGGTCCTCGATTTCTTTCGACAGGCCGGCCACACGCTGTTCCTTGGCCAAGATGTCGGCTTCAACGTTAGCAAGTTCAGCTATCAGTTCTTCTCGACGCTTGCGAAGCTGATCAAGCTCAGCAATCGGCTCGGTCTTCAAGGCATGGAACTTGGCCTTCTGGCGGTGATTTCTTGTTGGTCGGCTCGATGGTGGCCTCCGGCGCTTGGTTCTCTCGGCGATCGGCTATTCTCTACTTGGCTCGCTTGAACTTGTGCCGATACGCTTTCATGATGGTGGCCGGTGCGATGGTGTCGGCCAATTGATCAGTAGCCGATCCGGACGTCTTCAAACCGACTACGAATGGAGCCGCGGTCGGTGACCAAGAAGTCGAGGAGCACTCCAACCGTTTGGCTATGTCTGACAGGGTAGCCCGTAGGTCCTCGTCCTATAGTACCTTGGCCTTGTCTGTATCTTCATCAGGGTTCAGAAACTCTGAGAGGTCGAAGTCCAAAAGTTCAGCTACAGACTACAAGACAGAAGACAATTAGAAGAGTCGACAACACTAATGAGCCGATTTATGAAGTTGAACAGAACTTACTTGGACAACTAGGACTGAGGTAGCCACGTCTTCGGCATCACCACCCCCTGCAGCCGCTGGTGTGTTCTCGCTCGATACATGGGGGGCAGGTGTCGGAGCACGAGGAGGCTGAAAAAGATACAAGTCAGAAACCGACTGTGTTGATAAGAGGAAAATGAAGGATGGAAGAACTTACTGAGGAAGGAGGGGTCGTCTTTTTATTGGCAGCCAGTTTCTTCGCCTACAGACACAGAAAGCCGATGAAACATAAAACTTGGAAAAGGTAATACGATCAAGTGATGAAAGGTGTTTACCGGTTGGGAGTGAGGAGCGCGCTTTGGAGGGCTCGGAGTCTTTTCAATGGTTTGTTCAGCCGATGGAGTCCGAGCGTATTTGTTTGAAGATCTCATTTCGGCTGCGACATCATCGATAGCTTGGTCCATCTCCTCATCCCTAACTTCTTCTTCAAGGACGGCGTTCACGTCTGGATAGACTGGAGGCAAGTCGCCGGCTGGGGTTGGTTTCAGCTTCTTCGAGGTCCGTTTCTTTTTCTCTGCAACTGGGGTAGTAGCGGCCGACGGCTTCGATCTCTTTTGCCGATGCAATGGCTCACGGGTTTGGCCATGAAGAAGTGTGTTTACTTTCGGTGCTTGGAAGCCGATAATCGACGGGGCTAGCCCGTAACCGCCAGACAGTACGCCAGGAGCGTAGAAGATTGCTACTTCTGTATTGCTTGTGTGTGGAGGGGAGGCATCAGTTGTCTGCAGAAGAATGAAGCACGGTTAGTCAAATATACGAGTAATAGCCGAAAGGAACTAACAAGAGAAAACACTTACCGATGGGGTCATCTCCGTATCGACGATGGTCAAGTACATGGAGGCCGATTGATGGAACAAGTGCCGCTTCCACTCATTCCACCATCGGCTGAAGACGATTGTCCTCGTCACCGCCAAGTCGATGTTGTCGATACTGCCCAGAGGGGGACTAGGGATGTTGAGCAGCCGATGCATCATGATGTCTCCTTCGATTTTGCCCCTAGCCTAGATCTTGTCTGAATAATAGAGGCCGATTGGCAGTTAGCCCATGCCAAGTTGTCTCGCAGCCACCATCGGATGATAAAATTCGTAAGACTTCTGGATATTGCGCCTTTGGTGGATGACGACAGGGAGGATGCAAGGTGTTATGGCCGATATGTAAATCTCCCTCGGCTTTTCATATTCTTCAGAGTTAAGCTCATCTAGCCGGAGATCGTCTGGGAGTTTGAACTTGTCAAAATCTTCATAGGCGAACAATATCCTCGAGCCGCTTGGGAAGCCACTGTGCATTGCCGAACCAATTTTTGAAATGATCGGCTGTCGCCTTGGATCCAGGATAGGTTGCCGCTTTCCCATACGACGGACATCGGCGGGTGGTCACTTCTTCGTCATCTTTGAACCGTGGTTCGATCAGGGGAAATCGGCTTCTAATGGAGCTGGCCTTTCTGCGATTTGATAAGTGTGAAGATTCTACCATAGCTACAGTAACCACTAGGGTCCTCCCGTATTAATGGCCTGCTTGGAAGCCAGTCTAGCCGATGCATTACTTAGCATCTGGTACAAATAGCCGAGCAGGTATTTTTCTAAGGGGACTTGCTTTTTGCTCACCAGAACTTCGGCTACGTGCTGCCAGTTGCTAGTCGGCCCGCTGCTTGATCCACATAATACAAATTTTTCCAGCCACATCAGGAGGAAAGCTGTGTTTTCTCTCTCGGAGATCGAGCTGTCTTTCATGCTCATCGATATGAAGCCGCTCCGACTCCTATGCTTTTGGTCTTGAAATTATGAGTGCATTTGATGTTGAGGCCTATGGGTCGATGTGGAGGTTATATCCAGTCCCGTGATCATTGCCACATCCAAGAGAGTTGGCGTCATCGGCCCTTGTCTAAACAAAAACGCATTTAGCGTATCTGACCAGAAGTAGGTGGCTGCCGATAGGAGGGGCTCGTCCTTGGACATGTCGGCTATTGTCAAAGCTAGACATTGGCTTATACCTAGTTCAATCCAATGGGTTTGTTGCCTAGCCGACATTCTTGAGTACCAAGCTGGCCAGGATTTGTCTGTTGAAGGCCAGGACTTGAAAGCACCAGACCAATAGGCCAGATCAAGAGAGGAAAAAATAACGGGATCCGGTTTGTTTCGGCATTGATGAACTCACTAGGGTCTAGGTTGATGATCGGCCCTAATAAGAACTTATTGGGACTAAGAAGGTCTGGCATGGCGATTTGGTGAGCAAGGTTGTCGCACCCCGAGTTTTGCCCCTAAGTCATTTAGATAATTTACCCTGAAATAATCGGAGTTTCTAGAATTAATTTGGAGCCAACAAGTAATTTTAAAATGCAATTAATAAATGGAAACGGCATGGTAGGATTTTTCTTAAATTCTACATGTCAAAATGCACTAACAGGATATTTACGAGAATTTTTAGAGCACTCTAAGTATTTTTAGCCAATTAAATAAAAATCCTGCAATTAAATTAAGTCCCTAAATCCCTTTTTCCTTTTTCTCTTTTTCCCCTCTTTCTTTTTCCGCCCAATCGCCGCGCGCCACGTCGCCACCCGTTCGCCCGTCGTCGCTTGTGTCGGCGTGCTCACGTCGGCCCTAGGGCGACGCCCGATGACGTCATGCGACGTCACCCTTTTACCGAGCCGCGTGTTGATGACGTCACCGAGACTTAATTGCGCAATAAATAATTTAGTCTTTTCTGTTTAGTTCAAAAATCGCAATTAAAATTCTAAAATTTATATCTTTTAATCCGAGCTCCGTTTTAGTCCATTCAAATTTCACTAAATCTAGAAAAATATCAAGAATCCATTAAAAATATTTTTCGGTGTTGTTTCATAGACCTTTTAGGGTGTTTTGTTGAGTGCTTTGTTTGTCGTGTAGATTCCGAGTTTTTGGCGAGTCCGGTCTCCTCGAAGTAGTCGCCGAGGTCCCTCAGTCTCCAGAGCAAGGCAAGTCATACTTTTCATTGAAAATGTTGTACCTATCTTATTTAAATATTTCTTTTCTCTCAAATATTGCATATGTTTTAGAATGTCATTTCATGGGATGATCATACCTACTGTACTCAACCATAGGATTGTTTACCTTATACCATTGATAACTTGGGTTCAATATGACTAGATGTTAGTTTACGGCTTGCTTAGTTATGCTTAGCTCAACTAGCTCACTTAAGGGGATCACAATAATCAATTATTATATTAGAGGCTAATTCTCAGATGATGTCAAGTTTGTGACTCTACTCTAATAACATTGAATTATGACAATGGTGGGTCATGAGCACATGGTTGGTCTTTGATTACCGTGCTCATGACAATTAAGGACCGGTTCTCAGGAAACACTGGAAGAATTACCGTGCATACCACAAGCCAGCATGGGTAATGGCTGGGTCTGTAGCGTAGCTGTCTCTAGCCGACGTATCCCTGTGAGGGTGGGCGTGATGGAGTTGGGTCGGCCCTAATTTTAAGGGTTGATCGACTTCCGGATTCACCACAGCACGAGAGGGGGCTGCCCATTACCCCGATGGGAGTGGGGGCGAAACCTTGGTGTGGTACGATTGGTTAGAGGGGGTTATGTGAAGGGTCCTGTCATAGTTCCTTTCCGGGGTACCGTGGTGGTGCACCGGCGCACGGTGACGTGTCGTGGGATTGTGTCTTGTGGGTACAGTTGTACACCTCTGATCAGAGTAAAACTATTTGAATAGCCGTGCCCACGGTTACGGGCGATTGACCAGATTTGCCTTGATTAGTCTCACTTATTCACAGGAATGAACTGTTGGAACCTGATTAGTACATATGGATGGATGGGCCTGTTGCAACATGGTTTTAACGTTGGACAATGTTTATTTAATATTGCTTAGTTATTCCTATTGTTTTACTGTTTTCAACTATTACTATTATTTCTGCAATGCTGTTTATGCAAATTGAGCCTATTATCCTTTTTCTTGATATTTATCCTGCATCATGTCTCCTCTTCCAGTGTGACTTGTTGAGTACGGTGGTTGTACTCAGTCTTAGCTTCTTTTTCCCCCTTCAGTGCCAGAGGTTGATGTCGAGGTCTCCGAAGAGGTGTAGGCTTGTTCGTCGTCAAGGGTTAGCTGTGGTGTTAGTGTTCCGCTTCGCTCGAGTCAAGTTTAGCTTAAGTCAGTTTTTTCTTCCTTTCCGCTGCATTTGTGTAACTCTTTTATATTGTTTCTAAGACGAGGTTTTTGTATTATCAATAATGTCGATTTGTGTACCTCGGCTGATGCGTGGATGAGGATGTAATGCACAAATTAGCTGCGGAAATTCTGGTGTGAATTTCAGGCGTGACAAGTTGGTATGAGAGCCATCCTTTGACTATAGGACGAGCCAACCGAAAACCTTAAGAGCCCTCTAATCTTTTCATTTGCATGTGTTAAAAAAGGGGTGTTTTGAAAAGTAAAGTCAGTTTAGGGTGTTAGAAATTATGAAATTGGGTTATTGGTCGTAGGTTTTTGAGCATGCTTTGATTCCCGCTCCTTTGTCTCTATAGATGGCAGGTTCCCCAGCGACGCACTGTGGAAAAGGGATAGTGGGCTTTGTTGCGGAGCTAGCATGCATGGCCCTTGCAGTCGGGTATCCTGAAGCGTCGGAGTACACAACAGTTGCGCCTCTCAGCGGCGAGTTGCCCTACCGTGTCCGTTTGGAGGTTCACGGGTTTGTGGGAACGTGTCTTCCCAACATGGAGGTCACAACTTCAGGAGGCACGTCGGATCATGCTTGTCAAGAAGCCGCTTCCGATGTTGGCCGGATGAGGAAGCTACATGATGCTGACCTTCGCACCTCTGCTTACCGCTACCATCCCTGTCGTGGCAGTTCCTCCGATGTCAGACATTCAAGTCTACAGCAGATGAGAACGACTCCACTTTCGGCCATATGTGCACGGTGATCAGGGGTCTGGACAAGATGCACTCAGACCTGCACAAGGCGACCAAGGAGCTGAACGACAAGAAGATGATGAGGATTGTGCGACTGCAGGACGAAGTGGTTCGTCTCAAGAAGGAAGTTGCTGAGTTGAAGGGACTCCCAGCACCAGGTGGTGTCAGGATTCGTACTACGTCTCGAAGACCACCACCGCACTGTCCGTATCTAGCCGGCGCCCGCATTCCTCCACCGTCTCCTCCAGCCTCCTCCCGCTCCACCAGCTCCAGTTCCAGCGCCTGTCCCAGTTCTTCCTGCTGCAGGTTCTGCTCTCGCCTTTGCTCCAGCTTCGGCGTACCAAGGTGGAGGTGGCAGCAACGGTTGGATCTCCATCTCCAGTGACTCAAGCTCGGAGGATTCAACCGAAGACATGGATTCGAAGAGACTCGAGTTCCTCGGAGGGAAGAGGCGGGATTGGTTGGGCTACGGCAACCGATTCAGAAGAGTCGAAGCCTGAGATGAAGCCAGAGGACTCCAGGAGCCGTTCTGAAGAATGGGGATCTTCTGAAGGAAGCAGTTTTGGCTCCTCACCTCGCGGATCATTTTAGTCGCCCTTCTTAGTTTTATCGTTTTGCTTAGTTTGCCTTCTTGGTAGTTGTTGTGTGTTAGGCTGCTGTGTGTGGGATAGCTAGCAGTCTATATCAAGTGTGATATGGCTGACCAATTAAGGATGTTTCATGTTTTTCTTTGTTTTAATCAAGATCAGAACAATGCATTTGAATTCCAATAATAAAGTTTAGTTTCTAAGTCCGTCTGTTTTTCTTCTTTTCTCTCTTTTGTTCGGTCATCTCCTTTAGATGGTGAACACCAGGACCAGCGGAGCGAACAACAACAATGGGTAGTCAGGTGCCCACGACAACGAGGCTCATGACGTCAACGACAATGCTCCTCCGCCGCCACCCGAGAATCCCACCATTGCTCAAGTACTTGCTTCGCAGACACAGATGATGGCTGCGATGATGCAGCAGATGCAACAACAACATCAGCAGATGCAACAGCAGATGTTGCAACAAATGCAGCAGCAACAGAATAATCAGTTTGCCGCTCCACCACCCTAGTCTAAGTTGCCAGAGTTTCTTCGTGTCCGACCGCCGACCTTCTCCAGCACCACTAATCCTATGGAGGCCAATGACTGGCTTAATGCCATAGAGAAGAAGATAGATCTTCTGTAGTGCACGAACCAGGAGAAAGTCTCGTTTGCCACTCATCAGTTGTAAGGCCCTTCTTCGGCTTGATGGGACAACTACTTGGTCACTCGCCCAGCTGGAGCAGCGGTTACATGGGAAGAGTTACTCGCGCGGTTTCGGGACCGCACATATCCTGCGGGGATAGTTGCACGAAGAAGCGTGAGTTTCGTTCTCTTGAGCGGGGTAACGTGTCGATTCGAGTATCTTCACGAGTTCAACCGTCTTGCACGTTACGCCCCAGAAGATGTGCGCACCGATGCAGAAAGGCAAGAAAAGTTATTGGCTGGTTTGGATGATGAACTCACGGACAAGCTAATCTCAGGAGAATATGCTAACTTTGAGAAGTTGGTTGACAAGGCCATTCGGCAGGAAGATCAGTGCAACAAGATGATCAAGAACAGAAAGGCAGTCCAGTTCAGACCTCCTCAACAGCAGGGAAATCAGCAGAGGCCGCGTTTCATGTCTGGAAGTCAGGGCGGACCTACCACCATGATTGTTCGTTAGCATCGGCCTTATCATCCAGGGAATTTTCAAGCTGGCAGTAGTGGTAGTGGACAACAACAGCGCACTTAGCCCCGCGTCCTCCAATGGCGCCACCCCAGCAGCAGTCCAAGCCACCACCTCCAAGGAAGGACTCCGGAGGGAAGCCAGGAGTCTGCTTCAACTGTGGTGACCCTGGGCATTTTGCACACAAGTGTCCAAAGCCAAGACGCGCTGGGCCAAGGTTCATCAAGGCCCGTGTCAATCATGCGTCCGCAGAGGAAGCGCAGGCCGCTCCTGAAGTTATACTGGGTACGTTTCCTGTAAATCTCACTCCTGCTACTGTATTATTTGATTCTGGCGCTACACATTCATTTATTTCAAAGCAGTTTGTTGGGGCACATGGGTTATCAGTAGTGGAACTTAAGGTACCTATGCGGGTTCAAACCCTTGGAAACCATTTGGACACGGCTCAGTATTGTCCCTCAGTGGCAATAGAAATCCAAGGATCTAAATTTCTAGCCAACCTTATCCTTCTTCAGTCCAAAGGCCTAGATGTCATTCTTGGGATGGATTGGTTGTCCATACATAAGAGAGTAATTGACTGTGATAGTCGCACAATTACTTTAATCAATGTGAAAGGAGAAGAAATTGTTTTTCGTTCTCCCATGCAAGCCGAGACCGTGGCAAGTTTGAATCATGTTTCTGCCGATGGATCGTCCGAAGTAGCAAAGAAAGACCCCTATGAAATTAGAAGATATCCCCATCGTCGAGAATACCCCAAGTTTTTTCCGAAGACTTAACTCGATGTCACCGTAAAGAGAAATTGAATTCCGGATTGATTTAGTACCCAGGACCGCCTCAATCCACAAGAGGCCGTATAGAATGGGAGCCAACGAGTTGGCCAAAGTAAAGAAGCAAGTGGATGAACAGTACAGAAAGGATATATCCGTCCGAGCATGTCACCTTGGGGTGCTCCGGTGATATTCGTGGAGAAGAAAGACAAGACCAAGAGAATGTGTGTCGATTATCGCGTACTCAATGAGGTCACTATTAAGAACAAGTATCCTCTACCACGGATTGATGATTTGTTTGATCAACTCAAGGGGGGCAAAGGTGTTTTCCAAGATAGACCTGCGATCAGGCTATCATCAGTTGAGAATTCGGGAAGAGGACATTCCCAAGACCGTTTTCATCACTCGGAACAGTCTGTATGAGTGTACGGTCATGTCTTTTGGATTGACCAATGCACCAGCCTTCTTTATGAACCTAATTAACAAGGTGTTTATGGAGTTCTTGGAAAAATTTGTCGTGGTGTTCATTGACGATATTTTGGTCTACTCTAAGATGGGGGAAGAACATGAGCAACATCTCCGGGTAGTGCTCGAGAAGTTGAGGGATCATCAACTCTACGCCAAGTTTAGCAAGTGTGCTTTCTGGTTAAAGGAAGTGCAGTTCCTTGGCCACATTGTTAATGCTCAAGGAGTAGCCGTGGATCCGTCAAATGTGGAATCGCTTACCAAGTGGACTCCGCCAAAAATAGTCACACGATCCGAAGTTTCCTTGGACTTGTGGGTTATTACCATCACTTCATTGAGAATTTCTCCAAAATCGCCAAGCCGATGACTCAATTGTTGAAGAAAGATGAGAAATTTAAGTGGTCAGCAGAATGTAACAAGAGTTTTGAAGAGCTTAAGAGAAAGTTGGTGTCTGCACCAGTATTGATACTGCCAGATCCAGCAAAGGATTTCCAAGTTTATTGTGATGCATCTCACCAAGGGTTGGGATGTGTGTTGATGGAAGAAGGCAAAGTGGTCGCATATGCTTCTTGTCAATTGCGTCCGCATGAGAATAACTATCCAACTCATGATCTGGAATTAGCCGCAGTGGTTCATGCCCTGAAGATCTGGCGACACTACCTAATTGGCAATCATTGTGAAGTGTATACGGATCATAAAAGTCTCAAGTATTTCTTCACCCAACCGGATTTGAACCTTCGTCAGCGAAGATGGTTGGAACTGATCAAAGATTATGATTTGGGGATACGTTACCATCCTGGCAAAGCTAATGTGGTGGCAGATGCTCTGAGCCAGAAGAGTTACTGCAACACCATCAACGTCGAAAGAATGTGCAACCAGTTGCAGCAAGAATTCGAGCACCTAAATCTACAGGTTGTGGATTTTGTTTTTGTGGTCGCTCTGGAAGCCCAACCCACTCTCATTGATCAAATTCGGGCTGCTCAGGCATCAGATCCCGAGATGGCCGAACTCAAGAAGAACATGAGGGTCAGAAAAGCTCGTGACTTTACATAAGACGAGCATGGCACAATCTGGATGGGAAAGAGATTGTGTGTGCCAGAAGATAAGGATTTGAAAAAGTTGATCCTTACGGAAGCTCACCAAACTCAATATTCAATTCATTCAGGAAGTATAAAGATATATCAAGATCTTAAAGAGAAGTTTTGGTGGGTCAGTATGAGGAGAGAAATAGCTGAGTTTGTCGCACTTTGTGATGTTTGCCAGCGGGTTAAGGCAGAACATCAATGACACGCAGGACTGTTGCAACCCCTCCAAATTCCAGAGTGGAAATGGAAAGAAATTGGAATGGATTTTATCACGGGTTTATCCCGCACATCGTCAGGATATGATTCAATTTGGGTCGTTGTGGACCGACTCACCAAGGTGGCCCACTTCATACCAGTGCATACTACCTACTCGGGAAAGAAGCTAGCAGAGCTTTATCTCGCGAGAATCATGTGTTTACATGGTGTGCCTAAAAGGATCGTGTCTGACCGAGAAAGTCAGTTTACTTCCAAGTTCTGGAAGAAGTTGCAAGAAGAGCTTGGTACCCGTTTGAATTTTAGTACAGCCTATCATCCGCAAACAGATGGTCAAACTGAGAGAGTGAATCAAATTTTGGAAGACATGTTGAGAGCATGTGCGCTTGAATTTGGTACAGCGTGGGACAAGAGCTTGTCCTATGCAGAATTCTCCTATAACAACAGTTATCAAGCAAGCATTCAAATGGCACAGTACGAGGCGTTGTATGGACGGAAGTGCCGCACACCCCTTTTCTAGGATCAGACTAGTGAACGTCAGTTGTTTGGCACAGAAGTGATATGCGAAGCAGAAGCAAAGGTCCGAACGATTCGGGAAAGGTTGAGGATTGCGCAGTCCCGGCAGAAGAGCTATGCGGACAATCATCGAAGAAATCTCGCTTTTGAAGTAGGGGATTTTGTGTATCTTCGTGTTACACCGCTCCGGGGAGTACACCATTTCCAAACCAAAGACAAGCTGGCACCACGTTTTGTGGGACCGTACAGAATTCGGGAACATCGAGGAGAAGTAGCCTATCAGCTTGAGCCTCCATCCAACACGGCTGGTATTCACGACGTGTTTCATGTGTCCCAGTTAAAGAAGTGTTTAAGGGTACCAGAAGAGCAGGCGAGTTCAGACCAGATTGAAATTCAAGAGGACTTGCCCTACATGGAGAGACCACTCGTATTCTCGAGATCGGCGAGAGAAGGACTCGGAACAAGGTTATCGGGTTTTGCAAAGTTCGGTGGACTCATCACTCAGAGGAAGAAGCTACTTGGAAAAGAGAAGATGAGCTAAAAGCCGCGCACCCTCACCTTTTCGCCAGTGCCTCCGAATCTCGAGGTCGAGATTCCGTTTAAGGGGGTAGGTTTGTCGCACCCCGAGTTTTGCCCCTAAGTCATTTAAATAATTTACCCTGAAATAATCGAGTTTCGGAATTAACTGGAGCCAACAAGTAATTTCAAAATATAATTAATAAATGGAAACGACATGGTAGGATTTTTTTTAAAATCTACATGTCAAAATGCACTAACAAGATTTTTACGGGAATTTTTAGAGCACTCTAAGTATTTTTAACCAATTAAATAAAAATCATGCAATTAAATTATGTCCCTAAATCCCTTTTCCTTTTTCTCTTTTTCCCTCTTTCTTTTTTCCTTTGGGCCGTCCTTTTCCCGCTCTTTTCCCTGGATCGTTGGCCCAAGCCCCGCCCAAGCCGCCTCCCCGCGTGCGCCTCTCCTCCCTCGACCGTGGGCCTAGGCCCACGAGCCGGCCGCGCCCGCACAAGTTCGCCGCCCCTCCCTTGCTCCGCGGGCCACCGACAAGTGGGCCCTACCCGCGTGGCCGCCTCCTCGCGCCCGGCCGGCCCGGCCGCCGTCACCGCCATGCGCCACGTCACCCCCGCCGTTTCCTCGCCGTTCCGCGCGCCTCGCGCCGTGTGGACCCCACGCCAGGATCCGGCCCGCGCCGCCGCACCCGTGCCCGTCTCTCGCGTGCCGCCACCCCGAAACGGCCGCCGAATATCCCGCCTCTCTCTTCGAGTCTGAAACAAACGGCGAGGTTTTCCTGGCCATCCCGTGCTCGATTTAATCTCTTTTCGCCCTATAAAATCCTCTCTTGCACCGCCGCATGCTCCCTTTGTTTCCCGTTAGGTTTAGCCCCAAAAATCGTCGTCGCCGTCACCTTCTTCCCACCGCCGTGAGCACCGCCTTCTTTTCCTTTTACGTTCGCCCATGCCTTGCGCCGCCGCCGCCGAGCTCGTCGTCGCCACGCGCCGCTCGCCGAGCCGTCCCGCCCGCCGCGCGCCGCCAAGGCCGGCGGCAAAACCCGCCGCCGCCGCCGCCGCGCCCGCGAAACCCTAACCCTAGCCACCATCCGCGCCGTCCGATCGCCGCCGTCCCAGCCTGCTCGGATCTCGCCACGT
The DNA here is from genome assembly GCA_019925245.2 of Oryza australiensis. Classification (NCBI taxonomy): domain Eukaryota; kingdom Viridiplantae; phylum Streptophyta; class Magnoliopsida; order Poales; family Poaceae; genus Oryza; species Oryza australiensis. The sequence continues at coordinate 438,497 of JAIFGZ020000061.1, read as the reverse complement.
GGCAGCGATCCGCCGCCGTCCCGCCAACCCATGTGCGCCACGCGTCCCGCGCCTCGCCTCCGCGGCCGCCGAGCCCCATCGGCTCCCGCGTGCGCCACATGTCACCGCGCCATTCGGCTGCCGCCCACCCAATCGCCGCGCGCCACGTCGCCACCCGTTCGCTCGCCGTTGCTTGTGCCAACGTGCTGACGTCAGCCCTAGGGCTGACGCCAGCCGATGACATCATGCTGACGTCAGCCCTTTTTACCGAGCCGCGCGTTGATGACGTCACCAGAGACTTAATTGCGCAATAAATAATTTAGTCTTCTGTTTAGTTCATAAATCGCAATTAAACTTCAAAAATTCATATCTTTTTAATTCGAGCTCCGTTTTAGTCCATTCAAATTTCACTAAATCCAGAAAAATGTCAAGAATCCATTAAAAATACTTTTCAGTGCTGTTTCAGTAGACCTTTTAGGGTGTTTTGTTGAGTGCTTTGTTTGTCGTGTAGATTCCGAGTTTTTCGGCGAGTCCGGTCTCCTCGAAGTAGTCGCCGAGGTCCCTCGGTCTCCGAGCAAGGCAAGTCATACTTTTCATTGAAAATGTTGTACCTATCTTATTTAAATATCTTTTTCTCTCAAATATTGCATATGTTTTAGAATGTCATTTCATGGGATGATCATACCTACTGTACTCAACCATAGGATTGTTTACCTTATACCATTGATAACTTGGGTTCAATATGACTAGATGTTAGTTTAAGGCTTGCTTAGTTATGCTTAGCTCAACTAGCTCACTTAAGGGGATCACATTAATCAATTATTATATTAGAGGCTAATTCTCAGATGATGTCAAGTTTGTGACTCTACTCTAATAACATTGAATTATGACAATGGTGGGTCGTGAGCACATGGTTGGTCTTTGGTTAGCGTGCTCATGACAATTAAGGACCGGTTCTCGGGAAACCCTGGAAGAATTACCGTGCATACCACAAGCCAACATGGGTAATGGCTGGGTCTGTAGCGTAGCTGTCTCTAGCCGACGTATCCCTGTGACGGTGGGCGTGATGGAGTTGGGTCGGCCCCGGTTTTAAGGGTTGATCGGCTTTCGGATTCACCGCGGCACGAGAGGGGGCTGCCCATTACCCCGATGGGAGTGGGGGCGAAACCTTGGTGTGGTACGATTGGTTAGAGAGGGTTATGTGAAGAGTCCTGTCACAGTTCCTTTCCAGGGTACCGTGGTGGTGCACCGGCGCACGGTGACGTGTCGTGGGATTGTGTCTTGTGGGTACAGTTGTACATCTCTAATCAGAGTAAAACTATTCGAATAGTCGTGCCCACGGTTACAGGCGATCGACCAGATTCACCTTGATTAGTCTTACTTATTCACAGGAATGAACTATTGGAACCTCATTAGTACATATGGATGGATGGGCCCGTTGCAACGTGGTTTTAACGTTGGACAGTGTTTATTTAATATTGCTTAATTACTACTACTGTTTTACTATTTTCAACTATTACTATTATTTCTGCAATGCTGTTTATGCAAATTGAGCCTATTATCCTTTTCCTTGATATTTGTCCTGCATCATGTCTCCTCTTCCGGTGTGACTTGTTGATTACGGTGGTTGTACTCAGTCTTGCTTCTTTTACCCCTTCAATGCCAGAGGTTGAGGTCAACGTCTCCGAAAAGGTGTAGGCTTGTTCGTCGTCAAGGGTTAGCTGTGGTGTTAGTGTTCCGCTTCGCTCGAGTCAAGTTTAGCTTAAGTCAGTTTTTTCTTCCTTTCCGCTGCATTTGTGTAACTCTTTTATATTGTTTCTAAGACGAGGTTTTTGTATTATCAATAATGTCGATTTGTGTACCTCGGCTGATGCCTGGACGAGGATGTAATGCACAAATTAGCTGCAGAATTTTGGTGTGAATTTCTGGGTGTGACAAAGGTGCTACAAATGAAAGGATAGAAGAGCAAGATTACAGAAGGTAAAAACCAAATTGCAAGGAATAAGGGGTTGTAGCCGATGGAACTTTCCTCCGGGTATTTTGCCTGAGATGTGTCGGAGCGAGTGCTTGAGGACGCCATTAATGGAGGGGATCGTCGCCGCGGAAGGGTTCGCCGGTGAGGTCGCGCTTCGGGTTCCGACGGGGTCGCCGAGGAGACGAAAAGTTTTTTTATGGCTAGGGCTTAAGGATGTAAAAGTGACAGCATGGCTTGGTTCGGCGCAAGGCGGGAATTATTTAAAGAAATTTCGTGATAGCCAGAACGGATTAGGGCGAAGTTTGCGCGGGAAGTTGAAACAGCGTCAATCCGCAATACTATCATATTACGGACTTAGGGGGCATGTGTTAATGATCAAATTTGGTAACCAAATCCCTGGGTTCAAGGCCAAGATTGAAGCGGAGTCGGATCGGAAGTGTGATCTGCGGAGAAACAGAGGCCGCATCGGCTAGGACCAAATCGGTTGGGAAATTAGTTGGCTAAGGTCGAATCGGATAAGGATAGCCGATAGCCGATTCCGATTCAAGGATGAAGATGGAACCGATCCCGATAAGGAAGCTTGAAGATAAATGTTAGATTCGGTTCCCAAATGTTCGTTAAAGATATTGTCATCTATGGATAGAGTCCTGTAACGGCAATTGTATCTGTAAAATAGAGATTTGTATAGATATTTCTTTTGTAATGCGACATGGGGCTGCTTCCCGAGATATTGTCGTACTATAAATAAATAGATAAGGTAGAAACCGTGTCTTACATGGATATTGTTACGCCTGGGTATAAATAAGACCCGAGGGCTCTTTGTAAAAAAAGACATATAATCAATCAATTTCAGCGCATCGCCACCCTTTTTTATTTTAGACGAGTTCATGCTCTTGTTCGGGCTGCATCGTTTCTGATCTCCAAACAAGGTAATGATTTGTCATTAGTGGTTTGTATCAAAGGGACTAGTGCTTCCATCGTCATGATACTCTAGTTCTGATGGTATAAACTGCGCAATTTATCATACACGTCCTATAATCTAGATCAATTTTTAGATCTATCTTACGATCGGCTGATTTCTATCTGAAGATCACAACCGATAAGGATAGATCTAGGGGTTGAATTGGATTATATGTCGTGTCTACGTCCCGAGGGGTTAACATTGACTCATACAGATCCGATATTTCTTTTGTACTTAATGTTGCATCTAATTGACCTATTAAGTCGCTCTTAGAACTATTAAGATCTGTTTAGTTTAATGTTTACCATTAGAGATAGCGCTGGAGTTTCAGCCGGCCTTATCTGTTTTGGTTATCTTTAGTTTTTAATTGCTATTAGATATATTAAAACTGTCTTTTATATTAAGATCTTAATCTATCTATGTGCCATAAACCGATATCAATCTGTCATGCTATGCTAACAGCCGATTGATCTAGGTTTAGCACATTTAGATCAGATTAATATCTTTTTATAAAATGTATCGGAGTATTAGCCGATTCACATTAGATCTGCAGTATCGGCTAAGTTATCAATGCAGATAATTACTACACGCTTTTAGCCTAAGTGATTTATATTGTCTCGGTATAGCCGATCTATCCCAATCACTTAGTTTAAGTGCGCTTTGGGATAGTAATTATGTGTAAATTGATGCCTTCAGCCGATCCCGTAGGATCTAATTTCAACTTAATGTCTATTTCTTGTTTCTTGTTGGTTACAGGATCAAACCAACTGACACGCTCTCAATTCACCAGAGGCGACCAATTTGGACCTGCACTAGAGTAAAGCAAATCTCTCAGGCCAGTGCGTGGGAATCGAATTTCTCATCAACAAATTGTCTTCTCGAGATAGAAGGTGTCAGAGTCCTATTTGAAAAAGATAAGGTCTCCTTAGCCCGTATAATGTTCAATTTATTCGAGTTCTACTTAGAGAAGAAGGTAATTATCGCTATAAATACAAGACCCCTTCATGGAGGGAGGGACATCGAATTTACAAGTCATAGCCACCAGTCACATTGAGAGACACTCGGAGGAAGCCAAAGCCCTATTCGGCGATAAGATCTCGCTAAACCATATTCAGCGACTTCTAATCGGCTGATTGCCTAGCTAATATGTTCCTCCTATTGTAATCAGTGCGGTACTTTCCCAGATATACACACAAACTGGATAAGGGTTATTACTCTTTTTAGAGAGCCTAAATCAGTATAAACCCTTATTCCTTGTCTTCTTAATACAATCTTGTCTATACCTCGGTTTCGACGTTTTCTATACTCGACAAATACCGTAGGAGGATATAGCCCGTCTACACATGGTTCCATGAATGTGTTTTATATATGTGTCTAAATTTATATGGATGTTAGTGAATCTAGATGAAGAATAGAGAGACATTAGAACGAAACGAAGGGAGTATATCTATACTCTTAAATTACTGTTAAAGCTACTGAGGGGAATAATTTTGTTATATAAGCATGAGCAAACCAACATATAAATTTTCATAAATTAAAGGAAAATAGATGTGGCAACCAGTAGATAACTCGAGTACTTACTTTGACACTATCGATGCTTTGTAATTTCCTAACAAAAAGGCCAAAAGGGAACAACTCTACAAGATAAAAAAATTATATTAGTCCATAATATAATGAGAAAAAATATATTTGTATTTAGGATATATAAAACTTACCACTAGGGGGTTAATTGCACCTACGAGGCAAATTCATTTTCTAAACACTTAATGTCTTGAAATCGTCGAGTAATGGTATCATCATCATCAAGTGTCTTAAAAATCTCCCACTCAGTATAGAAACTATGAAGTAATTGAACCATTCAACAGCTATCTTGTTGTGCAACTTAGCATGAGGTCTCATATTGATATAGCAGAAAAAATTACGAAACTATAACCTTGAAAGGCTATAATTAAAAAAAACAAATATGTCATGCCGCATGCCTACGACCCAAAGCCCACTAAAGAGATACAAACAGAACCTGACATTCCACCGCACTCAGATCCATCCATGCCTTTTAGGTAGGAAAGGAAGAGGGAGAGAAAGAAAGATGGATCCCCCCACAGACCCGCCAACATGTCGATCCTGTGGTGGACAGAAGCGCCACCGCAAGTGGGCAAACCAGATTAGAGATTAGTGGGAAAGGATCTTCAAACAACACCTCCAACAGGTTACGACGCCAAGGGCACCTAGGAACCAAAACATAGTTTTCACGTGAAGGATCCCCTATGAAGGAAGAAGACTCCACGACAATGCCTCCAAGAAGGTTCTGCCGCCGCCGACGACCCTAAATAGGCTGGACTTTCGCCTGAAGGACCTCTTGCCCTTCCATGCCATGTCCCCATTGCTCCCAATAGCCACCACCATCCAAAACCCCTTCAACACGCGACCACTGCACAAGCGCCCTATCGTCGGGGGTACACCATACAGGAGGCCCTTTCTTGAGGAAGAAGCTGATGTCCAGCACAACACCACTTTGCACCATCGTCGCCATCTCCCAACATCGCCTTCGCCGTAGCCCATTGCCAAGGAGGAGGAGAGTTACCGTCGCTCTGGTGAGCACCGCGGCCTCTACCCCACTTCTGCACAGACCACAACACCAGCGTCGTCGCTGTCATCCCATTACCAACACAGCCATCAGCATGAGAGGAGCAGGGGAAGTGGGCTTCGGGGAAGACTGTCACCTTTGCCGCCACACTCGAATGGCGCCGCAACCACTCCCCATCCCACCCCACATCTTCTTCGCCCGTTGTTGCCATGAGCCACCTTACCTGGGGACGCTAGGTACGGGCGGTCACCGTGTCGCTCCATGGTCGCACGTCGTCGCCAGTCGTCGCGCGGCCCCGAAGCTGATCACCCCGTCGCCGCTCAGGACCGGGTTGGGAGCACGCTGGATCTTGGCGTGGGTGCCAGATCCTTCACCTCTGCCCGCTACACCGCCACATCCTCCGCCACTGCCACTGCCACTGCTGCCATCAAGGCACAAAGGTGCCTGACCGCGCCATCCCTACCACCGCTGGTCACCCGCCGAGAGGATTTGGAAGGATACGGCCTCTACACCCATGGTCGGTGTCGGTCTCTTCTTTGTCGCCTGCCATCCAGTCACCGCCTCCTGTTGCCTCGTGGCCTCCCACCACGACTGGCGTGACGCCCCCGACTTCTCCTCACTGGATCCGGCCGTGGTGCCTCGGATCTAGGCCGCCTTCACCATGGGCGCCTGGATGCCCCAATTGCAGCACAGTCAGGGGAGAAGAAGCCCCGCTGCCGCCATCCTTGCAGCTAGTCGGCTTGCCGACGGGCCGCTTGGGCGGCGGTGAAGCAGAGGGGAGGAGGAAGGGGCGACGGTGGCCTGGCTTGTGGGGAGGTCTGTCGCCCTGAGGCTGGAGCGATGTGAGCTCGTGTTCCTTCTTTTAAACAACTTCAACATGAGCTTACAAACAAAAGCAAATTTGAAGTTCTCCATTTCTCTATTGAACTTGCTGCTTGTGAATGCACACGCCCTTCTCTTTCAATAGTACCAAGCAGGGTTTGCAATGCCGGCGCCATATGCCGTGCCGCCCCTCGGCGGCACGGCGAATTTCGCCGAAATTCACGAAAGCCGACGGCAAAAATTTGAATTTGAACGATTTCGTGCGTACCGCGAAAACCGCGCGAAAAACCATGAAAACCGCTCGAAAACCGCGCAAAACCGCGAAACCGCGAAAAACCGCGAAAACCGTAATTTAAATTTGAACTAAATCGAAATCCGCGTCGTGCCGCGGATTTCGCGAAAACCGCACCGTATACCGCGGTTTTCGTGACAAACATCGCGAAATTTATATTTTTTATAAAAATATATATATTTTTGTGTTAAAATGATTTTTTTAATTTTTTGAATTTTCACGAAATTATTTAAACGAAACCGCAGGGGATGCCGTGCCGCACCCCGCGAAACCACCGAATTTCGCGGCTTTCGTGCCGAAATTCGCGAAATCGGAAACCCTGGTACCAAGTACCTTTTATCGCTGATGGCCACATTTCGTTGAGGTGGATCAAATTTTTATGATGTGAACCCTATCTAATATCTTCAGTCAGAAAAAGACTATTTTCTTGATCCAAATCTTCTCCTGTAAATATCTCACCATACTCAAGTCTATCCAAATTATTTTGGTGATAGACTTTATTTTAGTGCATTCATCATTTTACAAGATCATAACTAAAGAGACATAGTCAAATAAATGCCTGGCCGGAGAAAATTCACAATAGATTGGTGTGGACCCTTTAGCATGTGTTTGGTTTGAAGAATAGATGGGACGGGTTGAACTCATCCATAATTTTTTTGGATAGGATGGTCTCATCTATTTGTTTGGCTTGGGAGATGGCCTTACTTTTTACGGTGTAGAACCATGTGATGATTAATTTTTGTGATTAATTGTCAAAGGTAAGTATTTATGAAAATACAGTGAACAGTGTTTTCGGATTGTGAACGGTGTTGTCGGCACTAGGAAGCTGGTCAGACCGGGCGGGTGCAGCTGGTCAGACCGGGCGGGTGCCACTGGTCAGACCGGTGGTGTTGGTGCGGTCAGCTGTAGCCCGACCGTCGACTAGCGCGACTGGGTTGGAGCCGCTTGGGTTGTTCTCGTGAAGTTTTTAGATTGCTTCATGTATATGCCTTCTAGATGGTTTCTATTCACATGTGATACTATTGTGTGCTGATATGAGTCAAGTTGGTGCGAACTTATACTCTGATATGAAGTTTCTTCATTGTTCATGTGCAGGTGTTGTTTGAGGCCATGGGAGCATAGCCGGTGATGGATTGGGACTAGGCTTGAAATAAGTTGAGGTCCATACGGTCAAGGATATCATACGGGATGCTCAAGCTAGAGAACAATGTATGTGGAGATGAAGGTTTTCATATGGCATACACGTGGTGTTGTGTGCATATGAAAGATGAGTCAAATTTGGATTGGAGTTTAAGTTTGGAAAGTTTGGAGTGTAGAGTTGTATAGGGATGTTGTTTTCCTGGTTTGGTAGGTTTTCTATGTGATTAGGTGTCCTAGTTCTACTTGGATTCGTGGCTAGAGGCAACCATGTTATGGGTATAAATAGAAAAAGGGTTGAGGCTAGAAGGATATCAACTTTTTGGGAGAGAAAAGTTAGAGTTTAGTTCTATGCTTCTATTCTAGTTCGTGAGTTGAGAGAGGAGTGCTTTATATGCACTTTGTAAATATATATTGATGCAATAAAGTTGATCTACTTTTAAGAGTTATGTTGATATGTGTTTTTGTCACGCTCGAAAAATAAAACACTATATTCTGTTTGTGAGTGCATATTTCCTTGTCTCAGGAGGCAAGGTACACATTACAAAGTCGGTAGCTAATAGAGTAATCAAGCGAAAGCATAGATAAAATACCTTATTACATGGGTGACCAAAGGCCCACTGCTAAAAGATAAACAAATAAAAGATGACAAGTACGATGGGCCACCACAAGCGCTTCAACAGCAGGCACGAGCTAGACACCAAAGCCTTCAACTTCAAAACACTCCTCTGCTGGAAGGGAAAAAAGAAGCAAGGTTGAGTACAACCACCGTACTCAAGAAGCCATGCCGGAAAAATGAAAATAATGCAAGGGAGTGCAATTCATTTATAAGACTATTTGGCAGAAAACTAGCATTTCAAAGCATTTAAAGGTATTTAAATAAGTTGCGAGCCTATCTCTAATCATATTATTATCAAGCCGTGCACCGACACGATCTTGCCTTGTCCCAAGCCAACAAGTGCTAACTCCAATTATTTCAGTTTTAAACAGAATTAAATTCTAACTTGGGTACATTGCTCGGCTTGCCCATAACCAAGGGCGCGACTATTCGAATAGATTAAACTCTGATCAGAGGTATACATCTTTACCTACCAGACATGTCTTCCTCACGTGTTGCGACGTGCCACATGACACCATGGCATACAGACGAAAGCCATGACATAACTCATAGTTTATTACTGCCCTAAACAAAGAAGACCGATATAGACTTCCCCCGCCAGACACCCTGGGTCAAGCAGACAGTGTATGCCCTCGGACGTACTGCCAGAGACGTCAACCCCACCAAGGGCTTCATCCATCCCTATCTGTGTCTTTTTTGTTCATGACTGTACTAGACGACGTGTTAAGCCTTACCCATTAGATAGGTGATAGTACGAAATATGCTTTGCAACAGAGGCCCAAAGATCGATCCTTATGACGGCTGAGGTGCGACTAGCAAAACCAAGCACCCCGAGCCCAGCCAAAAACATGTTTGGAGAATTTTGAAGGGGACATTTATTGTCATAACTAAACAACCAAAATTTTTATTATTTACAAGTCATTCGTTAATCTAATTATTAAAAACATCTATTTGTTTCTATTTATGCAAGACTAAGCATATTCCTAAATTTTACAAGCGAGTACCACATATAAAAAGTTCTCACTAGTTTTATTTTTCTAGGGTTACCAAGGTTAATAATAATACAAATAATAAGGCTATAACAAGGAGAATCGATAAAGCTAAATAAAACAGTGATAAGCGTGAAAATTTAATAAAGCGGAATGCAATAATTTAAATAAATATAATTTTGTAAACTAGGATAGAATATGATCAAGATGACACAACTTGCCTTGCTCACTACCAAAATCTTCAAGGTCGACCTCGAGGTAGAGCGGCTCTTCCGGATCTGCAACGCCGATGCGACTAACACAAAGGAAAAAAAGCCAAAAGACAAATAAAAACCATATAAGATGTGGAGACAAAGCATAAAAATGGGTTCTACACTATTTAAGAAAAAATTAGCAATTTGAACGGGTCGATTCTGAGTTCAAACGGTCAAGATATGACCATTTGAATTTTAGGTGTTGATTGAATGGTGATTTACGAATTTGTGAATTATTTTTGCAATTAAACAGCTACCGAGCTGCTGCTGGACAGAGATAGAGATGAGGGAGACAGATGGCAGAGGGTGGCAGCAAGGCTCACTGGAGCAGCGAGAATGGCGAGGCGACGACGGAGATGACCAGTGGTAAGGGAGAGGCAGCTGAGAGCTTCCGGTTGTCAGCGATGTCGTCGTTCCCATGATCATTGTGCTCGATGAAGAGGTGGATGAGAGAGAGGGAAGGGATGGAGGTGTGGGGAGAGAGAGGAGAGAGCTGAGGGCCCCTTTATAGGCCGGGGGAGGGAGATCGACGTCAGGGAGAGGAGGGGATCGACCAACCATGGTGGAGTTCAACCATTGAAGAACACACATCAAAATCCACCATAAATACCGTGGGATTGGGTGGGAAATTATGAGGGAAATGATGAGGAAGAGGAGAAGAACCGATTTTAGCAATCAATTGGAGAGGAAAACGAACGAGGAGGCGGATTGAATTGGTGATAGCGTGCTAGGGTTCACGGCGAGAGAAGAACTATGCACGCTAGAGGTGGAAGACGACTCCGACTAGTGGGGCCTGCCTGCCAGCGCACGACTACTTGGGGTGGGCCGGCAGGGAGACAACTCGGCCGAGGAAAAGGAGATGGGGGGACCGCCGGGTGGGCCTAAGGGGCGGCCGGGCGGGAAAAAGGAGAGAGGGAGAGATGGGCGGCAACCCAGAGAAAGGGGATTTAATTTAATTTTTCTTTTTAGAAATTATGAGAAAGGTTATTGTTGTACTAAAAGTATTTATTATGCTTTGAAAATTAAAGTAAAAAATTGGTTAGATATTTTGAAGCATGAGGAATTTAAAAAATTCCATATGCTGGTTCGAGTTGAATCTTGGGGATTTTTAATTGTTGGAGGCTATTTTTGAATTTTATTATTTCTAGAAATAATTTAAAAGATGAAATTTTAGGGTAATTTTTAGGGCGCGACAGTTTTTATCTTGATAGTTTGACTGAAGGCAAAGGAGTGGTCTAACCGGCGGCAAGGTGAGAGTCTCACCGACGGCACAGCGGTGGTGTAACCAGCAGTTAGGTGGCAATCTGACCGGCACTGATCTAGCGGTCTGATCGACAGATCTTCGTCGAATTTGAGGGTGATTTTTAATTTTGCTATATGTTTTTATTTTTGATGTTCCTATCATTCATTTTCTTAACAGAGGTAGTTTTTGTTATTCGATCCTATACAGGAGATAGTCCACACGTTAGTCATAGAGAAATATGGGTTGGATTGGCTTGTTTGATTTTAAAGGACAAAGCCAACCCGGACTTTAAGGGAATATTTGCTTTACAGACCATCACATCCTACTCATACTCAAACCAAACACCTGAAAAAATGAGTTTAATCTGACTCAATTCATTTTTTCGCTTGAACCAAACACATGCTTAATGTGCATGCGCTCGTAACTTGAACTCGAATTTTAAGAGCATACTCTTCGATTTGTTTCCTAAGTGCAGGATTACTGGGATTTAATTCACGGACAAGGACCAGGGCCGACCCGTGTGTATAATGGGCCGGTGCCATCGCAGCGGGCCTACAATTCTGAAGGGCCTCAAAAAATCAGACTTAAAGATATATTTGGATTTTTATTGAGCTCAAGCACCTTAAGGATATTAAGTGATAATGAACTTGAAGAGTGTTGCACTAAATTTGCAAAAACTTTTTCTCTCATGATGGATTATCTGATGTGGAGGTTCATGAATTTATTTCTGAATTAAGGCTTTTGAAGTTCACTTTACCAGATGAAGAATTATCTGCTATGGGGATTTTCGACCATGTCAGAGATATAGATTGTTATCCTAATGTCTATATTGTTTATCGAATCTTATTTACTCGTGCTTGTAATCGTCGCATCGCCTGAAAAAGCTTCTCAAAGTTGAAATTATTGAATAACTATTTAAGGTCCACAATGACTTAAGAAAGGCTAAATGATTTGGCGACTCTATGTATTGAGAAGAAGTTATTGGATGAGATTGATCTTACTAGTATGAGTGTTAGAAGAAGTTATTTAAGATGAAGTAACAAGTAAGTATTTATGGTTTTATGTACTCTTTCATTATCTTTATCTTTAGAATATTATATGACCTTTATGTTGAATATTATATTTTAGTCGATATATATATATATATATTGATAGGGCCTTGATTAGACCTCGCTATAGGTTTACGTTACGAGCCAACGAAAACTATGGACCGGCCCTGACAGGGACACATACCATTATTCGATTGGATAGGTAATGCTTGGTTTGTGGCGATTGTGCTTCTGATCGTGCTACTAGAACTAAGAGCATCTCCAGCAGATTACCTAAAACTCATCTTCTAAATTGAAAATTTAGGGGTTCCCTGATAAAAATAGGTAACAAGAATATGTGTGCTCTACAGCAGATCTCCTAAAAGAGATCACCTAAAATTTAAATAGAAGCCTGGTAGGCCCAATACATTGTCATGGCCCAGCAACGATCAACCAACGATCAACCAGAGCCCATGGCGCGTGGCCCTGTACCAGCGATGGTCCCTATTCCCCTCGTGGATCGGCGTTCTCGTGCGGCAACTCATCGTGGATCGGTGTTTTCTTTATCTAACATGGCAGTGAAGTTCATATCAGTACCCATGTTTGCTGAAAAGAACATTCACAACAGAAGGTTGACATCAGGGTATTTTAGTTTTTCTTGACATGGCAAAATAATGAAATTGAATCAAACAAACAAGACAAAGAGTAAATTATCTTTAATTGTGACTGCACATGACCTCCAAACTATGTTTTAGTGTTGCAAAGTTTGCAAGAGAGGAAAAAATATTGCTCTTCTGTCAGTCATTTAATTATCCCTGCAGTTGCACTTGCTTACAAGTGGAGTAGATCACAGCATCATATTAAAATGTGAAACTGTTTCCTTATGTTCAATATAAGAAAGTTGCAGAGCACTGCACGAAAATATTGGAACACAAAGAACTAATTGCTGCTAGATACAAAGATAAGACATTCACGCTTGCTAGAACCTAGTATCAAGACAGAAAGTAATTCCATTTGTACCTCTCAATCACCAATGCATAGTTCAAATCTATTACAGGAAATTCCAGATTCAAGATCGATATAATTTGCATGCCTTGTCTTCTAAATAAAAATTAAATCTTAGGAAGCGCTTCCTAGAACCTAGTCATCATTCAATTTGACATCTTGCATTCTAAACTGCCTGACATTTTCTTCAAATACTGACAATAAACAGTTGAAAAATATTACTGAAAAAGAGAGAAGTCACAAAGTTGACAAATGACAACCAATTCTAAAAAAAACATGTACCTTCAAATTGGTCATCGACGTTGTCGAGCGTTGTGTACTCCTCGCCCCCTTCATCCTCGGTGCAATGCCCGAAAACTTACGAATTCTGCATCGGCGAAGAAGCCGCAGCTCTCACCGGGTACTATGTACCACCGTTGTAGGAAGGAGCCGACCATGGCTGTCCGTTGCCGTTCACCCTTGCCGGAGAGCGAAATGTCGGAAGGCCTGCACTTGCCGGACGTCCTTGGCCGGCAGCATGTCGTGCCTGCCCTGCCATGGCGACACGCGATGGAGGCGCCCGGGATTGGACCCGCTAGCCCCGCCATGGAACCCCGGATGCAAGAGACAAGCAAGGGATGAGGCGCCGCTTGGAGGATAGACGCGAGCGGGGCGAGAGGAAAATCCAAGCAAGCATGGGAGGGGAATGCCGCCGGGAGGAGATGAGCGGCAGGCTTGCACGACGGAGTACCTGCGGGGGCGGTGGGGGGCAGGAGACGTGTCGACCCCCAGGCAGAGCATTGCTCCGGCGGGAGGGGGCGCATCGACCATCGGTACCTGCAGGGGCGACACAAGACAGCAGGAGCAGGAGCGTGGCGGTGGGGCGGCGCGAGACGACGGCAGGAAGGGGAGCGAGGCAGTGAGGCACACGGGAGGGGAGCGTGGCGATGCGACGCGAGACGGCGAGAGGAAGGGGCGCTTGCCAGTGAGGCGGCGCAAGATGGCAGGGAAAACAAGTAGGTCGACGGGGGCAGAACGCACGAAGGGGAAAAGGACGGCACGAACGAGAAAAAAAGCCCGCGAGGTCGCAGATAGGAGATGAGTTTTGGACTCTTGGGAATAGGAGTGTAGGAGGGAAATTTTAGGAGTTGAGATTTTTAGAAGATGGTTTAAGAGTGTTGTTGTTTGTGGTTTTTTGGTCACCAAACTCCTAGATTTAAGATAAAAATCCATTTGGGAGATCTGCTGGAGATGCTCTAAGAGCATATGCAGCTTCCCAATACCCTATAAAATCCCTATTTTTAACTAATTTGAACGAAATTTATCTTCCAATAGATTGCCTATCTCATTAAAAAAATTAATTCCCTTTCCCATTATTTTCGTTCTTCACAAATAGCTAACCGAGTCTGACGCCCAATATCAATTTTGCGCCATTGCGCTTCTTCCCGCACGCGCTTTTGTTGTCACGCGTCCGGCCCCGCTCGTCCTCGCCGCCGCATCCTCCCCGCCTCCTCTACCACCCGTCGTCCCTCCTTGACCCTCCTCGTACATGGCCGCCGCATCCTCCACTGCCGCAGCCTCTCCCCGTCGCCTCCTCGTACCGACGCCGTTGCGCTCCTCCCTCTCCCTTCCCTTCCCGCCGCTGCATCCTCCCCCGCCGCCGCATCGTACAACACCACAGAAATCAGGCCCAAAGCAATTTTAAATTTAAAGAAAACCAGATTTTAAGAATTCTGTTGGACGAGAGATGCTGTATTGGGAATTAATTTTTTTAGAAATGACTAAAAACACAATGATTAAAAATTTATTTAGTAATTTTGTTGCATGTGCTATAAGACCCTTTCTTCTGATAATTTCAGTGACCTAGTTCGCCGTTTTCCAAAGACATACTACTCAAACTGTACTGTTAAATGAAGTATTTTATATATTTTTTAAATAAATCTATTTTTAAATTTATAATAATAAATATTTAATTAACCATACACTAATAATTCGTAATAATTCGTAATAATTCGTAGTGTTTTTCGTGGCCGATCGGTTCAGCCACGATAGCACTTAGGAAGATGTAACAACAGCAATGGAGTTCGCGAGAAGATGAGTTGTCTATCATCGAGTCAGCCACCAATCCTCGGTCTGGTTAGATACTTTGGAATTGATTCAGGATCTTTTCTTTTTAGATTTTCAGATGGCCTACTTTCTCGTTTCGTGGAAACACTTCTTCAACTGCTATAATATAAATATTATGTTCTCTAAAATTTCGTAAAAAATCAAATAAATTTATATTTTAAAATTTATAATAATAAATACTCAATTAATCACGTGTAAATAGATTTTCATATTTTGCACGTCAGTGAAAAGCTTGGCCGCTCCTTCTTTCGAACCGGTGCAATTTGAATCAGATGTGCTGCTGTACTGGTTGGTTGAAAAAAATAAATCATTAACATATAATTAATTAAATATTAATTATTATAAATTTATATATAAAAATTTATTTTTTAGTTTTTAGATTTGTTTATTTTGTTGCGAAAGGAGTATGTCGCGGCTTCGACTCTGCAGTCGGCAGCTTTGACCGTTTATACTTGAGAATGTTTGGGCTGCAGGCTGGGCCACCTTGCACCAATGGCCACTGCAGCCAACGGCCTGCTTGTCCGTAAACCTTGCGAAATCGCTTGCTTTTTTCATAGCAGTACTCGCTAATCCTGTTACAGTACGCTGATATGTACGGTGAAAGAAAAAACGGTGTGTACCTGGTACGGTGCCACCGCCCCATCACGGGTACTCTCTCCGTTTTACTCCCTGTGATATATGATACTACAAATAAAAGAATTCACAGTATTAGAATATGAATATGTCACCTTCATTCAAATTTTTTTATATTTTAGAACATAAAAATATACCATAAGTTGTTTTTATAAGATTTATTTAAATTTGATTAAATTATAAAAAATTTAGCGACATCTAAAACATCAAATTAATTTATTAAATATAACATTGGACAATTTTGATAATATATTTGTTTTGAATTGAAAAATATTGATAGATTTTTTTATATATTTAGTCAAAAAAATTGGCTACGAAAAAGACAGTTGAAATGGAGGGAGTGGTCGTCTAATAACATGCGTAGCTGTAATATGAAACGGAGGAAGAATATAGTAATTGCTAATGATGCACGGATCATTCTTATGGTAGCGGGTGCACGCGGGAGGCGTGTATGTATATATATGTACACAAAACTTTCCGTGCACACTCTGTACATATCAACTAATTTTACAAAAACTTTTAAAAAAGTTTGGACCTTTCGATAGTATTACACCATGTATGAAATTTTATCTTTAAATTTATTAAATTTTAGCTGTAAAAAGTCAAAATTTTAACAAACTTTTACTCTTAAAACTATCAAATTATTACTTTTTGTTATGACGAATATGAGATTTTGCAGATATGTCTAATTGTCCATTTTTTTTCTTTCGGGGCATTTACTATTGGTGTGCATAGGGTGCACGAAAAGATTGTGTGCATTGTGTATATAATATATAGGACACTTATATGAGCTACCATGATGCTCGAGCATCAAGGTATAAAATACACCAATTCACTCAAACTTTTAAAAAATTTTAAATTATGAGTATATATAGGTGTAGTAATTTGATTCACACCTAGCTACAAAACAGCTCAAATTCAACTTTATTTCACGATCCATTGTTACATACCTAACTATTATATATATATATATATATATATATATATATATATATATATATACACACACTAGTAACTGTGCCCGTGCGTTGCAACGGGTGAAGTCGAGGCGCGGCGCGGATGGGGATGGGAGGTAGGGGCGCAGGCACGGCGCGGGAGCTCCGAGCAGCTACGGGAGGGAGGGGTGCAGGCGTGGCACGACGTGGATGGGGACGAGAGGGAGGGGCGCAGGGAGGGATGGCGGAGGAGGTCTTTTTTTCTATCCAAGCCCTCTCTTTCTTTTTCAACATTGGGATTGCGGGTTAATTTTATAAACATTCAAGGGGTTTTCTACAAAATAGCCAGGCAAAATAAAATTTTGGATAGAAACACTACTTGCTTTATATATAGTTATAGATATAGAATATATATATACGTTGCAACGGGACGACGACGCAGGGAGGAAAGCAGGTGAAGGGCGAAGGTCCAGGCGGCGGCGTGGGAGCTCCGAGCGGCGACGGGAGGGAGGGGCGCAGGCGCGACGCGGGGCGCGGCGCGGATGGGGACGAAAGAGAGGGACATAGGATGCCTTTTTTTCATCCAAGCCCTCCCTTTTATTCATCATTGGGATCGGGTTAATTTTATAAACACTCAAGGGGTTTTCGCAAAATAACCGACGGACAAAAATTTTGGATAGAAACACTACTTGCTTTACGTATAGTTATATATATAACTTTGAAAGCAAGGGTGTCTTTAACTTTGTGTACCACTGGAACTTGATTAAGAAATAGTATCAGATAGACATTTAGTCTAAGTTAATTTAATTTCACCAAATTAAATAAAAAATATAATGAAAATAAATATTGATT
This sequence comes from Oryza australiensis, assembly GCA_019925245.2. Classification (NCBI taxonomy): domain Eukaryota; kingdom Viridiplantae; phylum Streptophyta; class Magnoliopsida; order Poales; family Poaceae; genus Oryza; species Oryza australiensis. The sequence goes on along the minus strand of JAIFGZ020000061.1, from coordinate 421,083 downwards.
TACTGATACTTTAAACCGATTAGAAATTTGGTAAAAGTTTAAAATATTTAAGACTCAGATATTATTAGTTAGAAAAGTATATTGATGAATAGGATAAGTTACATGTTATCATCAACAGGCATGTAAACCCTTGCATCTCCTATAATTTACTTATACCAGTTGACTACGGTCAAACATCACAACCAATGGGGCCTGATGTAGCCTCTAAGACCTGTCTGTGATTTACCATAAATATGAGACTAAAATATAAAATTTCCAAAAGCTACAGGATGGCGTCTTCCTCCCGTCCTCATGCGGAAGGTGACAGCGCTCGGCCATGCTTCCGGCCACCGGCGATGGGAGGACGTCAGGGAGGCATCCTGCCTCATAGGCGCTTTTCTCCCTTATTCGACGACGACGCGCTAGCTCACGCGTGCAGCGTGTGCTCGACCACCGCTCAGGGCAATGCACGACGAGGCAGGAGACGCGTGAGTCGAGCTCGCCTGCTCGAGGTGGGGAAAGCGAGGCAACAATGGAGCGAGAGGTTATACGGATTGGAAATTTTATAGGTTTGGACGAAGAAAACGATTTGATGATCGAAAAGTTATAAATTTTTTAAGTAGTTAAGATAAGCTTTATCGTACGTATAACTGGGTTTTTTAAAAAAAATAGCCAGACGGACTGCGGGTTAATTTTAGAAAAACTCAAGGGGTTTTCTGCAAAATAGCCAGGCAAACAAAATTTTGGGTGGAAATACTACTTGCTTTATAGATAGTTATAGATTTATAGATAGTTATATATATATACACTAGCAATTGTGTCCGTGCGTTGCAACTGGTGAAGTCGGGGCGCGACACGGATGGGGACGGGAGGAAGGGGCGCAGACGCAGCGCAGAGCTCCGAGCGGCGACGGGAGGGAGGGCAGGTGCGGCGCGGATGGGGATGGGCGGGAGGGCGCAAGAGGTATTTTTTTCATCCAAGCCCTCTCTTTCTTTTCAAAGATTGGGGTCGTGGGTTAATTTTATAAACACTCAAGGGGTTTTCGCAAAATAGTCGCGGACAAAAATTTTGGATAGAAACACTACTTACTTTATAGATAGTTATTATAGATATAAATATAGATATAGATATATAGATTACGTACTTGAGTTATAACATTATCTATAAGAAAAGATGTATAAAAGTAAAAGATTGCAATTTGCATAATACACTTGAAAATTAAGAATATGCATACAATCCTCAACTTGCATTATTAATTATTGACATATAACAATAACTACTCCAGAACTCTAGTACTATATAGTACACTACTGTGACGTACTATACCTTCAAAAAAAATATAACCATAGTACTACTCTTTCAATACTAAAAGATTAATCTAATTACTTAATTAACTAATTAATTAAAAATATTTAATTAAGCGCAGAAAATTGAAGTTGAAGGACGTGCTAGCTTGGCTCTGCCATGAATTATGATAAATATACGTTGATCGCACAGGCTGGGCCGAAAAAGAAAATTTCCAAAATAACCAATGAGCCAAAAATGGAAGTGGTCGTACGCATAGTGGGCCGTGTGCCTGGTCGTCCATTAGGGATTTCGGGCCTGGTTTGTGTTGGGCGCGAGATGGCCTCAGAATTGGATCAAATCCGAGGTGGATCGCTGCTTAGGTCGCGACCCTCTATTTCGAAAAAAACCCAAAGGATTTTCTATAAAATAGCTAGACAGAACAAAATTTTGGATGAAAACGCTACATAGTTATATATATATCTATAACTATCTATAAAACAAGGAGTGTTTTTACCTAAATTTTGTTTTGCCTGACTATTTTACAGAAAACCCCTTGGTTTTTTCAAAATTAACCCACAGTCCACCTGACTATTTAAAAAAACCAGTCAAAAAAGAAAAAGGGGTTATTTTTGCAGAAAACCTCTTGAGTGTATAAAATTAACCCGCAGTCTCAATGCTGAAAAGAAAGGGAGGGCTTGGATGAAAAATAAAGATCTCATGCGTCTCTCTCTTCCGTCCCCATCCGCGCCGCGCCGCGGCCCCGCGCCTCGCGCCCTTCCTTCCGTCGCCGCCGCGAGCTCCCGTGCCGCGCCCTCGACCTTCGCCCTCCGTCCGTCTGCTTCTCTCCCTGCGTCGTCGTCCCGTTGCAACGCACGGGCATTTTGCTAGTATATATCTATAATCTATAACTATCTATAAAGCAAGTAGTGTGTCCACCCAAATTTTGTTTTGCTCGGCTATTTTGCGTAAAACTCCTTGAGTTTTTCCGAAATTAACCCGTAGTCCGTCCGGCTATTTAAAAAACTCGCTTAAAGAAGAAAAAGGAGTTATTTTGTAAAAACCCTTGAGTGTTTATAAAATTAACCCGTAGTCCCAATGATAAAAAGAAACCTCCCGCTTCCCTCTCTTCCGTCCCCATTCGCGCGCGCCCGCGCCGCTCCCGCACCCCTTCCTCCCATCGCCGCCGGAGCTCTCGCGCCGCCCGACCTTCGCCCTCCGCCTCGCTTTCTCCTACGTCATCGTCCGTTGCAACGCATGGGTATTTTGCTAGTATATATATATATATATATATCTATATCTATAATCTATAACTATCTATAAAGCAAGTAATGTGTCCACCCAAATTTTATTTTGCCTGACTATTTTACAGAAAACCCCTTGAGTTTTTTCGAAATTAACTCGCAGTTCGCCTGGCTATTTAAAAAAACAGTTAAAGAAGAAAAAGGGGTTATTTTGTAGAAAACTCCTCTAGTGTTTATAAAATTAACCCGCAGTCCCAATGCTGAAAAGAAAAAGAGGGTTTGGATGAAAATAAAAGACCTCCTGTGTCCCTCTCTTCCGTTCCCATCCGCGCGGCGCCCCGCGCTGCGCCTGCGCCCCTCCCTCCCGTCGCCGCTCGGAGCTCCACGTCACCGTCTGGACCTTCGCCCTCTGCCTGCTTCTCTCCCTACGTTGTCATCCCGTTGCAACGCACGGGCTTTTTCTAGTGTGTATATATATATAAAGATATATATATAAATATAAATATAAAAAGAGAGAGAGAGATACACACTTACATATATAGTGCTTGCGTTGCTGTGCCCACCGAGTAAAACGAACCGAGAGATCGAGGTAGCGATCGAGATCGATGGCATCAGTGACGCAGCCGGAGACGATGAACCACCGCCACCATGAGGCGGCGCTGGCGTCCGCGAGCCGACGACGGAGCTCGAGCTGGGGTTCCGCCATCTCGCAGTCGTTCCGGCAGGCGGAGACGGATGACCAGTTTCAGTGGGCGCAGTCATCGGTGCAGGAGAACCGCGACGAGGAAGAGGAACACCTGCGGTGGGCGGCGCTTGAGAAGCTGCCCACCTACGACCGGCGACGCGGCGTCGTCCGGAGCGCGCTCCTGCATGATGACGGTGCGGGCGACGACGACGGCACCGGCGAGGCGGTGGAGCTCGTCGACATCGGGAGGCTGGCCGTCGGCGACACCGCGCACGCTCTCATGGAGCGCCTCTTCCGGGACGACAGCGAGCGGTTCTTGCGCCGGCTCAGGGAACGCATAGACATGTATATGCTCTCTCTCCAATTCATATTATAAATCGCTTTAAACTCAATCAGATTTACAAAATAATTATAATATTTATAACACCAAATTAATTTCATTCCAACTATTTTTAATATATTTTAATAATATATTTATTTTATATTAAAAATTTTGTTATATTTTTTATAAATTTAGTTAAATTTGGAAAACAATTAAATAGAAAAAAGATAAAATGATCTACAATATGAAACGAAAGGAGCTTGAGAACGAGGTTTCGACGTTGTGTACCAATCTTTTTTCTTCATTGGCTTCCCGCGTTAATATACATGGTTCTGCTGGTGTTGCATATACATGCAGGGTTGGCATCGAACTTCCTGAGATCGAAATTCGGTACGAGCAGCTCTCCGTTCAGGCAGACGCCATCGTCACCAGCCGTGCCCTACCCACCCTTACCAACTCTGCCATCAACTTTCTCCAGGCACGTATGTACTACCTCAATACAAAAATAACGTTGTTTAAAAATATCCCAAAATAACATCGACTGTATAACCATAAATAACTATATTTCACCATCACCAAAGTTAATGTTACTCAAATATTATTTTTGGAGTGTATTTTAATTAATACCGTCAAATGTTACTTTCTTTAACCATAAAGAAAAAATCCATAGTAGTATAAATCTGAACAGCCAAATTTATAATCATAGGATGTGTTTCATCCAGCTAAAATCTCATATATTTTGGAACGGACGGAGTATTTAATGTTTGATAGAAAATTTAAAATTTGGACAACCAACTTTAGATTAAAAATAAATTTATCTAATAAACTTACGGTGGTATTGTTCAAGGTATAGCTGTGCATCCTATTTCTTTTTCCTTTTACAATAAGTACTTGAAAACTATTGGTGGTCAAAAGCTTTGTAAGTTCAACCAAATATCAATATACTATTGTCGGTACGTCAAACACCGTTACATGTTTTTCCTTTTTTGGTTGAAATTACACGCGTGGATGCCAAGCATTGTCGTATACGGGACAAAAATATGTAGGTATAAGACGTAACTATCGGCTACATATCCAACTGGGTCTTGTTGATGCTATTTCATGGTCAACATCGAATCACCTAACAACTTACGTAGTAATTAATGAAGTCGCCACAACACAAATGATCAAAACCAACTAATGAGACCTATTTTAAGGTTAATCATTTTCACGAAACCAAACGACTAATTTACTAGCACCGTAAAAAAAAGCAAAATAGTAAAGAATATAACTATCATATTTAAATAAGATGAAAGATTGCTTTTCGAGCAAAGTAGCAGAGATCGTCACACATTTTCTTTAGACTGTGTTTGATTTGTGAGGGTGAAATGAGTCGCAACAGAGCGATCTTTTATTTTAGAAGGCTGTTTGGTTAGATGAACTAGTCCGCCAAAAACGAGCGGACCAACTCAACCCACCAGGGTTTTGTGCCGCGAGCTGCGAGCGAAGACGAGCTTGCGGCGTGCCGATGAACGCCGGCGAACGGGTGGTGGAGCTCGCGGGGTGCATCGGTGAAGGTCGCCGCTCGAGACATTACGGCGCCCGCGGCAAAAGCTCACTAGGAGCCTCGCGGTAGGAGGCAGCACGGCGGAGCTCGTAGCTTGCTTAAAATGAGTTCATCACAGCACGTTCTATATATTCGCTCTCTTTGCAGGGACGCTATCGGAGTTTGGAGTTCGGCGGTCGTCGCCGCTCGGTTTGGACGGTCAAGCTCAACGCTCATAACATGTTCGATGAAATGCCTGATCCCACTTCATCCCTTCAATCAAACAAAAAAATAGAACCATTCCGTCCTTCTCCAACCAAACACCTAAAGCATTGTTCGTTTAATCCTCTCATAGAGGGATCAAGAGGGATTTGAAAGGGATTTATTCCATACCTATTATAATATAGAATTATTTCCCTCAATCCCCTCCAATCTCTCACTTAACTCGGATCAACCTGTCCAAAAACAGGGATGGTACCAACCCCTCCCAGTATATCACCAAACCAAACCCATGCCATACTCCTCTTCTTCAGCCCTTGCAGGAGCTTCTAGAGCTTACTGTTTTGCCAATTCGATAAACCTGAGTGGATGTATCGGTTGTATTTATGTGTTGAAAATTGGCAATTCTACTAGATTATATTGTTCTCGGTACAAGAGACCTACTTCTGTCACTCCACAAGCTCTTCAGCTGATTCTGGCTTGTTATAAACTCTGCCAAATATATCTTCTGCTATGTCCTCACATGCTGTACATATAGCTGTAGTACATGCGAGTGCCGTCAACGTCAATAACCTTTCCCTAAACCAAAGCCTTTTGTACACTCACACATGACCAATTTCAAGATCATGTGCAGCTAAGTCCTTTGCTTGACCTATGGACTTCGGCACCCATATTTGCTTCATTGACGAACTACCTCCCATCGACATCGCAGGCTCCTTCCTCCTAAGCCACCTAGACCGATATCTTTTATCAAAACGGTTATCCTTGGCATGTGATCTTCTTGGAGGTGTAAAATTCAATTGGCCTTGATTAATGATTTTTCTTTTGAAAAATGTTACAGTTATTAGTGCTATGAGCGAAGAATTATGCCACTTGCAATATCGTTTCTCTAAACCTTGAGTGATGGGATGACATAGTGATCGAGTAATCTAATATAATTATTCTCCGACAGGGCATAAAAATATGATCACAAGTCAAAAGTATGTTTCTTTCCATTTTGCTGATTCTTTTGCGGAGACGGCTTTAAGGCTAAGAAAATCAATGAATAATTCAAATTTGCCATCTACCCATTCAGCTGCACAATTGCTCATATTTCTGTTGCCCGATGCTTTAGAACTATTCACTATATTAGCAAGTATTTGGATACCCCCGCTAATAAGTGCAATACAACCTGGTTTTAATATTGGTTTTCACTTTAAAATCCAAATATAAACAAGATATAAAAAAATAGATAAATGCAAGTAAAAACATGTATTTGGATATTAAAATCATGAAAACCACTAAATTGTGTTGTGTTGCACTAACAGGCTATTTTAGCATGTTTTAATAGTTGTGGGATGTAAAGTGTGTGTTTTTATAATTGAGGGGGGTTTTTTAGAGAGAAAAGACCAGTTTTAGTCTCTTGGTTATTGCCTTGGTTTTATTTGGTCCATTAACTCTGAAAATCATTCACATTTCATCCCTAGGTCTAAACCATAGTGTGTTTTTGATGAAGTGGCGCCTACGTGCATGGACGAATAGTGATGACATTAATATAAACAATTACCAATAATGACCGGCTTCATCGTCGAGGGACCAAATTTGTCCCAAGGCCATATATAATCCAGGGACTAAATATGGTTTTTTTTTCAAACTCGATAATTGAGGGGTATAATACAGATTTATTTCTTATTTATATGTTTGTGATAAATAGAATGTGAAGTTGTTTTAATTAAATGGCAGGGGCTTATTGGACAATTTGGCTCTTCAAACAAGAAGACCATCGATATACTAAAGCAAGTCAATGGCATCCTCAAGCCATCGAGGTACACACACAAGGAATTGAACGTTATTCAAAAGAGGATGAAAAGACTTATTCACATACCATACGAATATAAAGAGTACGTAACATTCCATACCAAAAGTCATTTGACCTAGCACATTTATCGGGCAGTAGTAGATCAGAGAGTGTCGTCACCAGGTTTATAGGCGGATGCAGGGATGGTCCAGATGGTCCAGGCACCGTCCAAAAATATCCTAGCTCAATACAAATATATACATATGTGAAAAGAAACTTAAAAAAAGAAAAACTCCTTTATTATATTATGATGCATATTTAATCAATTTATACTTCTAACTATAACATATATAACATATATTTAGGGTATTTTAAAAAATATTTAAGTTAGGCCATCCATATAAAAATTCTGAATACGCTACTGACCAGGTTATAATTTATATGTAGAGATAACGACAATACTTGTAGAAGTAAGCAAAATGAGATGTGAAGTAAATTTTTGCCGATTTTTTATGCCACGGGTAAAGCTTACGCAACCCTAAAAAAGTTATGGCCAGTAAGGTTAAATGGCTAGGTGTAGTCGGGTAGGATACATTTTCTTTAAAGATCATGGAAAATCGTTAGCATTATATTAAGAAAAAGGCGACCCAACTATTCTTTCTATATAGTCTATATATACCTACTAAGGGGAATTAATACTCCTGTAAATCAAGAAATCAAGACATCCATAAAGCACGTCATCAACATTTTTTTTCCATAAAATCGCACTAGCACAAAGATAGCAGCTGATGGATCAAGAAGTTAAATATTATCCATCTAATTCAATCGTGGATTAATCATCCTTTCACCTCTCCACTGCGTATTTATGTGCCTAAATGAGCATTACTTTTCCAGCATATATGACCATTCTTCATATGGCTATGATTTTGTTGACGTGAAATTCGTCGATTCACACAAAAACCTGAGAGATTTGTTTAACTCTAGTGTAAGTCCTATCAAATTGTGTTTAGAGCGTGTCAGTTAGTTTGATCCTATAACTAACAAAATAAAGATATAAATGTTAGATCATAAGGTCAATCTGTCTTAGGACCGATATAGTATTGTGTGCCTGGCCGATGGCCGATGTCGACGGAGTTTCGTATTTACCGGCTTTAACCGATGGAATTTAAATATAAGAATCAAGACAACAATGCACTAACTTAGATGTAATATATTTGCAAATATTCTAACACTATTATAATCAATCTTGACTGACCAGACCTAACCAAGACAATATAAGATTGAGAGTAATAATATAGAATCTTAGAAAATATATATTTATCTTTGGATATATACCGATGTGTTTAAGAATTAAAGCTTATCAATACTCTATATGGAGGTAGACAAACTAGTATCAATTATCACAAACTAAAATATAATCTTCAGTAATTTATAATTACAAACCATAATCTTGATAGATCATACTTAACCAAGATAGTATAAGATTGAAGCTAGTAATAACAGTAACTAGCCGATTACATTAAAGTTTATGAATAAACTGATATAATCTCCAATAATTTGTAATTGCTAACCACAATCTTGACATATCAGACTTAACCGAGAAAGTATAAGATTGAAGCTAGTAATAATAGTAACTAGCTGATTATATTACAGTTTGTGAATAAACTGATATAGTAAGTTAAATTATGATAAACAGATAACTTATCGGCTGAAACTTCGATAAAACAATGAATAGCACTTATCGGCTTGAGTAAATATAACTAACAGATTATAACCTAGAAAATTAGACTTAACCAAGACAGTTCGAGATTGATAATGAGTTGGGTAGATTTAAACTAACCAATTGATGTTTTTCAAGGTGATTGATATATTAGATCTAACTAAGAAAGTGAGAGCAATTAAAGAAACAGCCGATACATCAGGTATCAACCGACTAAAAGCTCAATTAGTATATAGGACCTAACCGAAAAGTACTAATTTCGCTAATACAAGCGAAGTTGATGAGACTTACTTTCTTGTCGATGATCGAACTTAATCGATGCAGCCCAAACTTAAAAACAAAATATCGTCAAAACTAAAACTAGGGTGGCGATGCGTCGAAAGTGGTGTATTGAACTGTTGTTGTTTACAAAATACCTTGGGCATACAATTTATACCATCAGGTAAAAACAAGTCCAACTCAGACACGATTCCTATCGGCTAAACCAAACGAGTCCATCGACTCAGGATCCTATCTATAGAAATAGAAAGTAAAGCAAACCTTTCTTATTATGGAAGTTAATATAAAATCTAGATAAACTTGCCAACCAAATCTTCTATAATCATGGCATGAATTTCATCTCCGACCTGGTCTTGACTAACAAAAATTTCCTAATTTTGCCGTTAACACATGCCCTTATTTCCGGAGTATGGATAGACATGCTTCGGAATTCCTTTGTACGGTCCTTTAAGCTTTACCGGCCCATTAGGTCATCGGCCCATTTTCACTGCCAAAGTTTTCTAGGCACCCTGTGGTATAAAAAGCCTTGGTCTCCGCTGGCAATCATCACACCCACAACGTTTCCTTTGTTCTCCACGCCGGTAGACTCAAACTCTCTCTCCTCTTCGCCGGCGACTCCACCAAGCAATCTTCCCACCAGAAAAACCCCTTCGTTGCATCAAATGGCCACTACTTTCGACATCTCGATGGTAAGAACTCTCGCAACCCTTTTTTCTCACCTTTTTTCTACATTATGTAACTCTAAACCTAGATTCTCCAATCCCGTGTTCTTTGTGTTCTTCATCTTTAATATTCACTTTTACTATAGCACCTGAGAAACCAAATAGTACCTATGCTTGATCAACCACCCTTTTATTACTTGGGACCGATGGGTGATGAAGACCCAATTGAGTTTATCAACGCCGAAACTAACAGGATCCCTTTTAAGTAATCAAACCCTAATATCGCAGACTGGCATCTCAGCTTCAGATCTTGGCCTTCAAAAGTATCAGGCTAAATAAATTGGTATCGTAGGATGTTGCCTCCTAAGTATCAATTTTAGTACGATATCGGTGTAGCTCAATGTCTTGAACCTTCTTTAATTGAGATGGAAAAGGATGAATCCCTCATTGCATTGGCTAGCTATTTTTGGTCTAACACCATATGCTTTCCTCTTCAACCATGGGCCGATGACACCAACATTGATGGATGTGATTATGCTTACTGGCCTAGATTTATCGTCATTAGCCAACTTCATTAGTATGAGAATAAAGTGCTCCCATAAGTTAGACACCAAGGCTATAGGAGGTTGATCAGGTTATATTGCCAAGCATGCCAAAACAGGTCTAATCTCCCATTGGGAACATGTGGCTTTTCTTAACATGTGGTTGAAGAAATTTGTCTTCGGCGGATCAACCTTGGGATCGACAGCAAACATGCAACACATAGCCAAAGCCCTTGCCGATGGAAAAATAATGCCTTTAGACAAGTATCTCTTGGGCGCCACTTATCATCTACTCCACACTGAAGCTGTTGGTCGGCCAACCCGTTGGTCATATTGACGGCCCATGGTGGTTCATCCAAATATGGTTAAAGCTTTATATTGTTGAAGTAGCAGGAATGCCTCCTCTTAATGAATCGAACTTCCGACTAGTTATGCAGAAGATGACGATGCTACCCGTCGCCGATGCATGTCTTTAGAAGAAGCAGCATCGGATTATCCCGGTAGCAAGCTAACACCTGATGTCATCAAATTTTGATTTGATCTCTTCTACCATGGCTTTCCCAAGGATACCAGAGTGTGGTATGCCTATGAAGACATCGATACCTCCGAGCTCCCTTCCAATTGCAACCCTAGCACCATAAACTCCAATGAACAAGTTAGGGAAATCTTTGTATCGCCTATTTCTCCTTCCTCCTTCCGGTTGGCATATCAGCTACACGCACTTCTCGTGTTTCATATGAATTCTAACATCCATCAGTCACAACACGTCAACTGGGTTTTGGCCAAATCCCTATCGGCCTTTACATCATCAACAAGATCCAAACCAGAGGTCCAGTATCAAATGCCCTTGAATTTGACCGTTTAATGTTGATCAAAGGACCACTCCTTGGTGTCCTTAACGACTTTGATAGCCACTCATCGGCTATCGACTATGGTCCCGATGGTGGGGTGAATGGAAATAACACCTCTTCAATCTTTCTATATCCATCTTCCTATCCTCACATGATCCCATGTTTGCAACCGATATCAAGGTATATTCTTTGTAATCCTTGCATATTTTATTTCTCACAACTCACCAATCCTTTGTTTAGGCTACCGACACCGATCCACCGACCATCAGCATCAGCGGTCTCCCAATCGATTATGCTCCTGCATCGATATCCCTCGGTTCTAGTGCCAGGGGCATCCCACTTTCCCCATGTGGTCGTACTATTTTATGTTTGAATGAATTTCCCAAAAGAATCGGTCCTTATGGATGATGCGTAGCCAAACCACCAAGGTACTGACTCCCGCACCATCAAGTTTTATAAACCATTTTATTTTATAGCCAAACCGACATCTCGTCGGGTTTTTAAATGAGTAATATTAAATGTCCAAATTGTTCCCATACGACAGTACAACCGTAACCTATAGGTAATCTACTTCTGCATTGGTGAATACCGACGAATATATGGTGGAGTTACAAAGGAAGGGGGTTTCCAAATCCTATATAATAAAAGTGCAACTAATAGGAATGTCTGACGATTCGTACTCGTCCCGTGGCCAAACAGTGCATCCTAAAGAATGCAATTTGGCAAAAAAATAATTAATTAAAATACAAGTGCAAGAAGTGGTAAAGGAGGCCTGCCTCGATCCACGACCATTATCGGAACTTCAAACTCCTGCATGAACCCTCCGTCGATCTCGGGCTCTACACGCAAGAAAACAAACAATCCATAAAACCATGACTAGAAAGTTGATAAACACATAAAATAAAGAGCCATTGTGTAGAGGAAAATTTTAGAAAGATTTTGGGACTTGAATGATGTGAGTTACAGATAAAAAGATATGAATTTTTTAGTTTGCAGGATTTTTCGTGGGACGGATAAATTGAGAAGGAATATTCTAGAGAATATTCCAGTGGGTCCAGATGTTAGGGTCAAAAGTGGCGTGGGGTTCACGCGGGTCCCACTTTCTTTTTCTCTCTTTTTTCCCTCTCTCTTCCCTTCTTGTTTGCTCTCTCTCCTTCTTATCCTCTCTCAAGTGCGCACTGAGCGATGGCGGGGGAGCAGCGGCTGGTCGGCAGTGTGCGGGCGATGGCTGGGAACGCACGCGAGGAGAGGGCGTCGGTAGAGCACCGCGGTGGGACGACTTGGTGCGCGGACAGGGGTGGTGTCGGCGCGCTTGGACGACGTTGGGGCGACAGGCGATGGGGCGGCGGCTCGGCGCGCATGAGGGGAGGGCGCCAGGGCGGCGGTGTGCGGTGGCCGGGGCGACGACGCGTGGCAGGGAAGGCGTCGGCGCCGGGCAGGGAGAGGAGGGAAGCTAGCCACCCACTGCTCGATGGACTCTGCGGCTTCAACGGCTTACTTTCGTAGTGGCGAAAATGGAGTGGGGGCTCAGCGAGGGATTAAGGCTAAGCTTCCGAAACCTTTTATACTATCCTTGTGCTTCGCAGAAAAGAGCCTGACAACGAGTAACACTTTGGTGCATGCCTCTCCTCCCTCACAGCTTTTCTAACTCTACCTGCTTTGCTCAGTTGGAGATACGAAGCGGTGCCTACTTTGCCCGACGAAGAATACAGAGGAAAAAATAATTAATAAAAGGATGCATGTAGAGGAAGCCATGAATAAAACAAAACGCCGGAGCCTGGCAGGGAAAATTAAAAAAAGGGTGCATGCCTCAGTCCCATCAAATAGGAGCGTTGACTCCCTTGAGACGTGTCATTGTTGCTCCAGTAGAACTGACACCGGTACCAACTTCAGCAAACACTTAGCATGTTGTATGTGGTTATGATCTGCAAAGCAATGCCTCTTAAGAAGAGTCGTCGACAAGATCATCATCACAACTTGATTTGATAAAGTAGATCCAAGGTTTCATCTGGATTGCCTTTGAGGATGAAGGAGATAGGACACCCATGATGACGCCTTTGAGAAGGTGAAAGATGCTCATAGAGCATACCTGTAGTTGGCACTAGGCAAAGCTACCTTTCAATTTCAGACTTATCACCCCAATCTCACACAACCCCATGTTAGAAAGCCTTAAATAATTGTAAAAATGCTTCCAATAGGGCTGCCAGGATGCCATAAAGCTCCCCTTGAACCTGATTTAGATGGTGTTTGGTTCCCAGGGGCTAATATTAGTCTTTGTCACATCAAATATTTAGATGCTATTTTGCAGTATTAAATATAGACTATTTATAAAACTCATTCATAATCGGTGGCTAATTGACGAGACGAATCTAATGAGCCTAATTACGCCATGATTCGACGATGTGATGCTACAATAAACATTTGCTAATCATGGATTAATTAGGCTTAATAAATTCGTCTCGTGAATTAGCCATCGATTCTGCAATTATTTTTATAATTAGTTCATGTTTAGTTCTTCAAATTGACATCCAAACATTCGATGTGACACAGACTAATATTAGTCCCATGGAACCAAACAGCCCCTTAGAGACAGATCCGACAAGGAGATGAGCTGCAACTGTTGCTAGGGTCTGAGCAACATTGGCCTCTGCTTTTGTGCCTACAACATCCACATGAGCCTCAACCAACACCACCTCCTCCGCACTACAACATACGACAACTGCTCCTCTGCTGACACACCTAGCACCTACCCGGCTCACGTAGACCATGTGGTCACCCAAGCAAGCACTACCTCCAATCGGCAATGCTTAGGTACACCACGGGCACCGTGTTGCTTGGTCGGAGCCGCATCAAGTCAAAGCTTAGGTGATTGCAAGTCCACCTCCTTGCCATTGCTCCACACAACTACTTCATCGTTTGCTAGCCTTTGTTGTTGACCAACCCGCATGTTAGACCCAACAATGGAGTTAGCTTAGGACGATTGGAGATGTGGGCAATGGTGACTCTGCTGGCGCCAACCTAGGATGGCCACCTCTAGTGGGCAAAGGCTAGATCTGAAAGAAAAAAGAAGGATAAAGAAGAAGAAAGGGAAAAAGAAAGAGGAGGAGGAGAAGGAGCAAGGGGAGGTGATCCTGACGCTACCAGAAGCAACAACAACTGGTTGATGAGGGAGGGCTAGAGGGACGTGAGCGAGTTGCCTCCCCGGTCGCCAAAGGTTGTGGGTCACCAAAGGAAGCAACATAGGAGTTACAGGGTCTCAGTAGTCCAACCCCTTTGTTACAGGAGTTACAACATGTCGTCGTGTTCCACTTGTTTGACACAATGCTTGACTAGACACCTTTGCAATGCTGTCAGCAACTTCCTTGTTCATGCCAAACCTGTTACGACACCAGATTATGTCTCTGTATTCATAGTCCATGGCATGGTCGACATTTAGTGAAGGCAAGGGAGTAAAGGAGCTAAAGAAGCGATACAACAATCAATCCAATGGAGAAGATTGCTAAAGTTGAGCCGGATGATAGACGATGCTTGCCTTGCAAGCCAGATGATGTTGAGGATATAAGATCCGAGGTTGAGACAGAATGTGGTGAGTGATTTCTAGGCCTCTTCTTCCAACGAATACTCTTTGGGAGATTAGGGATGAGCAAATTTCAGGAGGGAAAGATTTAGTATTTCACCAAATGAAAAAAATGAAAACCCATAAATAGAGGAAGAGTTGAACGGTAGGGGTAAAATGGAAACCCAAGAAAATTTGAGTGATATCAAAGTGTAATGTCAGATTTCACTGTAGTAAAATTAAAGAGTCCATATTTTGTGGTATGAAACCAATATTCGTTTCTTTTCTGCCTATAAACACTTGCTAGCAGCAACACACTCCTTTCTTCTTTCTTTTTTGTTCTTTCCTCCTACTAGGGCCAGGCGATTAGTGTTAATGTGAGAAAGCCTTAACTGACTAGTATTAATGCAAGGGAATCAAGCATAACTGTTTTTTCTTCCCAAAGATAACAACTAATAATGTTTTTTTATACGCCTGGCAATCTACTAATACAAAACACAATATAGGTCCCGCTATTTAAAGCCTAGGGTGTTACCAAAACCCACATTATAATGTAGGGCTGGGCAATCGGTTTTAACCGAAAGTTCGGTTTGGTTTTTTCCCCTACGCAAAGTTCGGTTTGGCACGAATGAAAAACCGATCGGTTTTCCTAAATACTAGAAACCGCATACTTCGGGTTCGGTTTTTTCGGTTTGGTTTTTGGTTTTTACCCAAAAAACCGATGAAAGGAGCGGTGGCCACAGAGTGCCGCAGCGACGGGGCCGGGCTAGAGCATAGGCGGCGCGACGACGGTGGAGCAGCGGCGGGCGGGCGGGGGCGGGGCGGCGGGGCCGGGGGCGGGCGAGGCGGCACGACGGCGGCCGGGCGAAGAGGCGGCGCGCGCGCGGCGCGGCGATGGTGCGCAGCGCGGGTCGGGCGGGGAGGAGGTGGCGCGACACGCCGGGCGGGCGGAGGCGGCGCGGCGTGGCGCGCTAGGGGCGGGGCCACGGGGCGGCGGCGCGGCGGCGGGCGGGCGGGCGGAGGCGGCGCCCGCCGCCACCGTGGCTAGGGTTTCACCCACGCGCCCGCGCGCCTCCGCGCCCCTGCCCCCGCATGCGCGCCGTCGCAGAGGAGGAGCTAGGGTTTCGCCTCATTTTGAATCGTTCGGTTTTTTGGTGATTCGGTTCTCAGCCAATAAAAATCAAAACCGAACCGAATTACTCGGTTTATGCAATATCACAAACCGAAACCAAAACCAAAAACCAAAAACCACAAAGTTCGGTTTGGTTTCGGTGCGGTTTGGTCTTTTTTTGGTTTTTGTTTTAAAAGTGCCCACCCCTATTATAATGACAAACAGTTACGAGGTATAAATTCCCTCTTTGACTATAAATACCTCCCTGGAAGTAGTCAACATGTCAGTTTCCTCACGGCTGTTACTGAATATAGTGCCCATAATCATGACCATAAATCACCTCCAGAAGTAGTAACATATATCCATCTTGCTCTCACATTCACAAGCCATTCAGTTTATAGTATTTACAACTGAAAGTCTAGAATTTAAATACGGGATCTATTAGAATTTAGCACCTGGATTTAGCAGCATTTACATTTGGTGACACAAAACAATGGGAAAAAACGAGTGGTCTGAGCTAAACCATGATTTGGGGATGGGTTGGAGGAGTAGGAAGAGGTCGAGGCACCATTGTGGAGAGGTTCAAGGATGGTCGTTGGCTGTGCTTGACGTGGAATATAGGACACTGTTGCAAGCGTTTGTTGAGCTGGAGATGAGGGGAGAGGGGGAGTTTACTGGTTGACTTGAGGGCCAATAGTACAAAGTGAAAGATTTAGTAACAAAACCTAGTCAAGAGTGAAAATATCTGCTAACCTAGTCAAGTGTGTTTTGTACATGAAAATTGGTAAATCTAGCAAAATGTGTAATCCACTCGATAAAAACTAGCTATTGGTTGTTACCGGCAGTTCCACTGGCTGATTAGGAAGGATGCACCACGATTGATAAGCCAAATCCTTGAGATTTGGTGGTATTGCCATGGATGCGAGCATTTTTTTTCGACTAGGGCTTGGGTGGTGGGGTAGGAGGATGAGGCGAGAGGCGTGTGTGCAGGGGAGGGAAGAGGGGAGCGTTGCACCATAGAGCAAGGGATGAACTGTCATGGCTAGAAAATAGGAATGTAGAACAGAATGGATTTTAAGTTTTCTATACTTGTTTGTAATTATTAACTGTTGTGAGGGTCTATTCATAGTTGTGGGTGGCTCATTTACGAATTATAATTGGAGATCCATTTACAGTTGTAGGATCGATTTACCGCCGTAGTATATTCATTCACAGATTCTGGGAGGTGGCTATGTTCTACCATCACCATGGGCACTGTATAGTATAATAAGCATATAGCAAGCAATCTACCAAGAATAAATTTTAATGCCATAATCTGATAAGTAGAAAAAAGTGGTCAATCTGGCTAGTATCATTTTTCAGGATGACTCTCCTTCTTGGGCCTCCATCATCAGGAAAGAGCACACTTATGCGTGCGCTTACTGGGAAGCTTGATAAAAACCTCAAGGTTCTATTTGAATCTAGTCATCACATGCAATGCTGCGATTATACTGTTTATTATGCATTATTGCCACGTTCTTATTCATTCTATCACAATCTAGGTCTCTGGTAATATCACCTATTGTGGACATAAATTTTCTGAGTTCTGTCCAGAGAGGACAAGTGCCTATGTTAGTCAATATGATCTTCATAATGCAGAGATGACCGTAAGAGAGACATTAGATTTCTCTAGGCGGTGCTTAGGCATTGGTTCAAGATACGACATGCTCATAGAAATATCTAGAAGGGAGCACAATGCAGGCATTAAGCCTGACCCTGAGATCGATGCTTTCATGAAAGCTACTGCGATGCAAGGACAAGAGACTAATATCATAACAGATGTTGTTCTCAAGGTGATATTATTGTCATATTGTTGCACAAAATTTACTAGCAGTGAAATAAAAAAATAAATGTTCATTGGACATTGTTAGGTGCTTGGGTTGGACATTTGTGCTGATACTATTGTTGGTGATGAGATGACTAGAGGAATTTCTGGTGGGCAAATGAAGCGTGTGACGACAGGTATGAATGTAAAAGCTAGTAACTAGACACACTTATATAGAATATGCTAGAGTTTCTAATTCATTTTTGAAAACTATAGATCATTTGTTATGTTAAAAACTCTAAAAACTGAATATCTATTGTTTACAATTAGTATTTTTGTTGGTGGCAGGGGAAATGTTAATAGGACCAGCCAGGGCTTTGCTTATGGATGAGATATCCACTGGCCTGGATAGCTCTAGCACATTTCATATTGTAAAATTTATTAGGCATCTGGTCCATATAATGAATGAAACCGTGCTAATCTCCCTCCTCCAGCCACCACCAGAGACATATAATCTCTTCGATGACATAGTTCTACTATCAGAAGGATACATAGTCTATCATGGGCCTCGTGAGAATATCTTAGAATTTTTTGAAGCTTCTGGCTTTCGGTGCCCTCAAAGGAAAGAAGTGGCTGACTTCCTACAAGAGGTCACTTCCAAGAAGGACCAGCAACAATATTGGTTCCTCGACCAGAAGCCATATCGCTATGTGTCTGTCCTAGAGTTTGCAGAACGTTTCAAGTCATTTCATATTAGTCAACAGATGCAAAGGGAGCTACATATTCCTTTTGAAAAATCCAAAACCCATCCTGCCGCACTAACAAGAATGGAAAATGCATTATCCAATTGGGAGTTGCTAAAGGTTGTGATGTCTAGAGAGAAGTTATTGATGAAGCGCAACTCTTTTCTTTACATATTCAAGGTCATCCAGTTGATCATTCTTGCTTTCATTTGTATGACTATGTTTCTTGGAAAAAAGATGCCCCATGGGCGGTTTTCTGATGGTACTAAATTTCTTGGGGTATTGACGTACAATCTTATGACAATCATGTTCAATGGTCGTTCTGAGATAAACATGACAGTAAAGAGGCTTCATGTGTTCTACAAGCATAGAGATTTCTTATTCTTCCCTGCATGGACCTTTGGGCTTGCAAACATACTAATAAAAATTCCTATATCTATTGTGGAAGCTGCAGTCTGGATTGTCATCACGTATTATGTCATGGGATTTGCACCCGCTGCAGGAAGGTACCCAAAATCGTTCAATAAACCTCAAGTAGTTTATTTTTATTTTTAATGCCATGAATTGTAGGAGCTTACCAAGTTATCTATTGATTTCAGGTTCTTTTGTCAGTTTCTAGCTTTCTTTGCTACTCACCTAATGGCAATGGCTCTGTTTCGATTTCTTGGTGCTATTTTGAAAACTATGGTTGTGGCTATTACATTTGGGATGTTTGTGATGCTTATTTTCTTTGTCTTTGGTGGATTTGTGATACGTAAAAGTATGTAAACAACTAACATCTTACATTCAATTCTATTTCAATTGTCGTGAGTAATCACATAATTGCACTTGTCATTTAATTTGCATGGGTAATATTGATCTTTCTCACTTATTTGATTTTAATGTGGACAGATGACATTAAACCATGGTGGATTTGGTGTTACTGGGCATCTCCTATTATGTATAGCCAAAATGCAATATCTGTCAATGAATTTTCGGCCAGTAGGTGGGCCATTGTAAGTTTTTATTAGCATTTTTTCCTTATCTCTAATACATAGTAAGGCAACCATAACCTTAGAAATATGGCAGCATTTCAACTAATGTGCAAGCTTTTTTTTAATCTACAGCCAAACAATGACACCGCCATTGATGCAAAAACAGTAGGCGAGGCTATTCTTAAGTCAAATGGATTGTTCACTGGAGAGTGGGGATTTTGGCTATCGATTGGAATCCTAGTAGGATTCATTGTTTTGTTCAACACCTTGTACATCTTGGCACTTACATACTTAAGTCGTAAGCACCACCATTTCTTCATCATGTTGATTATTTTGTTTCTTTCTTTGATAAGGCACTTATACTTCAAATACTTTGCTTCTCCCAGCTATTAGAAGTGCAAACACACTAGTTCTTGATGAACACAATGAAAATGAGTTGTACATGAAAACAAGAAATGAAGAGCATATGTCCTACATTGTATACAATGATGGATCACTCATCACATCCACCACAAGATCATCAACATCCATGAGTAAGATCATTTTCATCTATATTATAATAATACGATTATGTAGCACCTTTCATGTAATGATATTACATGTCAAGTTGTTGATAACTAATTTTATACATTAGTAAATATCCGTACTTGTTTCATCAGGTGCTAACGGGGCAAGAAACAGGCCAACCCAGTCACAATTTGTCTTGCCTTTCCAACCCCTATCACTTTGTTTTAACCATCTGAACTATTATGTGGACATACCCTTAGTAAGCCTACCTTACCCTTTTCATATATTATGCTTGAATATAAGTTTTGAGTTGAATGACAAATTATAAGTACATGTTATGCAAAAAAGGATGTATAGTTACATGTGTTGTCTCGTGTCATCTAGGAAATGAAGCAACAAGGTCAACTCACAGAGAGTCGTCTCCAACTGCTCTCTGATATTAGTGGCGCTTTTAGGCCAGGTGTTCTGACAGCATTAGTTGGTGTGAGTGGAGCTGGAAAGACCACTTTGATGGATGTCCTAGCAGGGAGGAAAACTAGTGGAACAATTGAAGGAAGCATAACCCTCTCTGGTTACCCCAAGAAGCAAGAAACATTTGCCCGCATTAGCGGCTACTGTGAACAAGCTGATATTCATTCGCCAAATGTTACTGTATATGAATCTATTCTCTACTCTGCTTGGTTGCGTCTTTCCTCAGATATTGATAGCAATACAAGAAAGGTTTTTCCTAAGGCACATTTCTCACTTAATATGCATTTATATGAAGATTTAAAACTTCCAACATGCTTCTGATCAAATAAAAAAATTTAAACCATTTAGATGTTTGTAGAGGAAGTCATGGCCCTTGTAGAGCTTGATGTGTTGTGCAATGCTATGGTTGGTCTCCCTGGAGTTAGCGGGTTATCGACTGAACAAAGAAAGCGATTGACAATTGCCGTGGAGCTGGTAGTAAATCCATCAATCATCTTTATGGATGAGCCTACTTCTGGTCTTGATGCTAGAGCTGCTGCAATTGTCATGCGAACCGTGAGAAATACTGTCAACACTGGGCGTACTGTGGTCTGCACGATCCATCAGCCAAGCATTGATATTTTTGAATCTTTTGATGAGGTCTCTCTCTCTCACACACATAGACATGCACTATCTCTATGTTTGTTGGTTATGTTATGTGTGTGCCATTATTCATGGATACGTGGACCATTCATGTGTGAATTGTTTTAGCTCTTTTAGTTCCACAAAAGCTATTAACTCAAAATTGGTTCTTTAACCCAGCTTTTGCTTTTGAAAAGAGGAGGGCGAGTTATTTATGCTGGTGAACTTGGTGACCACTCTCATAAACTAGTTGAATATTTTGAGGTCAGTTCTGTTTTGCTTACATATTTCTTATAGATTTCACAAAGATTATCATTGTTTTGCTTTTTTATGAAGTTGAATGCACACTTTGGTTAATACTTCATTGTTTTGCTTTTTTATGAAGTTGAATGCACACTTTGGTTAATACTATGGCTTGTGAGCTATGAAAAGTCAACAAACATAGACATGGTTCAACTCCATTTAGGCGCAACAAATTATATATTTTATCGCATAGGGCACTTTTACTATGCAGGCAATTCCGGGTGTTCCAAGCATTATAGAAGGGCATAATCCTGCAACGTGGATGCTAGAAGTTAGCTCCACTGTAGCTGAAGTTTGCATGAACATAGATTTTGCTGAAATTTATGCCAATTCCCTGCTTTATAGGTAAGCATACTCACTTGTTGAAACTCTATTTGACAACATTATGTATTACTGACTTTTGTTTAGAAAAAAATGTTTATGAATTCTAAACCACGAAAAAATGTAGTCATTTGTATGGCTCATACTAAGTTCACCTTTTCTAAATATGCCAGAAAAAACCAAGAACTTATTAAGGAGTTGAGCGTTCCCCCACCAGGCTTCCAAGATCTCTTATTTGCTGCAAAATATTCTCAAAGTTTCTACATCCAATGTGTTGTGAACTTTTGGAAGCAGTATAAGTCTTACTGGAAGAATCCACCTTACAATGGCATGCGCTATCTTATAACATTTCTCTATGGCCTTTTCTTTGGCACGGTATTTTGGCAAAAAGGAACAAAGTTGTAAGTTATAGTTAAAGTTGATGCTCTAGTCAAAATTAGTGTTGATGGTTCAATACTATGTTAGATTCTTGGTTGGGCCTAAAGTGTGTTTTATATGTGGTATACATAGAGACTCACAACAAGATTTGTACAATTTACTCGGAGCCACTTATGCTTCAGTCTTCTTCATTGGGGCTACTAACTGCATGACAGTTCAGCCTGTTGTGTCAATTGAACGAGCAGTTTTCTATCGTGAAAGCGCAGCGGGGATGTACTCTCCATTGTCCTATGCATTTGCTCAGGTAACATCACTTTCTTGTTTATATTAGTCTATCATTTTGAGTGAAATATGACTATTTTGTTTGTGTTAAGAACATTCTAAATATAAAGGGACATCAATGCCGTGGTGCTCCAAGATGTTGAAGAACTATTAAAATAAAAGGCGATTAGAGAACTAGATATTCTTGCAATAAATGTAAGCTGCTATGATAACTTCAAAATAGTATTAGCAAAGACTAGTCACTAGTGTTATAATTCTAGTTCCTTTTCTAATCTAAAGTTGATACACATAGCATTCTAATCTAGTGAATAATAGTTCTCTCTAATTTGAGGACAACATTCTATTTTACATTCTCTTGGAAAAGGTCTGCTTAACATTCTAAATGTAGAGAAATGGTTATATCTTTTCTAAGCTCACTATATCCATCCATTCACAAGACTATGGGACATTTTATTTTTACTTTTAAGAGAATGCAAAATCCATGTGAATCACACAAGCTCAAGAAAGAGCAGCAGCAGAGCCAACCATTATTTCTGGTTTAGTAGTTGATTTTATATGGTTGATCTACACAGGTAAGCATGGAGTTCATTTACAACAGCATACAAGGGATTTTGTACACTCTCATCGTCTATGCGATGATTGGATATGATTGGAAAGTTGGCAAATTCTTTTATTTTCTATTCTTCATTGTTTCAAACTTCAACTACTTCACATTTTTTGGCATGATGGTCGTGGCATGCACCCCCTCTGCATTGCTTGCGAACGTCTCGTAACCTTTGCACTCCCTCTTTGGAACTTGTTTGGTGGATTCCTTATTGTAAGGAAGGTAAAGCAAGCAACTTTTTTTGTTATTTTTGTGCTTATTTAGTGTATCTAGGTTCATTAAAAAACATGATGCATGTGTTGCAGGAGATACCAGTTTGGTGGAGGTGGTACTACTGGGCAAACCCTGTGTCTTGGACATTCTATGGTGTCATTGCATCACAGTTTGGAGGGAATGGTGGATCACTTTCAGTTCCTAGTGGGAGCCCTATAGCAATGAAGCAATTTTTGGATGATAATCTCAGCATCCGACATGACTTCCTAGGATATGTTATACTTGCCCATTTTGGCTTTATGGTCGCCTTTGTTATCATGTTTGGCTATTCCCTAAAGTTTCTCAACTTTCAAAAACGTTAGCAAGCGATGGCACAACACAGACATCACTCTCTTTGTCCATCAAAACATCCTAGAGATAACGATCTACTGAATGCTACCTACGGGCTATACAAATTGCATGACAATCAATGAATGTACCAAGTATATCATTGGTACATTGTTGTAATTTTGATATCTTTTTTTCTACTTTATAGATCGGTACAAATGTGCATCACACTTTGTAATTGTTTGGGGAAACTGGAGACTTATTTTTTCGTGGAAGGATCTTTAAACTTTTGGAAGAGTTGCAACTGCTAGGAGTTTCTCCAATCAGAACCTAAGTTTCTCATTGTTATCTTTCATTTTTTTTCAAAAGTTCATTAAAGATCATTCAGAGGTTAAGAGATTAGGTCTATTCGATGGCAAATTGAGCGTAATCAGTTAGATAGGGTCATGGTGGAATCTTTCACTTGGGTTTTAAGTCATGAACTTAAGAGCATCTCCAACAGGTATTGTAGATCTTTATTAATCCCAATAATAAATAATATTACATAAAAATTAGCCTTCAACAAATCTTCTATAGGCCTTTTTATTTTTTTCTAATCCTTCATTTCGATTTTCTCGCTGATTTCTTGTAGTCAACCGCGCAGAGTCGCTATCCTCCTCGCGTGCGCTTTTTTCCTTTCTCCCGTGCCGATTTTCCCTACCCCCGTGCCTCCACGCCCTCAGTCACCGCCTGCACTCCTTCCCCCACCACCTCCACGCCTTCCCCCACCGCCACGCCATCCCATGCCGCAGCCGCCGCCTCCACTCCTTGCCCCGCCGCGATGCCATCCCCCGCCGCTGTCGCCTCCACACCTTCCCCCACCGCGACGCCATCCCCCGCTGCCGTCGCTGCCACGCACCGCGAGAGGAGGTAACTCACCGCGAGAGGACTCAAAAACCCTCGCCCCCACTATGCACCGCAGAGGAGGAAGGTGAGCACAGCTGATCTGATCCCCATCTTCCCCGTCCATCCCCCGCCGCCACCGTCGCCACGCCATCCCCCGTCACCGCCACTCGCACGCCATCCGCGCCGCCGCCACCTCCATGCCCTCTGCCGCTGCTGTGACGAGGTTGCTGCTGCTGTAGATCCACCTTGCTCTCTCATCGATCTGGATGCCCGACCTCCGTCCTCCTCGCTTTCTTGCTGACGAGCTCACCATCGCCGCCACGCCTTCCCCCATCGCCGTTTAACCCCACATGGCACCTTCGATAGCCCCAAGAGCAGCAGCAAGACCCCTGGCGCTGGCGGCCTCAAGACACGCAGTGCCCGCCACCCCAAGACCCACGGCGGCCTTCAACCCAACACTGACGTTGCCCTTCACCTCTAGACCGATGGTGCCCTTTGTAGGTTCTCAGCCTCTGCCCCACATGGCTCCACCTCCACCGTTCTCCACCACTCCTTGCCATGCGACGATTCCTGCAGGTACAACCTTGGCTCCACCTCCACCGTTCTTCACCAGCATGGTTGACGGCTTCAACCTCGGCTCCCAAGAAGCCTCCTGGGTTGGGGGAAATGGAACCAGCTACTCCCAGGAAGATTCAGTGATCAGCAACAACGATATGTTTGGTAATTCGATTCATGAGAATCTTTAAATGTTGTTTGACAACAATTTCATCATTTAATGTACTATTGTGACATGCTAGAATGAGTGGGTTCTAGCTAAAATTGTATGTCTTGCTGTGATGGTTAACCTATCATACAATGAAACTATAGAAGACCACCATGTCATTTCTGAACACTGTGAAGCCTAATAGCAGAAATAGTGACATTTCCCTTAGGACCTAACTGTTATCTACAACATTTGGTCAAATGCAATTTTATATGGTGAATGGTTAGAGAGTGTTCCATTGCATCATTTCTTCTCTGCTTATAGGGTGGCAGCTGGTTGCTTGATCATGGTTCATGCTTGATCTTGCATATTTTCTGTGCCTTTTGTGCTGATGAAAATTCATAGCTTCTCCTTTGAGACGACCAAAAGAAAATAGTTAAGGTAATTTCGGGTACCACCAGTTTTATCCCATGATATTTTGGACAAACATACATTGTTTGATGGAGAAGGAACTCCAGAAGTACTGTATGTTTCCGATGGTCATTCATCCAAGAAAGTGTGAACAGGTTCTGTAGATGCCTAAGCCAGATTGAGAGAAGAAACCAAAGCGGGGTAACTGAACAGGACAAAGTTTGTTTATAGTATCAACTTCAACTTACAGCTCTTTGGTTGTGACATTCCCATTTTTGTTTTTAACCATATGAAATTTTTAAACAGACTATGCAAGAACGCACAATGTACAAGGCGGAAGATAATAAGAACAAGGCGTTCATGCTTCTACATTGCTAGAATCTCCTTCGTCACCCACCAAAAATGATGTGACAGGAATGATAATGGGGGGAGATCAAAAATAGCAACAAGAAGCAGAAGAGCATATGGTACAATAACTCCTACAGATCATTTGCCTACTCATGATACTCCTACAAATGCAATAGATCTATCTTCTCCAGAGTACAATACTAAAAGGCCTTGAGGCAAGAAGTATGAGAAAAACAAGTTGAAACAAGGAAAATGTACGCAAACCGTGGATAGATATTGGGAGAAGAAGGACGAGTCTGATTCGAAGAAACAAGAGATAAAGGAGGGTAGGATCCAAGAATTCTTTATCATGATCAATTACGTGATGACCTATAACAGAACCACCATGCTTTCGAATTTCATCGTCATCTTCAAATACATCACACATCAGAAAATTCATATTATCATCCGATGATGATGAATTCAACAACTCTTCAAAGAAAAATTGACTGTTGTTTATCATATACCTCATGATAGCATGCAAGATGGGCTACCTACAAACATAAATTAAATTAAAAACAATTATTAATACGATGAGGCAGATGAAAAATGAATCCCAAAATTTGACAACGGCAGCGCGTACGCGTACTGTTGCCAGCGTCGACTGGTTGAGGCAGCGCGGAGGACAACGGCAGATGACCAGGCAGCACAGATGAGAAAATTCAATCAGTCGGCACCTCAATTCAATCAGCTGGCGCTAGCTCTGATGCAACAGAAATATGTGTTATATTTGGGAACCCTAAACATTTGTTGCCTTGTGACAGCTATGGCGGCGGCTGATTGATTTGTGTCCTTGTGTCAGATTATAGGCAGATTGATTTGTGTCCTTGTGTCAGATTATAGACAAAGATTTGTCGACGGCTAATTCAGCTCTATATATGGCGCCGGTATTAAAAGGCTAACCCAGCGCCTTGTTTTTGGGATGATGCTGACCCGGTTGGCCCAACAGTTGACTCAAAATTAATGTTAATCTATAATTTAAATTATAATTTAAATTATCGAGATCAATACTTTTATGACAAGGGACTAATCTTTAGTCTCCGACTAAAGCTTCAAATAGACCCTTAGGTGGTGTCAAATTTTTATTTTAGATTGATTTTTTTACGGGCGAATCGTGTCGTGCCCCATGGACAAGTCGCTGTGCTACCTCGGCGGGGAGACTCGGATCGTGGCCGTCAAGTGGAACGCGTCGCCGCGAACGTCCACATGTCGAGCGAATCCACCTCTTCCTCTTCCCGGCCAAGCCCAAGTCCTTCTCCTCCCTTGGCTCCCTCCTCGGCGACTTTTCCAAGTCCATGTCCTGGTTTGTCAACACCCTCAACAACGCCATCTCCGGCTTGCGTGATGGCATCCCGCGCAGGATCTCCACCGACTCCGCGGCGGCGCGGGGCGTAGGGCGCGGGGTGGCGCGAGGCATAGGTGAGGATTTTTTCCGTCGAGGGCGCTGCGTGTTCGGGAGAAAAGAGAAGCGCGTGTTCGGGAGGGCAGCGGCTGGAAAATAGCGCTATTAGTCCCAATAGCACCTTCATTAGGGACTAATGGACTAATGGTATTTTAGTCCTATGGAAGGTGTCACCCTGGGGTGCCTTAAAAACCCAGATTGAACCCCAACAGAAGTCAAACCGAGTGTCCTTAGGATGTGACCAAGAGTCCGACCTCCCAGGGGTCGGGCATTCCGGTCTTCCCCCCAGTCCGACCTTGGCCCCTTCTCTCGACCCCAACTTGTCGCCCGACCTCGAGCATCCTCGGGAAGAAACTTGGTAGGCACGGAGGAAGAGGAAGGAGACAGCCCGGCAGCATCTGACACCACCTGACGGCACGAAGCAGGATCCTAAGGCTGACAGGAGTACAAGATACCCACGGTGTACAGGACCTAGCAGACTAACATGTACTTTATCAGATATTCTTTGTACCTCATCTTTTGTCTCTCTTAGTCTTAGCTTTCTTGGCCCCCAAGCTCATCTGTTCCTACCCCCCTTGAGATATAAAAGGGAGGGCAGGGCGAAGGGGCCAAAGGAGGAGGATCCCGGATAAAACTTCCACACTCTCTCACACTTGTAACCCTGTTCATCATACACCCCAACAAAGAACACGGACACAGGCCTATTATACTTCGGGAGGGCTGAACCAGTATAATTCCTGATGTCTCGTTCTTGGCTCGTCTTAGGACTCGAGTCGATCATTAGATCCGTCGGAGGGCAGCTTCACTACCACCCTCTCTTTCACCTCCTTGGGGATCCCCCTTGGAGGACTGTCGACCCATTCGTCGACAGTTGGCGCGCCAGGTAGGGACGTTGTCCTTCACCTGGAGCGATCCGATGGCTGTTTCCTTTACCACCGACTTTGTGGCTCTGGCTGGGACGACCTTCATCTTTGGCACTCTGGTGTTCCACACGGACGACTTCCGTTGCCTCACTCTCTCCCAGACGGCCTCCGACGAGCTGGAGTGTGCGATCGCACCTCCGCGCGTGGGGGCGAGGCCAAGGCGCGTGGTCTCACGCCCTGGGGCCTCAGCCCCCAAGCCCCGCGCGACCATCAGGGTTTGGCAGCCCAAACCCCTGACTGCTCGCACGGCAGTCCTGAGGGCAGATGATGCTTGGACCCGAATTGAGCGTCTAGCTCGACTCCGTGCCACGCGTTCTGTTTCACCGTGCCGAGGGTCACCTTCCTCGCCTTTGCGTGTTGCTGAGGGTGTTCTCGCCCCTCTTGGTGTAGAGGACCCTAGCAGGACCATCCGCCATGCCTCTCTCCCCTACATGGCATCGAGTGGGCGGCTCCATGGACCAGTGTTCATCCCTGGTAACCGCTGGCCCCCAACTTCATCATGATGGCGGAGGCGGTGTCCGACGACGAGAACACGGGCTCTTAGGAGTCCGATGCTCACCGCAACGCGCGCCGTTCCCGTAATGCAGGGAAGGTTGTGCGGCGTGAGCAGGCCTGTCAGCCTCACATTCAGCCCCAGCGCTTGGAGTCCGACTTCACGATGGAGATTGAGGGACACCGGTTTTCTGGACATCGGTGGCCAACTTGGTCGCCATTGAGCGTGCCCTCAACAGTCTTCCCGACTCCCGGGAGATCCGAAAGGCCATGTCCATGACCCAGGCCGCCACAGCACAACTCAATGTCCCGGCCCTATCTAAGCGCCTCCTGGGAGTGCTCGACGCTCGAGGTCGCGACAACAGCAGAGTGCCGGTCACTTGGCCTCCCCGTGTCCTGCGGTGGGCGCAGCCACGAGGACCATGGTTCCCCATGCAGGCACAGTCGACACTCCCGGAGTGCTCGCACAACCGACCATCAAGGGAGCTCCCACACGGGTGATCTGCACGAGGTGATTACACAGAGGATGGATGCCTGCAACACCATCGAGCGGCGTGCCGCCGATCGGAGGCGTCAGGAGATACGGTGATGGGACGAGTACTACCTATTGCACGGACCTCCTGACGGCGTGCCTGATCCCGCACCCCACCATGATGGCTTTGTGGCTTTACCGCCAAGCTCCGGCAGGTCACGTGGCCCAAGGGTTTCCGCCCAACGGGGATAGAGCCATACGACGTCAAGACCGATCCCACCTTGTGGCTTCAGCTATATTGCACGACTGTTCGAGCTGCAAATGGTGACGATCGTGTCATGGCCAACTATCTCCCGGTCATGCTGGCGCCAACAACCATCAACTGGCTTGCCAGTCTACCCGATGTTAACACCTAAAGTTGGTAATTGAATCCCTAAGTCCTGGCAAAGGTGAAGCAGAATCGGATCAGTTGGTTTGGCGGAGAAAAAGAGGCCGCATCGGCTGAGAAGTAATCAGCTGTGATGCCAGTCGGCTAAGGATTGAATCGGACAAGAGCAGCCGATAGCCGATTCTAGGTTCAGAGGAGATAAAACTGTTTCTGGTGCAGATGTTTGAAGATAAATAGAAGATTCGGTTATCAGCTTGTGCGTTAAAAGATATTGCCATCTATGGATAGAGTCCTGTAACGGCAATTGTATCTGTAAATTAGGAGTTTGTTTAAGTTGTTCATTGTAATGCGGCGTGGGTCCTTTCTGGGATACCGTCGTATTTTAAATAGTAGTTTAGATAGAGTCCAGGGTTTGTAGAGATAATGTTATCTTGGGTATAAATAGGACCCGAGACCTCCTGTAAAATACATTCACACAATCAATCAAACAACCTTCGATGCATCGCCAACCATTTTCTTCAGACGAGCAATTGATTTGGCTACGGGCTGCATCGTTTCGATCTCCAAATCCAGGTAAATGCTTGTCATTAGTGGTATGTTCTGCTGATTCTAATGCTTCTATCATAATGACACATTAGATTCAGGGGTTTATACTGCGCTAGTTGCCATATATCGCGTATAAATTGGAGCAATGTTTAGATCTATCCTGCCATTGGCTAGTTCTCTCAAGAATCCGCAGCCAATAAGGCTAGATCTAAAGGTTGGCTGGTTTATATGCGGTATCCACCGTCTCGAGAGGTATAAATCAGCTATAACAGATCAGGTTTTTCTTTTTATACTTAGTGCTGCATCAACGTTGAACTATTAAGTCGTTTTTAGAACTTCCAGTGATCTGTTTGGTTAGATTTATATGTTTAAGAGACAGTGTCGGGGTTTCAGGCGACCTTATCTGCCCTAATATATTTATTTTAGTATATTTATTATTAGATTTATGTTAGGAATGTCTCTTATGTTAAAATCCTATTCTTGTCGGACATCATAAGTCGAAATCGGCCTGCCATCGACAACCGACGGCCGATTCCAGGCTAAGTATCCGGTTCAAGGATGGTATCTTTTCATAAGAATCATCGGAGTACTAGCCGATCCATAGTTAGCTTTCCAATATCGGCTAGGTTATAATACATATATTTATTATCCTTTACTGCATTTAGGTTAAGCGGCTAATGCTGTCTCGGTATCACCGATCCATTCTAGTCGCTTGGCTTAAATATATTTTAGGATAGTACATATATGCTCATGGATTCCCTAAGCCAATCCAGTGGGGGTCTAACCTAACACTTAACGCATATTTCCTGTTTTTCTTGTTGGTTAATGTAACATCCTGAAAATCGGAGAACGAAATCGGAACGTAAAAATCGGAACTTTCAAAAACTTTCGCTTGATGCTTCTTCTCGGGTTTGTTGCTTCTTATTTGCCAGCTCAGTTGCATAAATTTTGACGTGATCAATTTCCCTTTCGGTGTTTTTGGTGTTGTCAAAATGGAGGTGCGGAAGCCGCATCAGGGTTTTTAAAAAAAGGAAATCGGGATCTTATGTTAAAATCCTATTCTTGTCGGACATCATAAGTCGAAATCGGCCTGCCATCGACAACCGACGGCCGATTCCAGGCTAAGTATCCGGTTCAAGGATGGTATCTTTTCATAAGAATCATCGGAGTACTAGCCGATCCATAGTTAGCTTTCCAATATCGACTAGGTTATAATACATATATTTATTATCCTTTATCGCATTTAGGTTAAGCGGCTAATGCTGTCTCGGTATCACCGATCCATTCTAGTCGCTTGGCTTAAATATATTTTAGGATAGTACATATATGCTCATG
The DNA here is from genome assembly GCA_019925245.2 of Oryza australiensis. Classification (NCBI taxonomy): domain Eukaryota; kingdom Viridiplantae; phylum Streptophyta; class Magnoliopsida; order Poales; family Poaceae; genus Oryza; species Oryza australiensis. Next base: position 389,835 of record JAIFGZ020000061.1, on the reverse strand, counting down.
GATTCCCTAAGCCAATCCAAGTGGGGTCTAACCTAACACTTAACGCATATTTCCTGTTTTTCTTGTTGGTTAATGTAACATCCTAAATCGGAGAACGAAATCGGAACGTAAAAATCGGAACTTTAAAAAACTTTCGCTTGATGCTTCTTCTCGGGTTTGTTGCTTCTTATTTGCCAGCTCGTTGCATAAATTTTGACGTGATCAATTTCCCTTTCGGTGTTTTTGGTGTTGTGAAAATGGAGGTGTGGAAGCCGCATCGTGGTTTTTAAAAAGGAAATCGGAAAAACGTGGATTTTATGAAAACGCGTTTTGGGAAATATAAAACAAAATTTTTGGTTGGGAAAAGATAAATTAAGACAAAAATATATAATAAAATTCTCGGAGTCGTACTCAAATCCGGGAAGGTTTTGGGAAAAATAACGGGAGAATATTGAATTTGGAAAAGAGGAATTTTTAAATATATATATATATATATATATATTGTGGGAAAATAGAAGTAGAGAAAAGTTGGAAATATTGTGTGAAAAATTATTTTTGAATAAGGGGAATTTATTTTGGAATTTTTAGAAGAAAGAAAAATAGAAATGGAAAATTAAAATGGAAAAATCGGGAAAATCGGAAATGGCACTATTCATTGCGCTAGAGGTGCTCGACGCCGCACGCCCGGCCGCGCGCGCGCGCGCGCCGCGCGCGCCGCGTCGCGCACGCGCACGCGCACGCGCCACGCGCCGCGCACGCGCACGCCACGCGCCACGCGGCGCCGCGCAGCCCGGCCGCCCGCCCGCCCGCCACGCGCCCGCCGCCGCGCACGCGCCCCGCCGCGTACCGCCCGCGCGCCGCGCCCGCGCCGCCGCGCGCCACGCGCCAGACCCCGCTTGCTCGCTCGCACCCTCGCGCGCTCGCGCCCGTCCGACTCCCGCCCGCATCTCGCCGCCGCGCCACGCCGCAGCGCCGCGCCCGCCCGGCCTCCCCGTGCCGCCGCATGGCGACCGCTGGCCATGCCGCGCCGGCCCCCTCCTCTTCCGCCCGGCCACGGCTATAAAAGTGGGGAAAGACCCTCACTTTTCCCCACACCGCCGCCGCCCGAGCCTTCCTCTCCCGAGCGCGCCACCTCCGACGCAAGCCGCCGCCATCGCCGCCGAGCGCCGCCTCCGCCGCAAGCCGCCGCCGCCGCGTCGGGAGTGCCGCCACCATCTCCTTGCCGTCCCCGTCGTCGGTAAGCTCCGCCGCCGCCCTCGCCTTCCTTGCGCGCCCGCACCCGCCGCCCCGTTTTGAAGCGCCCGGTCGAACACCTAGGGTGCAAATGAACAAGGCACCGTGAAAAAAAAAAAAAAAAAAGAAAAATAGGAAAAATTTGGGAAAAATTTTGGAAAATTTGGAAAATATTTTGGGATGACTTGAGTAAAATTTTGGGCAAAAATAAATTATTTTTCTCGCATATTTTCTCGGTGCAAAGTTTGAAAAAATCGGAATCTGACGTTTTCCGAATTTCGTTTCGTCGTTTTTAAACCCGGACTCCGTTTAATTCTTTCTCGCCATTTAAAAGGTTTCTCTTTGTGATCAAACCCTCAAACCTCGAGCACGATTTTCCTCCGCTAATATTCTCAAACCTAAATTTCCAAATTATTGCGATCGCCGTCTTTGCGAAAACCCTAGGAAATCGACCCGACTTCAAAACTCGAATTTTCCTAAAGCGACCCTTGTCCCGACTCAAGTAGAATTTTAAGCAAAACATTTGGAGTCGTTTTCATGACCTTCATGGCTCTTTTCGATCTTTCGGTATTTTTATTGAATTCTAATTGAATTCAATTGATCTTTCGCACGTACGGGTAGCACTCGAAGAAACCGGCATCGGCCCCGCTGAAGATACCACCCCTCAAGTGTGCGAGCAAGGCAAGTCATCACACTCTTTGAACATATTGATCCTACTTTATGAAATGATGTTGATTTCAGATTACAAATTGCACGCTTTATACAAACAAGCACCTATGCTTGATATACCCCGCTTTGATATTGATCACCATTAGAATTTATTCTTTGTAACCTTTGATGTGATATGACCGAGGATAACTTCGGTACAAATGCTTAGCCCTGCTTACACTAGATCCCTGCATACTCATGATTTTGCAAGAAAGCTTTGTGCTCGGATAACTACCTTTGGGGAGGTAGTTGAAATACGGCCTGTGGAGACATGAGCGCCACATGGGCCATGAGAATGTTGAACTAGGTTCGATGAAAATTGAAAATGCTATACAAATGTTTTAGACTCGGGGCGCTGGATGAATTGGGTGGATTCCGGAAAAGGCAAGTGCCGACCCGGTCAATTAAGGACCGAGCCATGAGATAGCCGGAAACGAGCTAGTACAACCGTACTTCTCGAATGGGTATAGACCTAGCCGACTAGACAGCGAGCGGAGGCGTATCCTTGCATAGATGGTTCTCTATGATGTGGTTATGGGATGAGGATGAGGCTGCGGCCTTTGTTGTGAATGGTGGAATTAAACCGATATTAATTAAACTAAAAGATTGAGAAAGTTTCCCTTACCCCGGTGCGCTGTAACTCCTCTCACCGCTAGAAAAGGACGGCTAGAGTGCATGAGGGCTTAAGTTCATGGAGCGGGTACCGCCAAAGCAAGGTTATCGAAAAGCTTTGCCGTGACCGTCTCATGTGTTGAGGCGTAGGCTCATTTGTTGGGCCGTCGCGGAGTACGGGTAAAGTGTACATCCACCGGTGTGAGTGAATCAATCTATTCGAATAGCCGTGCTCACGGATATCGAGCATCGTGACAAGACTTTCGCTTGGCTAGACTTTAAACTTAAAACTGCGGGATGGGCTTGCATGATGATTTCATTAGCGGGTGGATCAACTTCTCGAGATGCGAGAAGGGGTAGACTCCCGAAAAATCATAACGAATCGGAGGCGGGAAGCCATCCTTGGAATCACGATGGATGGTAGACGAACCGTCACCGGACTAATGAACTGTGGAACTAAAACTTGATTGGCTAGTTGATAGGCTTGTGAAAAGAATTGTGAAAATTGGCTTTATGCAAAAGAACTCCAGCCATTCTCTCGAATAACCCTATCATATGCATCAATCCCGTGTTGGCTTGCCGAGTACGGTTGGTACTCACCCTTGCTATACGCACAAACCTTCAGGCGACGGAAATGAAGAGCCGGAAGACCCGTATGCGTACTACCGGAGGGTGAAGGAACGACGGCGCATACTAGATCTTAGCTCCGGCCGTTGCTCGTGGCAAATGACAAGCCGCCGCCTCTATTCCGCCGCCGTATCTAAATCCCGTTTTGTGTTGTATTCGGACCATAAGGTCCTGTGGGTTGAACGTTGCCTTCGGGCCTATTGATGTAATAATGTTGATGTAAGACTATTCGTGAGTGAGCACCTGATTATCCAGTACTGTATTCGTGGGTACCAACTACTCGATCCAGGGAAATGGTACTATGAACACAAAAGATTCCCGTCTCAAAAACGGGGGTCCACAGAGCTGGTATCAGAGCCATGCGACCGTAGGCTAAGACCAACTGGCGCCTTACCCCTGACTAGTTGGCTAAAGGGAAATATCCCTACATAGGATCATTTTTAAACCATTATTTTCGAAAATACAATTATACCTTTTCTACATCTGTATTTCCTTTTATTTACCAAATGATTATAATAGCTCTCTCCCTCTAACCTTAAGTTGCCTATAAAAGCAGATGTCGAACCATGACGGAGCCTGGGAGGTCACTATCCCACGAGACGAGGGGTTTGTGGCGCAGCTTCAGTCCCTGCTGTGTTTGAGATACCCGGAACCACCCACCTATCACACCAAAAGGCATGGCTCCGAAGGATATCCAGCATGGGAGGCAACCGTTTCCATAGAAGCCCGCATGGGAAGTGAAACATCTTTCTGCTTCCACACCCGTTATCACCGGGATTTAGCAGAAGCAGCCATCCAAGATACGGCCCGCGAAGCATTTCTTCGCCTTAATGCGATACATCGTGCCGAACTCACGGTGACAGAGTTCGTGCATCACCCTTATCGCGAAGAAGGCAACCCAGTTTGCACCGTGGAGGCCACCCCCTGCTGCTACAACCCGATGGTCACACGTCTATCACGTTGGGCGGAGACGGCAGATGACTGTTACGAGGAGGCCTTGCTTGAGATCAACGACCAGCAGTCACGCCTCAATGATCTGGTCGAGAGCCACCATGGCTGTGGGAATCAGATAAACATGCTGCAAACTCAGCTGCAAGCCAATGGTGCCCAATATGAGCAACTCTCGGACCGCTACATGGCCCGTGGGGAAGCCCTGGTAGAACTGGAGGAGCAGCTCAGGAAGAGTTAGCAACAAGTCGACCAGCTGGAGGAGCAGCTGCGCACTCGCCCTGTCTATGCTGCAGGTACTTCCACCGAGCTTGTACCAACGCCTCCTGCTCCTGTGCCCGACCACTATTACCTTATGACTCCAGCATGCTTGGATACCTTTCAAGCCATGATGGAGCAAGCTTTTATGTTGAGCACAGAGCCTGCGCCGTACCTGATAGACCCCACTGCTGCCACGTCCATGGGACCCACCTCGAGCTCCGTAGCAGTGCCATCTGAGCCTGGATCGGGAGAGGAGAACCCCATCCAGATCCACACCGACTCGGAATCTGAGGCGGAACCTATGGAGGTCAAATGGGAGTCCAGCGACACCGACCCAATGGAGGAGGAAGCTCCCACTCGTCGCCTGACTCACACTGGAGGCCCCTGAAGGGTTACGCGGAGGCTACGCTAGCCGAAAACAAAAACTTTTACCGCGCAAACCAGAACACTTGCAAGTAAGGGCCGATAGATCGTTACCGATTGGAGTAGAGTGCGGCGGAATAACCAATCGTGGCAATCCGATCTGGAACAGTGTAGCCGATTCCCGAGACGCCGATTCGCCAATCGCCGATTCGAGTCGTCCGGCCGCGTTCTCACGCCTCGCTCCGATGCGCCCGACCGCAGCCGATTCCACCACGCCCGATCGCTCCGATTGCAGCCGATCCGAGCCGATCAACAGCCGCGCAACGTAGCAGCGCCTCTCTACGGTATCCACACGTCCGGGGACGAACGCCGTACACCCGTGTGCTAGCACGCGATGCAAGGCTAGGGTTTGGCTCGAAAGTGGGGAGGGTTTCCGTGGAGATTGATCTCGGCGACTTCTATTGCACGCGATGCAATTGATGTCTCTTCACTCTCCACCCCTCCCTCCTTTATATAGAGTTGGCCGACGGGACTAGTGGCCGATTAGGACTCTATTTTGAATCGATCTCATCCGTATCTCATAGAGTTGGCCGCCCATACGTCGTAAGCCCATAGGACTCTATCCGATCGGATCCCTATCCGATCGAGCCGTATCCGAGTCCAACTCGAATATCTATTCTATCCCCTTAAGCGTGCGACCCTGTAGGTTCAGGTATACTCGGTTTCGGCTATAGTCTAACTTAGCCGATCGTCGGCTCGAGTCCAACTCAGCCGACCCGTCAATAGCGGCACCTAGCAGCACATATTGACACCATAGTATACAAGAATATAATATCGGCTCTGAACCTGTAATGTGTACACAAATCCCTTTGCCTCACGATACCAGTTAAGCTATAGGCAAGATGTGTGCCATCCTTTCAATAGCTTAACCATTCACTCGAACCGTATTGGATTATCTGTCTGTTGATTGACTCCTCAATCAACTTAGCATGGCCATGCATTTCCATAATCCATTACCTCGAGGGGCCCAGAGATATCTCTCCAAAGGAGGGGCAAATTCCATCTTGATCACTCACATCCCACTCCATGTTTCATAGCAAACCCGAAAACTACCTTTATAACTACCCAGTTACGGAATAGCGTTTGGTAGTCCCAAAGTAAGCTACTACACATGTTGGAATCCATGGTGATCTCAGGTCTAAGGACTTTGTACCAACACTACCTGAGACCAACTAATGGCACATTAATTCCTGTAGTGTCTCATGGTGGGTCTATCCAACAATGTGTTCTCTAACACATATGTCCATGTTTATTGATTTGGTATCTCCATACCCATGATCTATGAGACATGATCATCAATCAATAAACATGCCGATCTTAGAATCATATTTGTTCCAACAATATGACATATGATTAGGGATCGTTCTGAAATAGATTCATACATATCGAGTCTCATAAATAAGTCACGTACTTATTGATCAATACAAGATGTCTATTTCATGGAACTGAATAACACTTTATTCATTTATACATAAACATTGACGTGATATCCAACATCTCCATGTTGCCTCTAGGGCATATCACTAACAGCCCCCTCACCCGCCAGACCGCTCGCAAGAGTACGCGGCCACCGAGCCGGAAGATTCAGCATGACTCCAAGGCCACCACCTCCGAGCCATGGGGACTCCGGTTTGCTTCAGCAGCGGACCACCCACTTCCCGCACCTGGCTCTTGCGGATGGTTGGACGACTAGGCGGGAGGACCACCCCAGCTTGATCTCGTTTTGGACGGCGCGGCAGCACGGACCACATTCTATTCCCCCTTAATTAGTTAATGCAGTTAGACGATGTAGTTGTTGTTGTTATCATGGCATGAAGGACTGTGCATGTACAGTCCGTGTACCCCGTTGATGTAATATGATGAACCTAAGCATCGCTTTGTGGTATCTTAATTCTTGAGCTTACTATTATTTTACCATGCTTGTTGATTGAAGATCATTTAAAAACAACTTGAAGAAAAATCCCCTAGGAACCGTGACCTTAACAGGTCCGATCTCTTAATTCATCTATCTTCTTCAGATGGCACATCGCCGCAGAGCAGCAGCAACCAACGAGAACCCGCCGGAACCCAACCCCTCCACTCTGGCGGAGGTTATGGCTTTACAGACCCAGCTACTCCAAGCGATTGCCAACAACCAAGGAAGTCGCGGAGGATCAAGTCTAGGAGAGTTCATGCGAGCTAAGCCACCAACCTTCTCCACGGCCGAAGAACCCATGGATGCTGAGGACTGGTTGAGGGTGATCGAGAAAAAGCTAACCCTTGTTCGAGTTCGAGAAGCTGATAGAGTTGTCTTCGCCACTAACCAGCTAGAAGGTCCCGCGAGTGACGGTGGGACACCTACAAGGAAACGCGAGCTGAAGATGCCGGAGAACCGACATGGGAAGAATTCACATGGCTGCGTTCCGTGAGAATTTCGTGCCAGCTGCAGTTATGAGGATGAAGAAAAATGAGTTCCGCAGGCTGCGTCAAGGAAACACCTCGGTACAAGAGTACCTGAACAAGTTTACCCAGCTTGCCCGTTACGCTACAAGTGACTCGATAGACGAGGAAGAGAAGATGGATAAATTCATCGAGGGACTAAATGACGAGCCGAGAGGACCGATGATCGGACAGATCACACCAGTTCCAAAGCCTCATCAACAAGGTCGTACGGCTTGAACACGACCAAAAGATGGTAGAAAATAACCGCAAGAGGAGGCTCGCTATGGCTCGTCCGTTTCAGGGAGCGCCACAACGCCCCAAGGGAGCCACCCCGTCGGGATGGAAACCCAACGTCCCGGCAACCGGTCGTTCTCCCGCTCCCGACCATGTCAGCAGGCCAGCTACACCTCAGCTTCGTACACCCACACCGACCCTAGCTGCTCCAGGAAGAAGGAATGTGAGCTACTTCAATTGTGGAGAATTCGGGCACTACTCCAATAGCTGCCCAAAACCACGCAACACCCCGCGCACCGGCGCCAATGCAACGCCCGTCCGAGGAACCCCCACCCCGCAGCGGACGAGGTCCTGCTCAGACCCCGCTACCCAACGAGGCCGCCACCGGGTTTCGACGTGGCCGGGTGAATCATGTGCGGGCTGAAGAAGCTCGGGAGGACCGGAGCGTATTGATGGGTATGTTCTTTATCAACTCTACACCGCTTAAAGTTTTATTCGATTCTGGAGCCTCGCATTCATTCATATCTTCCCAAGTAAGCAAACAACACCACCTACACCAAGTAGCACTTAAGAGGCCTATGTTGGTACACTCACCTGGGGGAGACATAACCGTACCCCATGCTTGCATCAATGTGCCCATACGGATTAGGGACGTGGTGTTTCTTTCAAACCTTATGGTGCTATCACCCCAAACCATTGATGTCATACTCGGGATGGATTGGTTGACCAAGAATAATGGAATTATAGATGCAGTCGAAGGGAAGTCACGGTATCCACCCCATGGGGATCACCGATGAGCATAACTATGGATCAAAACCCGAAGCTATGCGAACAAGCTGCGGGAGTGTTCACCATGCTACCTTTAGGAGGGATGCCAGTAGTACAAGAATATCCGGACGTATTTCCCGAGGAATTGCCCGGAATGCCCCCGGATCGCGACATAGAGTTTATCATAGACCTAATGCCTGGTACTGCCCCCATATCCAAGAGGCCTTATCGAATGCCGGCCAACGAGTTGAAGGAACTCAAGAAGCAAATACGAGAACTACAAGAGAAGGGATTTGTACGCCCCAGCTCTTCTCCCTGGGGAGCCCCAGTACTCTTCGTCAAGAAGAAGGATGGGAGTATGAGGATGTGTGTGGACTACCGATCGTTGAATGAAGTGACTATCAAAAACAAGTACCCACTACCTCGAATTGATGACCTATTCGATCAGCTTAAGGGTGCGCAGGTGTTCTCAAAAATCGATCTTCGGTCAGGATATCATCAGTTGAAGATTAGAGCTAGAGATATTCCTAAGACGGCGTTCTCTACACGTTACGGCTTATACGAGTTCACAGTAATGTCCTTTGGATTGACCAATGCCCCGGCATATTTTATGAACCGATGAACAAGGTATTCATGGAGTACCGGACAAATTCGTAGTGGTATTCATCGACGATATACTTATCTACTCCAAGAACGATGAGGAACACGCGGAGCATCTACTACTGAAATTGGAAAAACTACGAGAACACCATTATGCAAAGTTCAGCAAATGCGAGTTCGGCTCAAGGAAGTCGCTTTTCTTGGCCACGTGGTTTCAGCCGGAGGAGTAGCGTGAGACCCCGCCAAGGTCGAAGCCGTCACGGAATGGAAGGCCCCCAAGTCGGTGTCGGAAGTTCGGAGTTTCTTGGGCTTGGCCGGTTATTATCGACGGTTTATCGAAGGGTTTTCCACTGTAGCCCGACCTATGACTCAACTTCGAAGAAGGAAAAGAAGTTTGAATGGAACGAGAAGTGTCAAAAGGCTTTCGACCAACTAAAAGAAAAGTTAACCACCCCCAATCTTAACCTTACGACAACCGAAAGGATTTCGTGATGTCTTGTGATGCATCCCGGCAAGGACTAGGAGGCGTGTTAATGCAGGATGGGAAGGTCGTAGCGTATGCCTCGCGACGCTACGACCCCACGAGGAGAATTATCCCACACACGACCGGAATTAGCCGCGGTTGTTCACGCATTGAAGATCCGGAGACACTATCGATCGGGAACCACCGTGATGTGTATACCGATCACAAGAGCTTAAGATATTTCTTTACTCAGCCTGATCTCAACCTACGACAGAGGCGATGGTTGGAGTTGATCAAGGATTACGATCTAGGAATCCATTACCATCCCGGCAAGGCAAATGTAGTGGCCGATGCGCTGAGCCGCAAGGCCCAATGCAACCACATGGGATTGGGAGGTATGGCCAATGAGCTCCAAGAAGAAATGGCTCGACTTAATCTGCACATGATTCCTCACGGAGAAGTGAACTCACTGGAAATCCAACCCCTTCTAAGGACTCAAATAGAAGAAGCCCAAAAAGGGAATGAGGAAACCCAGGAAATCAAGGAACGCATGGCCGCTGGACGCGCTAAGGAGTTTTCGAAAACAACAAGGGAATCTGTGGTACAGAAAAGAATCGTGTGCACGAACGAGGTGGTTTGCGAGGATTGATCTTAAAAGAAGCCCACGAATCGGCGTATTCGTTACATCCCGGAAGCACGAAAATGTACCAGGATTTGAAGGGAGAATACTGGTGGCCCAATATGAAGAGAGATGTAGCCGAATACGTAGCCGTGTGCGATGTGTGCCAAAGGGTGAAAGCCGAGCATCAACGACCAGTGGCTTGCTGCAGCCACTCAAGATTCCCGAATGGAAATGGGACGAGATAGGCATGGATTTCATAGTGGGACTACCCAAAACTGCGACTGGTTACGATTCCGTTTGGGTAATAGTAGATCGGCTCACCAAGACTGCCAGATTTATTCCCGTGAAAACTAACTACAACAGTGCCAAGCTAGCGGAACTATACATGAGTAGGATTGTATGTCTCCACGGCGTACCAAAGAGGATTATATCGGATCGTGGTACCCAATTCACGTCTCATTTTTGGAGCAAAGTCCACGAGGCACTCGGCGGTCACCTCGCCTTCGCACCGCTTACCACCCACGGCGACGGACAAGGCGAGAGGACGAATCGGGTACTAGAAGATATGCGAGAGCTTGTGCGTTGGATTTCACCAAGGATTGGGAGAAATGTTTGCCGTACGCCGAGTTCTCCTACAACAATAGCTATCAAGCCGTCCAAGATGTCGCCAAACGAGGCTCTATTTGGTCGCCGATGCCGAACTCCATTAATGTGGTCGAAACCGGTGAACGAACCGTATTCGGGCCGGACATAATCAAAGAGGCCGAGGAAAAAGTTCGCCTAATCCGGGACCGATTACAAACTGCTCAATCACGACAAAAGAGCTACGCGGACACCCGCCGAAGAGAATTAGAGTTTAAAGAAGGTGACTACGTGTATTTGAAGGTCTCACCACTACGGGAACTCGGAGGTTCAAGGTCAAAGGAAACTCGCACCAAGATACGTGGGCCCATTCTTGATAAACGCTAGGAGAGGAGAAGTGGCCTATCGCTTGGACGCCCTAGAGACCCCTCTCCGATGTCCACCCAGTGTTCCACGTATCGCAATTGAAGAAATGTTTGCGGGTACCAGAAGAGCAAGCTCCTTTAGAAACCATCCATGTCCACAGTGATCTTACCTACCCGGAGCATCCAATCAAGATACTAGACGAGGCAGAAAAGAAGACACGGACCAAGTCATGGCGCATGTACAAAGTACAATGGAGCAATCACACAGAAGAAGAGGCTACCTGGGAGAGTGAAGAATTCCTGGACAGAGTACCCACACCTACTCAGCAACCGGTAAGGAAATCTCGGGGACGAGATTTATTGTTAGGGGGGTAGGTTTGTAACATCCTGAAAATCGGAGAACGAAATCGAAACGTAAAAATCGGAACTTTCAAAAACTTTTGCTTGATGCTTCTTCTCGGGTTTGTTGCTTCTTATTTGCCGGCTCGGTTGCATAAATTTTGACGTGATCAATTTCCCTTTCGGTGTTTTTGGTGTTGTGAAAATGGAGGTGTGGAAGCCGCATCGGGGTTTTTAAAAAGGAAATCGGGAAAAACGTGGATTTTATGAAAACGCGTTTTGGGAAATATAAAACAAAATTTTTGGTTGGGAAAAGATAAATTAAGACACAAAATATATAATAAAATTCTCGGAGTCGTACTCGAAATCCGGGAAGGTTTTGGGAAAAATAACGGGGAGAATATTGAATTTGGAAAAGAGGAATTTTTAAATAAATATATATATATAAAAATATATTGTGGGAAAATAGAAGTAGAGAAAAGTTGGAAATATTGTGTGAAAAATTATTTTTGAATAAGGGAATTTATTTTGGAATTTTTAGAAGAAAGAAAAATAGAAATGGAAAATTAAAATGGGAAAATCGGAAATGGCACTATTCATTGCGCTAGAGGTGCTCGACGCCGTACCGGCCCCGGCGCGCGCGCTGCGCGTCGCCCGGCCGTACCGCGCCCGCGCCGCGCGCGCCACGCGCCGCGCACGCGCACGCCACGCGCCACGCGGCGCCCGCGCAGCCCCATGCCGCGCCCGCCCGCCGCCGCGCCTCGGCCGCTGCGCCACGCGCTCCGCCCGTGCACCGCCCCGCGCCCGCACCCGCTCGCTCGCGCCACGCGCCCGCCGTCGCGCCGACCCCGCCCGCTCGCTCGCACCTCGCGCACTGCGCCCGTCCGGACCCCGCCCGCATCTCGCTCGCCGCGCCCGCCCGCTCCCGTGCCGCCGCATGGCGACCGCAAGCCATGCCGCGCCGGCCCCCTCCTCTTCCGCCCCGGCCGCGGCTATAAAGGGAAAGACCCTCACTTTCCCCACCGCCGCCGCCCGAGCCCTCCCTCTCCCGAGCGCGCCACCTCCGACGCAAGCCGTCGCCATCGCCGCCGAGCGTCGCTCCGCCGCAAGCCGCCGCCGCCGGCGTCGGGAGTGCCGCCACCATCTCCTTGCCGTCCCCGTCGTCGGTAAGCTCCGCCGCCGCCCTGCGCTTCCTTGCGCGCCCGCACCGCCGCCGCCCCTATTTTGAAGCGCCCGGTCGAACACCTAGGGTGCAAATGAGCAAAGCACCGGTGAAAAAAAAAAAAAAAAAAAAAAAAAATAGGAAAAATTTGGGAAAAATTTTGGAAAATTTGGAAAATATTTTGGGATGACTTGAGTAAAATTTTGGGCAAAAATAAATTATTTTTCTCGCATATTTTCTCGTGCAAAGTTTGAAAAAATCGGAATCGGACGTTTTCCGAATTTCGTTTCGCGTCGTCTTTAAACCCGGACTCCGTTTAATTCTTTCTCGCCATTTAAAAGGTTTCTCTTTTGTGATCAAACCCTCAAACCTCGAGCACGATTTTCCTCCGCTAATATTCTCAAACCTAAATTTCCAAATTATTGCGATCGCCGTCTTTGCGAAAACCCTAGGAAATCGACCCGACTTCAAAACTCGAATTTTCCTAAAGCGACCCTTGTCCTGACTCAAGTAGAATTTTAAGCAAAACATTTGGAGTCGTTTTCATGACCTTCATGGCTCTTTTCGATCTTTCGGTATTTTTATTGAATTCTAATTGAATTCAATTGATCTTTCGCACGTACGGGTAGCACCTGAAGAAACCGGCATCGGCCCCGCTGAAGATACCACCCCTCAAGTGTGCGAGCAAGGCAAGTCATCACACTCTTTGAACATATTGATCCTACTTTGTGAAATGATGTTGATTTCAGATTACAAATTGCACGCTTTATACAAACAGTACCTATGCTTGATATACCCTGCTTTGATATTGATCACCATTAGAATTTATTCTTTGTAACCTTCGATGTGATATGACCGGAGGATAACTTCGGTACAAATGCTTAGCCCCTTACACTAGATCCCTGCATACTCATGATTTTGCAAGAAAGCTTTGTGCTCGGATAACTACCTTTGGGGAGGTAGTTGAAATACGGCCTGTGGAGACATGAGCGCCACATGGCCATGAGAATGTTGAACTAGGTTCGATGAAAATTGAAAATGCTATACAAATGTTTTAGACTGGGGCGGCTGGATGAATTGGGTGGATTCCGGAAAAGGCAAGTGCCGACCCTGGTCAATTAAGGACCGAGCCATGAGATAGCCGGGAAACGAGCTAGTACAACCGTACTTCTCGAATGGGTATAGACCTAGCTGACTAGACAGCTGAGCGGAGGCAGTATCCTTGCATAGATGGTTCTCTATGATGTGGTTATGGGATGAGGATGAGGCTGCGGCCTTTGTTGTGAATGGTGGAATTAAACCGATATTAATTAAACTAAAAGATTGAGAAAGTTTCCCTTACCCCGGGTGCGCCAGAACTCCTCTCACTGCTAGAAAAGGACGGCTAGAGTGCATGAGGGCTTAAGTTCATGGAGCGGGTACTGCCAAAGCAAGGTTATCGAAAAGCTTTGCCGTGACCGTCTCATGTGTTGAGGCGTAGGCTCATTTGCTGGGCTGTCGCGGAGTACGGGTAAAGTGTACATCCACTGCAGTGTGAGTGAATCAATCTATTCGAATAGCCGTGCTCACGGATATCGAGCATCGTGACAAGACTTTCGCTTGGCTAGACTTTAAACTTAAAACTGCTGGGATGGGCTTGCATGATGATTTCATTAGCTGGTGGATCAACTTCTCGAGATGCGAGAAGGGGTAGACTCCCCAGAAAAATCATAACGAATCGGAGGCGGGAAGCCATCCTTGAAATCACGATGGATGGTAGACAGAACCGTCACCGGACTAATAAACTGTGGAACTAAAACTTGATTGGCTAGTTGATAGGCTTGTGAAAAGAATTATGAAAATTGGCTTTATGCAAAAGAACTCCAGCCATTCTCTGAATAACCCTATCATATGCATCAATCCCGTGTTGGCTTGCTGAGTACGGTTGGTACTCACCCTTGCTATACGCACAAACCTTCAGCTGACGGAAATGAAGAGCCGGAAGACCCGTATGCGTACTACTAGGAGGGTGAAGGAACTGACGGCGCATACTAGATCTTAGCTCCGGTCGTTGCCTGTGGCAAATGACAAGCCGCTGCCTCTATTCCGCTGCCGTATCTAAATCTTGTTTTGTGTTGTATTCGGACCATAAGGTCCCGTGGGTTGAACGTTGCCTTCGGGCCTATTGATGTAATAATGTTGATGTAAGACTATTCGTGCGTGAGCACCTGATTATCCAAGATCGTATTCGTGGGTACCAACTACTCGATCCAGGAAATGGTACTATGAACACGAAAGATTCCCGTCTCAAAAACGGGGTCCACGAAGCAGATCAAACCAACGGCACGCCCGCACAACACGAAAACCGCACCGGAGTTAAGCGAGATCTCCCGGCGCCGCGCGTGAGAGAAATTTCTCGTCAACACGCTTCTTGGCACGCCCAGTGGGACTTTATCTGTCGGCTCAACTAGGACGCATCGACTCAGCCGGCAAGATGTCGACTCCAAGAGCCCCAATGTTTCTCAGGACAACATCGTGCCTGTGAAGATGGAGCAGTTATCGGCTGAGCAACAAGCCTATTACAAGAAGATGGTGGAAGAGCTCCAGGCCAACTACTTGCAATCATTCACCCAGACCAGATCCGGCGCTGTACATCAAAAGTACAAGTTCAGCTTGGATGAACTCAAGGCATCCCCCGGTGGATCAAAAGGCAAGTAAAAGGTGGAGGAGCCAATTCAGGAACAAGACGATTCGGCCCTGCATACCTTGCAAGACCGAATTGATTCGGCCGTTCACCACGCGCTGGTCAACCAAAGTAGCATCCTGGTCAACACTCTCAACAACATGATCGCTACCGTGGTCGATGCCAAGATAGCCGACCAGCTACAACGGGGGCCAACGTACTTCACCGACGGCCAGTTTCCTGGTTACAGGACGTTGGTCACCTAGAATCGACCGATCCCACCGCCAACACAACCAGGGCTGCCAGGAGGGGTCCTCGGCCAGCCAAATCCAACTGAATCGGCCACAAAGCCAGTAATCACCATGCTGAACTGACAGCAACCACTATCCCAGGATCAGATTGCTAATATGTTCAACGACAATTGGCAGTCAGAGCCGATCGCCCAGATTGACTTGGACAGACGGTACAACGCCGACGGCCGACAGCTGTTCCCAGGACCACCAACGCCACCACCGGCTCATCGGCTGCCTCCTGCAGATCATCCACTCCACCACCAGTATTAAGGAGGCCGTCAAGATCATTACTACAGGCCTCAGACTCCACCACCGCTGTATCGACAAGCACCCGCGCCATATGACCCATATGAGCCGATACAGCAGGACAACCGGACTTGGGCCGATCTGATCGCAGATGTTATGCGCGATCAATTCGGCCTCAAGCCAAAGGACTTAGGGAACATGTATCGGTATCCCTATCCAGAGCATTTCGAGCGGATTCCGTTGCCCAACCAATACAAGACACGAGCATGTTAGCCGATTCTTGGCGCAGTGCGGTGAAGCATCGGCTACAGACGCCTTGAGAGTCCGATTGTTCCCTCTGTCTCTTTCAGGATCGGCTTTTACTTGGTTCTCTTCATTCCCTTACAACTCAATCCAGAGTTGGGCCGATCTTGAAAAGCAATTTCACAACTACTTTTACTCTGGCAACCATGAAATGAAGTTGTTGGACCTCACCAGCATCAGGCAAAAACACAACGAATCGGTGCAAGAATACATCCAACACTTTAGGGAGATGAGGAACCGATGCTATAGCCTGGTGCTATCGGACGCCCAGCTGGCCAATTTGGCCTTTCATGGCTTGATCGCGCCGATCCGAGAGCGATTCTCTGTGCAGGACTTCGACAGCCTAGCCCACTTGGCGCAGAAGGTGACGGCCCATGAGCAGCGTTTCCAAGACACCAAGAAGGCCGTCAAAAACATAACTCAGGTCGTCGTTGAGTTAGACTATGATTCCGACGATGATGACGTAGAAGTGGCAGCAGTCGAATGGGCCAAGAACAAAAAGGCCATCATTTGCCAATAGCTGCTGAAGATGGCCAAAGAAGAGAGATATGACTTCGACATCACCAAGGCCGACAGGATTTTCGACTTGCTGCTCAAGGAAAAACAGATCCAACTCCCTAAAAACCACGTAATCCCATCAGCCGAAGAACTAAAGAAGAAGATATATTGCAAGTGGCACAACTCCACATCTCATGCCACTAACGATTGCAAAGTCTTCAGGCAGCAAATCCAGTCAGCAATTGAAGCCGGGAAGTTGAAGTTTGCCGATTCAAGTCGGCCGATGAAGGTAGACGGCAACCCTTTCGGTCAACATAGTCCAAGCCGGCCCTAGGCAAGCTGATCAACAGAACAGGATGGCGCACGGCTTAGTCAACGCATCAATAAGGGCCAGAGCAGAAGCCGAGCCGACTGGACATCACGCCGCACCAATCAATATGGTGCGCCCCGTTATCAGATCGGCTGACCGACGGTCGATCTATGAAGATAGCCGACACCGCCCTCAGCACCGGTTTCGGCGGGAAGAAGCTCGCGATGAAGCACCTCGTCGACGCGAGTTGGAAACCCAAAGCCGCCGATACGAGGTAAGCCACAACAGTGTCGATCCACATTGGCATTGTGATTTTTTTAGGTACTGCTGGGAGTCCGGCATGAGGCTGCCGACACTGGATGACTGCCCAGCGTGCAACGATCGCCGTGATGACGAACACAGGAGCTCATCGGCTGCAAGCCTAGCCCGGTTCATCCCTACAACCGTTCAGCTAAACCAGTGGCGGCGGTCCGTCCATGATCAGCTCAGCCCGATCCATCAAGACTTCTTCGTCGATGAAGACCGCAACGACAACAACCGCGACGACGAAGAGGCCGACGACGAGGAATCGGCCAATCCCCAATGGTGCCCGTCTGATCTCTTCACAAAGACGCAGAAAAGAAGAATTCAATGACTCAAGCGTGAAGGAAGAGAAGATGAAGTTCGGCACATGATCCAAGATCAGCGCCGTCGGCTAGGCAAGATCAAAAGGCGATGGGTTCCTAAGAGGAAAACCACCGCCGCTGACGAGGAGCAAGCCCAGGAGAGCCCAGCCGACCAAGCCAGGAGGGCAGCCAAAGGGAAAGGCAAAGTTTCTGCATTGGTCAACATGGTGTTCATACTACCAGCCGAATTTAGTGCCCCTGAAGCTGATGCAGACACCATTGAAGACGACTTAGTGAATCTAGCAATCTCACCGGACCAAGCTATTTTTGACAAACCCGAAGGGACCGAAAATCGGCACTTGAAGCCGTTGTACATTAAAGGATTCGTCAACGGTAAGCCGATATCCAAGATGCTAGTCGATGGGGGAGCCGCAGTCAACCTCATGCCTTACGCAACATTCAGAAAACTAGGCAAAGGAGCCAAAGACTTGATAAAGACCAATATGGTGCTCAAAGACTTCGGCGGCAACCCATCAGAAACCAAGGGTGTCCTGAACGTCGAACTGACCATCGGCAATAAGACCGTGCCCACAACATTCTTTGTCATCGACGGGAAGGGTCTTACAGCCTACTGCTCGGAAGGGACTGGATACACGCTAATTGTTGCGTTCCTTCTACAATGCATCAGAGCCTGATCCAATGGGACAACGACAAGATTGAGATCGTACCAACCGACAGGTCAGTTAGCGTCGTCAGTGCCGATTTACCGCTTTGGGAAATCGAAGGCATCGATTGTTTGTCTGGGAAAATCTGGCAAGCCGATTTTCTAAATGTGTCCAATTCCATGATACAACCGATTGGAGATGACGAGCCGCAGCTGTTGCTTTGAACAAGACATGGTGGAGGGCTCAAGCGTCTTCGGCATGGACACCGCAGACGAAGACGATGGCAAGCTCGGGCAAGGCTTCACGTCGGCCGACGAGTTAGAGAAAATTGACATCGGCTCTGGTGACAAGCCGAGGCCAACGTATATTAGAAACAATCTATCTCCTCATTGTAGATCCCAGCTTATTGATTTGTTAAAAGAATATAGAGATTATTTTGCTTGGGAGTACTTCGAGATGCCCGGTCTTAGCCGATCAATAGTGGTCCATCAACTGCCGATTAAGGTAGGCTATCGGCCATCCAAACAGCCTCCCAGGAGGTTTAAGGCTGATATGTACGATGCAATCAAAGCCGAAATCACTCGGCTATACGATGCGGGATTCATTCGGCCTTGCCGATACGCCGAGTTACCCCTAAGGATGAATACCCAATGATGATAGCCGATTTGCTTGTTGATGCTGCTTCAGGCCACAAGATTATTAGTTTTATGGACCGCAATGCAGGTTAATCAAATATTTATGGCCGACGAAGACATCCACAAGACTGCTTTTTGGTGTCCCGGTGCAATCGGCTTATACGAATGGGTGGTAATGACGTTCGGCTTGAAGAATGCTGGGGTAACATATCAACGGGCCATGAACTACATTTTTCACGACATGATCGGCTCACTAGTAGAGATCTACATTGATGACGTAGTTGTCAAGTCCAGGGAGATAGAAGGCCATATAGCCGATCTGAGACAAGTGTTGGAGCGGACGAGAAAATATGGCCTGAAGATGAATCCACTTAAGTGCGCGTTCGGCGTGTCAGCTGGGCAGTTCCTAGGATTTCTTGTTCATGAAAGAGAAATTGAGGTTACACCAAGGAGCATAAATGCAATCAAGGCAATTCAGCCTCCGAAGGACAAGAAACAACTCTAATCTTTGATTGGCAAAATCAATTTTATCAGACGATTCATAGCCAATCTCTCAGAAAAGATGGAGCCGTTCACACCATTGCTTCAGCTGAAAGCTGATCAAGCATTCACATGGGGGGCAAAGCAACAAAATGCTTTAGACAACATAAAAGATTATCTGAGTTCCCCTCCAGTTTTAATGCCTCCACAAAAAGGGATACCATTTAAGCTGTATCTATCAGCCAATGACAAGTCAATCAGCTCCGTTTTAATCCAAGAAGTTGAGGGCAAAGAAAATGTCATCTTCTATCTCAGCCGACGGTTGCTAGACGCGGAAACAATGTATTCACCTGTGGAGAAGCTATGCCTATGCCTCTATTTTTTATGTACGAAGTTAAGGCATTATCTGCTATCCAACGAATGCACAATAATCTGCAAAGCCGATGTAGTTAGATACATGCTATCGGCTCCAGTGTTGAAAGGAAGAATTGGCAAGTGGATTTTTGTGCTAACATAGTTTGATTTGAGGTATCAGGCACCCAGGGCAGTTAAAGGACAAGCTATAGCTAATTTTATTGTAGAGCACAGAAATGACTCGATCGGCTCAGTGGAAATTATGCCTTGGACTTTGACATTTGACGGTTCGGTTTATACCAACGGCTGTGGCATCGGCTTAGTCATTATTTCGCCCAGGGGGCAAGCTTGAATTTGCTTTCGCCATCAACCCCCACGCTACAAACAACCAAGCCGAATACTAAGTCGTTCTTAAAGGACTACATCTACTCAAGGAAGTTGAAGCCGACGCCATTGAAATAATGGGAGATTCATTGTTGGTCATCAGCCAATTATCAGGAGAATATACGAATGCAAAAATGATGCGTTGATGGTCTATTATCAGCAATGTCGGGAATTAATGGACGGTATTCGGCTGGTTACTTTGAAACATATACCCAGAGAGCAGAACACAGAAGCCAATGATTTAGCTCAAGGGGCATTGGGCTATCGGCCGATGTTGAAAGAGATAGATATAGAGGTTGCCGCCATTACAGCCGGTGATTGGAGGTTTAAAGTTTACAGCTATCTCCAAAACCCCTCTCAATCAGCTACAAGGAAATTACGGTACAAGACATTAAGGTATATTTTGCTCGATGAAGATCTGTACTATCGGACGATTGATGGTGTGCTACTAGAGTGCCTGGGAGCCGATCAGGCTAAAGTGGCCATCGGAGAAGTGCATGAAGGGATCAGTGGCACACATCAATCGGTCCAGTAAATGAAGTGGCTGCTTCACCGAGCAGGATATTTCTGGCCGACCATGCTGGAAGATTGTTTCAAATATTACAAGGTTGCCAGATTGTCAGAAATTTGGAGCCATACAATGAGCACCAGCGTCGGCTATGAACCCAATAATTAAGCCTTGGTTGTTCAGAGGATGGGGCATTGATATGATCGGCCAGATCAATCCACCCTCAAGCAAAGGGCATACATTCATTCTGGTGGCGACAGATTATTTTATAAAATGGGTGGAGGCAGTTCCTCTAAAAAAAGTGGATTCTAAGAACGCAATCGAGTTTGTCAAAGAACATATCATCTATCGATTTGGCGTCCCACAAACGATAACAACAGACCAAGGATCTATCTTCGTATCGGATGAGTTTGTTCAGTTTGCCGACGGCTGGGGATCAAGCTACTTAATTCTTCGCCGTACTACGCACAGGCTAACGGGCAAGCCGAAGCCTCAAATAAAAGTTTGATTAAGTTGATTAAAAGAAAGATCTCTGAGTATCCTAAACAGTGGCACAACCGATTAGCCGAATCACTGTGGGCGTATCGGATGGCATGCCACGGATCAATCCAAGTCCCTCCGTACAAGCTGGTCTACGGGCATGAGGCGGTGCTACCATGGGAAAGCGTCGTCGGCTCAAGGCGCATTCAGCTACAGGATCAGCTTACAGCCGACGATTATTATCACTTGATGGTGGACGAATCAGAAGACCTAGTTTTATCCAGGATGAGGGCCTTGGAAAAAGTTACAAGAGATAAAGAACGAGTAGCCAGACATTATAATAAAAAAGTGGTGCCTAAATCTTTCGAGGAAGGTGAACTCGTTTGGGAATTAATACTGACGATCGGATCTAGGGATAACAAATTCGGCAAGTGGTCACCAAATTGGGAAGGGCCTTTCAAGATCCACAAATACGTCTCTAAAGGAGCTTACATGCTAGAAGGGTTGGACGGAGAAGTATTTGGAAGGGCTCTTAATGGAAAATACCTGAAGAAATACTACCCAAGTGTATGGATCAACTCATGATTCGGCTCTGGTTGCTTAGCCGATTTATGACAGCCGATGTCTTGTTTTCAATAAGGCATCGCCTTTAGGCATTTTTATGCAACATTTTTCCCTGAGTTTTCTACGGTCGGCTAATGATTGGCCGATAGCGACAGCAATGAGGTGCAAATGGCTTGGATTCACAATTTTGTCGACACCAAAGCTATCAACAAAATTTGGGGGGCATATATGTACACGAGCCAATTACAAAATTGAGTATCAGGAAAGTCTAAATTTTTTTAAGCTTCGTAATTGGCAGTCAGTATGAAAGCGTTTTGAGCGATTAGGATCGACGGCCATAATTCAAGTGTTACGATCGACAGTTGTGGTGTGGTTTCGAATCGGCAAGCATGATCTGGCACGGGCAGCAAGGGTCGAGTTCAGCATAAGCAATTCAGAATTGACGGTCATACCAAGATGCCACATGCGGCCGGGGCCGATCTCATCCACAAGCACAATTGCAAAAAACTAGCAAGCTATATTACACAAGGTCCAGAGCCGATTACAAAAGTTTGAGCAGTTGATCAGAATTAAAGTTCATTACAAAAGTTTGGCGAGTATATTATAGGAAGCAGTAGCCGATCTCAGAGTGTTAAAATATTACAAATTCATTGTTTCAAGAAATCGGCTATGGCCGACAGCGTCGTCCGCCTAATTTGATCCACTTCCTCGATGGCCTTGACGTCGTCGGCCTCAGATCCAGCCACCGGTCGGATGCCTTTCACCAGATCCCGGAGATGCGCCATGGCCGCCTTGATACTTTTGCGTTGAGCATCGATCTCGGCTGGCAGCCCGGCCATGTACTCCTTGTGGACGTCGATCTCATTCATGAGTTGAACGAGATCGGCCATCAGCTGATCTTGGCGTGAGAGGAGCTACTCGAGCTTGGCCGCCGTTCAGTTTTCAAGTGGTCGAAGGCGGCCTTTTGGCTCTCAATGGCTTCCTTGGTCGACTGGAGGGTGGCCGACCGCATCTAGTTCTCGCGACGGTCGGCTATCCGCTGTCGTGCCCACTCATATTTGAGTTGGTGGGCTTCCAAGAAGGTGGCCGGCACGATAGCGTCGGCCAGAGCTTCCGGCAGCTGGCCTTGGATTTCCTTGAAGCGCGCACGGATTGAGCCACTGTCGACCACCAGCGCATCCAGCGAGGCCTCCAGCCGGTTGTCGATGTCAGCTAGGGTGGCCCTCAGGTCCTCGACCGGCGTCACCAACGCCTCCTCGCGGATCTCGCCGAACTCCTCGAACTCCAACAAGTCGAAATTGAGGAGGTCGGCTATGTTCTGCAAAGAGGAAGATGATTAGAGAATGTTGATTAGGCAGAGCCGATCACAGAATTCAGTCGACTTATCGTAGGCACCGGAGTCGGAGCGGCTGGCTCGGCTGGTGCACCGCCTTCAGCCGTCGGGGCCTCTTCATCGGCGCCGTGAAGTCGGCTAAGTTCTACTAATCAAGTTGCAAAAGACGGTTACCGATGGCACGTGACGTGAAGTGCGGCCGGCCAATTTCTTGACCTGAGAAGAATTGTTTGGTTAGATGCAAGTGATATCATCATAAGGCCAAATTTGATGAGGTGAGCGCTTACCGGCCGATTTTTCGCGGGGGACTTGGAACCGGCGGGACGTCGGCTGGAGCATTGACGAATTCGTGGCTAGAGCTCTCAGGTTCAGCTGCCACTCCAACAGCCGCCGGCATCTCTTCGCTGGCGACGCCGTCGAGGAACTGCGCGACGATCGGGTCCAAAGGGGGGAGGCTATCGGCTGGCGCTGCCTGTTTTTTCTCCTTCAGTTTCTTGGGGGCAGGCGCGATCGATGGCTGTACGAGGGGCGTGACTTTTTTCTTGTGGGTGATCGGCTCGCGCACTTGCCCACGCAGCAAGGACGCCAGCTTCGGCGCTCCCCAGCCGATCGCCGACGGGGCGAGGCCGCCCCATCCAGAACACCTAGACAGTATTCGATGGGGAGCTCGGAGTTGCTCACCGTCAGTCGCTCCGTCTCCGTCTCCTGCAAACCAGAGGGCGAGTGTTAATCGGCTATATCGAGATGATAAGAAGAAAAAATCATTTGGAATTTAAAGCTTACCGAAGGATTTCTTCGAGCGAAGGAATCGACGTAATAAGATGACCGGTGGAAGATGTGTCGTTTGATTTCGGCCCACCATTGATCGTAGGCGCGCTTTTCTTGAGCGCCGGGTCATCTCGTCGATCTTTGCCGAGGGAGGACCGACTATGTTCAGCAATCGATGCATTATCAAATCTTGGCTCACCACTCCCCTCGTTTCAATCTTGTCGGCATAATAGAAGACGATGGGCGGTTGCCCAAGACCAAAGCTGTCTCGGCTAGCCGACACCGGGTAGTAGAACTCATAGCTTTTGGCCATGATGTCGGCCCTGGTGGATCCGGTCGGCGGGATGCAAGGGGACGGGCGGCGATGAACAACTCCCTGCACTGTGGGTTGTCGGTGAGTTGATGTCTTCACAATTGAAATCAACCGGCAACTCAAATAATCCTCGGTCTCGGTAAAAGTACCGGGAGCGGTTCTCGTGTGATAGCCCGTCGTACGGGCGATGAACCATTCGGCCGGCGAGTCACGTCGATTGCCTTGAGCCCGCATAAGCAACCACTTTGCTTCTCCATAGCTCATGCATCCGGTGGTGGTGATCGGTTCTTGTCTTCGTCTTCGATTGGCTCCGAGTCTTGGAAAAACAGCCTCCGTCGAGGAGGAGCCGACCGGCTATTTTAAGGTCGCCCGGCTGACCCGGATCTGTAAGAACCACCGAAGCCGCCGGTGTTGGGGGCATTGGCGGCTATCTTTGTGGCGGCTGATGCAGGCATCGATATAAGTAGCCGAGGAGGTATTTCCCCCGCGCAAGCTTGCCCCCATCGGCCAGAAGTTCGGCCATGATCTGCCAGTTCGCGGTCGGTCCGCAGCTTGAGCCGCAGAACAAGAACTTCTCCAGCCACATCATAAGGAATGTGGCGTGTTCCCTGTGGACGACTGAGCCGTCCTTCATGTTTTGAGCGATGAAGCCGCTCCACCCACCGATGGCCTTGGTTTTGAATTGATGCTGCCCCTTTCGGCTCAGGTTGCTGGGGTTAGCCGATGCCAGGATGTTCAGCCCGGTCGTCATGTACACGTCGGCCAATGTGATTGTCATCGGCCCTTGCTGGAATATGAAGGCGTTGAAGCTGTCATTACAGAAGTATGTTGCAGCCGATAGAAGCGGCTCATCTTTCTCCATGCCGGCGACGGACAGGGCCAAGCACTGGGCAATCCCGGTTTCCTCCCACTGAGCGTATTTGGCTGATCGCACCCTCTTATACCATTCAACCCAGGTTGCGTCGGTGGTCGGCCATGACTTGAAAGTCCCGTTCCAGTGGGCTAGGGATGGCTTGTTGGTATTGTAAGGGATCCAGTTGGTTTCGGCTATAATCACATCGGCTGCGTCAGTGTTGCCGATGGGGCCAAGAAAATACCTCTTTTCTTGGGTCAAAATGGGATGACCACTTGATGTGACAGGTGCTACAGTTTGAAAGAGGAAAAAACGCAAATCAAGAATGGCTAAATGCTACAGTTTGAAAAAAGAAAAGTACTAATCAAGAACGGCTAAAAGCAGGATGAATGCAACAAGGCTGGAAACATGGCTGGAGAAGTAAATCCAAAGAAAAGGAGTTCTGGACCGACGGGTGTACCTCAGGGAACTCGATGACGACGGCGGCCGGTGCGGCGGTGACGGCTGGTGTGACGGCGGTGGCCAGTGCGACGGAGGCGCTCGACGCGGCGGCGGTGTTGGATGCCATCGGCGTTGTCGAAGATGAGAATGGGTCCTGATCTGCGAAGGGGGCTGGAATCTGATGAAGGACGCCGGTGAATCGTCGGAGAGGAGAGAGGAAGTGAAAGCTTGTTTGCGAAGTGTTTGAGTGGGTTTTGAAAGCGTAATCGTTTCGGTCGAAGCGAAGGGCTATTTAAAGGGCACTCAGGATAGCCGAAGCGGTTTAGGTCAGAAAAGAGCGGGAGTTTGAACAGGCAACAAATCCGTAACACTTCGTATCACGGACTTGGGGGCATGTGTTAACACCTAAATTTGGTAATTGAATCCCTAAGTCCTGGCAAAGGTGAAGCGAGAATCGGATCGGCTGGTTTGGCGGAGAAACGAGAGGCCGCATCGGGTGAGAAGCAAATGGCTGCCATGCCAGTCGGCTAAGGATTGAATCGGACAAGAGCGGCCGATAGCCGATTCTAGGTTCAGAGGAGATAAAACCATTTCTGGTGCAGCTGTTTGAAGATAAATAGAAGATTCGGTTATCAGCTTGTGCGTTAAAAGATATTGTCATCTATGGATAGAGTCCTGTAATGGCAATTGTATCTGTAAATTAGGAGTTTGTTTGAGTTGTTCATTGTAATGCGGCGTGGGTCCTTTCCGGGATACCGTCGTATTTTAAATAGTAGTTTAGATAGAGTCCAGGGTTTGTAGAGATAATGTTATCTTGGGTATAAATAGGACTCGAGACCTCCTGTAAAATACATTCACACAATCAATCAAACAACCTACGGCGCATCGCCAACCATTTTCTTCAGACGAGCAATTGATTTGGCTACGGGCTGCATCGTTTCGATCCCCAAATCCAGGTAAATGCTTGTCATTAGTGGTATGTTCTGCTGATTCTAGTGCTTCTATCGTAATGACACATTAGATTCAGGGGTTTATACTATGCTAGTTGCCATATATCGCGTATAAATTGGAGCAATGTTTAGATCTATCCTGCCATTGGCCAGTTCTCTCAAGAATCCGCAGCCAATATGGCTAGATCTAAAGGTTGGCTGGTTTATATGTGGTATCCACCGTCTCGAGAGGTATAAATCAGCTATAACAGATCAGGTTTTTCTTTTTATACTTATGTTGCATCAATGTTGAACTATTAAGTCGTTTTTAGAACTTCCAGTGATCTGTTTGGTTAGATTTATATGTTTAAGAGACAGTGTCGGGGTTTCAGCCGGCCTTATCTGCCCTAATATATTTCTTTTAGTATATTTATTATTAGATTTATATTAGGACTGTCTCTTATGTTAAGATCATATTCTTGTCGGACATCATAAGCCAAAATCGGCCTGCCATTGACAGCCGACGGCCGATTCCCAGGCTAAGCATCTGGTTCAAGGATGGTATCTTTTCATAAGAATCATCGAAGTACTAGCCGATCTATAGTTAGCTTTCCAATATCGGCTAGGTTATTAATACATATATTTATTATCCTTTACTGCATTTAGGTTAAGCGGCTAATGCTGTCTCGGTATCGCCGATCCATTCTAGTCGCTTGGCTTGAATATATTTTAGGATAGTATATATATGCTCATGGATTCCCTCAGCCGATCCAGTGGGGGTCTAACCTAACACTTAACGCATATTTCCTGTTTTTCTTGTTGGTTAACAGATCAAACCAATTGGCATGCCCTGCACAGCACAGGCAACCGAGAAGGACCTGCACTGGAGTTAAGCAGATCTCCCAGACCAGCGCGTGAGAGAAATTTCTCGTCAACACCCGAGGACTCCATCGACTCGTGGGATGAGCTTTGTGATGCCTTCGTCGCCAACTACCATGGCACGTGGCAACGTCCGGCTACCTGCTACGACCTCGGTCGAGTCCGGCAAGGCCCCACCGAGTCCATCCGAGACTACATCCGACGTTTCTCGGAGTGCCGCAACTCCGTTGCGAGCATTTCCGACAGCGATGTCATGCGATCCAAAAAAGAAGTTGCAACTTGTTGGTATGAGTATTCTATTAATCCTATTAAGCCCTGGGCCAAAATGTTACATCAGCTCTGTGGACCCCTGTTGTTGAGGACGGGAATCATTCGTGTTCATAGTACCATTTCCCTGGATCGAGTAGTTTGGTACCCATGAATACATTGCTGAATTATCTGCTGCACGATACATTCATCGACATACGCAAAATATTACAATATAGGGCCTGAAGGCAATGTCTAGAACATAGGACCAAAGCAATCCGGAATACCATCAAAACAGAGTTTAGATAAGGCAGCCGAAAGAAGGCAGCGGCGCGCCGTTGCCACAGGCAACGACCGGAGATAAGACCTATTGGACGCCCTCGTCTTCCACACCCACCTGGTAGTATGCATACAGGCCTTCTGGGTCTTCATTATCCACATCTGAATGTTTGTGCGTATAGCAAGGGTGAGTACCAACCGTACTCAGCAAGTCAACACAGCAAAGATGCATATGATAGGGGATTCTCAAAGGATGGTTGTGGTTCATTTGCACAAAGCCAGTTTTATAATTCTTTTTGCAGACCTAACATCTAGCCTGGTCAAGTTTTATTACCATAGTTCATTAAGTCGGCGACGGTTCTGTCCACCATCCATTGTGATACCAAGGACAGCTTCCCACCATCGGATCGTCATGGTTTTTCTAGGGAGTCTACCCCCTTCTCGCAGTTTGAGCAGAGGATCCCCAGCACATAAAATCATCATTCATGCCCATCCCATCATTTTAAGTTTTTATGAGTCTAGCCAAGAGAGAAACTTGTCACACTGCTCTATATCCATGAGCACGGCTTTTCGAATAGATTGATTTACTCACACTGCAGTGGATGTATACTTTACTCGTACTCCGTGATTGCCCAACGAATGAGCCTACGTCCCAACACATGAGACGGTCACGGCAAAGCTTTTCAATAACATCACTTTGGCAGTACTCGCTCCATGAACTTAAATCCTCTTGCACTCTAGCCGCCCTTCCGTAGCAGTGAGAGGAGTTCTAGCGCTCCCGGGGTAGGAAAAAAACTCACTTAATCCTCGTCCATCACTCAATACGTAGGCCGTAGCCCCATCTCAACAACACCAACCACAACTCAACACCTGAAGCACTATGCAGGGATGTTGCCTCCGCTCGGCTATCTAATCCGCTAGGTCTATACCCATTCAAGAAGTACGGTTGTACTGGCTCGTTCTATTTTATAAGTCTCATGGCTCGGTCCTTAGTTGACCAGGGACGGTACTTGCGTTTGTCAGAATCCACCCAAATCATCCAGCCACCCCAGTCAAAAACATTGTTTTTGTATTTTTTTCACTTTTCAACAAACACATTTTATCATTCTCATGGCAATGTGGCACTCATGTCTCCACTTGCCGTATGTCAACTACCTTCCCTAAGATAGTTGCCCAAGCATATAGCTCTTTTGTAAAAGTATGAATATGCATTGAATCTAATCCTGGCATGGCTAAGCATTTTACCAAAGATTTTCTTCGGTCACATCATATCGAGGGTTACAAAGAGTATAACTAAAGGTAATCAACATCAAGGCATGGTATAGAAAGGGAGGGCTTAGGATGGTTTCCATGCGCCTCTCCCTTCCTGCGCCCCTCTCTCCCGTCCCCATCCGTGCCGCGCCTGCGCCCCTCTCTCCCGTCGCTGCTCGGAGCTCCCGCGTCACGCCTGCACCCCTCCCTCTCGTCCCCATCCGTGTCGCGCCCCGACTTTACCCGTTGCAACGCACGGGTGCAGTTGCTAGTATATATATATGCATATATGCACATATATATATATAGTATAGGATTAATTAGGATTTATAAAGATGGTTTTTAAATTCTTATAAGGGTTTCTAAAAAATAATAGATGGATGGATGGGCTTTACAAAAGATAGAGATTTTCTGAGAGGGAATACACTAAGAAGTTTGAATATAAAGTTTTTATTCATGCGAAATAAATGGTAATATAAAGTTTATTTTTATTTGTAAGAACATTTTGGGAAAGGATAAATAATATACTCGCAAGAAAATTCTTGTAAATTAAGTTTAAGGTTCAAAAAGAGGAAATATAATTTTTTGTGATTTTTACTAGGCTCCAACAAATTTTAATTCTCAAAAGAAAATTAAAATAAAAATTTTCCAAAACTTTGCGTCGGCTGGGAATCGAACGCGCGCCCTCCCTCTCACTTAGCTTGGCTAAAACCACTGAGCCGCGGCATCGTTCTTGTCTCTTTATCCTTTCTTTTTCTTCCATCCTTCTCTCCCTTCTTCTTCCCCGCCGAGCCCGACGGCGGAGCATGGCCAAACGGCGGCGAGGGCAAATGGAACTCGACAACTAACAAGTCCTACACCATCTACGTGATGTGGGGAACCCATTCCAGGCCACGGCCGGGCCGGGGAGGCGGCGGAGAGGTCCGGCGACAGCGGCCTAGCCGCGGCGGCGATGGCGCACGGCAACGGCGAGCTCCGGTGGAGTTCCGACCAAAATAATGGGTCTTAGAGCATCTTTCGGAACACGGGGAAGCTAGCTATGGGTTTGTATTGGCCGGAAAGAGGCGGTGGTGGCCTGGCGACGTGCGCACGGCGGCGGCCGGAGCATAGAGCTCGACGGTGCTCGTCGCCGGTGAGTTTCGGCGGCCCATTGGCTCGGGAAACCTAGGGAAACAAAGTCTAAGGCTCCATAGATTGCTACCATACCTTTAATTGCAGAGGAAACAGATTGTAGACGATGAATTTTGATCCATTGCTCCGGGCGGCCGATTTAGGGTTCTTCGGACCGGGCTTCGATTTTTCACGAAATTCTCAGTGCACAGGCTACGGAAGCTAGGGATTTTTGAGGGGTTTTGGATAGAGAGAAGAGGCGACCAAGTTTGGTGTTTGGAGCTCAAGCTACCGAGGCCTATTTATACTGTTTTCACGGCGAGGCCACGATGGCGGTGTGGGCATGATGCTATGGCTGACGCGTGTGGCGTGGGCGAGCGACGCGGCTGACGCGAGCACAGGCGCGGTTGTACGGCGGGGCATGGCCACGGGGACGTGCGCCGGTACGGCAGCGTGCGCGCGGGCGTGGCCGACGCATGGCGCGGCGCGACACAGGGTGAGCGACGCGACGGCGCGGTACGGCGCGTTGATGTCGGGGCGGGCCGGGAACGCGCGCGTGCGATGCGTGGTGTCGCGGCGACGTGCACACGGTACGTCAAGACCGGCGTCGAACACCGCGGGCGCGACGAACGGTGTACTTTCCGATTTTCTCGATTTTTCGTTTATTATTTATTTTTTTCCATTTCACCAATAAAATTTAAAAACAACATTTTGGTCCCAATCATAAATGTAAATAAAATTCTAAAGTTTTAATCTTTTACCCAACTTTATTATTGTCATTATTTATATATGTTTTTCTTTATTTTCAATTAAATAATTGTTTTATATTTTCCCCAAAATAAAATTTTGATCCCAAAAGAAAATGTTATCAATGTCAGCTTTTCCAATTGTATATTTGTAATTTTTATTTTATTTCTATTATTTATTTTGTAATTTCTTTTCCTTTTAGGGTTTCGAAACTTTTCGACTTTTTGACTTTCAAATAAATATTCCTTTATTTATAACACACAGTAAAACTTGCAAATAAGAGCCAAATAGCACAACAAGATGCAACAACCCAAAAGTTTTTGTAAGTTCAAATTCTTGGATTTTGATTTTTAGATCTCTGATTTTCAGGGTGTTACAGACTGTTGAATGACGAGGTCGCTCGGACGATCTGTCGCATAGTAGTGTGTCGGGTGTCAAAAAAAGGGCTACTTTGGACATATTGCGAGTCGAAGACAACATACAAAGAAGACTAACAAAAGTTTTCTTTATTTCTCGCAGGGTGATGATCATACATAGGGCCCGAGGTCCCCCTAACATGCAGCAACGTCGACGCGGCAGCCTCCTTCACTATCAGTTCCACCGACCGGGCCGAGGGTGTGCTCATGCTGGAATGATTGGAACAACAAGGCCTAAGGTTTTTTCTAACCTATAGGACCATGTTGTTCACAATCTTATCAACCGCCGACTATATGGAAGCGTAGATATCATCGACGTCGCCCAACTCGATGCCGGCATGCCACCCCTCGGTGATCGCATCAATGTCCGCCCCGGGGTACAACTTTTGTACAACGCCAAGGATGTGTGTCGCCGCCGTCTTGGCCACTCCCTGAGCGTAGCACCGGAGAAGTTCCCGACCACTCAGTAGACGCGCCTGAAGCACGCTGTCATTCCAAATGAGCGACGACGTGTCTGGATTGATCTCGACGAGGAGTGTCCGGGCCGCCTCTGAACAGATCTCCCATCACCCGTCGATCGTTTTTAGGCTGTCCCTGAGTCGATGAAGCCGTCGACCGGCTCCCGCCAGTTGGCCTGGTCACAAAACAGGTCGGCTAAGGCACACTCCTACTTTGACAACAAAGGAATTGAAGAGGACAGTACTTACGGACAACCTCCGCCCGCGTGGCTTGGTCCTCGGCCATTTTGGCCAAGGCTTTGTCCTTGGCCGCCTAGGCGGCCACCAACTTCTTCTCCAGCTCGGCCACCGTGCCTCCGACGCTGACGCCTTCGCTTTCGCGTCGTCGAGCACCCTGGTCAAGTCCCGGATGAGGGCTTGGGTCTACTGTGAAGATGCTACAGCCACTACAGCTCCTCCAGCAGATGGCGACCCGTCAAGGCGAGGGTCAACCCTCGACGGCTCCCTGTCAGCAATGCCAGTTAGCGTTGGTTGTGCCAATAAAACGCAACCATGGTGCTCACCTGGTGGACGTTGTGAACTTCACAGCACCCCGGCGTGCAATCTTGGGGGCAGGTCCTGACGCTTGCCCGCTCGCCTCCCCGTGGACGCTCGACCCTGCTTCTGCGAAAGCAGTTAGCTTCTGCTTTCCTCTCTGCTCGATCATTGCAATGGGAAGGCGTATCTCCGCAATCTTCAGCTTCGAAATAACACCAAATTCCTGCCACGGCATCAACAACTGGCAGGTGAAGTTCTACTAGAGGAATGGAGGAAACATTCACGCAAGGGAGAGAGGTTAAGCCTACATGCCGCTGCCAATTCTCAGGGCTCCAAATCGAACTCCAACCTTCACTGGAACTCGGCGACGAGGCCATGAGCCTAAGACCGCTTAGAGGAAGAAGAAGGTTGCAGAATGGAGGCGCAAGAACTGAGAAGCCTCCTCTTCCTCGAAGTGGAGAAGTAAGATGGCGTGAGGAGAAGAGCCTGCTGTAATGGAGTTTAAATAGGGAGATGGCGATGGGCTTGCTGGCACGGTTTTCGGAAAACATGCAGCGTCATTTATGACCAGCGCGGAACATCTGAAGCGCCTCTTGCCCATCCAACTTCTTAGCTTGACACGTCGACTTTGGGTAAAAATCTGGGCCATCGGATCTTCGGAAGGGCAAGCGACGTCTACACAACTTCCATCGTCCACTCCAAAGAACCCACCATAAGGTCACACCACCTTTCCCATCTCAACTATCAGTGCCGCTTGACACTTGGGAAAAGGTGGGATGCCAAAAGTTCGATGTGCTGCAGCGATAGGGATGGAAATGGTTAGGGTCGATCCATTTATCCATTAAACCTATCCATAAATTTACTCCAATGAATCTTTAGGATTGTTCCAAAAATACAAATGGATCAAACGGATCAAACCATTAGAACCTAGGTTTAAAAGGTTCGATCCAAAATGACTTCACATGTATAAATATCCTCAAAATTTGTACAAAGTTGATTCTCTATATAATCATTTGTTCCTAAAAAATTAACTAAATTTAACAAGTTTTCATAGTATGAACACGAGTTTAAAAAAATTTGGGTCCAAAGTTTACACACATTTAACTATAATTTTTGGGTTTTAGTAATGCATCGTGGGCCCCGCATATATAAATAGCTCAAAATTTATACAAAGTTGCTTCTCTGTATAATAAATCATTCCTACAAAATTCAACTGAATCTGATAAGTTTTTATAATGTGAACGCAAGTTTAAAAATTTTGGGTCCGAGTTTTACACACATTTAACTAGAATTTTTTGGTCTTAGTAATGCATCGGCCCCGCATATATAAATAGCTCAAAATTTGTGCAAAGTTGCTTCTCTGTACAATAAATCATTCCTATAAAATTCAATTGAATCTGATAAGTTTTTATAATGTGAACCCGAGTTTAAAAATTTTGGGTCCGGATTTTACACACATTTAACTAGAATTTTTGGTCTTATTAATGCATTGTGGGCCCCACATATATAAATAACTCAAAATTTATACAAAGTTGCTTCTCTGTACAATGAATCGTTCCTACAAAATTCAACTGAATCTGATAAGTTTTTATAATATGAGCGCGAGTTTAAAAATTTTCGGCCCGAGTTTTACACATATATAATATGAATTTTTTCCGATCCATTTGGATATTCATGGATAACCTATTAATATAATAGACTCATGATGGATTTATCCTATTGAACCATGGATCAACGAACTCACTAAAAATGGTTTAGGTTCGATCCATATCCTAACCATTCCAAAAGCTCTATATCCATATCCATAACCTAGGCGATGCACCTGCCAAAACCTTGGCTCAAAGCTCTAAAGATCCATCGAAGACAACACTCCGAAAGAACTCTGACCCTAAGGATGGATGCTTCATCCCTCCTTAGGCTCGGGGGCTGCTGTGGGAGGTGTTACCCCGAGGTGCCTTAAAAACCCGGATTGAACCCCAACAAAAGTCAAACTGAGTGTCCTCGGGATGTGACCAAGAGCCTGACCCCCCAGGGGGTCAGGCATTCTGGTCTTCCCCCGAGTCCGACCTTCGCCCCTTCTCTCGACCCCGACTCGTCGCCCGACCTCGAGCATCCTCGGGAAGAAACTTGGCAGGCACGGAGGAAGAGGGAGGAGACAGCCCGGCAGCATCTGACACCACCTAGCGGCACAGAAGCAGGATCCCAAGGCTGACAGGAGTACAAGATACCCACGGTGTACAGGACCTAGCAGACCAACATGTACTTTATCAGATATTCTTTGTACACACCTTTTATCTCTCTTAGTCTTGGCTTTCTTGTCCCCCAAGCTCATCTGTTCCTGTCCCCCTTGAGATATAAAAGGGAGGGCAGGGCGAAGGGCCAAAGGAGGAGGATCCCGGATAAAACTTCCACGCTCTCTTACACTTGTAACCTTGTTCATCATACACCCAACAAACAACAATGGACGTAGGCCTATTGTCCTTCGGGAGGACTGAACCAGTATAATTCCTGATGTTTCATTCTTGGCTCGTCTTAGGACTCGAGTCGACCATCAAATCCGTCGAAGGGCAGCTTCACTACCACCCTCTCTTTCACCTCCTTGGGGATCCCTCTTGGAGGATTGCTGATCCATCCATCGACAAGTCCCTTTTAGTCTCCACTGTTTGAAATTTTAGGAACTAAAAAGGACTAAGGCCCTGTTTGGATAATTAGCCCTTGGGCTAATTTGAGGGCTAATTTTTAGCTCTTAAATTAGCCCTATAAAAATTAGCCCATTGAGTAGTTTGGATCCAGGGCTAATTTGAGGGCTAATTTGTCTTTAATTTAAGGGTATTATTACCCTATTACATTGAACAAATGTACATGACTTGTGACATGAATATATAAAGTTAAATATATGAATAAATGTGTCTTTTCAGCAAATCTATAGACATCATGGAGATACTAGGAGCAAATTAGCCCAAATAAGTCACCCTTGAAGGGGCTAATTTTTTGGGTGGGCTAATTCACTTTAGCCCCAAATTAGCCCTCCTGTTTGGATCCTTAAGGGCTAATTGAGGCTAAAAGAGGAGGGGCTAAAAATTAGCCCAGGGACCCAAACAGGGCCTAAAATAGGGAGACTAATGCTTTTAGTCTCTAAACCAAACAGGGTCTAAAATAACGAGATTCGTTGTTTTAGATGACGTCAAATTTTCATCTAAATTGTTTTTTTTGGGCGAAGAGAGTATGTATGTAGTGCTGCCTGTTGATCTGCTGTGTTTGTTGCTATAGCCTGCTGCTTGCTGCTCCTGCTGTTTGTGTTGGCCGACCGGAAACAGAAGACCCGATAGGAAGGCAGGAAGAAGGGAGTAGGGAGAGAAGGAATTGGGAATTTCGTGGGTTTCTGTTTTGGTCACCAATTCCTGGTTTTCGCAGGTAACCCCAAATTTAGTCCCTAGGTGCTTGTGATTCAAGTAGAAATCGATTTTGATTGCAGGTAATTTGAATTTAATTTATCGACCAATAGGCTAAAATAATATTTTGAAATATAATATCCATCGAGACTCAAGTCATGTGATCTAAATAAAAGTTGTAGGCATTGTAGTTATCTTTCTAGCAGCGCTGGTTTAATTCAATTCGGGTAAGACATTTCAGCAAGACTATGAGAAAATATACTGTTGACTTCGTGAAAAACCAGTGCAACGTTTCTTCTATTACTGTGGAGATTATGGCAATCGGGTATCTATATGGCAAGTTTATCCGACTGGAGGTAGGGATAGATTGCGCGTGCCATATCTGTAAACCAAATATGACTTGGGTGTTACGTTGTCGATTGAGATAAGGCAATGGCCCATAGTCACGGTTTGGTAAGATTGAGGAAACCGACTTAGAGTAAGATAGGGTTTCCGATCTGTAAGCCCGCCTCCCAAGACTATATAAGGGGGGTAAGGGGCGTCCCTTGAGGGATATGCAATATCAGAAGTTAGATCAGCTTTTAGCTTTCAGCCTTAGATCACGAGATCAATAAAGACACTCGGCGGATCAAATCCCCGAAACAGGAGTAGGGTATTACCTCACGAGAGGACCTGAACCTGTCTAAATCCCCTTTTCCTTCTAACCCATCGTGCTTGGCGATCTTGACTGCATCCCCAAATTTCTATTGTCGAAACCAAGTTTCGACAATTACAATCTAGGAGCGATATAAACAAAATTAGAGCTTTTGCTTAATACGAAAGTTGTAGATTATTTTCTGCAGATACTCTAGATTTATTTATTTGCTATGTTTGGTTAAGCAGTATAAACGTTATAGTCAAAATGGTGAGAGGGCATGTTTTTAGCCAGTTTATCGAAAATTCCAGAATTTGGATTTATAGAGTTTATATGGATGTTTTAACCACTAAATTTACCCCTTAGATTCGTGGTTGTTCAGGAACCACTTTTAAGTGTTCTTTAGATTTGGAAAATTCTGGTGCCCCCATCTTGACGCTGGGTTATCATTGATGTTAAAGCCAAGTGCATGATGAACTTGTTGATTATAGTGAATGGATTTGGAACATTATTGGAGAAATATACACTGAAGAAAAGCACAAATTCCTACTACTATACATCAAGCTGCAAACTGAACCATCATCAGCTATCTGAAACCAATTCACCATTCCTTGTGCCAACAACCAGAGGAGGGATGCTCTGCTCACTCCAGAACAGCTGATCAGGATCCACCTCACCCTTCACCATTGCCAGCCTCCTGAAGTTTCCTCTGAAGTATTTCTCCCCCCACACCGTGGCCTCCTCATAGCTTGTGTTTCCCTCCACATTCTGCCCCAAATCCAGGTCCCTGTAGTTGATGTATGCAGCTCTGGGGTTCTTGCTCACATAGGGTGTCATCAGCTCATGCACCCCCCTCACCCAGCTCAGATGATCATCCTCATAGGACACATTCTTGTCACCTCCCCACTTGACAAAGTATTGCAAGTTGTAGATGTATCCTCTCCGGTGAGCGTACGGCGTGCTGGATTCCGGTATCCGGCTCATCTCACCGCCTTGCGGGTCCATGTCAATGGAGCCGTCTTCGTCTTCGACGATCTTGGTGAGCAATTCGATCAGGCCGGTGGTTGGAATTGGTGAGGTTAGGTAGTCGAGCTTGATCTTGTAGTAGTCCTTGGGTTGCAGTGTCCTGTCAAGAAGCACCTCGGCTGGTTGGCCATTGGTGTAGCCGTAGGAGTAGAGCATGGATTGCAGCCAGTTCATCTCTCTGCAATCGGTTGGGTTGATGGCGAGGTCGGGCAAATGGTGGTGGATTTGGGTGATCATGTCGCTGCAATTGCCAAGGAATAGTGATTTGAACACCACCAATGGATGACGAGTTGAGACGTCGCCGTCGTTGATGGTCTTGGGCTCCATGGACATTTTGACGAACAGGTCGTCGGGGAGAGCGTGCGCCACGGCTTGCCATTTGGTGAGGAGGTGGAGGAGAGATTGTTCGTCGTGGCCTCCTCGCCGGAGGAGGAGGCGGTGGACGGTGAAGGCGGAGACGACGGCTGGGACGGGGACGAGGGTGACGGTCCAGGAGACGACGATGCCGAAGCTGCCGCCGCCGCCGCCCCTGATCGCCCAGAAGAGGCCCTCCCCCATGGCCGCCCTGTCCAGGAGCCTCCCCGCCGCGTCCACCACCTCCGCGTCCACGACGTTGTCGGCGGCGAGGCCGTACTTGCGCATCATCGGGCCGAACCCCCCGCCGCTGAGGTGCCCGCCGACGCAGACCGTTGGGCAGATTCCCGCGGGAACCCGAGCTGCCCGCCGCTCCCCTCCGCCACCGCGTAGTAGAGCTCCCCGAGCGTGGCACCCGGCTCGGCGCGCGCCACGCCCCTCGCCGCGTCGACCCGCACCGCCCGGAGCGCGGCGACGTCGACGACGGCGAACCTCGGGGACCGGAGCGAGCGGTACGAGAGGCCCTCGTAGTCGTGCCCGCCGCTGCGCGCGCGGACGGTGAGCCCTAACGC
The DNA here is from genome assembly GCA_019925245.2 of Oryza australiensis. Classification (NCBI taxonomy): domain Eukaryota; kingdom Viridiplantae; phylum Streptophyta; class Magnoliopsida; order Poales; family Poaceae; genus Oryza; species Oryza australiensis. The sequence continues at coordinate 351,963 of JAIFGZ020000061.1, read as the reverse complement.
GCGGCAGCAGACGACGCAGGCCCGCACCTCGTCGACGGTCACCGGCGTGAGCACCAGCGCCGGCCGGGGCGTCCGCGGCGAGGCGAAGCGGAGGTTCTGGATGGTAGATTTGAGCAGCGACGGGTAGGAGTCGTCCCCCGGCGCGTGCACGAGCCGCGACGGGTTGACGGTCGCCGGCGACCGGCGCGCGACGCACCGGAGGAAGCTTTCGCGCACATCGCCAACGCCTCCTCCGCCGCCGCCGTCTCGCCACCGGGCGGAACACGGCGAGGCGAGCAGCGAGAAGTGGAGCAAGAGGAGGAGGAGGGAGAGGTGCCCGTGCCTTGGCTCCATCGTCTTCTTGCTCCCGGAGCTTGCTCTGCTCCCACAGCCTCTCGGATCACCTACTACCTGCTCGATATTTTTGCTTTGGTGGCTAATTAATTATTCAGCCAGTAGGTGATTATAGCTGATGAGAGATTATTACTCAATTGTTTTAAAAGTTTAGCTTAATTCTAGTATTAATTTACCGGTTTTCATCTCTAGCTTTTAAACTACTACTCCGCTTGAAATTAAAACATAAAACTCTTGCATAAAATTATTTTTCGGGGATTTGCTAGATGTGGGTGTCTGAAAATTGCCGCCTAAAACTACATATTGCTAAGCTTAAAAGTGCAGTTCTATGTAATTGCAATTTTAGTTTATTTTCACAGCAATTTTATTGTTATATAAGGATATACTTTGTTTTTAACCTTTTGCATGTAATTTGTAGTTTTTTTGTACGCTAGAATAATTTATTTTTAATCTTTTATCTAAAAATAAGAAAAAAGATTGAAATTTTCAAATAAATTAAGACACCTGAAATCGAAATACTCCCTTGTTTTTATACTTGGATCATGTCTTCGGCTTACAAATAAATGGTAGGGGGCAAAAGAAGGCCATACCACCAACCAAACAGGCAGCTCGACGTCTCTGTTGGATGCATCAAGCTTTCAACGATAGCTTAGTTCACGAATGATTTCGACAGGCCAACTGGAGCAATAGGGAAAAAGAATGGTATCGCCTATCTCTTGGGGCAGTTTGGTAACCGGCCAAAAAACAGTGCAGCTATAAAATTGGATCTTTTATATGTCAGACATTTCACAATTTATTTGTTTATTTTACAAATAGATCTCTGAAAAACTTTATTTCAAGAATGAACTTTTTTTCAGTGTTGGGTTGGACCATGACGCGACATTAGCGCAGTAAAAAAGAAATAATTTTTTTCAAGAATCTATCTATAAAGTAAATTCTAAAAACGACAAAATATAAAAAAATCCACGCTATAAAATATCTAAATCTAGAATAGGGAGGGAGAGAGATGTTCCTGAACAAACCTTTCCGAGAGCATGATTTTTACAGGATTTTTATAGGGTTTAGTTCAATTCCTATTCTAGATTAGATATTTCACTTATGCGTATGTTTATCTGTCCAGCTTATTAGTAATTTAAAACTAATTTGTAGGTAAAACTTTTATATTAAAATGCTGTAAAATGAACTACGGTAAAAAAACCACAAAATCAATTTGAAAATTTTAGAGTTCAAATTTTGGCTTATAAGCCTACGTATAAGCGAAAAGATGAGGCCAAAAGGAATATCTACAAGTCAAAGTGATTTCACACAATATTTGAATTTCCTATTAAAAAAATCCTTCATCAGTGACCGGTGACATAGAAGTGTTCAAGCAGGTAGAAAATAGGAAGACAACCCTTGATCCGGATCAGTGCTCCAGACATCTGCCCCTGCTTGATCCAGATAAAGATCAAACTTGCAATTATAAGTAGGTGATCAGATTCAGAGATAAGCTACACGTTTCCATGTAAAAACACAAGTATGACATTGGACAAGCTGGTGTAAGATCAGAATCATGCTCTTAGCTTTCAGGTAATTGGTTGACGACAAAAACATCTGGCCGGAAAATTCATCAAGTAACATAAACTTGAAAGGTGAACTTCTGCCCAACAAGGGAAAGCTTTTCTAACAGCTGAGCCTACAGGTGAAAATGTTTTAAGAAGTATTCGCCTGGGCCTTGTTGAGGATGACTCCTTCATACTTGACCTGGAACCACTTCATGGCATCCTCCTTGGTCACCCGGTGCTGAATCCCAACGCGAGACTTGCACCTCCGACGACGGGCAACACGGTAGCCAGCACGCTCGAGCACAACATAGAAGTCCATTCCATAGATACCTGTCGAGGGGTCGTACCTGCAGCATACAAGAGACAGTTTAACCGTATTGTTTCGAAGACAGTATAACCATGTGGTGTGCGCAGAAAATTATAAAGTAAAAACAAAACACACTTATTTCTATATGCTTTTGGCTAATACCGAACATCATATTGGCACATTCTCTCCATCTTCAGCTATGCACAGCTCAAGAGCAATGCAAACTACACATACAAACTATTACGGTACATATGTGGACAAACTTCGTGGACGGTCGAGATCAAAGATGGTGAGTGTGTAGATCATTTCTAATTTGGATTGTGCAGAAGTTCCAAAGGTTGCTCAGATCATTTGTTAGTATGAAACTTGCTAATTTGGTAGGCATTTCTATGATTCAAATAAACGAGCATTTCCGGTCACTAAACAGTTGTTAATACATCCATGATGGATTGAGGTAATTGGGTCCATAAAAAGACAGTACTAACAAGTATCCAAAGGTGAAACAAGGGATAAATTGACGATTCAATTAGATAGTTTTTGTCTGTTAGTATTAAGAAACAATCATCACGAGTAAACATGCTCTGATGCTGAATGCCAAGTGAACTGCTCAATTAGTAAACGAAATGGACAAATGACAAAATTGCTGATGGTGAGAAGAGCTTCCCAGAGGTTCTGAGTTCTAACTCACACTAAATTTACTAATAGGGTGATGTTTCTACCGTAGAAAAGAAGTTTGTACTGTTTCGTGGTTCCAGACCTTCTGGATTTTTGACAATCTGGCTCTTTTAGAAAACTTATTTTATAAATAGACCCCCAACAAAACTTATCCCAAAGGTGGACCCAAATCTAAGTGTCAAGGTCGCTGGCACTGACATTCAATGTCTCAGCACCAAAAGATTCTAGCACCAAGACCCCGTCACACGTGGTAAGCAATCCACGTCACTAGATGGTCAGCTCCAAGAGCCTTGGCACTGGGCTTATATACTTCTTAAAATGTTAACACACCCATTAAAACAATGATACATGTGTAGTGTGGTGGTGAGATGCCTGCTCTTGCCTCCTAGCGAGCTTAGTTCGAACATTGGCTGGGCAATCTTTTTTTTTCCTTTTTTTAAGTGGCAGGCACACCTTTAATGGACCAGCAAAAGAAGACTAGAAGGGAAAAAAACACCCATCATGAAGAATCGATCGCATGATCTCCAGGAACGTAAGAGTTCATTTAACTACTTGGAGCACTCATCAACTTATTTTAGATGATAGCCCATTAAATTCTTAATCTCTCATATGAACTCATCACCAACAAAATATTTCAGATACAGTTTTTGTGATTCAATATTGTGCCATGTTGTGCTACTCATTCCTGGTAATGCATATGTGAGCTCATACAAGCGTTAATAAATTAATGGGCTATAATCTATAATAAGTTGATTACTGCTCCAATTGTTTAATGACATCACTAAAAAAATTGCACTTGCCAAGGATCGAACTCAGCTCGCTAGGTGACAAATGCAGACATCTTACGACTAAACCATTCATGTACCATTATTTGGATGGGCGTGTCAATATGTTAGAAACATATGAGCTCAGAACCAAAGCTCTTGGCGCCAAAACATATGACCATCTGGTAATGTGGATTTTGTGCCACTCATGCCGGGTATCAATGCTAGGATCTTTGGCAACAAGACATTGAGGGATGTTTGAATCCGAAGCAAGGAAAAAGCATAGCCTAGCCTGGCAAGGAGAGCTGCTTAGTATTAGCAAAAAAATATTGCTTAGTAAGGCCGTCTAACTGCCGAGAAAAGCTCACCCAAGACAGAGAGCCAAATCGGCTAGCCTCCAACGGCAACTTGTCAGGCTAAACAACCAAGCATTGTACTTTGCTTTTTTAGGCCATAGCTTTCATGGGCTAGCTTGAGCTTGCTAGGCCAGGCAAAGGCAAGTATACGATCCAAATAGACCCTGAATATCGGTGCTAATGATCTTGGCGCCGAGATTTGGGTCCAATTATTTTATAAGTTTTGTCAAGGTCTATTTATAAAGTAAGTTTTCTAAATGGACCAGATTATAAAAGATCTAGTCCATGGTCTGCTTCAAACTTGAGCTCAATGCCCTTCAGAAATCACAACACCACTTAAACTAAAAACATCAATGTTTATGCCTCAATCGGATAAACATCCGTAGCATACACAGTACACTAACAATTCCTAGGTACCAATGAATTGTCAATGACCCAAGAACACTTGAAAAAACTATCTTCAGGTTTAGCAACTTACAACTAATAAAATTCTCTCACTTGTAAACATCAATGCAAAATAAATCTATTGAATGAGGCAATTTCAAGCAAATATTGAAAGCACTATCCTAGGTCACAAAAGGGAATGGAGACAATGAATGCTTAAAATCATCTAAGAACAGGACTAACATAAACAGTCAGATGCTGTGTACACATTGGCATAAATTCTCTATCACAGCGCAACGCAAAGCGAAATGTTTCATCCGAGAAAGAGAGACGAGGCCTTACTTGATGCCAAGATCAATGTGCTCCTGGATACCGAAGCCGAAGCAGCCGGTGTCGCTGAAGTTCCTCCTGAGCAGCTCGTACTCCTTGACCTTGAGGCCGCTCTCCAGCAGCTGCATCGCCTTCTCCCCCCTCACCGTCACGTAGCACGCGATCTTCTCGTTGCGCCTGATGCCGAACGACCGCACGGTGTACCTCGCTGCAAAGAGCAAGAGCGCCGCGGCAAACTCGTCAGCGCCACAGACGACGAAGCTCAGCTCTGTCTCGGCCGCCATTATAGTAGAGTAGACAGACGGCAGCAAAGGCGATATCTTCACATACCCTTGGAGAACACCGGGGTCTGCCCGCTGAGCTGCTCCAGCACCTGCAAGAACCGGGAGAGAGAGGAGTTGAAATGGAGGTTCGCGCGAGGAGAGGAGGATTGGAAGAATACGGGGGGCCGACCTTGGAGGCGCGGGTAAGGCGGTCGCCGCTCTCGCCGACGGAGATGTTGAGGACGAGCTTCTGCACCTTGATCTCCCGCATCGGGTTCGACTGCTTCTTCTCCGACGCCTGCACCAGCAACACACGCACGCGAAGAGGGAGGAGATGTTAGCTTCAGGAGATGAACGGTGATAAGGAGGAGGTTAGGGTTGCGAATGAGGAGGAGCCGACCATGGAGGAGATGGCTGGGGCTTCGTCGGCGGCGTGGAGATGGGGGGAGTCGATGACGACGAGAGGAGAAGGGTGGCGGCGCTGGGATAAAGAGGGCAAACCCTAGGCGGCGGCGCTGGCTGCGTCGCTGCAACCAAGAGGTCTCGTGGATGGGCCTACTTCTACTTGGGCTCAATACATTAAGCGACCACAAAAGAAATAAGTCTACTTTGCTCCCTCGATTCTTGCTTCTGATTGAATCGCCTCCCTCCCTAATCTTCAAAGATCGAGTTTAGTCCCTCATCCATTTGAATAACGGTTTCATTCTACGTGACGTTTATGAGACTTATATGTTGAAAAAAATTAACGGCCCTATATGTCTGTCATCCCTTTTTCTCTCTCTACCCCTATCTATATGTTCTCGCCAGAGCCGGACCAGCGACATACAATCGGCAACTCTCGGCAGGAGCTTCCTGAAGAGCGTGTTCCCGAGTAGCAGCATCATGCTGAGTTTCTACAGCACGAACACCTCGTCAAAGATGTCGCCAACGAGGCGATTTTTGGACAGGTTGTTATGAAAATAGATTCACAACGAAGATATAAATTTTACATGAAAAATCCTTACGAGAAAAAACCACGAGCACCGACCAACAATAATCACTATCAAGGAATTGATTACAGACATAGGAGAATAACAATGGAACCATCATCCTTTTCATACGGCTTACAAGAGTATATATAGAAGATAAAAGAAAACACACCTAATGAAAAAAGACATAAAGTCCTGCTAGGAAACTAATCCGAAATCGTATCACATATTTAACTATCTCCACCTTGAGAAGAATTTTCTCTTGTAGCATAAAAATCAACAATCACCAAAAATATCTTATGTAGGTAAAATTATCGTGTGCCAAATAGTCTCTAGGACTATATTATAACATCCACCAATACTGTAACATCCATCAAGCTCGAGCAAATCTCAAACTTAGTAGCAAAAACTGGCTTTGTCATCATATCAGCTGGATTATCATGAGTATTTATCTTGCATATCTTGGCATCACCTTCAGCAATCACACTTCGAATAAAGTGATATCTCACATCAATGTACTTTGTTCTCTCATGGAACATCTGATCCTTTGTAAGACATATTACACTTTAACTATCACAAAATATATCAATGCAAGATATAACTTCACAAAGCTCATTGTACAAACCTCTAAGCCAAATAGCTTCTTTACAAGTTTCATAAATAGTCGTATACTCTGCTTCAGTAGTAGATAATACAACAGTTGCTTGCAAATTTGTCTTCCAACTAACAACACAATCTCCAATGGTGAAAACATATTCTGTGAGCGATCTTCTCTGATCCAAATCTCTAGTAAAATCTGAATTCACATACCAACAAGTCCATCTTTAGATCTCCCAAACTGCAAACAAACACTAGAAGTACCACAAAGATATCTGAGAATTCACTGAACTGCTTTCCAATGCTCTTTACCAGGATTAGTCATGTATCTACTAACAACACTCAATGCATATGATAAGTCAGGACAAGAACATATCATGGCATACATAAGTAAACCCACTGCACTTGAATATGAAACTCTACTCAACACATAATCGGACTATGAACATAACTATGAAAATAATCTGAAATGTGCAGCTAAAATAGTACTCACTGGTTTTGCAGCATGCATATTGAAACGAAGAACCATTATAATATAACCTTTCTGACTAAAATATAACTTATTAGACTTTCTTTCTCTAGTAATTTTCATACCAAGAATTTTCTTCACTGCACCCGTATCCTTCATCTCAAACTCACTACTCAATTGTGCCTTCAACTTTGCTATCTCTGATTTATCTTTTGCAGCAATCAACATATCATCAACGTAAAGAAGCAATATATAGCTAAACCATCAACAACATTGATATAAACACAACTATCAAAATTGGATCTTCTAAACTTCTAAGAAAGCATAAAAGAGTCAAATGTATTATACCACTGTCTAGATGACTGCTTCAACCCATAAAGAGATTTCTTCAACCTACAAACTGAAAGCCCGTAGATGTCACGCTAGAGGAAGGGTGAATAGGCATTTTGGAAAGTTACTTAAAAATCGCAGCGGTTAAAACAAAGAGGCACGAAACTTTGGAGTGGAACTCAGAAACTTCCGGTCAGTGGTGTTACGTCCAGGAACTTCGGTGTTACAGTACTTCGAGGTCCTAATCTCAAGCCTAAGTGACCTTCAAGACTAGTCTAATGGCAGGTGACAGGCAGGAATAACTTGGATATAAAATACTCAACAAAAAATAAAGGGCATGCACAATTGAGACAAGGAATTTTTATAGATGTTCGGATTCAAAGAATCCTACTCTCCGTTGAGTAACTCCGAAGAGCTAGGTCTCAATTAACATCTTGCCTCACCAAGCAAAGCCCTAGGAAAAAGCCTTCGGTTTTCAACCCAGCATTTCGTTCTTCGCTAGAGATCAAGTGACCACATAGATCCCAAACTTAACTCTCTAGCAAGCACAACAAACGATGATTGCTCTACCAAGACGACCTCTGAAGGCTCAACTCGAGTTCATACCTTGTTTCCTTGCAGAGGTGAGAAAAACCTTTACAAACCTTCTCTGGTCAATCCACAAATCACCGGATACTCACGGGAGACGTGTAACCGTCTAGGAGATCACTCCCCAAGAGTAATAAGCATCAAATCACAGCCCTGCAGGAATCACCAAGTGCTCAAGTCATCCTAGCTCTCTCACTCTCACAAAACCCCTCACATCACTCAATTCTCTCACAAAATAGCTTTCTAGGCTCAAGAATTGAGATGGAGTGGTCTAGAATAACATGAGAAAGGCTAGGGGATAGAAAAACAAAAGTTAAATTGCCAAAAGTGAACTGGAGAGCGTGTGGGATATTTATAGGTTAGTGATGGCATCACCTAGTCGTTACTCACATTTGAACTTTGGAGGTGTCGGAAAGTTTCAGTCTGGGACCATTAGAAATTTCGGTCAACACTAAGGAAATTGTTGGTGAAGATACCCGGAAGTTCTGGTCAAGAACCCCGGAACTACCAGTCAAGATTGTCCTGAAAAGGTGGAATTTCTGAAAAAGGCTAGAAAAATCTCACTCCTCAAGAATTTGACTCTAAGCACTTAGATCATCTCAGGCAATAATTTGAAACCCCTCTTAATAGTACGGTTTTCCTAAAACTCATGATTAAAGGAAAAAGAAATTCAAATACGGCATCGAATCTTATTGCCACTTTGCAATTGTTGTTGGAGGGTTTCATTTGAGCAAATTTCGCACACCTAAGCACTTTGAAACTAATCACCTACACTTATCTAAATTAGACACATTAGTCCCTGAACCATTTTGTCATTAACCACCAAAACCCCCTAAGGGGGCTAGATGCACTTTCACAAACTAGGTTCTTTTTTCCAGAAACAACAAAACCTTCAGGTTGCTCCATATAAATGTCATCTTCTAACTCCCCATGTAAAAATACAGTTTTAACATCCATTTGCTCTAGTTCATAATCATGCATTGCAATAATATTGAGTAAAGTACGAATCAAATTATGCTTCACAACAGAGCAAAAGACATCATTGAAATCAATACCTAGAATCTGGCTATAACTTTTAGCAACTAATCTTGCTTTGTATCTTGCCTCATCACTTGGAGAGATATCTTCCTTTCTTTTGAAGATCCACTTGCAACGGATAGGTTTCTTCTCCTTTGGCAATTTCACCAACTCTCAAGTATGATTCTTTTCAAGCGACTCCATCTCATCATGGATAGCAGTTATCCATCTATTGCAATCATCAGAAACAATAGCCTCAGAATATGAAGAAGGTTATGCATTATCTTTAATTTCTTCTACCACACTCAAAGCATAAGCAACTATGTTCGCTTCTTTAATATATCTTTGAGGTCATTTAATATTTCTTTTGGGTCTATCTTGTGCAATAGAATGTTTTGGCGACAGCTCAATAGTACAGGAATCTAAATCTTCACAAACAGACATGTATTGGTTAATAGCAACATCTTTTTTCTGATGCATGCCCTGAATTGATCAAGTGCTTCACCTCCACACTTGTTTTCTGCTTACTCTCAACAGGAACATTAGTAGAAGGTTTGTCATGTAACATAACTGATTCATGCAAGAAAACGTTTCTACTAATAACAACATTTCTAGTTTCAGGACACCATAACTTATAGCCTTTCACACCAGACTAGAGATGGCAACAGGTATATACTCGATGGGTAGTGCCCACCCATACCCGTACCCGCCAGGGTAAATTTTACCCGTCGGGTTACCCGTACCCGCATGCGGGTAGAAAGTACTTCCATACCCGTATCCGCGCGGGTAATTCTACCTGACGGGTTACCCGTACCCGTCAATGCACCCGACAAAGTATGTACATGTAGGTCATTCCACACACAACATCCTTCTGTTTTAACCTCAAAATTCACAGCAAGATAGCAAAACACACAAAATACTTCTATTTCAACCTCCAAATTCACAACAAGGTAGCAACGTTCACAACATATTTATAGGCTAAATGGGCTGAGGGAGGGCAGCTAGACTTTTTATACGGTATTTCTTACCCGCAGGTAGACGGGTATGGGTAGTACACACCCATACCCGCACCTGACATACCCGATGGGTATGCATTTTCATCCAAAAATGTATCCGCGGGTAGAAAATTCCTCCCATACCCGTTTCTTTATCGAGTAAAACCCGTCAGGTACTCGGGTTTCGGGTACCCATTGCCATCTCTACACCAGACGGATAACCAAAAAAATACACTTAATAACTCTAGGTTCCAATTTACCATTATCAACATGAGTATAAGCAGTACAACCAAATACTCTTAAGTTTAAATAATTTATTGAGGAACCAAATCATACCTCAATTGGAGTTCTTGTCAATGGCATAACTAGGTGACCAATTAATAAGATAACAAGCTGTGGAAGCGGCTTCCGTCTAGAACTGTTTAGTCAAACCTGCATTAGACAACATACAATGGACCTTTGATATAATTGTCCTATTCATAGACTGAGCTATGCTGTTTTTTTGGAGGTGTGTGAGGAACAGTGTAGTGACACACAATACCTTTAGACTTGCAATATGATTTAAATATTTTAGAACTGAACTCTATCCCATTGTCAGTACAAAGTATTTTCATCTTCCTTTTCAGTTTATCTTTCAATCATGGTCTTTCACTCTTTAAACACATCAAAAAGCTTGATGTTTGTGCTTCAACAAATAAGGCCAAACTTTTTGCGAATAATCATCAACAATAGTCATCATATAACGGGCACCTCCAAAAGATGTCTTACGAGCAGGCCCCCATAAATCAAAATGCACATAATCAAGAATACCTTCTATAGTATGTGTAGATGTGTTGAACTTCACCCTCTTATGCTTGCCAAAAATGCAATGCTCAAAAAGTTTCAACTTCCTGATGCCTTGTTTATCTAGCAATCCTCGCTTGCTCAATTCTGCCAAACCAATTTCACTCATATGCTCAAGATGCATATGTCAAATATTAGTAGCATCAGAATTAGATAATGAATCTAAAACTACAGCAACATTACCTAATATAGTTGTACCTCACAGATGGTATAGGTCGACAGTTTTAATATCAGCTTTCATCACAACAAGAGAGTCTTTGGTTACCTTCAAAATTCCGTCTCCACCGGAATATTTGTTGTCGACGGATGAGTCGGCAGTCCTCCAAGGGGGATCCCCGAGGAGGTGAAAGAGAGAGGGTGGTAGAGAAGCTGCCTTCCGACGGATCCGATGGTCGACTCGAATCTAACGATGAGCCAAGAAACAGGACACAAAGAGTTATACTGGTTCAGCCCTCTCGAAGGATAATAGGCCTACATCCAGTGTGCGATGTTATTTTTTGGGGTGGATGATGAACAAGAGTTACAAAGGAGTGTGCTTGAGTCCTCCTCTTCCTTCCTTTCTCCTCCCTGCCCTCCCTTTTATATCTCAAGGGGGCAGGAACAGATGAACTTGGGGGCCAAGAAAGCTAAGACTAAGAGAGACAAACAGTAGGATACAAAGAATATCTGATAAAGTACATGTTGGTCTGCTAGATCCTGTACACCGTGGGTATCTTGTACTCCTGTCAGCCTTGGGAACCTGCTTATGTGCTGCCAGGTGGTGTCAGATGCTGCCGGGCTGTCTCCTCCCTCTTCCTCTGTGCCCGCCAAGTTTCTTCTCGAGGACGCTCGAGGTCGAGAGACGACTCGGGGTCGAGAGAAGGGGCCGATGTCGGACTTGGGGAAAGGCCGGAATGCCCGACCCCTGGGGGGTCGGGCTCTAGGTCACATCCCGAGGACACTTGGTTGACTTCTGTTGGGGTTCAATCTGGGTTTTTGAGGCACCTCGGGGTGACACCTCCCACAGCAGCCCCCAAGCCTAAGGAGGGATGAAGCATCCATCCTTAGGGTCGAGTTCTTTCGGAGTGTTGTCTTCAATGGATCCCCAAAGCTTTGAGCCAAGGTTTTGGCGGGTGCACCGCCTAGGTGCACCGCTGTGTAGTTCCCGAGCCTAAGGGTGAATGGAAAATTCGGCCTTAGGGTCAAGATTTCTTCCAAGGTGTTGGTCCCTAGCAGTTTTCGTGAATCGAGATTTTGCAGGTGCACCGCCTAGGTGCACCTGGCAGGTGTAGCCCCCGAGCCTAGGGTCGGATGACACATCCGAGCCTAGGGTCAAATCATCAAGAGCGTTTTGACAAACTCCCGATGATCCGAGCGATGCTCGAGGTCCACCAAAAAGGGTTTAGCCGAGACGAACAGGTCTGCCGCCCAGAGGCATTTGGCAGTCCCTGCTTCGACCGAGGGGTAGGCAATTTGGCCTTCAGCCCCCGAGTCGAAAAGTCTACTGCCCAAGGGCAACGAGGATGGGTGAGGTGTCCGGGGCTACAGGCACTGGGGCTCGAGGTAGCTCCGACTTCACTTGTGGACTAGCTCGGAAGCCCACATTCGAGTCGTCAAGGTCACCGCCTTGAGGCGGCAAAGAACATGGTTATGGTCGAGACTACTGCCCGAGGGCACATGGTAGTCCCGACCTTGACTGGGGGCTAGCTCGAAAGCCTGCTCCGAGTCGAGAAGAATCTGACCCAAAGGCTAGTGGGGTTATGGCGCGAGGATTGGGAACATCGCTGCATCACATCAAACTTTTGGCATCCCACCCTTTCCCAAGTGTTAGGCGGCGCTGACAGTTGAGATGGGAAAGGTGGTGTGACCTTACAGCGGGTTCTTTGAAGTAGGCAACAGAGGATGTGTAGACATCGCTTGCCCTTCCAAAGATCCGACGGTCCAGATTTTACCCAAAGTCGACGTGTCAAGCTAAGAAGTTGGATGGGCAAGAGGCGCTTCGGATGTTCTGTGCCGGTCATAAATGACGCAGCATGTTTTCCAAAAACCGTGCTAGCAAGGCTGAGGCAGAGGTTCCCAAGGCTGATGTAGGATTGAGATGTCGACTAGAGGGGGGTGAATAGGCGATACAAAACTAAATGGCACTAAAACAAAACTAACCTAAGTTGCTAGGCAAGGTGAGGTGCAATGTTAACTACGCAATTAAGTTATGTTTTGCAAACCTAGGGTGATATGGGCTCAAATATATCTCTAGGAAAGTAAATTGCACAAATATAAATGCAACAAATAAATGAGACAAGAGACAAGGAATTTTTTACCTGAGGTTCGGAAACTTGTCGGTTTCCTAATCCCCGTTGAGGCGAGCTCAACTCCACCGCTCAACCATGAAGCCACCGCACGCCCCCTTCATCAAGGGGTGGGCAAGATGGGAGCCGGCCCACGGAGAGGACTACCTAAGCCTCGATCACTAGGGGTAGTTCTTCTTCACTCCGAAGGTGGTGAACTCCAAACCACTCACAAACCGGCACCGGGCCTCCTCCACAACCTTCTCGGAGAGGTCACCGGCAACTCCTCCACAAGCCGTCTAGGAGGTGGCAACCTCCAAGAGTAACAAGCATTGACGCAGCTCAGAGATGATCAAGTGTCACACTAGCTTTACAATGGAAGCAATGCACTTGACTCTTGTCTAGAACAACTCTCAAACTCACTAAGTGGATGAATACAAAGCTCAAGTAAGTGTAGGAGAGATGCAAGGGGAGTATGCAATTTAAGTGGGTGCCAAGAGTATCCCCTTGCTGCCAATGGAGAGGTATTTATACCCCACACCAAGAAAACTAGCCGTTGGAGACGAAATCCACCAACTCTATGCACTGCCGGTCAGACCGTCATAGGGTCACCGGTCAGACCGGACTACTTTGTAACGGCTAGAAAACTAGCCGTTATAGAGCAATTATTGAGCCCACTCGGCACCCGGTCGGACCGCGGTGTAGCGGCGGTCGAGCCGGCCTCGGCTCAGTCGGACCGTCGGGGCTCGGTCGGGCCGGCCTCGGCTCGGCGGCTCTGGATCAAGTGCTCAACCAGCATCCACCTGGCCGGTCAGACCGATGGGTAACGGCCGGTCAGACCTCCCTATCGCCCCGGTCAGACCGCCACGATTCGTGCGGTCAGACCGCAGGTGACTTTTCAGCACAACCAACCATTAGTAAAACAACTATATCTCTTGACTCGGGTATCGGAATTTGACGTTCTTGGACTCTATGGAAACCTCATACAAAGGGATATCCAACCCATGAACAATCCATCCAAGAAACACAACTTAATATAGGGATAAAGGGCTCACACTCCAAAGGATACTTCATCGGATAAAACCACATGAGGTTACCCAAACCTATAGGATATACCCACTTCTCTCTTTGTTTGGGACTTGAGAAAACTCATCACACTTGGCTATACAGGCCCACAAAATGCACCTATATGCATATGAACTAGTATGGCACAAGATCATCCACATGCTCGCTTCATAGACCCCTCTTAATAGTACGGCGCCCATCTGGCAAATCCGGTCTACACCAAACACCAAGACCGGGAAAAGACTAAGAAAATATTCTTAGCTCCATTATACCTTTGCCTTGCGCCATACAACTTGGGGTCAAGCTTGAGCCGAGATCAACACTTGTGACCATTCGGTTGAACCATGTTTATGCCGAGGTCTTCGTTCATTCTTTATCATGACTTTCTTCTCATCACAAGCTTGACTTTATTCTTATCAACAAGGCGATGTCCTTGGTTTGGTGAACATCAACCAATGGTGTCATCCATTTGCCTCATCACAATTAGACATATTTCTTTGCATAACTCAAAGAAAAATATTAGTCTCAACAAATTGGTTGTCATCCTTCACTTGATGATCAACCGGTGCAAATGAAAGATATGGATATGTTTGTTGAGTATTCATTAGCACCACAAGTATCATATACTCGTACGTAAACTCAAGTGCAAAGATCCGATATCAATAATAGATGAACAACATGGATCTAGAACATGCACAATAAATGTATAGGATTTGCTCCCCTAAGTATATGCATACAAAGAACTATACAAGAGCGGCAAGTGTACGCATAAGTAAAGAAGAACCAATGTGGTTTATCCTATACATATGGAGAAGACACGTAGCAATGATAAAGACAAACAAAAATACATACCTTCATGATCTTCATGTTCTCAAAGTAAAGGAGACTAAATAATATAAGGCTCAAGTAATCATTAGTCTCACACTTATATAACAATAACATGAAAATCATATATATATAAACCTATTTAAAAGTAGGAGATAAGAAGTGATACATATCGTTTTATCTCCATGCATTTCATCCTCATCATGATTGAGATCCATCGCAAAAGAATACATGTCTACCATATCTCATTATCAGGAAATAACCTAGTTGACAACTTTATGTAGAAGAGAGGTTAATCTCATAAACATTGGTTTATCATCTATCACCAAAGCAACAATTACACAAATTGTTTAATTTAAGATTTTTCAATCTTTTCTCTGTTTTGTGATAGATAATAACCCTATATAAACAATATAAAGAGATGAGATGAAAGATAATTTCAAATCAATGTAGAGATCTTATAATAAACAAAATATAGAATAAGCTCCCCTCAAGATGTGCATACATATGGATATAAAGGAACGTGTATGCACATAAACAATCAAGATGAATGAGGGAGCTCACACTATATTTTGGATCCACAAGAGAGACAAAGTTAGAATATGTGAAGTTTAATACATACCTCTCATCATTTTTATTTTCGTATTCAAATGAGACTAGTCAAAGATAAGCTCATAAAAACGTTAGTCTCATATAATTAGATTTGTCATTAATCACCAAAACCAAATTAAGGCACTTGAACTTACAGCTGAGGTGGAGGCGTCGTTGGCCAAGGTGGGGGAGAAGCTTTCCGCCACGGAGAGCGCAATGGCCAAGCTAGCCAAAGAGCTGAAGGACGCCAAGGCTTCCGCGAAAGGTAAGCGTTAATTTCTGCATTCATCCCCAACTCATGGTTTTCCTTTCTCTCCTCGATTTTCACCTCTCGGCCTCGTTCCCGCACAGAGCGCGTGGAGATTTCCCGCCAACAATTGGTCACATCAAGGGGCTCCTGGAGGTAGCTGAAGCTCGGCTGGCCGAGGTTCAAGACAGCACACTCGCCATTCTGAACCGGGCCGACAACGACCTTTCGCCCACCCAGGAAACCCGCAATGAATTCCTCAGCCGCTTGCGGGATGGTCCTCGTCGCCTCGACGTCTTCGTGAAGGACGCTGCGAAGGCCGCAGTGGGAGTGGCCCTCGGCATCCTCAGCCGTCGGTTCCCGGAGGTGCCGGTCACCGACATCGGCCTGGGGTGGTCGGAAGGCCTCAAAGCCGGCGAGCATGAGGCCATCGTCACCGAATTCGACAAGACTACCGATCAGGTCGTTGACCTCATAGAATTTTGATTACTCTTTGATGTAATAGCCCTGAGTAGGAAAGACAGAATATTTTTTATGTTAATGTCAGGATATCATGCACTATCCTTTTGCATTGTCGTGCCGACGGGTGTTCGACTGAGGCATGCATAGGTTCAACTTCACCTACTCATATTATTCTCGACGTTTAGGCCTTAGAAAACGATCTTTGCCTGGAATAGCCGGGAGGATTCTCTAACCGGACTTCGACAGGTTTTGAATCAGCCTTTAGCGTAACTGTCGTTCATTTTACGAGCTAGGCGAAGTGAAGGGTCTTGGAAG
Source organism: Oryza australiensis (assembly GCA_019925245.2). NCBI lineage: Eukaryota > Viridiplantae > Streptophyta > Magnoliopsida > Poales > Poaceae > Oryza > Oryza australiensis. Next base: position 335,431 of record JAIFGZ020000061.1, on the reverse strand, counting down.
ACCAAATTTCCTGAGTAGTTTGATCATACGTCGGGCCATTCTCGCATTTCAACTTCAACCCAAGTTCGACTCCGAGAGGGAAAATCTGACTCTGACCGGAGAGGGATGGGATTGAAGCAAACACGTTAGGCAAAGTCGTATTTCTCTGATACTCGGGAAAGAAGCTGTATTGACAAGTAGTCACTGACTCAATCGATAACATTCTGTCCTAAGAGCTCGGAGCTCATGGGTCGGGGCCGCGAAACTCAGAGCTGGTCAGGAGCACTTGCGCAGAAGTTATCGAATCGTTTGGTTGTTACTTGTCAATCGGGAAGCATCGCTAAGCCCCCGAGTGGCAAAGGTAAGCTCGACAAGCAACCTACCGGAGAACCTCGAACAGGGCAGGTCGGGGCCGCGTAGCTCAGGGCTGGCCCTAAGCAATGCACGGGAGCGTCAAGGGCGTGTTGCGGCTCGGCGGGTGAGCGGAACTAAGATACAGAATGCAGGAACATGCAAGGAATATGCTTTTTGGAAATTGAAATAAAAGGGAAAGAAAACGTATTTGTTCGAAGACTTCGATGAAAAAGGTATATCTCCATCGGATCGCTCCAGACGAAGAACAACGCTGTCACGCCCAGAAATTCAGACCCGAATTTCCAAAGCTATATGTGTATTAAAATCCCTGTCCAGGACCAGCCAGGGTACACATACGACAATTGTTGATATTACAGTTCCACGTCTTAGAAACAATACAAAAAGATTACAAAAGAGCAGTGGAAAAAGAAAAAGGGCCTAAGCCTAAGCTTGACGCTGGCCACGCGGCTTCGACCACTCCACAGGCAGCTTCCAGAGTGCAGGACAAGCCTACTCCACTTCATCTTCGCCTTCAACCTCTGGCTCAGGTTCTGGTGAAGAAGCAAGGATGAGTACTTCCACGTACTCAACAAGTCACGCCGGAAGAGGAGAAGAATGAATGCAGGGGAGACAAAGGTCTGGCTAAGGTTTGCTTTTGCGCAAACGGCAGGAGTTTTTCCAAACAATATGAATTTGAACAAAGCCAAAACAACAGTAAATTGAGTAAATAAAGCATTTTTACTCCAACACCGCCCAACGTTATCCCCACGTTGTGGTAGGCCCAAACCATCCACTTATACTAGTCATGTACCACAACTTAGGGTGTAAAAGTGTGAGACTAATCACGGAGAGCTCGGTCGATCGCCCCATCACCGCGGGCATGGCTATTCGGATAGATTTACTCTGATCAGAGGTGTACAAATGTACCCACAAGACACAGCCCCACAACACGGTTTCCCGTGTGCCGGAATACCACCACGGTACCCCGAAAAGGGAACTGTGATAGGATCTTTCGTATAACCCCTCTTCTAACCAAGCGAACCCCACCAAGGTTTCGCCCCCACTCCCAGATCCTGGGAGTGGGCGAGCCCCCCGAGTGCCTCGGTGAATCCGGCAACCCTTATACCGGGGCCGACTGAAACTCCATCCCGCTCACCCTTGCCGATGGGTTCGTCAGCTAGGAGAGGCTACACTACGGGACCTATCTTACCCATTTCGGCTTGTGGTTTGCACGGTCATTCTCCCAAGGGGTCCCGTGAACCGGTCCTTAATTGCTATGGGTGCCGCTAGCCAAAACCATAGCGCCCACAGCCCACCATTTGTCATATTTTAGTTGTTAGTCCGGTTCACCTGAATCTTTAATCATTAATCCTCCGAACATAAGTCCGGGAGGTATATATTAAGTGAGAAAATGACCCATTTAGTGAGCTAGTGAAACTAAGCCAGGCTAAGCATAACCTAGTTCTGAAATCTAATCACATTATTTTCCCAAGTTTTATCAAAGGGTTTGGGGTGTCAAACCTAAGGCATAAACTAAGCATAGGGTGTATTATTTCCCATGAAATGACAACATAAAATACATGCAATTTCATAGAGTAAAATAGGTGTTTTAGCAAAATGGGAGCAATATGATCAATAATATAGCATGACTTGCCTTGCTTTTCGGTTTGGGGGACTTCTGCGACGACTTCGAAGTAAACAGGACGGAGGGACTACCGGGATCTACACGACAAACAAGCACTTCAACAAAATAGGCTAAAAAGCTACTAAAACAGGAAACAAAACCATTTTTAATTGATTCTTGGTTTTTTACGAATTTAATAAAATTTGAATGGGCTAAAACGGAGGTCGGGTTGAAAAGATATGATTTTTAGAAGATTATCGTGTTTTTACTAAAACAGGAAAATCCTTAATAATTTATTGCGCAATAAATCCCGAATGCGTCGGCGCTAGGGCGACGTCGGCGATGGCGTCATCGGCCGCGGGAGCACCGGTCCATGGTGGACCGAGTCCACGGGCCGAGAGGGAGAGCGGCGCACCACGTGGCGCACACGGGGCGCCGACTCGGCAGCCACGCGGTGTGCCACGCGGGCCAGCGGGGACGGACGGCCCCGATCTGTCGAGGCGGAGATCGGACCGGGTGGAAGGGGTTCGGGCGGCGCGATCGGCGGCGATGGCGCACGGTGGCGGGGACCGGCCGGCGCCACTCGGGCGGCGCGCGGGCGGTGGAATACCGCGGCTCTTGCGTGGGCGGAGCCGTGCGCACTCGGGGACGGCGGCGCGCACTCGGCCAGAGGGAAATAGGGAAGAGTGCTCACCGTGATGCGAACGGAGTCAAAGGGGACGACGGCGCGAACAGTGAGGGAGGCGGTGGAACCACTCGGGAAGGGGTGGCCGAAGTAGCGCGGGCACCGGCGATGAGGAGGGAGGAGTCGACGAGCTCGGAGTGTCTCGGAGCGGCGGGAACACACGGCCGAACCTCGGCGACGAAGTCCGAAACGGGGCGCACGGTGTGGGAACGACGGAGAGAGAGACAGGCTTGAGTGGAGGTGTGGGGAGCTCGGGGAGGGTGAGGGGGTGCTTAAATAGGGGAGGGGGAGGTCGGCGGCGACCGGATAAGGGCGCAATTCGTCGCCGGCGCAATTTGGGGGAAATAATGGCCGGTGATTAAATCCGACCATTAAGGGGCGCGGGAGCGCGGCGGCGGGCGATTGAAGGCGGCGGGAGAGACGGGAAGTTAAGGCGGTGCCTTTAGGGCACGCGGGAGGGACGGGCGGCCGAGATCCGGGCGGGCGAGGCGGCGTCAATGGCGGCGGGCGTGGGATGTAGGGGACGGGGCGACAGGTGGGCCCCACTGCCGTGTCCCGGCAAGAAGGGGAGACGAACTGGACTTAGCTGCGGGCGCGAGGGTTTGGCGGGTCGTAGCCTTCGAGGGCCCGCGAGAGAGAGGAGGGCGCGCGCGGAGGGATGGGCCGTCGGCTCGGGCGGCGGCCACCCCGGAAAAAGAGCGGGAAAGGACGGAGGAGAGAGAAATTGATTTTCGTGGGATTTATTAATTTCAAATTTGATTTTAATTGGTTAAAAATTATGTCTGGTGCTCTGTAAATTCCACTAAAAATCCTGTTAGCGTATTTTGACATATAGAATTTAGGAAAAATCCTACCATGCCATTTCCATTTATCATTTGGATTTTTAAAATTATTAATTCTCTTCAGTTAATTCCAACGATTTTCTTTTATGATTTTCTTTTGGATTTTTTTTAAAAGGGGAAAACACCTCAGGGTGTTACAAACCTACCCCTCTTAAACGGAATCTCGACCCCGAGATTCGAAGGTACTGGCAAACAGATTGGGATGAGCGGCCTTTAGCTCATCTTCCCTTTCTCAGGTTGCTTCTTCTTCGGAGTGATGAGTCCATTGAACTCGGCAGAACCTGATGACCTTGTTCCGGGTCCTTCGTTCACTGGTTTCGAGTATCCGTGCTGGTTTCTCCACATAGGTCAGATCTTCCTGGATTTCAATCTGTCTGGACTAGCTTGTTCTTCAGGAACTCTCAGACACTTCTTGAGTTGGGAGACATGGAAAACATCGTGGATTCCTGCCATGGTGGGTGGCAGTTCGAGTTGGTATGCCACTTCACCTCGTCACTCTTGAATCCGATATGGTCCCACACGCGTGGTGCCAACTTGCCTTTGGTTTGGAATCGGTGCACTCCCGAAGTGGGGTGACACGAAGATATACATAGTCTCCAACTTTAAAAACTAGCTCCCGCGGCGGTTGTCCGCATAACTCTTCGACGTGATCGTGCAACTTTCACCTTTCTCTTATGATTCGACTTTCTCTTCGGCATCACTTAACACTTCGGTCCCGAACAACGACGTTCGCCGTCGATCCCGAAAGCGGGGTTCGACACTTTCGTCCATAAAGTGCTTCGAAAGGTGCCATTTGTAAACTAGCCGATAACCTGTTGTTATAAGAGAACTCGCATAGGGCGGCTCTTATCCCAAGCTCCTCCGAAATCCGAGCACAAGCTCTCGGCATATCTTCCAAAACCTGGTTCACACGTTTCGTCGACCATCGGTTTGCGGGTGATAAGCCGTGCTAAAATTCAACCGGTGCCGAGTTCCTCTTGTAATTTTTGCCAAAACTTGGAGGTGAACTGGCTACCACGATCAGATACTATCTTCTTAGGTACACCATGAAGACACACAATCCTTGCAAGGTATAACTCTGCTAACCTTCTACTCGTATAGGTGGTAAGCACTGGGATGAAATGAGCCACTTTAGTGAGGCGGTCGATTATGACCCAGATGGAATCGTGTCCTGATGATGTCCGGGGTAAACCGGTGATGAAATCCATCCCGATTTCCTCCCACTTCCATTCTGGAATTTGGAGTGGCTGTAATAATCCAGCAGGCCTCTCTGGTGTTCTGCCTTTACTCGCTGACATATGTCGCATAGTGCCACGAACTCTGCTATTTCTCTTTTCATGCTAACCCACCAAAACTTCTCCTTAAGATCCTGGTACATTTTGGTACTTCCCGGATGGATAGAGTACTGACTCTAGTGTGCTTCAGTAAGGATTAACTTTTTCAATTCCTTATCCTCTGGCACAGATATCCTGTTGCCCATCCATATGGTTCCATGCTCGTCTTCCGTAAAGTCACGAGCTTTTCCCACTCTCATATTCTTCTTAAGCTCAACTATGTCCGGATCTGAGGCTTGAGCTATGCGAATTTGATCTAAGAGTGTGGGTTGGGCCTCAAGAGCGGCCACAAATCCGAGTTCAACAATTTCCAGGTTGAGGTGCTCTAAATCTTGTAATAGTTGTTCACATCTCCCTTCTATGTGAATAGAGTTGCAATAACTCTTTCGGCTCAGAGCATCAGCTACCACGTTAGCTTTGCCGGGATGGTAGTGTATACTGAGATCATAATCCTTGATCAACTCCAACCATCGTCGCTGACGGAGGTTCAAATCCGGTTGGGTGAAGATGTATTTCAGGCTTTTATGATCCGTATATACTTCACAGCGATTACCGACGAGGTAATGTCGCCATATTTTCAGAGCATGGACGACTGCTGCTAGCTCCAAGTCATGTGTTGGGTAATTAGACTCATGAGGTCTCAATTGGCGGGAAGCATACGCGACCACCTTTCCATCTTGCATCAACACACAGCCTAACCCCTGGTGAGATGCATCGCAATAGACTTGGAAATCCTTGGTTTGATTTGGCAAGATCAACACGGGTGCTGACACCAGTTTTCTCTTGAGTGTTTCAAAACTCTGATTGCACTCGGCAGTCCATATAAACTTTTCATCCTTCTTTAACAACTGTGTCATAGGCTTGGCAATTCTGGAGAAGTTTTCGATGAACCGACGATAATAACCCGCAAGTCCTAGAAAACTTCTGACCTGGGTGAAGGTTTTAGGTGGAGTCCATTTGGTCACAGCTTCTACATTGGAAGGGTCCACTACGACGCCTTGGGCATTCACGATTTGGCCGAGGAATTGCACTTCCTTCAACCAGAAAGCACATTTGCTAAACTTAGCATAGAGTTGGTGGTCTCTTAACTTTTCAAGTACCAACCGGAGATGGTGCTCATGTTCCTCTTCCGACTGCGACTAGATCAAGATGTCGTCGATGAACACCACGATAAACTTGTCTAGGAATTCCATGAACATTTTGTTCATCAAATTCATGAAAAAGGCTGGGGCATTTGTAAGTCCGAAGGACATGACTGTGCACTCATACAGACCGTACCGAGTGACGAAGGCAGTCTTGGGAATATCTTCTTCTCGGATTCTTAGCTGATGATAGCCTTACCACAGGTCTATCTTGGAGAACACCTTTGCTCCCTTTAATTGATCGAACAGGTCGTCAATCCTAGGGAGAGGGTATTTATTCTTAATAGTGACCTCGTTGAGTGCGCGATAGTCGACGCACATCCTTTTGGTCTTATCCTTTTTCTCCACAAAAATGACGGCGCACCCCGGGCGATGTGCTCGGGTGGATATAACCTTTCATGCTTGTTCATCTACTTGCTTCTTGACCTCTGCCAACTCATTGGCTCCCATTCTATAAGGTCTCTTGTGGATCGGAGCGAGTGCCGGGGACTAGGTCAATCCGAAACTCTATTTCTCTTTCGGTGGCATTGTGGTTAGGTCTTCGGGAAGACTTCCGGGTACTCACAAACCACGGGAATATCTTCTAACTTCGCTGATCCTTTCCTTTCTCTTCGGGCTTCTCCTTAGCCGAGATCCGATTCAGACTTGCTACTACCCTCAGTGGTTTAGGGGAGCAGTAAATTACTTTCTTCCCCTCGTCATTGGTTAAAGAGATCGTGCGGCTTGCGCAATCGATCAGACCTTTATGACGGGTTAACCAGTCCATCCCAAGGATGACATCCAGGCCTTTTGATTCTAGAAGGATAAGATTGGCTAGAAAGGGGAATCCTTGGATTTTTATTGCCACTGAAGGGCAAAAGTGGGCGGTGTTCAAGCGGTTCCCAGGTGTTTGGACCCGCATGGGTATCTTAAGTTTTAACACCGACAACCCATGTTTCCCCACAAATGCTCTTGATATGAACGAATGGGTTGCACCCGAATCAAACAGGACTGATGCATTAAAGGAGTTCACAGGGAACATACCTAGTATGACATCCGGTGCGTCCTGTGCCTCCTCTGCGGAAGCATGATTCACTCTTGCTTGGATGAAACTGGGTGCGCATTTTGGTCTTGGACATTTGTCTGCGAAATGTCCAAGTTCTCCACAGTTGAAACAGTTACCCGGTTTGAATCCTGAGTCCTTCTTTGGTGGCATTGACTTGGACTGCGGTGGCGGCTGCGCTGTTGGCGGACGTGGGGCCGGATTCCGCTGCGGTTGTCTGAGACGGCTTCCGCTGGGTTGGAAATTCCCGGGATGGTACGGGCGATGCTGACGAACGATCATAGTGGTAGGCCCATTCTGACCACCCGAAGTGAAGCGCGGCCGCTGGGAATTCCCTTGCTAGGGATGTGGCCTAAACTGGGTAGCTTTCCGTTTTCTGAGCATTTTATTGTGTTGGTCTTCTTGACGGATGGCTTTGTCGACCAACTTCTCGAAGTCGGCATACTCACCGGAGATGAGTTTGTCCGTCAACTCATCGTCCGGCCCGGCCAAGAACTTCTCTTGACGCTCGGCGTCCGTACGTACGTCCTCTGGAGCGTATCGCGCTAAGCGATTAAATTCGTGCAGATGTTCGGTGATGGTTCGAGTGCCTTGCTCCAAAGATCTAAACTCCCTCTTTTTCTGGGCTACTATCCCTCCGGGGATGTGAGCCTTCCGGAATTGGTGGCAAAACTCTGCCCAAGTAACTACGGGTGCATCCGCCCGACGGGTGACCAAGAAATTGTCCCACCAGGCTGAGGCAGGACCTTGGAGTTGGTGAGTGGCGAAAGACACCCTTTCTTGGTCATGCCTTGGAGAAGGTCCAACTTCTTTTCTATGGCAATGATCCAGTCATTAGCCTCCATGGGGTTGGTGGTGCTTGGAGAAAGTTGGGGGTCGGACTCGAAGAAATTCGATAGTGTGTTTTGTGGGGGAGGGGGTGGTGCGAAATGGTCGTGCGATCTTGGTTCTGCTGTTGAAACTGTTGCATCATTTGCAACGCATCTCGCGATCACGCTGTTGCATTTGTGCATCATTGCAGCCATCATCGGGTCCAGTTGGCGAACTTGTGCCAAAGTGATGTTCTCGGGGAGGAGGTGGGTTGTTGGTATTAGCACGGGTGTTGTTCTCACGACTCATTGCTTGTTGCTACCATTCCCGGTGTTCACCATCCGAAGGAGCGGAACAAACAAGGCGGGGAGAAGGAGTAAAATAGATTGAACAAAGAAGTTGATCTTTATTACTTGTTTTGATCTGTTTTTGACTTAAAACACTTAAAACACACCCAACATCCTTAATTGGGCAACCCATATCCACAATTGATATAGGTTGACCACTACCCACGCACAAACACCTAACACACAAGCAACTAGGCAAACGAAAAAACTAGGAAAACGGTAAACTAAGGGTGGCGATGTTCTAAGGGTCGAAACGGCTTCCACGGTCGGAGGAGTCGAAACCACTTCCAAGGGAGTTCCCGTCTTCCTTTTCCTTTGAGCGGCTTCGAGAGCGGCTAACTCGCCTTTCCGTCCTGGGACTCTTGGAGCTGCCGCGCTCTGCCCTAGGCGCTCTTGGACACCGAGATCCATCCTCCTCCTCCGCTTGGGACGAGGCACCGAGCAAGAGCAGGATCTGTGCTGGGCCGGGGAAGCGGTGGTGCGGGAGGTGGAACCACGGGCGCCGGTTGCATCCGTACCGAGCCTTGGTGTTCTTCCGTGGCGTGATCCTTATCCGAAGGATGTTGGGAGGTCTTCAGACTGGCGATCTCTCTCTTGAGTCGATCCACCTCATCCTTCAAACTCTTGATCTTTAAGACCTTCTGGTCATTCAGGGCCTTTGCCGCCATGTGAAGCTCTGCATGCATCTTATCCAGCCCTTCAATCACCGTCCTCATGTGGGAGAAGGTGGTGTCGTTCTCCCCCTCAACAGACTAGAAGGTGTTGATTGTTGATAAAGTTCCCCGCCGAGGATGGTACTGGTAGGCAGAGTGGCGGAGATGGTAGTCATGCATCTCACTCATCCGAGCCAGATTAGATAAGCCGCCTCTTGGCGAGCATGCTCATTTGTTCCTCCCGACGCCGTGACCACCATGTTCGGGATATTGGTGCCTACGAACCCGTGCACCTCCAGGCGGACTTGGTGAGGCAACTCACGCCAAACGATGAGACGACCGTGTACTCGGTGCATCCGGATAGCCCACCGTCAAGGCCATTCTTGCCAACTCCACGACGAACTCTTTCAGACCCTGACCGTTGTGGGTGACTTGACGGCCTGCCATCAAGGGAAGACAAGGTAGGGGATCAATGCATGCTCAAACCCAAGTTAGACAAACGATAAAGGACTCAAGTAAAGTAAACGAGAAAAAGAGGGTTTTTGAGAAACATTTTTATGAGGCTAAATAAAACTTCTAAGGACATCCCTAAATGATGCTTGAAAAATAGATGCTTAGTTATAATATAAAATTGATGACCATTCCCTCCTATCTCGACTTAGGACATTGACCCCTTAGAAAATCCCAACTTGGCGACTGAACAAGAGATCAAATGATTTTTCCAAATTTTAACTCTAGAATCCTGTCACTTAGACTTGACCGGGTTTTCAAAATGCTCGAGAGAAACTTAAAATTTTTCCCCAATCCCGAGGAAACAAGTCCCATTTTCCGAAACCATTTTCAAAAGCCGGGCTTATGCATATGAAAAGATTCGAGAGGGCTCCTAGGGTTTTTCCGTTTGGCTTTTCCTACGGTCCGGAAATTGGCTCGATACCAACTTGTTACGCCCAGAAATTCAGACCCGAATTTCCAAAGCTATATGTGTATTAAAATCCCTGTCCAGGACCAGCCAGGGTACACATACGACAATTGTTGATATTACAGTTCCACATCTTAGAAACAATAAAAAAGATTACAAAAGAGCGCGAAAAAGAAAAAGGGCCTAAGCCTAAGCTTGACGCCGCCACGCGGCCGACCACTCCACAAGCGGCTTCCGAGTGCGGGACAAAGCCTACTCCACTTCATCTTCGCCTTCAACCTCGCTCGGGTTCGGTGAAGAAGCAAGGATGAGTACTTCCACGTACTCAACAAGTCACGCCGGAAGAGGAGAAGAATGAATGCGGGGAGACAAAGGTCGGCTAAGGTTTGCTTTTGCGCAAACGGCGAGTTTTTTCAAACAATATGAATTTGAACAAAGCCAAAACAACAGTAAATTGAGTAAGTAAAGCATTTTTACTCCAACACCGCCCAACGTTATCCCCACGTTGTGGCCGGCCCAAACCATCCACTTATACTAGTCATGTTCCACAACTTAGGGTGTAAAAGTGTGAGACTAATCACGGAGAGCTTGGTCGATCGCCCCATCACCGCGGGCACGGCTCTTCGAATAGATTTACTCTGATCAGAGGTGTACAAATGTACCCACAAGACACAGCCCCACAACACGGTTTCCCGTGTGTCGGAATACCACCGCGGTACCCCGAAAAGGGAACTGTGATAGGACCTTTCGTATAACCCCTCTTCTAACCAAGCGAACCCCACCAAGGTTTCGCCCCCACTCCCGGATCCTGGGAGTGGGCAGCCCCCCCGAGTGCCTCGGTGAATCCGGCAGCCCAGCAACCCTTATACCGGGGCCGACTGAAACTCCATCCCGCTCACCCTTGCCGATGGGTTCGTCAGCTAGGAGAGGCTACACTACGGGACCTACCTTACCCATTTCGGCTTGTGGTTTGCACGGTCATTCTCCCAAGGGGTCCCGTGAACCGGTCCTTAATTGCTATGGGCGCCGCTAGCCAAAACCATAGCGCCCACAGCCCACCATTTGTCATATTTTAGTTATTAGTCCGGTTCACCTGAATCTTTAATCATTAATCCTCCGAACATAAGTCCGGGAGGTATATATTAAGTGAGAAAATGACCCATTTAGTGAGCTAGTGAAACTAAGCCAGGCTAAGCATAACCTAGTCCTGAAATCTAATCACATTATTTTCCCAAGTTTTATCAAAGGGTTTGTGGTGTCAAACCTAAGGCATAAACTAAGCATAGGGTGTATTATTTCCCATGAAATGACAACATAAAATACATGCAATTTCATAGAGTAAAACATGTGTTTTAGCAAAATGGGAGCAATATGATCAATAATATAGCATGACTTGCCTTGCTCTTCGGTTTGGGGACTTCGCGACGACTTCAAGTAAACCGGACGGAGGGACTACCGGGATCTACATGACAAACAAGCACTTCAACAAAACAGGCTAAAAAGCTTCTAAAACAGGAAACAAAACTATTTTAATGGATTCTTGGCATTTTTACGAATTTAATGAAATTTGAATGGGCTAAAACGGAGGTCGGGTTGAAAAGATATGATTTTTAGAAGATTATCTGTGTTTTTACTAAAACAGGAAAATCCTTAATAATTTATTGCGCAATAAATCCCAGAATTGCGTCAGCGCTAGGGCTGACGTCAGCGATGGTGTCATCGGCCGCGGGAGCACCGGTCCATGGTGGACCGAGTCCACGGGCCGAGAGGGAGAGCGGCGCACCACGTGGCGTACACGGGCGCCGGCTCGGCGGCCACGCAGTGTGCCACGCGGGCCGGCGGGATGGGCGGCCCCGTCTGCAGGCGAGATCGGATGGGCTGAAAGGGTTCGGGCGGCGCGATCGGCGGCGATGGCGCACGGTGGCCGGGGCCGCCGCGCCACTCGGGCGGCGCGCGGGCGGTGGAATACCGCGGCTCTTGCGTGGGCGGAGCCATGCGCACTCGGGGACGGCGCGCGCCTCGGCCGAGAGGGAAATAGGGAAGAGTGCTCACCGCGGTGCGGCCGGAGTCAAAGGGACGGCGGCGCGGGCGGTGAGGAGGCGGCGGAACCACTCGAGAAGGGGTGGCCGAGTAGCGCGGGCACCGTGATGAGGAGGAGGAGTCGGCGGAGCTCGGAGTGTCTCGGAGCGGCGGGAACACACGGCCGAACCTCGGCGACGAAGTCCGAAAGAGGGCGCACGGTGCGGGAACGACGGAGAGAGAGAGAGAGAGGCTTGAGTGGAGGTGTGGGGAGCTCGGGGAGGGCGAGGGGGTGCTTAAATAGGGGATGGGGAGGTCGGCGCGACCGGATAAGGGCGCAATTCCTCGTCGGCGCGATTTGGGGGAAATAATGGCCAGTGATTAAATCCGACCATTAAGGGGGGCGCGGGAGCGGCGGCCGGGGCGATTGAAGGCGACGGGAGAGACGGGGAAGTTAAGGCGGTGCCTTTAGGGCACGCGGGAGGGACGGGCGACCGAGATCCGCGCGGGGCAGAGGCGGCGTCAATAATGGCGGGGTAGCCGGAGGTAGGGGACGGGGCGACAGGTGGGCCCCTTTGCCGGTGTCCGGCAAGAAGGGGGAGACAAACTGGACTTAACTGCGGGCACGATGGTTTGGCGGGCCGTAGCCTTCAGTCGGCCCGTGAGAGAGAGGAGGGCACGCGCAGGAGGGGATGGGCCGCCGGCTCAGCCGGAAAAAGAGCGGGAAAGGACGGAGGAGAGAGAAATTGATTTTCCTGGGATTTATTAATTTCAAATTTGATTTTAATTGGTTAAAAATTATGTCTGGTGCTTTGAAAATTCCACTAAAAATCCTGTTAGCGTATTTTGACATGTAGAATTTAGGAAAAATCCTACCATGCCATTTCCATTTATCATTTGGATTTTTAAAATTATTAATTCTCTTCATTAATTCCAACGATTTTCTTTTACGATTTTCTTTTGGATTTTTTTAAAAGGGGAAAACACCTCGGGTGTTACAAACGCCCCCTACCTGGCACGCCAACTGTCGACGGATGGGTCGACAGTCCTCCAAGGGGGATCCCCGAGGAGGTGAAAGAGAGAGGGTGGTAGAGAAGCTGCCCTCCGACGGATCCGATGGTCGACTCAAATCTAATGATGAGCCAAGAAACAAGACACAAAAAGTTATACTGGTTCAGCCCTCCCGAAGGATAATAGGCCTATGTCCAGTGTGCGGTGTTCTTCCTTGGGGTGGATGATGAACAAGAGTTACCAAGGAGTGTGCTTAAGTCCTCCTCTTCCTTCCTTTCTCCTCCTTGCCCTCCCTTTTATATCTCAAGGGGACAGGAACAGATGAACTTGAGGCCAAGAAAGCTAAGACTAAGAGAGACAAATAGTGGGATACAAAGAATATCTGATAAAGTACATGTTGGTCTGCTAGGTCCTGTACACCATGGGTATCTTGTACTCCCGTCGCCACAGGACCCCGCTATGTGTCGCCGTGGGTGTTAGATGCTTCTGGTGTCTCCTCCCTCTTCCTCTCGTGCCCCCAAGTTTCTTCCCGAGGACGCTCAAGGTTGAGCGACGAGTCAGGGTCGAGAGAAGGGGCCGAGGTCGGACTCGGGGGAAGGCTGGAATACCCGACCCCCGGGAAGGTCGGGCTCTCGGTCACATCCTGAGGACACTCGGTTCGACTTCTGTTGGGGTTCAATCCGGGTTTTTGAAGCAACTCGGGGTGACACCTCCCACATTTGTACCCTTTGCGCTCAAGAGTACATACAGAGATAAGGTTTCTGTTCAAATTTGAAATATGTCGCACATCTTACAATTTGCTGATACAACCATCAAACATCTTGATCTGAATTGTTCCAATACCTGCAACCTTGCATGGCGTATTATCACCCATCAAAACAGTACCACCTTGCACAACTTCATATGTGACAAACCAATCTCTATTTGGACATATATGATAGGTGCATGCAGTATCAAGAATCCACTGATCACTAGTTTATGCACAACCAGCATAAGCAACAAGGAATTCTCACCAGACTTATCATGAGTAGCTACTGCGGCTTTACCTTCTTCTTTATTATCTTTCGGTCTATAATTTCCTGTTCTTTTGTCTTTTTTCTATAGCTTTATCTTCATTGTATTTTACCTCCATAGACTAGGTTAGTGACAATTTTCTTGAAAGTGGAGAGATGATCCATCACAGACTTATCATTTTGTAACTTGTGTAAAAATAACTTTTGCTTTAGGTGTGTCTTACTAGTCAGATTTTTTGTCATGCAAATCTGTTCCAGGTTCAACCATAGTTCTGTGGATGTCTTATCCTTAAGCACCTCCTATAAAATATTATTAGATAGATTAAAATGAATATATGTCATAGCCTTATGATCCATTTCTTTTCATCGTCGAACCAGTCCTTAGTCCTCTGGTCAAATTCATATAGCGCATCATCTAGGTCTTGCTGTGCAAGAACGACTCACATTTTCACTTGCCATAATGAAAATCTTGTAACTTGGTCTAGGAGTAGTAGATCAGACTTTAAACTTATCATGAGAATTAATCTTGAATCTGATGATAAGAAATTAGGGTAAGTCTAAAAAAACATGAACGTAGCAAAGTATGTTGATCTCCTGGTACACAAGTTTGGGTGCACGTAGCAATTTCGCCTCTGAGAAAGTTAGCCTGTATGAGCTCTCTCTTTGCTGATTTGGGCCCGTTTGGTAGGGCTCCAGATTCTATAAGAAACGTTTCGGATTCAGATTCTCCTGCGAAACGTTTCTCGAAGAATCGAATCACCTATGGAACCATTTGGCATATTTTTGGATTCTCGAGAAACGGGAGGAGAATGAGAAACCGCTTTAAGGCGTTTCACAGTCACACATGTAAAAGGAGAATCGTTTCTTCAAACCACAGAAAAACAGCGTTTGGCTTGGATTCTCCAGTTTCGCGAAACGAAACCGTTTCTGGCTTCCAAACGGGCCCTTAATTTCCTCAGGAACGGTGTGCTGGTGATGGCTTGCTGCTGCTTCCTGTTTTCTCCTCTTGACGCGTGCACAGCAAATGGTAGGACGACGAGACGTGCGCAGGCTGCCTCCTCCGCTGCTTGATTCCTTTTTTTCTCTGTCGGACTTCACGATCCAATCTCGCCGAAATCGGAAGTATGAACGACGAACACATCGGCGGTCATAAAAACAGTAGATCGTTCTTTAATGCTCTGATACTAATTATTATAAAAATAAATATACAATGAAAATACAAATTTTATACAATGAAAATACAAATTTTATATGAAAAACCTCTCTGAAAAAATCATGGACACCAACCGACAATGATTATAAATATAGAAGAATAACAATGGAACCCATACGATTTACAAGAGTACATGTAGAAGATAAAAGAAAAAACATCTTATAGAAAAAGACTTGGAGTAATACTAGGAAACTGATCCGAATTCGGATCACATATTTAACACAGTGGATGACGGTGAGAGCGCGCTCGCCGTGAGGGCCCTGGTGAAATGGTGACAATCTCGACGATGGTGATTGTCCAAGATATGACTATGCCAAAGTTGTCGCCGTTGTCGCCCCTGATCGCCCAGAAGAGGCATTCTCCCATGGCCACCCTATAGACCCTCGTAGTCATGCCCGCCGCTGCATGCGTGGACGGTGAGCCCATGCGCCTGGCAGCAGACGGTATAGGCTTGCACCTCCTCAATAGTCATCGGCATGAGCACCAGCACTAGCTACTCCAGAAATTCCCACATCACCGCCATGCTCCTCTCCCGTCAGCCGCTAGCCCAAACATCACAAGGTGCCACGCGCTCGCCGACCAGCAGCAAGGGAATTGGAAGGGGAGGGGAAGGATGTCGGCCACAATTGCCACCAATGGCAGTTTGGATGGAGATAGGGGAGGCATTGGTGGTGAGCTCCAGGCGTGGTAGGGAGGGGCATGGCGGTGAAGATGGATCTACCTAGCTCCGGCTTTGCCACATACAGATTGCGAGGTGGTGGCTGAGAATTAGGCTCGCAGTGGAGGATCACCGCCTCCGGAGGAGGGCTTCTTGCTAGCGTCGTTGCTGTCATGACAGAGTGAGAATGTGGCCCCTCCTGATCCGTCTTCTTGGGGCTTGGCATCATCGTCGGTATCCATCCTAGTTTCCCTTGACGATCTTCTCGAGCAACGTGTCATCGAGCAGGCAGGTGACGGTTGTTCTGCCATGCATCGTTTGCATGCAGGTTCGATGGGTACGTCAGCTTGGCCAGTATCGGGGATGACAGCTTCGGTGGCTTGGCTGGTGCTCACGGGAGGAGAAAGGAGGGAGAATGGGGAGTCAATACAAGCGGCGAGCGGCAACATGAGCGAGAGGGCAGGTAGGGTCAGCGCTCACCATATATTGGTCCCACTAGGTTTTTTATTTCTTCTTGCTGACTAGTAGGCTACATAAGACAAAATCATCCTCGAAACAGCTCAGAGAGTCAAAATAAACGATTTGTCTAGTTGAAGAAGACATATGCCGGTTTTGAAGTTGAGGGATATGATTCAATAAAAACAAAAGATGAGAGAAAACAAAATAGACTTATTCACCACAAAATGGACCAGACGCCCCAAATCTTCAACCGTTTCAGCCACCTACAAATGTGCCCGCTTGTATCAGTTTTGGATTGTTTTTTAACTATAGTTATAAAGGGTGAATTTCTAAGAACATTTGTAGGTATTTTCATTCTGAGGGAAAAATTTGATATCAAAATCAAATTAAACTATAATTCTAGATTTGGATTGCTATCCAAAGATTTATGGCCACTGATGCTTTCTAACCCATCGTTTAGCATTCAGCTTATAAGCATAAACGAAAATTTGAATTTTAAAATTTTGGAGTTTTTATTGTGTTTATTTTTTTAATATTTTCTTTTAAATCGCAAAAAATAGAAGTTTTATTTATAAATTATTTTTTAATCATTAATAAACCGTTTTTTTTATAATAATTATAAGTGAACCGATGAGCCTGTTTTATTTTGACGGATGTTCCTATGACCTCAGCGTGTAACTGCACCATTTATTTGGCTCTAGTTACACGATATAGTACCCAACCAGGTGGTAAGAGTTACATATCAAAAGATACCATTCAACTTTTGCTACGCAAAATTACATGAAAGTATCCACTAATTGTCGCTCTCGAGTAAGTTTCAAACAAATTAGCATTACTATCCCTAGAAGATAAATTTTAGGTTTTCTTCGTCCTAGAAGATAAATTGTGTCATCTAAGTGTACTTAATTCATGCAGAGTGCAAGCTAGCTAAACATGAAAAAAATATAGAGTGGTCCATTTTGAATACATAATTTATAATATTTATTTATAATTTTCATAGAGAATATTTAAAATCATGGTAACAATCATAATACATCACAATAAAAAATAATGATGCATGTAGATTTATATTTGCACTAGGCTATGTATATAAATCTACACTAGGATATGTATATAATTTTTTATTGTGTATATAATCTACACTAGTATATAATCTAAACCCTAAACCCTAAACTCTAACCCTAAATCTACACTAGCTAATCAGATCATGTTCACACTAGGCTATGTATATAATTTTAGGATATGTATATCTACTCTGTCTTATGATAAAATAAAACACATCTATTAGTAACAATAGTTTTTTAGATTTGTTAAAAAATACCTTACTTTAATTTATACCTAATTTATTAGACATGTTCTCTAAACAAACTAAGTCTACTCTTTTTTATAATAAAAAAGATTATAGATAATTGTTTATATGGATGGATTTTAATATTATATAACATAAAGTCAACTAGCTTAGAAAAATTATCTAACCTATGTCGATGAAGAAAATTTATGGAGAAAACATACTTCTGAAGCATGGCGAGTATTATTTGGTTGATATTCCACGAATGAGTGGGCTACTTTTTAGTTACTCATGAGGTCCAAAACGTGATGTCCATAAGCACACGTGGATACTCTTAAGCACAGTGATAGCAATTTTGGTTTGAAATTTCAAACACCCATCCTCTGGCAAGTCATTATCTCGACTGAAATTTTCAGATTTTCTTGATTTTTTTAATTTGGTTTAAGTGATTCATATTCAGTCAAAATTTGTTAAAATTTCAATAGTTTCAGTATAAAAAGTGCCGAAATCAAAATTGCAATCACTGCTTAAGCATTTATTTATGTTATAAGAATGTACTCATGGGTAAGTGCGTGCAGTGGCGGATCTAGAAACGGTTTTCGTCCGGGCTAACTAATATAAAACTAAAATAATTCGTTTGAACTAAGCAATACATATCTAATTTGATAAATTTAGAACAATAAAACTATAAAATAAAGAAGGCTTACATGGCAAAGCGACGCGAGTGGGCGACGCGGGGGTCGAGCGAGCGCGCCGCGTCGAGGAGAGGGGTTGGGGGAGGGGAGCGGCGGTCGGCGTGCGGGCGTGCCACGGCAGGCGTCGGCGGGGCGAGGGCACGGCGCCGCGCCGCCGGCCGCAGGCGCACGCGCCGCGCGGGGATAGCGAGCGGCGGCGCCACGCAGCCAGCCGCCGGGCGCCGCAGCGTGGGGCCGTGCGGGCGGGGGGTTGGGGGTGGGGTTGGGGCAGGCGGCGGGGTCGTCACGGGGCCGCGCGGGAGCAGAGCGAGCGCCCGTCGCCGGCCGCCGGTGCATGCGCCGCACGGGGAGAGCGAGGGCGGGGCGGCTTCAAGTTGCGACGGCGCGAGGGCAATGCAGAGGGCAGTGCGAGTTGGAGTGAGGGAGCTAGGGTTTACATTGGGCTAATGGGCTATTGAGCTGTAATTTTTAGTAGGGTTATTGGGCCATACATGAATTTTTCTCTAGGGGGACTATTGGGTCGTATCTATGTTTCTTATCATTTTAATGAAGTAACAGGGCCTCGCCCCGGGCTACAGCCCAGGTAGCCCGGGGCCTGTATCCGCCCCTGAGTGCGTGTGCTATGGTGTATGTACGTGCATATCTTCCATTGAGATCACCACCATGCATGCTTCCATGTGCATTTCAGCATTTGCGTACCTTTGGAGTTTGGATCACAATGTAGGGCCAAACCATTCTTCTTATCTTACACGCGGCTCGCACATAGGAAGAAAATAAGGAGTGGTGGTGAATCGCCGGGCAAATCTCCTTTGGCAGACAGGGATCAAATTAGGGCAAACATGGAAGCCATCATCCATGATCCATCCATGCATCCCTCTGCCAATGGAGTAGTTGCCCTGCAATGCACATCCACAGACAGAAAGGCTCAATCTCAAGGCATTAGTAGCTAGATTGCAATTGCTCGAGATCATGTTGGTGTTGGTGTCGGTGATGATGAATTGATGATGACGAAGAAGAGACGACACGGCGGCGGTATTTATGCAATGCCGGAAACGGCATATCCGACAGGACAATGCTTGCGCTGAATTGAGTGAAATCCTTGCCTCTCTCATCGTATTGAAGCCGATCGATGCCATGGAAGGAGGCGGGCAAGCCGAAAAGCAACAGAAAAAGGAGAAGGAAAAAAAAAGAAAAGAAGAGGAGGGATCGAGGGTGATCAGTGAAATGCCAAGAATCCTATGGAGCTCGCTTTATTCCGATTTTGGAGATAGATCTCATCTCGCGCCTTTAATTTCTTTGATGGCCTATGTCTACGTGGACCCTGTTACGCGACGAGAAGCCGCTGCATGCGATGCCAGCGTTTGTTCTGTTCTTGTTGATTTTCTTCTTTTCTTTTTTGTAAAAATATTTTGCAGTCCAGACACGCACACACACAGAGAGAGAAAGGTAGCCTGCCTTTGTACTGTGAACAGTGTTGCAGATTGAGATGCCATTGTTCTTTCGCACAAAAGAGGACTTGCCACTTGCAATCTCAGGATGCCATGCTAAATATATATTAATTTGTTAATGCGTTGCTGATCGGTTAGCAACAGACTAACTTTGAATTCTCATCGTGTTCTTTTTAAGTAAGTGTAATAGTCACCACACAAAAAAAGAATATATATATATATATATATATATATATTACTGAAAAGATCAGAAATACCAGTGATGATTTGATGAGGGGTGTACCTCATATTAATCTTTACCCCTTATAATATATCTTAGCAACGGTTTAAATCTAACCTTTTTTTACTCACTTATAATCCAACGGACAAAAATCAGAGTTCACTTCTTTGTTTTATATTATTTCTTATTTTTATTGTGTGCATGCATGCATATATTTAATTGTGAAAGGTTATCCAAGATTTGCTTCTTTTTTTTGGCTTGTATGCATGCAGGTTATCCGAGATTTGCTTTTTTTTGGCTTGCATGCATATTTGGATTTAAAAAGGAGTGATCGATTATATTACTGTAGCGTACAAATAGCACGGGTATGTTATTGAAGGGAATCACTAGTTTTTAGGAATTTCAGTCAATTTCAAACTAACAGTGGAATTTGGGGGAGGGTTTAAGAGGGGATTCAATCAATTTCAAACTAACAGTGGAATTTGGGGAGGGTTTAAGAGGGGATTCCCTGAGGCTTAGACGGATGGTCTTGGACAGTGGGTGGGCGGTGAGACGGCAAGGGCACCATTGAAGCCACGAGGATGGAGGCCGACGGTGGACGGGGGCGAGGGAAGATGTGGGGTTAAGAGACGACGGTTTGTGACGATAAATCCGACGACACGAGGTGTCGAAGACAGGATGAAGAAAGAGAGAAGGGGTGGAGATCGGTCTGACGGGCCTCGCTAGCACTGTTGACGTCTTTCGGTCAGCCGGCAAGATCGGGCGGGAGAAGGGTGGCGCCAATGAGGTTTGTGCTCAAGCTCCGTCTGAAGCACGAGGAAAAATTCAGTTAAAACATTTTTTGAAAAAACACTAGATATAAAAGAAAAGGCTTTGTGTCAAATTTATTAATAGTAGTGAGGTTCGAACTCAGGTCGGCTAGTCCATCACCTTATGATGCTAGCGCTGAAGACCCGGGCCTTTATCTTGTACAAAAACATGCACATTCAGTCCAACGCTGATGATGAATTGGAGTGTCCCAAAAAAAACATGATTGCCTGTAAGCGAGAACGACGGAGAGGAGTCATGATCTCAAAAGGTTATCTGGCTGCACTGCTGTTAAATCGGCCTTTCGAAGCCCCAGTAGCTCTTCACCTGATGAACAGACGCCCCCGTAATTCATTCAGCTCTAGTCTCAATACAGCAGCAGGAGGAGGAGAAGATCCTTGAGAATGTCCAGCGACAAGGCACAATGCCGCAATCTGTCGCCAACTCCATATTCCATCGACAAAGATGCGATGCGATTCACCATGATGGAATGCTAGGCTCAACTAGCAGAATTTATTTATTAACTGAAGACCCTCTCTCACTCGCTTATGATCATCCAAGCTTATTAAGATCTAATGACTGCTAGCAGTTGCAATTCAACAAAAGTTTTGGGAGGAAAGAACCAAAGAATATTGGAAAGCACCGTCCCCTTTTGTATGACCTTTCCTGCTTTCCATGCTTGTGCAATTGCAAGCTCGGGGAGAGAGAGAGAGGAGCTTCCCAAGAATGATCCTGATTGGTAGCATATGCCATGGCATATCCATAGATTTCACCTTCTTGGGGTCATATCCTTCATGTTTTCCTGGCCATGGAAGGATATGTGTGTGTATATATAGGTAGCTGGAATTGCAGAGATGTCCCAAGTACCAACTCAAGGCGAAGATGAAAGAAAGAAGCAGCAACCAATGCAACAATGGCGTCGAAGAGCATATGAACACAATTAGTGACACATGCTCTGCCTGTGTTGGTGATTGTGTGATGAGGGTGAGAATCACAGTGCGGTTCTCCTATGGCATGGCGTGGAACTGGAGGCCTAAAAACACCACCCTGCCCTGCCAAAGGAGAATTGCCCTGCCATTCAGAAATCCTCTAGTGTCCCAACGTGCTGAAAGTTGAATTATACTATATGGAGGCTCGTCTCTAGCTTTTTCCCTACTCAAACTACTGGTGCTATACGTTTGCCTGATTTCTGATTTGCATAATAAAGCTACTATTGCATGGATATTATACAAGTATTCTAACAACGACATGAATGGATTGGTACTCCCTCCGTTTCATTTCATATTCCATTATTTTATATTATAAGTCATTTTGACTTCTTTTTCTAGTCAAATTTATTTAAATATATTTAAATTTGATCAAGCTTATATTAAAATATAGTAGAATTTTCAACACAAAACAAGTATATTATCAAAATATATTCAATGCTAAATTTAATAAATCTAATTTAGTATTTTAGATGTTGCTAATTTTTTTATAAATTTAGTCAAACTTTGATTAGAAAAAAATCAAAATAATTTATAATATGAAACGGAGGAAGTACTAAAATAGAAATAGAGGTTTCTCAAGTCCTTTTATCTTTTCATAAATATAAATTCGTTGATGTTTCAATTTACCTTACTTGTCCTAATTTATTGCAATTTCGATCACCTACATTTGCAACCGATGTTCTCGCTAACTATTCTCTCTCGTATTTTTAAGGAAAAAGTCCATATTTGACCATTCAACTATTGCGAAGTTTAATTTTGGTCATCCAATTGTAAAATCGGGTATTGGACATCCTAAACTATTCAAACCGTTTTCGTTCGGATCAGCCGGGCGGTTTTGACTGTTTTCGATCCCACGTGGCACCTAGGGCTGAGTCAACACGTGCTGACTCAGCAGTCGCCGTTACCCCACGCTGCCTTCTTCTCGTTGCTGCATTGCGCATTCCGAGCTCAAAAGTCTAGACCCCCCAACTCCTCCTCTCGCTCTCCGCTCGATTCGGTTTGGTTTGGTTTGGTTTGATTCGTGGCGGCGGCGGAGGAGGAGGAGGAGATGAAGGATGGGGATGGGGGAGGGAAGGGGGCAGCAGCGTGGTCGTGCGACTACTCGCGGGGAGGCGGTGGCGGCGCCGCACTGCAGGCGGACGCGGCGAGGCTGTGCGTGGCGTGCGACCGACACGTGCACGCCGCCAACACGTTGTCACGGAAGCACGTGCGTGCGCCGCTCTGCGCCGGGTGCGCAGCGAGGCCGGCCGCAGCGCGCGTGGTGTCGGCATCGGGGAAGGAGCATGGTGACGAGGAGCCGGTGTTCCTGTGCACGGTTTGCGACTCCGGGTGCGACGGCGCGGCGCGGGTGCCCGTCGAGGGGTTCTCTGGGTGCCCGCTGCGGCCGAGCTCGCCGCGTTGTGGGGGCTCGACCTCCCCGACAGCCGCGGCGGCGGCGAGGAGGAGGACGCATTCTTCTCGACGCTCGACTACTCCATGCTGGCCGTAGACCCCGTGCTGCGCGACCTCTACGTGCCGTGCGACCCTCCCGAGGTGGCCGACGGTGGGCGGCGACTCAAGGGGGAGGCGCTGGGCCACCAGCTCGTCGAGATGGCACGGCGGGAGGCGGAGACGGCACACCCACACCCACAGCAACATCACTCGGATCTGAGCTCAGCACGTGCTGACTCAGCCCTAGGTGTCACGTGGGATCAGAAACAGTCAAAACCGCCTGGCCGATCCGAACGAAAACGGTTTGAATAGTTCAGGGTGTTCAATACCCGGTTTTACAATTGGATGACCAAAATTAAACTTCGGCAATAGTTGGATGGTCAAATATGAACTTTTTCCTATTTTTAAATTATTGAAGTATATGGATACAATATTTATTTTATCTTCTTTATCTTATTTTCATGCCCTTCTGGATTCTCGTGCCCATCCAAAACAATCTTTGCATTCTCCTGACTCATTCCAAATGTTTTATGCTGTTTTGGTCTTAATTTTTTCCCATAAATTTAAATGTTTTGAAACTTTTTTTTTGTAATTTTATTAAATATTTCCTTCCATGTTTGTCTTTGTTAAATAGTAAACATTATACCTCTTGCAAATAAATGGCCCACATTCTCACTGTTGCCTTTCAAAAAAATTGGAAAATATCAAATTCGCATAACTGTGCAACAAAAATTGCATGGAAGTTCCAAGCGGCTGAGGTGATTGTGATTCCTTTATGGCTTTATCAATGTGCCCTGATGATGTGTTAAAAAATATAACGCATGGCACCTTCTTCTTCTTTGACCATGAGCATTTTGCATATATATATATATATATATATATATATATATATATATATATATATATATATATATCCATGTCGTTGCATCGACATGCTTAATGTGTAAGTTATCATACTTTCACACATCCAACTGCAAGTTATCAAATCGGCATGCTCAATTTTAAAACTATTATACTCAAACATACAGGCGTGACGAATTCTTAGAATTAGTGCAATTTAAATACAAAACATTCGTAAGAGTAAGCACATGCACCTTTGAATTCGTATCGTGTTTTTTGAAAAACAATGATACTCTCGCTATTATAAAATGTATAAGCACTTCTGGTTATATATATAGACCAGATATGGACCATATCTGTTTGGCTCTTAGAGTTATACCAAGTTTTAACGAAAAGGTAGATGTCACCTCTAATTTTATCTATAAAATACTTACCTTTATATATTATAAAAAATAAAGATGATTATGTACACATGTTTTTTCGTCCCTCACGCCGCTTTTGATTTGAAATATTTTTTCTTTCGTGGTCCATATGGAAAATGTGCACAACGCTATGGTACTGGCCTACGGCACGGCGTGTGTATATTAGTAGGGATGGGCAAAAATAACCGAAACAAATTGACCGAGACCGAAACCGAAACCAAAAAGACCAAAACCGAAAAAAAACCAAATTTAATTTCGGTCTCAAGAGTGCAATAACTAAAATAACCGAATAAACTTCGGCCTTGGGCCTCGGTTACCCAAACTAACCCAAGTGACCGAAGTAAACAAACCCGACCCAATTGTCTTCACTCCTCATCGCGCAAACAACCCAATTATCTTAATTGTTGACACTTGTAAGTTGTATGTTTGTTTGAACTTGTTTAATAGTCGTTTGTAGCCACTTTCATGTTAGAAAATGGCATCATGTTGTTTAGTGAACTAGCTAATTTTCTTGAAATGTGACCTGTCCTGAAAATTCCGGTCCTGACCGAAGACCAAACTGAACTAACTAAAGACCGAAGTGCTCGGTCCTGACTTTTTAGAGGCTGAATTCGGTCCTGACTTTCTCAAGACCAAAGGTTCAAAAAGACCGAGGAACCAAACCGATCGGTTCGATCAGACCGAACGCCCACCCCTAACGACTCGGTACGGTGCCGCTGCTTGCGAGCCATGCGGTGGGCTACTCTCCAAGGTGCGCCACAGTGATTGAGAAACAATTTTCTTTCTTTTTCTTTGAAGGACTCACCACAAGATAAATTGGTAAATCTATTAACTACATAAAACATAACATCAGTAGAAGTAGTGGTGGTGGTAATTCTGTCAAAACCACCACCACTACCACTACAAATATTTCGATCCCCATCTCGTCTTCACAGTTCCCGCTATGAGATGCAACCCTTTTCTTTCTCTCGCAGTCACAACTCTCATCGCTTTCCTGTCCCGCGAATCGCGTCCTCGTTGGCAACGAATCACCACCGATGCTTCTCCACACCCAGGGTCTTCTCCATTTTTAACTCTCCCCGAAATTCCAAATCAGGCTTTTCCATGGATAGAGATGATGGCATCTATAGTAGTACCACACGCATCACAAGAGAGGCAGAACGTGAATCAACAAAATGCAAATTGAATTGAAGAAGGACGACTAGCCTCATCAAGAGGGGAAAACAGAAAAAAAAGGAAATTTGATTCGGGTCTCCCCTTGCCGATCTCCTCACCTAGCACTGTTGGTCACCACCCAGCCCCTCCTCGTCGCTCGCTGCCATCGTGGTAGCCAGATCCGACAGCCTGAGCTCGTGGGCATCGGATTCAGTGGTCCAACAACTAAAGAGGGGAAGGGAGAGCGGCAGCCATTGAACGGAGAAGAAGGTGGAGGCGACAACAGAAATGACGGCAAACTCTATGGTTTTCCCACACCATGCTACCTCCACCTCCGTCGTGCTCCATGATGCCCGCATGTTTGCCCACCTAGACCTCACACGCCACCGACACCACTGCCGGTTGCTCGTCTGTAACCTGGGCCTCCGTCTCCAGACTGCTCTATGCCCACGGTCCACCGTCACCGCCGTAGCTAGCAGTCGGTGCGTAAGAGGCAGATCAAAAGAATAGAGGGGATAGGGAGAAGAAGTCGCTCATTGCCTCTCTCTTTTTTATTTTCCTTTTTCTTAGCCTGAGAGAATAGGAGACCCGGACGTGAAAGACTCAAGACAGAAAGCCCTTATTCCTTCACTTCACATCATCTTGGCTAGATGGGTCGGGCCGCACCGTGCCGGTCCGGGCACACGAGCATTGTAGCTCGACCCGGTAAGCTGTGTTGTGCCTGGGCTGCCGCCCGAGCCCGTGGGCTGGCACGACACGGCAAGGGTACTGTACCATGCCGGCACGGGCATGGCACGGCCCATAGGCCGGCACAACACGTGTTACGCGGAAGCTACGAGAGCTAAAAACAAAACTTTTCTACCGCGCAAACCAAGAACACTTGCAAGTAAGGGTCGATAGATCGTTATCGATTGGAGTAGAGTGCAGCGGACTAGCCAATCAGGGCTATCTGATCTGGAACAGTGCTGGCCAATGACAGCCGATTTGCCGACGCCGATTCCCGGGGACAGCCGATTTGCCAATCAGCCGATTCGCCGAGTCGTCCGATCGCGCTCGCACGCTTCGTTCCGATGCGCCCGACCGTAGCCGATTCGTAGCCGATCAACAGTGCCGCAATGTAGCAGCGCCTCTACCGGTATCCACACGTCCGGGAACAGAATGCCAAACACCCGTGTGCTAGCACAAGATGCAAGGCTAGGGTTTTGGCTCGAAGGTGGGGAGGGTTTCCGTGGAGATTGATCTCACCAACTTGTTGCGCCAAATCAGATTGGTTCGGTTCAATTGTGATACCGCAGCTCTCCACCCCTCACCCCTTTATATAGAGTTGCCGGTTGGGCCTAGAGGCCCATCGGGACTCTATTTTGAATCGGATCCTATCCGAATCACATAGAGTTGGTCGGCCGGACTTCGTAAGCCCATAGGACTCTATCCGATCGGATCCCTATCCGATCGAGCCGTATCCGAGTCCAACTCGAATGTCTGTTCTTATCCCCTTAAGCGTGCGACCCTGTAGGTTCAGGTATATTCGGTTTCGGCTATAGTCCAACTCAGCCGACCTGTCAACAGCGGCGCCTAGCAGCACATATTGACACCATAGCATACAAGAATATAATATCGGTTCTGAACCTGTAATGTGTACACAAATTTCTTTGCCTCACGATACCAATTAAGCTATAGGCAAGATGTGTGCCATCCCTTCAATAGCTTAACCATTCACTCAAACCGTATGGGATTATCTGTCTGTTGATTGACTCCTCAATCAACCTAGCTGGCCATGCATTTCCATAATCCATTACCTCGAGGGGCCTAGAGATATCTCTCCAAAGGAGGGGCAAATTCCATCTTGATCACTCACATCCCACTCCATGTTTCATAGCAAACCCAAAAACTACTTTTATAACTACCCAGTTACGGAATAGCGTTTGGTAGTCCCAAAGTAGGCTACTACACATGTTGGAATCCATGATGATCTCAAGTCTAAGGACTTTGCACCAACACTACTTGAGACCAACTAATGACACATTAATTCCTGTAGTGTCTCATGGTGGGTCTATCCAACAATGTGTTCTCTAACACATGTGTCCATGTTTATTGATTTGCTATCTTGTGGAGATTGTGACAATCGGGTATCTACATGGCAAGCTTATCCGACTGGAGGTAGGGATAGATTGCGTCTGCCATATTTGTAAGCTGAACATGACTTGGGTGTTACGATTGCCGATAGAGATAAGGCAATCGGCCTATAGTCACGGTTTGGTAAGATTGAGGAAACCAACTTAGAGTAAGATAGGGTTTCCGATCTGTAAGCCCTCCTCCCAAGACTATATAAGGGGGGTAAGGGGCGTCCCTTGAGGGATATTCGATGTTAGATCAGTTTTGAGCTTTGAGACTTAGATCACGAGATCAATAAAGACACTCGGCGGATCGAATCCACCGAAACAGGAGTAGGGTATTACCTCACGAGAGGGTCTGAACCTGTCTAAACCTTCTTCTTCTTCTAACCCATTGTGCTTCGCGATCTCGACTGCGACCCCAGAAATCATATTGCCGAAACCAAGTTTCGACAGTTGGCGCGCCAGGTAGGGGCCCACGCGTTGAGACTTCTTCAACAATCTCGCCGACAAGCGTGATGGGATCTCCTTCAAGACTCGGCGACTTCGCCGCCAACTTCGTCGAACGATTCCTCCTTCGACTCGGATTCGGACCAGTCGGTAGGAGAAATCCACTCGACACCGTTCGGACTTCCGAACAGTGCCACGATCTACAGCGACATCTTGAAGACCAAGATGCAATCTACTTTCTCTGACGACGGACTTCACTCGGCACCATTCGGATTACCGAATACCGTCGAGATCTGCGCCAATCTTCTCGCCTCCCCGACGGAAGCGATCTACTCAGATGAAGACCTCTCAGTGCCATTTGGATTACCAGACGTCATCGAGATTTTCAGCAAACTTCTCTCCCCCGAGTCGGCGGCGACCCACTCGGAGGAGCCCACGCCCCAAGCTCGACTCTGGTCGAACGATCCAGATCCGGGTTACCCAGATCAAGGGAGGTCGCCGTCATCCTCCCATCATTCGGCTCCTGCTCGTCTTCGGAGCTCAATGGATCTCGCTCCGCCGCTTCGACAACCTCTACGGCATCCCTTCGACGAGCCGACAACTTCGACCGCCACATGGACTGTGAGCCGAAGTGCTTTGATGTCCTCATGGCCGAGCCGGACGAGTCCGACTCAGCCATGGCCAGAAGGCTCGCTGAAGAAGAGCGAGCCAGGGTGGAGCTCGAGCGCAAGACAGCCGAAGAAGAGAAACAACGCAAGGACGAGGCCGATAAGAGGAAGCAGGACCTACATGCAGCCGGACGATCTGCCTAGGAGGCCATCCTCCAAACACGGGTCCGCAACACCAACATCTTCCAAACGCCACAGCAGAACGCTGTCGCCGCACTTACCCTCTTGGACACCATCATGGAGACGGCACCCGCCAACGTGACTCCTATACTCGACAAAATCAAAACCATCGTCGCCGCCACAGCAAACGGCCACCCCACCACCTCGGCACGAAGGCCGACTGAATCCGTGGCCGAAACGCCAGACAAGAGCCGGCTTCCGCCTCTAAGGTCAGGAGACTATAAGAGGCCCGAGCCAGATCGGTCGACGACCAGGCCAAGAGGCCCACCCCGCGAGTCCATGCTGAAATACCAGGAGCAGACGGCCGACTCCCGCGACAAACGACACGGACGTCCACCCATCCACCACCGCGTCCGCCGCAATAGCTCCAGCTACCCGACCAGTCAACCGAAGACCCCGCCGAGTGATCTGTGGGAAGTCCTCGATCGCCGCTACCAGGAGCGCGACCGACGCACTCGGGAAGATCGGAGGGGATCACCCGATTGCGGCGACGACGGAGTACCGGCCTTCACTCGGGAGCTCCGCCGAGTGCATTGGCCGAGTGGGTTTAAGCCCACAGGGATTGAAAGGTACGATGGCAAGACCGACCCTAAATCTTGGCTAACCATATACACCCTTGCCATCCGAGCTGCAGGTGGCGACAACAAGGCTATGGCCAATTACTCGCCCGTGGCCCTCGCAAACTCGGCCGTAAATTGGCTCACGAGCGCCAAGAGGCTCAATCGGCTCGTGGAGCGAGCCGAGGACCACTTCATCGCCAACTTCCAAGGTACCTTCGAGAGGCCCGCACGCACTTCGACCTATACAACGTCATCCGGCCGGACGAGCCTCGAAGGATTACATTCGTCGTTTCTCCGAGAAGCGCAACAAGATCCCGAACATCACCGATGACATCATCATCGCCGCCTTCCGAAGGGAGTCCGTGATGAGCCGCTCATCGGGAAGTTCGGCGCAAACCACCGAAGACGGTGAAGCAAATGTTCGAGACGGCGAACTCATACGCCAAATCCAATGACGCCATTAAGGCCGCCCGTCAAGACCGGCTCCGATAGAAGGGAGGACAAGCAAGCGGGAGGAAGCCGTAATCCTAAGAAGGATGGCGGCAACAACGGCAACCAAGGCCGAAAGATCGCAAGCGCCGATCCGAGGACTTAGTGGCCGCAACCTCCAACACTCAACGCCGTCCCCGAGTCGCCGCCTACGACGCCATCATGAACGCCCAGGCACCCACCATCCGAATCATAAGCACGCGGCGAAGGATCGCTTTATCTACAAGCGTTCGCCACAAGAGGGCGCGCTCAACAAGAAGCCAACCGACGAGGCTGGCCCGTCAGCGCCAAAAAGAACAACGCGGCTGAAAATGCCGAACCTTTTCAAGACCCAGTGGGGAGCTCAACCACATCTTCGGAGGTCCGCTAGCCTATGAGTCCAAGAGGAAACAAGCTAACCGACCGGGAGGTCAACGCGGCTCAACCCGAAATCCTCAAGATCTGCGATGGTCGGAAGTGGCCATCACCTTTGACCGCTCGGATCATCCCGACCGAGTGGTTCATCCGGGCGCTGTCCACTCGCCCTAGATCCCGTGGTCCGCAATATCGCTCAAGCGCGTCCTCATCGACGGGGCGCGCCTCAACATCCCGTTTGCCAAGACCATGGATGAGATGCGATCCCGAGGGCCGAACCGAAGGCAAGCTCAGCCCCTTCCACGGAGTTATCCCGGGCTATCTTCAACACCACTCGGGCATATCTCCCTCCCATTCACCTTCGGGGCCCGAGAGAACTTCCGAACGGAGAACGTCACCTTTGAGGTGGCCGACTTGGAAACAGCATATCACGCCATCATCGGAAGGCCCGCGCTTGCCAAGTTCATGGCAATCCCTCACTACACCTACCTCCGCATGAAGATGCCGGGTCCCAACGGCGTCATCACTCTTCGCAGCGACGTGAAGCAAGCCTTCACTGCGACAAGGAGAGCGCGACATGGCCCAATCTCGTGAGAGATTACGTGGCCAACAAGAAGTCCGATTGGCTGCATCAACTTCAGCAAAGGGCGAAGTCCCCGCGAGGAAGATAGCCAAATCAGGATCCGGCGACGCCAAGGCCAAGAAGATCTCCCTTGATCCGTCGGATCCCTCGAAAACTGCTGTAATCGGCGCTGACCTAGATCCCAAATAGGAAAGCGCGCTCGTCACCTTCCTCCAAAATAATAAAGATGTTTTTGCTTGGAAACCATCCGATATGCCCGGAATTCCTAGGGAGGTGATCGAGCACTCTTTGAACGTCAAAGATGATGCCAAACCGATAAAACAACGATTACGCAGATTTGCGCAGGATCGAAAAGACGCTATCAAAGAAGAACTCGCAAAGCTCTTGGCTGCCGGCTTCATTAAAGAAATCCTCCATTCCGACTGGTTAGCCAACCCAGTCCTGGTCCGCAAGAAGACGGGGCAATGGCGCATGTGCGTTGATTATACCGACCTCAACAAAGCCTCGCCCCAAAGATCCGTTCGGCCGCCTCGCATCGACCAAGTCGCCGACTCAACACCGGCGCCAACTCCCGAGTTTCCTGGATCTACTCGGGCTATCACCAAATCAGCCTAAAAGAATCCGACTGCCTGAAGACATCGTTCATCACGCCGTTTGGGGCCTACTGCTACATCACCATGCCTTTCGGTCTGAAGAACGCCGGAGCCACATACCAACGCATGATCCAAAGATGTTTCCAGACGCGATCGGCAAGAACGTTGAAGCTTACGTCGACGATGTTGTCATCAAGACCAAGCGTAAAGAAGACTGATCGCCGACTTGGAAGAAACCTTTGCGAACATCCGGACCTTCAGAATGAAGTTAAACCCGGAGAAGTGCACTTTCGGCGTTCCATCAGGCAAACTGCTTGGCTTCATGGTGTCACATCGCGGTATTGAAGCAAATCCAGAGAAGATCAACGCCATCTTAAGCATGAAGCCCCGAGTAACCAAAAGGACGTCCGTAAGCTCACCGGCCGCATGGCGGCACTAAGCCGTTTCATATCCCGACTCGGCGAACGAGGCATGCCATTCTTCAGATTGCTAAAGAAGACGGACGACTTCCAGTGGACCGCGGAAGCCAACAAAGCCTTTGAAGATTTCAAAGAGTTCCTTACCACGCCACCGTCGGCCTCGCCTCCCCCCGGAACCTATGCTTGCCGTATGTTTCACCACTCACCAAGTGGTCAGCACGGTCCTTGTGGTCGAACGCGAAGAAGAAGGACAGACTCAGAAGATTCAAAGGCCAATCTACTTTGTTAGCGAAGTATTGGCAGGAGCCAAAATTCGCTACCCTCAGGTACAAAAGCTGCTCTATGGTGTTCTAATAACCACGAGAAAATTGACACACTATTTTCAGGGTCACTCGGTCACCGTTGTCACCTCTTTCCCACTCGGCGATGTCATCCACAACCGCGAGGCAACCGGACGCATCGCCAAGTGGGCCCTAGAGCTGATGCCCGGACTTGACTTTTAAGGCAAGGACGTCCATAAAGTCACAAGCCTTGGCGGACTTCCTGGCCGAGTGGACTGAACAGCAAGAAAACGTGCCTCGGGAAGACCTCCAACACTGGACCATGCACTTCGACGGATCCAAGAGGATCACCGGCTTGGGAGCAGAGTTGTGCCGATTTCCCGACCGGGGAAAGGCTAAGATATGTCCTTCACCTCCACTTCTCCGCCTCACACAACGTTGCCGAGTATGAAGCTCTTCTACATGGACTGCGCCTCGCAGCCTCACTCGGATACGACGGCTTATTGTGAAAGGCGACTCCCACCGGTCATCAATCAAGTGATGAAAGACTCGGTCCCGCCTAAACGACACTATGGAGGCCTACCGACAAGAGGTCCGCAAGCTTGAGGACAAGTTTGATGGGCTCGAACTCTCTCATGTCCCGAGACATAACAACGAAGCCGCCGATGAGCCGGCACATTCGGATCTAAGCGCGAAGCTGCCCCAACAGACGTCTTTGTCGAGCACCTCTACGAACCAACCATCACGGCAAAGCCAACTCTCACCGAGCAAACCACGAACGAAGTCGCCATGACCGATACTGACCGGAGGACGCCGCTCATCAAATTCTTAACCCAAGAAGAGCCGCGGATGACCGGGATGAAGCGTAACGCGTCCGGTGTCGTTGCCAAGCATACGTCATGGTTGACTCCGATCTATACAAGAGAAGCCCCTCCGAATTCTAATGAGGTGCATCACACCCGAAGAAGGGAAGCATACTCCAAGACATCCACTCGGGCATATGCGGAAGCCACGCGGCAAAGATGCACTCTAGCCGGCAAAGCTTACAGCAAGGTTTTTTCGCTTACCGCGGTCTCCGACGCGGATAAAGTCGTACAAACTGCGAAGGCCGCCGCTTTTCGCCCGACAAAGCCATGTCCGCCAGAGCTTCAAACAATCCCACTTTCCCGGCCGTTCGCGGTATGGGGCCGGACATGGTTGGCCCTTTCAAAAAGCTCCGGGAGGATTCACACACCTCTTCGTCGCAATCGACAAGTTCTCCAAATGGATTGAGGCCAAGCCGGTCGCCACGATTACGCTGATAAAGCAAGGGACTTTTCCTCAACATCGTGCACCGCTTCGGCATCCCAAACGTAATCATAACCGACAATGGGACTCAATTCACGGGAGGCATCTTCAAGGAATTCTGCGAAGACTTCGGAACCAAGATCTCGCTACGCATCGCAGCTCACCCCAAAAGCAACGGACAAGTCGAGCGAGCCAACGGCATGGTCCTCCAAGGCATCAAGGCCCGTTTTCGACCGCCTAAACTCTTACGCTGGCAAGTGGGTCCAAGAACTTCCCTCGGTTTTATGGTCGCTGCGAACCACACCCAGTCGGGCTACCAGCCAAACTCCTTTCTTTTTGGTCTATGGCGCAGAAGCCATGTTGCCAAACGAGATGGAATATGAGTCCCTCCGGTCCGCAGCTTCAACGATGAACGCTACGACCCCGACCGAGTGGATGACCTCACCCGATTGGAAGAGGCCCGTGAGGCGCCCTCATCCACCGGCCAAATACCTTCAAGGGCTCGGAAGATACCACGGTCGCAACATGCGAGCACGAGCTTTCATTGTTGGCGACCCGGTCCTGCGCAAGATCCGACCACCAAAGACCGACA
This sequence comes from Oryza australiensis, assembly GCA_019925245.2. NCBI lineage: Eukaryota > Viridiplantae > Streptophyta > Magnoliopsida > Poales > Poaceae > Oryza > Oryza australiensis. The sequence continues at coordinate 301,465 of JAIFGZ020000061.1, read as the reverse complement.
CAAGTTATCTCCCTTATGGGAAGGACCGTACATAATCGCTGAAGTGACTCGGCCCGGTGCATACCGGCTAAAGCGTGAAGACGGGTCTATGGTGGAAAACTCCTGGAACATCGAGCATCTTTGACGATTTTATGCCTAATTCGGCTAAGGCTTCATGTTTTCCTTGACTGCCAACCTCAAGCAAGAGGACTTCTTGAGTTAGCAGTCGGGGGCTGTACACATGTCAATAAAGCTCAAGTTTTCCTCATCAACTTTTGTGCATAATTTGGTTTATCATTGTTTAATGACCTTCGATTCGAGTTCAGCGTCTAAGGACTGAGAGTTTTCCGATGACCTAATCGAGCCTAGGCTTGATGACAGCCAGACGAAGACTACTTAAGAAATTTCACACAAAAGCTCGGATCGAAGCATTAGCATAAATAAACTAAATATATTACAAGTTCTACATCAGAGTGTTACGGTTACGCGACATTTACAAGACAAAGTCAGAAAGATAAATCAAATCTTGAAATTGTTTACTACATCAAGGGATATTTTCTTCGTCGCCTCCTGCGCCTCACTCAGCATGTCCAAGGCCTGCTCGTCCGTCGTTCCGTCAGCAAAGCCTTCTCCGACCGAGTGGATATCCACTCGGGGGTAAAGGGACTTGGTCTGTGCAAGAGCCAGACCAGCCCCCATGCTGGCTGCTTCGGTGATATTGGCCAGATACCGGTCGGGAGCCAGCCGCAGCTTGTCGAATATTTCTACCGGCTCCAGCGAACTGGCCCCAACTCCTTGATTGAATAAGGACAGCAAGATCGGCATAGCGGCATTGGCGACCTCTTCCCGAATCTCGTCACTTTGTCTGACCCGCCCAAGCAAGACGTCGTATTGAGCTCGGGTCTTCACCTTGTAAGCTGCCAAAAGCTCCGGATCATTCAAAGCACTCGGAAATGAAGCAGTCAAGAAGTTTTACTCCAAAGAGGCTTACCTTCAAACTCGGCCTCCATCTCGGCTTTATCGAGGCTGACTGCCTCCAACTGGACTTGAAGCAAATGGACCTCCGAAGAATTTTCTACAAAAGAAGATCGTCAACAACCGAGATTAACATGAGAATCATGAAGAAGTTTGGAGGGATGGGCTTACTTCCGATTGATCCGCGGAGGTCGAGGTTTGCCTCCCGAAGCTCTGCGATCTCCCTCCTTAAAGCCGCCTCCCTTGACGCGGCCTCCTCCCGAGTGGCCTTCAGCTATCGCTGAACGTCCTCTAAGGAGTTCAGGTGGGGAACTAGCTTCTCCAGCGCCTCAGATTTTGCCATGGAGCGGCAATATTCCTTCTGCGCGCAAAAGCAGAAGAGTGACCAACTGAAAGACAATGATAGTACAATTTAAGAGAAAGACGAAGGCTTACGTTGAGCAGCCGGGTCGCTTCATTCAGGCTCTCGACAAGGGCATCCCTTTCATCTTTTTCGGCTTGCCGGTCCAGGATGATGCCCTGCCTCTCGCCTTCCGAGTCCCGCCACTCGATCCTAATCGGGGAACCTGTGTCTCGTAGGATCGCAACCCGGGATCTCCTCTACCGTGGCCGGCAAACGAGAGGGACAAATGAAGACATGAAAGATTCAAACTGAAAGAGCAAAAGAGTACTTCGAAACAAATCTCACCAGTTTTGGCGGCCGTTTGCTTAGGTGGAGCGGCCCGGCTGGCCTCCTTCTTCTGACTCCGCACCGAGTGGCCCTCGGTCGGGCGCTTGAGTCGCGGCCTCGGGTTTCCGACCGGCGGCGTTTCGTCGGGATATCCCTACCGGTGGCCGGGGCTCCTTCCTGGGGCATCCTTCTTCGGAGGCGAAGGTTGTTTCCCGAGTGTTCGCACTCTCCGTGGGCTCCGGGGCTTTGGCTCTGCGGCCTCGCACCTCGGGAAGCGGCCGGGTCGGTCCTTCACTCCCCGATCTATGTCCCGGGGCCTCCGCGAAAGTGAACACAAAGGGGTAAAGATAAAGAAAAGTTTTCATGAAAGAGTTCGACTTCGGTTTCGAGCATACCCGGATGACCGGCGGATCTTCGGCGCCGCGGCGCGATCGTCTTAAAGGTGGGGTCTCGGTGGGAGGAGCCGGGACGTCGTCATCCGAGTCCTCGATAATCAGCCTCCTCTTGCTCGCACGCTTGTTCGAGTCTTCACTCGGCGCCGCTCGCTTCCCGACCGGGTCGCTTTGGATCTTGATCCCGCCACCGCTCTTGCGTGGCGACGCGGCGTCGTCGTGGACACCTTGTATGGCTTGGAGGTGATAGAGGCGTTTTCCGTGGAAGAAAGAGTGTACAATGTTAAGAGACAAGACGTCAAGATTGAAAGATACTATGAAGCAACCAGTCGGCTTACCGGAGGAGGAGGTCGGTGGATGCTGAAGGGAAGAACCGGCAGAATGAGGGCCCGCTCAACTGCGATTCCAGTCGAGAAGATCTTGTACATCCGGATCTTCAGGATTTCGTAGCTGAGTGGATCTGGATCTTCCCGATTGGGGTCCGTTCCGCCTTCATACTCGAAGGCCGGCTTCGACCATTCCTTGATCGGCGCCAGTCGGCACCTGATGAAGTGCCGAGTGATCTGTTCCCCGCGAAGACCTCTCTGTTTCATCGCCAGGATCTTCGCAAGTAGCTTGTTGGCCTCGTCCCAATCTTGGGCTACTGGAACAGTGCTCCATGATGGACTGGGAACAGGAGGAAGGCCGACGAAAGATGGCAGGCTGGGTTCTAGGTTGCTAATGTAGAACCAGCCCGCATGCCATCCCTTGTTGGAAGACTTCAAAGGAAGAGAAAAATACTCCTTGCGGAGAGATCCGCGGAGTTGGAAACCTGCCCCGTCAACAACGCAAGGGTGGTCCTTGTTCGGATGTGGTTTGAGATAGAACATGCGCCGGAAGAGTTGGAAGTGGGGGAGGATGCCAAGGAAGGCTTCACATACATGAATGAAGAGAGCGATGTGAAGCATTGAGTTGGGGTTCAGATGGTAGAGATGAAGTCCGTAGTAATCCAAAAGACCCCGGAAGAATTCGGAGGTGGGGAGGCTAAACCCGCAGTAGAAAAAAGAAGTGAAAACGACGAGCTCACCGGTGTTCGGGGTTGGGAAATCTTCCCCCGCTGTCGGGCGCCATCCCACGATTTCCTTTGGCGGAAGCACGCCGTGCTTCACCATCTCCTTGAGGGTGGATTCCCTCACATCCGAAGCAGCCCATTGGCCGAACGGAATCCTCTTTTCCTCCGCCATGAGAGTGGTGATGATGGGAAGTGGATCTGATCGGAAAAGGTCGGGTTTTTTGACAAAGGAACGTGGGAGATTTGGTTGTGGAGGCTGGTTGTTGCAAAGAGCGAGTTCCTAGATGGATGGATTTGGGAGCGCGCGAGTCTAGGGTTCTCCGCAATGAACTGATGAACAGTGTTGTGAAGAGGGGAATTTTTGGAAGATGAAGAGGCGGGGACGACCTCACGCCTTTATAGAAAGATTTGAGGGTTGCGCTAGGTTTTCTGGTGAGTGGGCCGAGCCCATAAGAAAATCTACGGCCCAGCTAAGGTGTGGCCTGACGCGTGTCCTTGAGGACTTAAGCGGATGAGCTTAAGCAGATTTGCCCTGGCAATATGCGCGTGTCCGAGTGCCCTATACCTTTGAAAATCCTTTCATACCGCGGTTTGCTTGACTTCATGAGAAGCTAGCACAATGCAACTTGGAAGGTGGCCAACGGCTAAGTTTCTATAGCTGCCTTGATGACAAGGGCTGTTTGGTTTTTTAGCATTTGGCTAATTAATTAGATCGATGCTATTTTTCCACCTTGGTGAAGATCTTTATAGATTGAGACCAGTGTTATGGCATAAGTTATTTAATAACTTGGTCATATTTTTCATATGATTGAAAAAACTTGTTTTCCCATGAGGGACGATTAAAATATTTGTTTCGGGATGACTCGAGCAGATCCACTCGGATAAGCATGAGCTTACCGAGTGCTTTTCACCCACGAGGGTTGATTGAATTATTTGTTCTGAGATGACTCAGGCAAATTCACTCGCATGAGATTTCTGTGATTGCTTTAGCATGAGCTAAGCATCTACATAAGAATGATTTTTTATAGTTCTTGACTATATGCTAAGCCTATTTTGACTAACCACATAGTCGGGGGCTACACCTAATTAGGTGCATCAGGAGATGCACCTAGATATTTATTTTTGAGAATTTTTTAGATATTTTCTAGCCCTTCACAGTCTTTGGAGCCACTCGGGAAGATTCAGGCAGAGATGATGGAATCACTCGGCGCCAAAAGCACTCGGTCAAAGAGGTTTTTGGTTGTGTGTTGTTTTGGTCTGAAGTTGAGCTGTCTCGTCGACTAAAAAGGACTCGGGGGCTACTGTGGAGATTGTGGCAATCGGGTATCTACATGGCAAGCTTATCCGACTGGAGGTAGGGATAGATTGCGCCTGCCATATTTGTAAGCTGAACATGACTTGGGTGTTACGATTGCCGATAGAGATAAGGCAATCGGCCTATAGTCACGGTCTAGTAAGATTGAGGAAACCAACTTATAGTAAGATAGGGTTTTCGATCTGTAAGCCCTCCTCCCAAGACTATATAAGGGGGGTAAGGGGCGTCCCTTGAGGGATATTCGATGTTAGATCAGTTTTGAGCTTTGAGACTTAGATCACGAGATCAATAAAGACACTCGGCGGATCGAATCCACCGAAACAGGAGTAGGGTATTACCTCACGAGAGGGTCTGAACCTGTCTAAACCTTCTTCTTCTTCTAACCCATTGTGCTTGGCGATCTCGACTGCGACCCCAGAAATCATATTGCCGAAACCAAGTTTCGACATATCTCCATACCCATGATCTATGAGACATGATCTTCAATCAATAAACATGTCGATCTTAGAGTCATATTTGTTCCAATAATATGACATGTGATCAGGGATCATTTAGAAATAGATTCATGCATAAAGAGTCTCATAAATAAGTCATGTACTTATTGATCAATGCAAGATGTCTATTTCATGGAACTGAATAACACTTTATTTATTTATACATAAACATTGACCATGATATCCAACATCTCCATGTTGCCTCTAGGGCATATCACTAACAGTCTCCCACTTGCACTAGAGTCAATCATGTAAGTATCTAATACCCATTGCTCTTGTGTGCGCCTCATGTTTCGACCGAGGGAGAGGTTTTGTCGCGGATCGGCTATGTTGAGATCCGTGTGCACTTTGCATATATTGACATCACCTCTGTCCACTATCTCGCGGATGAGATGATATTGCCGAAGTATGTGTTTGGACTTCGATGTGACCTCGGCTCCTTGGCTCGCGCAATGGCTCCACTATTATCACAATAGAGATACATTGGACCGCCGCACTAGTCATCACACCAAGCTTAGAAACGAATTTCTTGATCCAAACAGCCTCCTTTGTAGCTTCAAGGCAAATGTACTCGGCCTCCGTTTTAGAGTCGCAACGATCCCGCTTGGAACTCTTCCACGACGCGCCTCCGTTCAGCGAACACGAACCCAGCATTGCGATCTATAATTATCCTTGTCTGTTTGAAAGCTAGCATCGGTGTAACCACTTATAACGAGCTCTTCTTCACCTCCATAGACTAGGAACATATCCTTAGTTCTTCTCAAGTACTTAAGGATATTCTTTACGTCGATCCAGTGACCTTCACCTGGATGATCGTATCGCTCGTAGCACTCAAAGCGTACGAGACATCCGGACGTGTACAAAGCATGACATACATGATGGATCCAATTGCCGAAGCATATGGAACCATACCCATCTTATTCCGCTCATCATGTGTCCGAGGACACCGATTCTTGCTAAGATTAATGCCATGTGACATGGGCAAGAAACCTTTCTTGGATTCATGCATGTTGAACCTTTTCAACACTTTGTCAATATATGTACTTTGGCTTAATCCAATTAGCCTCTTGGATCTATCTCTATAGATCCGAATGCCTAATATGTATGTTGCCTCCCTAAGTCTTTCATGGAAAACTATTTTTCAATGAAGACTTGACGACTTCTAGCATAGGAATATCATTTCCAATCAATAATATGTCATCCACATATAAGATTAGAAATACAATTGCGCTCCCACTGACCTTTTTGTAAACACAGGCCTCCTCTTCGTTTTTGATGAAACCAAACCCTTTGATTACTTCATCAAAACGAATATTCCAACTCCGAGATGCTTGCTTCAACCCATAAATGGATTTATGTAGCTTGCATATCTTTCCGGCGATTGTGGATCGACAAAGCCCTCGGTTGTATCATGTATACATCCTCGCTTAGGTTTCCATTTAGGAAAGCCGTTTTGACATCCATCTGCCATATCTCATAATCGAAATATGCAGCAATCGCTAGGATAATCCGAATAGATTTAAGCATTGCGACAAAGAGAAGGTTTCATCATAATCAACTCCTTGAATCTGTTTAAAACCTTTCGCCACCAATCGCGCCTTATAGATGTGAACATTTCCATCCATGTCGGCCTTTTTCTTAAAAACCCATTTACACTCAATGGTTTTGACACCATTAGGTGGATCAACCAAGTTCCAAACTTGATTGTCGTACATGGATTCTATTTCGGATTTCATGGCTCCAAGCCACTTGTTGAAATCGGGTCCCACTATCGCTTCCTCATAGGTCTTAGGTTATCGTTGTCCAACAACAATATATCACGTTGTTCCGTACTTGTGTACCTCTCACGCGCACGACGTGATCTTTCAGACCTCCATGGGGCTGGTGTATCTACAACCGGTGGCGCAACACTTTGTTCCTCCCGTTGTGGTTCCGTGGTCGCGAAACGTTTTCGGTGTTTCTTGAACTTCTTCAAGATGCACCGCTCCCACTAACCCTTCTTGAAAGAAACTCTTTCTCCAAGAAGACACCATGTCGGGCGACAAACACTTTGCCTTGTTCCCGATTATAAAAGTAATATCCCTTAGTTTTCTTAGGATATCCCACAAAGAAGCACTTGTCGATTTGGGTGTGAGCTTGTCGATTGTAAACGTTTTACATAAGCCTCACATCCCCAAATTTTGAGAAAAGACAAACTAGGGGGTTGCCCGTCCATATCTCATATGGTGTCTTTTCAACTCGACTTAGATGGAACTCTATTTAGTGTGAGCGCAATGTTTCAAGAGCATATCCCCGAAGGATAACGGAAGATCACTTTGGCTCATCATCGACCGCACCATGTCCAACAAGGTGTGATTTCTCCGTTCGAACACTCGCTCCATTGTGGAGTTCTTGGCGAGTCAACCGTGGAAAAATTCCACAATCTTTCGATGATTACCAAACTCTTGGCTCAAGTATTCCCCTCCACGATCCGATCATAGAAACTTGATTGTTTTCCCTAAATGATTCTGTACTTCATTCTAAAATTTTTTGAACTTTTCAAAGGATTCGAATTTATGCCTCATTAAGTAGATATAACCATATCTACTAAAGACATCGGTAAAGGTAATGAAGTATTGATAACCACCTCGGCCGTTGAGCTCATTGGTCCACATACATCGATGTACGAGTGCCAACAAGTCACTTGCTCTCTCACCGTGTTCCGTGAAAGGTGCCTTTGTCATCTTACCAAGTAAACAAGACTCACATGTCTCAAATGATTCAAAATCAAAAGAGTGAAGCAATCCATCCTTATGGAGCTTCTCCATGCGTTTCTTATTTATATGGCCTAAGCGACAATGCCGATAAATGTGGGGTTTCTATCATTAGAGAGTTGTCTTTCTATTAATGTTATAGATGGGAGACGCTTCAAGATTCAAAACGTATAATCCATTCACCAATGGAGCATGAAAATAGAACATATCTCTCGAGATATATTGAACAACCATTGTCCATTGATCTATAATCATATCCTTCCGCTTGTAAACATGAAGCGGAAATAACGTTTTGACATAGTGTTGGAATACAATAACAATTATTCAATTCCAAAACTAATCCCGAAGGTAGATGAAGTGGTACTCGTGCCGACAAGAACGTAGCAACGCTTGCTCCATTGCCGACGCGCAGTTCACCTCGCCCTTCTTAAGCCTCTACTTCTTCTCATTTCCCGCAACGATTTGCAAATATGAGCTACCGATTCGGTATCGAATACCCAAGAGTCGAGGGTGAAGTAGCAAGATTAATGTCTATAACATTAATACCGAAGCGTAAGTCATACTTTGCTTCTTTTTGAGATCCTCCATGTACTTCTTGCAGTTCCTTTTCCAGTGGCCTATCTCCTTGCAATAGAAGCAAACAACATTTGATGCCGCCGACCCCTTTTTGCCCTTCTTTGCATTTGAGGTACTCGCGATCTCATCGGGAGTTAACTTCCTCTTGGTGCAAAGTTTCTTGACAGTGGTTTGCGCTTAGCCTTCGCATCATCATCACATGATGATCGTTTTTCTGGATACTCTCCTCGCTTGTCTTTAACATCCCATGCAATTTGGCCAAGGTTTTATCCATACTGCTTCATGTGATAATTCAATATGAATGGTTGAAGCTCGAGGGAGCGACCGGAGAATCACGTCTCGTAGCCAACTCTTGGCTAAGAGGGAAACCTAGTTTCTCAAGACTCTCGATATAGCCAATCATCTTTATCACATGCGGACTGATGGGTTTCCCCTCAACAAGCCTGCACGCAAACAAGGACTTCGAGGTGTTGAACCTCTCGGCCCGAGCTTGGTTCTCAAACATGCCACGCAGATCCCGAATAATAGTGTGAGCATTGCGCTCTCATATTGCTTCGAAGCTCGGGGACATTGTAGCAAGCATGAGACATTTATATCTAGGGCATCATTAGTGTGCTTTTAGTAAGCCCTCCGTGCGTTGCGGTAGCATTGTTAGGCAAATCATCCTGGATAAGGTACTTCAAGAACGTACTCCTTACGCTCTTGCTTGAGAACAATTCTCAAGTTGAGATACCAATCCATAATGTTTGTTCCGTTTAATTTTTCTTTCTCGAGAATAGATCGCAAGTTGAAAGCACTGGATGTAGTATTAGCTATCATTATTCTACAATAGAAAAAGCAAAGTTTAGCACATTTATGTTATGTCTTATTGTTAAACAATTTAACATAAGACTCCCATTACGTATTTTACACCTTCCCTCTAGGTTATGTATTGGGTCATCCTTATGTTAGTTAATTTTCTAGTGAGCTTTGGCATCACTGCTACAAGATTAATAACATCGGTAAGCAACACCTTGCTAACCACATCTCTATGTGACTCTTGTTGTTGGTGTGACATCTCCATGCCCCGCGCCAACCTATGCCCCAAGGCCCAAAACTGTTTTGATAGCCTTGTTAAGTAAACCAAATGCTTCGCGTATATGTCCGACATATACCCCTCGTGTTATGATAGAGAATGGCACTCGCTTTGGCGACCCACCATTGACGAGCATAATGGTGACGGGTGCAACATTTGAAAGGGCATCATTGCTACTTAATTTTGTGAGGGATACTATCCTATCAAACAAACATATCACATATATGAAAGCGGTAGAATAGCATATAATGAAATAGTATGACCCCCTTCACATGGTGATCTCCATCTCCATGCTGGCGCAGAGGATCTCCATCTTCGGCACCATTTTCCAACGTGCATGATGCTTGTTTTTCTTCAAACTAAGCTACTACTATAGAAGCTCTAATTGAAGATTACATCGACTCGTAGGTCGTGAAAGAATATTACAAGCATTGCACATAAGAAAGAATATTACAGGATTGCATATATGAAAGAATATTACATGCATCACATGCATCTCAAACATACAATAGGGCCATACCATCTGAAAACATTCTCTGCAAAAACAAGTTAGGCGTAGAACGTTTTCTACCTATCGCAGAGATATGGCATCGAGACGACCTATAAGGAGGGGCGCACATGGCGGCGTTTGCCTAGGTGCGAGGCAGCAAACAAGGTCGGACTACGAGACAACTTCGACATAATCACATTATACCGTTCTGATACACTATCAAGGAACGCTATCTCGAACCCAACTCAAACTGAGTTCTATGGAAACTGCTTCGATGTAATCACATTACGCCGTTCCTATACACTATCAAGGAACGTAATTACCATCAATTCTCCTCAATAGATCCTGTAAAACCGATTGATCTAATCAACCCGTGTGCAAAACTTGTTCCAGATCCAATTTAAAACCCGAACTAAGCAAGATTAGCTCTGATACCACTGAAGGGTTACGCGGAAGCTATGAGAGCTAAAAACAAAACTTTTTACCGCGCAAACCAGAACACTTGCAAGTAAGGGCCGATAGATCGTTACCGATTGGAGTAGAGTGCAGACTAGCCAATCGTGGCTATCCGATCGGAGCAATCTGCGGCCAATGATGCCGATTTGCCGACAGCCGATTTCCAGGGACAGCCGATTTGCCAATCAGCTGATTCGCCGAATCGTCCGATCGTGCTCGCACGCCTCGCTCCGATGCACCCAACCGCAGCCGATTCGTAGCCGATCAAGAGCGCCGCAACGTAGCAGCGTCTCTACCAGTATCCACACGTTCAGGAACAGAACGCCGAACACCCGTGTGCTAGCACAAGATGCAAGGCTAGGGTTTTGGCTCGAAGGTGGGGAGGGTTTCCGTGGAGATTGATCTCGCCGACTTGTTGCGCCAAATCAGATTGGTTCGGTTCAATTGTGATACCGCAGCTCTCCACCCCTCACCCCTTTATATAGAGTTGCTGGTTGGGCCTAGAGGCCCATCGGGACTCTATTTTGAATCGGATCCTATCCGAATCTCATAGAGTTGGTCGGCCGGACTTCGTAAGCCCATAGGACTCTATCCGATCGGATCCCTATCCGATCGAGCCGTATCCGAGTCCAACTCAAATGTTTGTTCTTATCCCCTTAAGCGTGCGACCCTGTAGGTTCAGGTATATTCGGTTTCGGCTATAGTCCAACTCAGCCGACCTGTCAACAGCGGCGCCTAGCAGCACATATTGATACCATAGCATACAAGAATATAATATCGGCTCTGAACCTGTAATGTGTACATAAATTTCTTTGCCTCACGATACCAATTAAGCTATAGGCAAGATGTGTGACATCCCTTCAATAGCTTAACCATTCACTCGAACCATATGGGATTATCGTCTTTGATTGACTCCTCAATCAACCTAGCATGGCCATGCATTTCCATAATCCATAACCTCGAGGGCCCAGAGATATCTCTCCAAAGGAGGGGCAAATTCCATCTTGATCACTCACATCCCACTCCATGTTTCATAGCAAACCCAAAAACTACTTTTATAACTACCCAGTTACGGAATAGCGTCTGGTAGTCCCAAAGTAGGCTACTACACATGTTGGAATCCATGATGATCTCAGGTCTAAGGACTTTGCACCAACACTACTTGAGACCAACTAATGGCACATTAATTCCTGTAGTGTCTCATGTTGGGGCTATCCAATAATGTGTTCTCTAACACATGTGTCCATATTTATTGATTTGGTATCTCCATACCCATGATCTATCAGACATGATCATCAATCAATAAACATGTCGATCTTAGAGTCATATTTATTCCAATAATATGACATGTGATCAAGGATCATTTAGAAATAGATTCATGCATAAAGAGTCTCATAAATAAGTCACGTACTTATTGATCAATACAAAATGTCTATTTCATGGAACTGAATAACACTTTATTCATTTATACATAAACATTGACCATGATATCCAACATCTCCATGTTGCCTCTAGGGTATATCACTAACAGGGAGGGGGCAAATCACGGTGCAACACGTGGCGGGGGAGGGCGTTTGGCCGGACGGCGCCGTTAATGGCTAGCGTGCGAGCGAATCAGGAAGCACCACATGACCCATAATGGCTAGTTTTTGAATTTGGCTGTTGGAGCTTGAAAAAATTCATAAAAATCAGAAAAAAATTCCAAAAATGTGAAATTTTATCATATAAATAGGGCACTCACCCCAACCATTTCTCCTCACCCCAAACATCTTATCTTGTGCTCCCAATTGCTCTCTTGTGCTCTCTAGTGTTGTATTTTTTGATTTAGGAAAAATTTGCTCACATTTTGTCAACAATCAAAATTAGTTTCGGAGTTGAAAATAGTGCAATCGCAGAGGTGTGAAGACAACGCGATAGGAAAGTATGTAAGTGATATTTATATTTATGTATTATTTATATTTTTATGTGAAGTGAATAAATAATCAGATATTTGTTTATTTCGTGGCAAAATTTCAGAATGGATCCGAACTATCCATATCAGTTGTTGTCGTTCACATTGGGTGATTTTGACCCGAATTGTATGTCAGGGTCATTCCCAACTGGTGATGACGATGCCACCGGATCGGCTCCAACACCACCAGTTGTGAAGGAGGTACCGGTTCAGGCGGCCGTGGCAGCTTCAGAAGGATATTCTGGCACTGTGAGCGGTAGTGCTTTGACAAACACCGACTCGAAGAGATTGAGAACTTTCGGTGTTTGGCAGCATTTTGATTAGGTGGTCGTGATCGCCCCCGACGGAAGGGAGGTAACAATAGCTAGATGTAGAATATGTAGGAATACATTATCTACAAAATCTTCTAGTTGTACAAGACACTTGAAATGCCATGCAGAGGCTTGTGCGAGGAAGCAAGGAATCCCATTCCGGCAACATCAACTTCTTCTAAATCCTGATGGTACGGTACGTAGTTGGGAGTACGATCCCATAGTAGCTCATGAATCTCTTGTTCGGATAATCGCTAGACAAGATTTACCTTTGAACTTTGGTGAAAGTCCTGCTTTCGAAAATTACATTCAAACTTCACATAATCCTAGGTTTAAAGTTTTTAGTAGGCAAACAACAACCCGTGATTTACAAAATATTTATGAGAAGGGTTGTAGTTCAGTTAAGAAATTATTTAGTACATACACATTTTCTATTAATGTTACCTCCGATATATGAAGTAGTAGAGCTAGAGAGGATTACCTTAGCGAAGTTGTTCATTTTATTGATGATGATTTGCATATGTAAAAAAGAGTTCTAGGTCTTAGGTTAATTGATGTTTCATACACAAGTGAAAATATAGTTGAAAGAATTAAGGAGGTTATTATAGAAATTTTGCAGCCTATATTTTGTGTTTATGCTGAGTCTTTTTCTACTGCATCAGCGTTGTGCATGTCAAATAATTAATTTAATTGTTAAGTCTGGGTTGAAAAGAGTGGGTGCTCACATCGACGTCATTCGTCAAGCAATCGCGTGGTTAACTGCTTCTAACCCACGGATTGCTGCATGAAAGAGGTTTTGCCATGCATCCGGTAAGAAGGCACGTAAGTTTTTAACCGATGCAGAGCATCGGTGGAATGCAACTTACTTGTTGAAGGTTGTTTTACCTTATAACGATTTACTAATTGTTTTTCTTCAGTCACGTAATGGCCCAGGAAACAGTGATGGTGGGCCAATACTGACTGAGCAAACCTGGAAAATTGTTCAAAAGTTCTACCAGGTTTCTTGAAACCTTTTATGACTGCACTCTTCTTTTATCGCAAGTTTATTATCCAACTGCAAATTTAATTTTGCATAATATTTTTGAAATTGCAACTTTGTTAAAAGAATATGAAAATGATGATCTTCTAATGGAACCTGTCTTTAACATGAAACAAAAATATTTAAAATATTAAAAAATATCCCTATGTTGTATGCTTCTGCTTTAGAAAAATTAAGGGGATTCTCTAATATTATATCACTCATTGGAGATACTGTAGGGGTAGATTATAGCTTCTATTATGGTGAAGTTAGATCTAAATTATATGAAATTTTTGCAAAGTATCAACTAAAGTTCAGGGAGTTCGCCAGCACAGACCTCCACCTGTCCTTGCAGCAGGTAAGAAGAAGCTGCAGTGGGGCAAAATTTGGGGTGGCTTATCTTCAAGCCATGGTGGTAGCAGTTCGTCGGCGGCAAGTGAAGACGCTGGATCGCATGCTGCAGCCAAAAAGTTGTCCAACTATTTGGACAGCGACGCCATCAAGCATGAAGCATAAGACTTCAACGTCCTCGGGTGATGAAACAATCACAAGATGATATATCCCATGCTTTTAAAACTAGCACGGGATGTGTTGACGGTGCCCATGTCAATGGCGTCCTCCAAATCAACCTTCAGTTTGTGTGGAAGAATCATTGAAGACAGAAGGACGAGTCTAGGCAGCGACCACATCGAAATGCTACTAAACGTTAAAGACTGGGAGCTAGTAGCACAACATGCTCAATACACTGGTGACAACCAAGAATTGGTCGTCCAGTTTGAGAACCTCTACATAGATGAAGACCAACTCCAATAGGTTCAAACCTTTTTATAAGTAGTAGTGACCTTTTGAGTTATACTTTTTTCTTTATCATGGTTTTCTCAAATTCCCATTTGAGTTTTTATATGATAGTTTTTAACGAGGCATCATGTATCATTGTATCATATAATGATATAAACATCAATAAATATCATTACTATTTTTAACATATTGTTTTGAAATATTTTACTAAGTGTGAATATTTTTTTAGTTCAGACAATTCATATATTCAAAATGAGGAATATATCAAATTTTCGAATGAGAATAGTTTTTTCTTAATTTTTGGAAGAGGAATAGTTTTATTTTTAATTTTTAATTTTTTTGACAAGGAATAGTCTTTCGTTGTTTTTTTAATTTTACACTTGGCACACAGCCAGCCGAGCTGACTTGGCCCGTGGGCTAGGGGTCGTCACGTAGGCCTTAAACATGTCTGAGCCGACATGGCACGGCCCGACCACACGTGGACCGTGCTTGAGCCGAGGGGTCGACACGTGGACTGGCACGGTCGTGCCGTGCCGTGTGGCCCATTTGGCCGCCACTAACTTCACACCATCTTTTACAAAGAGGATCTTGATAAATAAGAAAAGTAGTAAATGACCCTTATCCCTTCACGTGAATAGTTAGATTTAGGAATAACAGCGTTTTTACCCGCGTAAAAATATTCTTACATATAATCACCAACTATATGTACTGTCAAAAATATTCCATTCGAATTAAAAGCCGGTTTCCGATAGAATCAGCCAATTACCGCGTGTAAGTTGAAATATTTTTTTTGGTAAAAAACGCTAACCATACTGTAGCATTTTTTGGTAACTGGTATTTTTTGGAAGCTTTTTTTAACCTTGTCAGATGGTGCACCCAAATGGTGGACATAATTGAAACTGTTTTGCAATTCGTTTATTTTGGGTCAAATTATTTTATTTTTATCTTAGTAAGATCAGGTATGTGTCGTTTGTTTTTTATTTTTGAGTGTGTGTTAGGGAAAATATTCACAGGTGTGTATAGTAGTATGTGTGCATGTGCTTCTGCCATATAACTGAAAAAAAATCCGTTACAACGCAACGCACTGACACACAAAACTTTTTGCTAGTAAGGAAAAATATTAATTCAGTTATGTAGGATCGAACGCTCAAAGAAAAGCCAACCAGAGAGGAGTGAATGGTTGATTACCTCAAAAACAAAGTTTTAGCGGAAATAAAACTTTACCTCTATTTTCTCGAAGCCGGTCGACCACGGGTGACACGCCGGTCGACCGAGTAGCCTTGTCGGTCCGACCGCCCGATGATCTTCGGTCTGACCGCCCATAGCCAATCGCCTCAACCGATTGCTTGATGTAGCCGATGTCGATGAAGTCTGATGCCAGCCGGTCTGACCGCCGATGTGCTTGCGGTCTAACCGGGAAGAAGGAGCGGTCTGACCGGTTAGCAGATCCGGTTGAACCGACAATTACGCCGTCACACCGAAGAAGAAGTAGACACAAAGAATTATCAAGAAAATTAATCTTTATTGAAACTCTCTGTGTTTACAAAGTACATGAAAGCACTCCTCACAAAATCTCAAGCTAAATTTGAAACCCTAACTTGAGAAACTCTAAAACTTAAACTCAAAAGCGATACCAAGAGGCCACGCCTCCCCTCACTATTTATACCCAAGATCCGCAGCCAAGAGCCACGAATCCTACTCATACAAGAAACCCTAATCCACTAGGAAACCTTCAACAAACTATACATAAACCAACCATAACAAACTCGGTTTTCTTAAAACCAAAATTTCGCTTTTCATATGCAACAATATCTCCATTGTATGCCATATGGAAACTTTCCAATCATGTGCACTAATCTCTACCCTTCAGCGTCCCGCATGATCCCCATCTCGAACGTCACCTTATCTCCAAGTTGACTCCGACTCGATCACCGGCAACACTTTCCTGAGGCGTAAAGAATACCTGCACACAATTAAATAAAGAATACCATATCCGAGCACAAGCTATCCAAACTTGACTCATTGTTAGCATAAACAACCAGACATGTGCATAGGAACATGAAACTTCCATGTATATATAAGGAAACAAACCAAAACCAAAACCGAAATAAAATCGGCAACCATCGGACCGGCTCGGCCGGCTCGACCGCAGTAACCGCCCGATCCGATCACCTGTGCACCTCCTGGCCGTACTCAACACGCCCTACGCCGATCGACGGGCCAGGCACCTGATCAACACCGCTCATCGTCCGAAAACCAAAACCACTTTTTCAATAAATCTCCAAAGATCAAAATACAAAAAGCAATAATCTCATATGCCAATTGTTTATCATCAAATGAAGAATCAAACACACGTTAATTTTACAAGTTATTCTACGCAAAAGGACTTAGACCATAGGTTAAAACGAAATAAGTCCCTATAGTTTCACGTGAATACGGGGGTTGAGAAATATGTTTTTAGGGTTGATTATATTTTTTTACTTTAGCATGAATAGCTAATACTGTCCCAAAACTTTTGTCCTAGTTTTGCTTCAGGGTCGATTTAGTACTTAACTTTTTATATTGCCCAAACATCCTCGAAGTTTGTCATGCGGCTTAATATTGTCTCCAGACCTATAAAAATGCCATGTCATTTTTGCATGCGTGGTTAAAATCGAAATATCCATTCTACCCTCATATGTATACCTTTCTTAAAGAGAAAATAAAGTGTAAAAAAGAAACGAACAAAACTACATGGTAAACTTCGATAATTGTTTTGAACAATATAAAACGTCAGGGACTAAATGGACCCCGAAGCAAAAGTTCAGGGACTGTATTGCTATTCACCTTTACTTTTACCTATTTGTGATGTATAAATGTATAATCATGCCGGGCCTATAAAAATTACACTTTTGTCATGGCAAATTTTCTTACATGTAATCACCAATAACAGACTGCCAGCAACATGCCTATAATCGGTTTTTAAATTCAAACATTTGTTCGAAAACCACCGCTACCGGTTATCGATTTGTTGGCTGGCTAATGTTTATAAAAGAAAATTCAATGTATAACCTTGGTTTCGGAAGGTGAGCATGATTTGAGTAGTGTATTATTTGTGTGGCATGTGACTAATTGATATATGTAAAATAGTAAAATCATAAAAACATTATGAGTTTTGTTTGTTACGTGCATAATCGGCTTATTACCCTAGAAACTCCTTTTTTATCTTAAACAAAATCTCCTCCCTTTAGCTCTAGCATGTCTCACCTCCCTTTCTTTCTGTGGAATGACAACCCTATTTCTTATTCACATTGGCATCTTACTTGTTTGCCCATCACGCTCTCTACTATTTTACTCGATGTTTTCGCTTTTCTTTTTTTGCAATGCATGAGTAATTCTTGATAGTTATTAATAAAGATATAACATATAATACAATATATAACCTTTTTACTAATTCTAATGTACTAACCCTAATAATTTTATTTATTTGTTTGCCAATCTACTGATGCTAATTAATGTAGCAGTAGTAAATCTAGTGCCTCCTCTCATTCTTCTCTCCACCTCATTAAAGGTACGAAGCGTGAGTACTAGTAGTAAATCACAGGCGCGTGATACCGACAAGTTACGGCCACCGGATTAACTATGGGCTCGCATTTTTTTCACCTAACCAAGGTGTGGTTAGTCTACCGATGGTAAAAACTATAGCTAGCTAAGGGCACTCTCAATATATAATATATAGTTTCTTTGTGTAATTTTCAAGAGTAATAAATTTTAATTTAGACCTAACATCTCCAATGCATAGTTTTCTCATGCATGCTTTATTAATAGTGTTTGATCTGTTGTCAAGGATATTTGTAGCATAATAAAACTAAAACAGACAAAAACTAGCCATTCTGGCAATTTTGTTTCAAAATCCTGGCAGCACCATGTATATCTCCAACATACAAGAATGTACAGAACAATGTGATGTGCCACCATGATGTGCCCAGGGAAGAAAACAGTGCCAGCCTCAACTCTGCTCACTCCAGTTATAAAAGCACATCAGCATAACAGTGAAAAAACAGTTTCTGAATCTCTTTTTTTTCCTTTCAAGAGTACAGCTTTAGATAACTTTCCAAGATGAAATTTTTGGCTCATGTTTCAGTTTCATCATATGATGTTGTGTTGAACAATCAGGAGGCAAAGGAGAATGGCAGGAAGAGGGGAGGGAAGAAACACAGCAGGGATCACATGGGTTTGGCATAGACAGTGATGCTTTCAGTGACCACTCTCAGGTCAGAGACAACTCAAACAAATGTTCTTGAGTACTATTAACAGGAAAAAATATGTAGTTAATAGTACTCACAATTTAATCTGTGTTCATAATTTTTCCCAGGTTGGTTTCTTTCTTTGTACCATGTAAGATACACTGGTAGATACTCAAATATTCATAAGATTGCATCTTGAGTTTCAGATTTCCCAGGTTTGTGTAATCTAACATCACTATGACAAAACAGTGCAATGTGAAATACAATTTTGGGATACTCAAATTTCACAAGACTGCATATTTTTTTAAATAACGGATAACAATCCGGCTTTTTCTTCAAAGAAGATATAACCACTTGATAACAGTGTTTCAGTCCAGACAACTCCAACTGAATATGACAATCTTGACTGCATAGGACAAATTGCAATGGTTAATCCTAAAACATACAATGACTCTACAAGGCCAAAATTGCAAGGCATTTCACCCTAGTTTTGCTGTCATTCACTTGACTAAATGAAGATTGGTCTAACCAGGAGATGAAGATAGCAAAGGGGGAAAAAGAGCTAGCTTTATGCGTTTTTTCACATGCAGTTGGGGGCGCAACCCTGGCCGCAGCTTTGGCTGCGACACGGATGACGAACCTCGGCAGTGGTGGCAGGACCTCCACGACCACGTCGTCCTCCTCCTCCTCGCCGCCGCCCACTGCCTCGTCCTCGCTCAGGCCATGCCCCTCCCTTGCGGAAGTCGGCCTCGAAGTCCTCCGCCACTGCCGCCGCCTTCTTCCGCCGCATCTCGGCCACAACATGTCGGGCGTGACCCTCCGGCCCTACCGTCTCGGCCCGTGCGAGGGAGGATGCCGACGGAGCAGAAATCTCAGCGGCGGGAGGCCCAGCGGCTGCGACGGGGGCGCTGGGGCCCCTCCTGCTTCTTCCTCGCCTCGCCACGAACGCTTTGGAGACCGCGGAGAAGGTTGGCTCGAGCGATGCCGGTACCACCGACGGAAGGGCCCTCTCCGCCATGTCGGAGGGAGGGACGGGGCGGGGCGATGGAAGTGGCGGAGGCGGAGGGCATCGCAGGGGGTGCGCGGGAGGCGAAGGACGGCCGGTTGCGCGATGCGGGATGTGGGCGGCGGAGCAATAGATCACGATGGAAACGAGTCGTTTCTCCCCCAACGTTGTCTCCCCAGTTTCTCAGTACATTGATTCTAGGAAAAGACTCGGTTCCGTCGTGAACAAATGGTTTCTCCTTTTTCTCCTCTCTCTTCTCTTCATTAATTGTGATCAGAAAAAGATAATCTTTTAAGGCTCCGTTTACTTTTAAATTTTAAGTAAAACTTTGAGTATAAAATTTTTACATAAATAGTTTATATCTAAGAAAGGTATTTACTTCCAACTGTGTAAAGATTTTGAGATCCTATAAAAATACAAATTTACCCCTCTCTCTCCCTCTCCCCCGCACCTCATTCCTCTTCCAAATCCAAAATCCCCAGGCAAAGCTCGAACCTTTCTGCCCCCAAATCAACCCAACACATCATATTTCATAACAGCAAACTAATACACACAAATGATTCAAATAGAAATTAACCAAGAACAGAAGGACTGAATCAAGCAAAAAGATTGTCAGACTAACCCGTGGATTCAAAAGAATAAGAATATATATCTCTTGATATTAAGCCAGCCACAGACACAATAGATCCCAAATACAACAGCGGCATCATTAGCAGCAGCAAATCAAACAAAGGAATATTAATAGTAGCTAATAATAAATAGTAGAGAGAGAGGAGTGGCACTGCAAGAACACAAGAACGACAGCTTGATTATTTTCTCTTTTTTTGTTGTTTTTTAACCTGGCAACGAACGATGCTAGCACCGCCCAAGAACCAAGCAAAGATGGCATCTTTGGCGGCAGATCCAGAGGCGGCGGTGGCGGCGGCGGCGGAGGAGGAGGAGGAGGAGATCACCCGTGCCAGCGGGTGATGCGGGAGCAACCGCGGTGGTAGGGGTTGGCGGAGGCGCCGGGGCGGCAGTTGTAGTAGCTAGCACCGCGGCGGGAGCACGGGACCAGATCCGAGCGGCGGGGGTGTCGACGGCGACGGCGCCGCGCGTTTGAGACCAGCCATCGGCCGCGCGCGCCATCCGACGAGGCCGCGCGCGCCATCCGGCCAGATCCGAGCGGCGGAGGCGTCGACGGCGACAGTGACATCCGTGACGGCGGCGCGCGTGAGAGGAGGCGGCGGGGGCGTCGACGGCGGCGGCCATGCGTGCGCGGGACGGGACGGCGGCCGGGGAGGCCGTCCGCGGGGGTGGGGGTGGGGGAGTACTGTTGACACAGGGGTAGAGGTGGGCAGCACTTCTCCCAAAAAATTTTTTGCGTTTTTTGGCTTCCAAACCTCCCAAATCCAAAATTTTTACAGGCCAACTTTACACCTATATGTTTACTTCCAAAATACCAAAAAGTAACCAAAATCTCAAATTTTTACTAAACTTTACAGGAAATAAACAGAGCCTAAGTTAATTAATAGGTATAGAACCACCATAAATACTTTATTGGGAGTGCCCTAAGCAAAGGTGTGGTATAGTAATTCGTGCATAGGTGGCATCAACACGTACGTTCAGCGTGACATGGAATTGGAGTCACAGCGTGGGTGCATAGACCTTAATTGCCTTTCCGACACGAGATTATTTTGGGTAATCATGCCTCGGTACTTGCTCTGCATATAGATAATCATGTCGATTAATGCCATGTGTTGAAAAGTTTAATTATTAGTACTCCCCAGTACCTATAGATGGTCAGATGGGCCGCACAGCACGGCACGATCCGGACTCGGCTGAGGCACGACCCATAAGCACGTCCCATTAGGCACGGATCTTGTAGCGGACCGTGCCGTGCTGACCCATGTGCCTCATCCTCGGCCCAAGCACGGCCCACGGGTGGCCGGGTTGTGCCCATGCCAGCATGACACGCATACGGCCCACGGGCCAAGGCCGGTCTGGCCGTGCCCTCCGACCGCAAATCAAAAAAAAATCCAAAAATTGGCGGTGGTGGCGAAAATCCTAATTAAAAAAATTGAAAACCGTTGGCGGAGACGGAAACCCTAGACCACGTGGGTCCGGCGATGCCGTGGGTAGGGCTCACGGCGTTGGGTGGATGGGGGATGCGGTCACCGGTCGGGGTGCGATCGAGTGGAGCGCGTGTCGTCGTCACATCTCCCCGGCAACGGCGAGATAGGCGAAGAAGACGACGACGAGGAGGGCGGCGGTGGCCTTGGCGGCGGAGAGGGAGGCGAGCGCGGAGACGACGACTGCGAGGAGAGGCGGCGGTGACCAGGAGGCTGGACGCCTGGGAGCCGTCGGGCGTTGGCGAGGATGGGGGTTGGGGGGCAGCGCCTACGCTGCCAGGAACCAAATGAGGAAGGGCTGAAGGGGCGAAGCCGCGAAGGGCATTGGGCGTGTCGCATGCGTGCGCCGCGTCCGCATGCGGGGTGCAGCCGTGCGGGTGTCGGGTGGAGTGGAGGTGGCCCGTAGGCGCGCGTGCCGTGCCGGCCCGTGGGCCGTGCCGTGCCCAGGCCGGCACGCATAGGAGTCATGTTGTGTCGTGCGGCCCTTGGGCTCGGATGTCGGCGAAGCACGACATGCTTGGCCGGCCGTGCCGCACGACCCACTCCTTCCGTGTCGGGCCGAGCCGGCCGCATTACATGCGTGTGTGCCCGGGCCGGCATGGAAAGGCCCGGCCCATGTGGCCATCTATACCTAGTACATAAGTTGGAGTAGCTAGTGATACTAGTACTACTACTACCGGCGATAGGGTGAAAGGGCATGAATATGATAACTAGATCCAAGGGTATTTTTGACCTTTTTAGCTATTTCTATCTTCTATTTAATCAAAAATTGATACTTTAATGTGTGTGGTGTCTAGCAGTTTTTTGATAGGATATTTTTCGAAGGTCGACTTTTGTCGTGTTCAGAAGCTAAAACCACAAAGTCATAATTTCCTATAGGAAAATTTGCCATTTATATCCATATTGATTTTACATGAACCATCACGGTTCCACAATAGCATAGACGGTAACCCGTCTAGCTAGTTTTACCGGAGCAAGATCAATCAACAGTAGATTTTACGATGAAATGTTATTGCTGAAACCTTGATAAAGCATGAAACACCTTTCGTGGAACCTATTGTACCTTACTATCTCCTTGGCTTCCTAGCTATCACATCAAAAACAACATTAAGAAAATTAACATATGTATGTAGGGCGTGTTTTGTTACTTTTGTGCAAGAGTGGATGTGACCGAAGCATCAAGGATGCAAGAAAAGCACGCCCAGGTGTAGGGGGTGTGAGTTGACTCACCTCCTTTCCCTATTTGTCTTGCTGATCTTGGCAAAAAGGGGGACTAACAGTAACTGTTGGCTTCCTTCCATCATGTTGCTTTCTAGCTCCTATTTTCACCATGGTCATGACTACCACTACACTTGTCGGCCGCCAGCTGCCTTGTACCATTCCCCTAGCCGTTTGCAGGCTTGGAGTACCTAAATATGTTACTATTATCATTTGTGTGTTGAAACCATAATTTTGTTATGAAGACATTGGATTAATCCTTAATTGCTTTAGATAAGATAAGGAGTATTTCAAAAATAATTATTGTTAAAACATTAAATATCTAGTTATTTCTTAGAAGCTTCATGACATATGATTTGTGTATTTCCAAATGAAAACAATCTAATGGCTGTGTAACAATATATATATAAGGATAACATTTTATCCCGGTTCAAAATATAATGTAATCCTATCCCTTATTGCTATATAAGTACAACCACAAGCAACCACTACATTTAGCCACGTCATCAAAACAATTTCAACTATTTGATCGACAAGACTCTGCAGTATTAACCATTAGATAAAAGTTCATTCCACTTCACCGATTAGATGAAAATTTTCCCTAGACACTAAAGCCATCAATTTAATTTAATTTTTAGATCAATGTTACTATCTCATTTATTTTCCTATCTAATTTATTGTCTTCATTGTATCCAATTTTACATTGAGTGGGATAGGGGCCTTGGCCCCCAGTCAACTTTTACATTGAGTGGGAACCAAGCCAAAGAATATTCAAGTTGCTACTAATATAATCTAGATTAATGAAATGTATACTCTATAATAGAATTATTTATTTTGTATATCTTAACTTCGGTCTTGAAGTTAGAATTGCACCATATTGTTGATTTTCTCGCACCTGTTGACCCACTCAAACTTGGTGCAAGGCCATAATTGTAGCTATCTCTTATTAGCTTCTCTTGTCATGTGGCAAATCTTTAAATAACTTCGCTACTTTCCTTGACACAATAGCGATAAGTGACGCAATAACCTTGTTTAGTAACCATTTCTAAATGACATAAGAGTAGTTCACAAGTAGAGGTAACATGTTCATGTCATGTAGAATACTAAATTAAATATTTTCACTAGAAATTCTAACCCCAAGGATATAAAAGTCATAATAAACACTGACGTCCATCTTTGGATCGCATATGTATCACCTGCACGTCGGGTAACACATCTCTTATAACAGTAGTAATGGTATCTTCTGGGCACTGTGCAGTTGCATACATTAAATCTTTTGGTGACTTGGCCTTAACCCGAACAAAACAAACTGGAGGAGGAGGGGACCTTACTTAGCATTGAGTTTAATAGGAAATCCAAGTTTCCTCTTTATATGTTGTTGAATGTGTATTTCTTGCCTGGGCCCTAAAAATACGAATGATATATAGATAATCTCGTGGCAAATCCTACTAACAGTACAAATCCAATGATGCATAATGTGTTTGTCATCATTTCACATAGATCTGAAATAAGAATTTAAACAAAGTTAGTTCAAATCAAAATAACGATAAATATACTTTTGAGACTAAATGATAGTAGCTGAAACCACATTACCGTCTGATGATAAATTATAGTAGTTGATGATATCATCTTAGTTGATACGACTAAAAGTTTTAAAGGCAAAAGACCGCATGACACATGGACATAAGCTTGAGGTGGAAAGAAAGAAATATATTTTTCATGAGTATGCAAAAGGGGTACATGGATACAAGTAAAATATGTTGATATTAGTAAATTGCAATAGTGAGATAAATTTTACAAGTTCTAGTGGAACATAGAAATTAGATATAAAAAAGGTGTCACGCCTACAAATAGAAAAAAAGCCCTAGTGACAAGTGTTACTCATAAGATCCGGTCGACCAACGGCTAGAATGAATACTGCAACAATGAGGAGGTTGTAGCGGGCGGTGCACAACAGTGGAGGCGAGTTCGATTGATCAAAAAAGGGAGAAGAAGTTGCCAAGCTAACACACTAGGAACAATAAACTTCACGAGAATGACGAATGAGGGATCAGTGGACTAGCTAAACTCTCTCTATGTATGTACCTACCCTAAATTAAACCAACAAGCAAAAAGGCTAAGTACTTTACCAAACCAGAAGCCAGACTAAGAAGGCGAAAGCCTCTACAATGATCATGGCAGATTTGGAGTATGGCGAGTAGGGGCTTTGGCCCCAAGTCAATTTTACACGAAGTAGGAATTAGGCCCCATTGTCAATTCTTTCCATGTGCACTAGTGATGATTTCCTCAAAAGATGCCAAAGCTAAAGGGCATTTAACATGCAATAGAAGGAAAAAAAATGATAAACACTAAATCCTTCCGCCAAAATACGAGTTCAAGTGAAAATGCAAAGACATCAAATAATGATGGTCGTCTTATCTTGTCAATATTTTTTTTTGACCATCGTTGGTTGCTCTGTTACTAGAAGTTTATTTTTTTAACCATTTTATACAATAGAACTAAAGTGTTATAAGTCATAATATGATCACTATTATTACTAGTAAAATGCCCGTGCGTTGCAACGGGACGACGACGCAGGAAGGAAAGCAGGTGGAGGACAAAGGTCCAGACGGTGGCGCGGGAGCTCCGAGTGACGACGGGAGGGAGGGACACAGGCGCGGCGCAGATGGGGATGGAAGAGAGGGACGCAGGAGGTCTTTTTTTATTCAAGCCCTTCGTTTCTTTTCCGCATTGAGACTACGGGTTAATTTTGTAAACACTCAAGTGGTTTTCTGAAAAATAACTCATTTTCTTCTTTAACTGGTTTTTTTTTAAAAAATAGCTAGGCTGACTACGGGTTAATTTCGGAAAAACTCAAAGGGTTTTCTGCAAAATAGCCAGGCAGAACAAAATTTGGGTGGAAATACTACTTGCTTTATAAGTTATAATAGATTATACTAGTAATTGATAGGGCAACCAAAAAGTCCTTATTATTATTATACTAGTAATTGATAGGGCAACCCAAAAAGTCCTTTTCTTGTGACGTTGTGTTGGTTTTTCTTGTATATTTGACATACATAAACCAATTATGCTTTGTTTCTTTCAAATTGAGTGGAATATAATCTACATGCTTAAAAGGGTAAAAAAAACATGTGATTAACATGAGCTCAACTAATTGTATGTATACCATTTATTTGCAAATCAACACAAACTCAATGATATAAGAAATTAAGAGCAAAAGGAGTGTATGGACACAAGTAAAATGTGTTGACTTAATAAATTGTAGGAACAAGGGTAAAATTTTACCAGCTTTGATGGCACATAATAACTAGATTTTAGAAGATGTGACACTTGTAAATAGAAAAATCAAGTGGTATTCAGAATTTTTAGCATTTATAATTTTATTTTTTTAAAGATTTACAAAAATAATTTTCGGATTCAAAAATTTGTAAAACTAGTCCCTTCCCGCCCTTTGGAAGGGCGGGATTTAAAAAACGTCCTCCCAAAGGACGTTTTATCCGACGTGGCAGTAAACAATGTTGAACAAGAAATGAAATAAGTGAATAACGCCGTGATGCGAGAAACAATGTTGCAAAAATGAAGTGCGGGAAGACAAAATGCAAATTACACGTGCGCGGCGGCACGACCCACGCCGTCTGCCACGTCGGATAAAACGCCCTCGGAACCGCCTCCCCAGAGAATGGGAATGGACTAGTTTTGCAAATTTTTGAATCCAGAAATTATTTTTGTAAGTCTTTAAAAAATAAAATTATAAATGCCAAAATTTCGTGGTATTCATGAGATCCCGCCGACCGACGGCTGAACGAACACGGCTATGACGAGTTAATTGGGCCTTATTAAACAAACTGGGCTAATTGAAGGCCTCAATTAGGGCCTTCTCAACCGCCCATCCTGTTCAGGCGTTCACACCGCCGCATCCATTCCGATTCGAGCAATGGACGGTAAGCCGGCGCCGGCGCCGCCGCCGCTGCTCCGCTACCACCCACGCCGCCGCCGCCGTTGGAGCCGAACCGAACCCCAGCACCACCACGACCACCACCATAGCCTCCCTCAACGACGACACCCTCCGCCTCCCGTCCCTCCAGGCCCGCGCGGTCCTCGCCTGCCGCTCGTGGCTCCGCGCCGCCCGGCTTTTAGCCGGGGTTCCGCCGCCGGTTCCGCGCCTTCCACCCGGATATTCTCCTCGGGCTCTTCATCGACTGCGACGGCCCCGCCGCCAGCCTCTCCGATGACGACCCCGACCTCGCCGTCGCTCTCCGTTGGGGGCTTCTCCTTCTCATGCAGGAGAGGACTACAACTCCACCGGCTGGCATGCCGTTGATTGCTGCGGCGGAGGCTACCTCCTCCTGCTGAACCAGTTGGACAGGAGGTTCGCCGTCCTAAACCCCTTTGATTTTGGATGTGGACTTCCTCCCGCTGCTGGCCGGTGACATCGAGCTGGAAGAGCATGGAGCTTCCGCGTTCACCGGTTTCCATCTGCTGTACTCCGGCGAGTACCCCTGTTCGCTCAGTGTGATCTGTGTTTTCAGGGATGAGTTGAGGTTTTTCGTGTTGCGTTCTTTTCGTCCGAGACATGAGATTGAATTTTTGGATCATCCATACATGGGTCGAGTTTTGCTGGAGACAGCAACATGAGGCCAATGTCCAAGACTGGCGTGCTGGCGGATGGGTTGATTTACTACCTTACGGTCGATGTCAAAGGAGACATGATGACGCTGAACGCCGCGGGCATGGAATTCTTCAGTGTGGACTTGCCATTGTGCAGTTTTTTTTTTTTTGGCTGGGGAGACTGTAAGGATGGAGCTATGGAAGGCTTTGCATTGTCTATGCAATAGACTTCCTCATCCTTGTCTGGATCCCTACAGTCGACAGGAATGGGATTGAGAGATGGGTGCTGCAGAAGATATTCTCATTGACCCCATATCTCAGTTGGATTACTAAGGGCTCGTGGTACAGTTACAAGGGCATGAGAGTTGAGGGAGAGTTAAGGCTGGATATGTGTACTTGGCAGTAGTGGAGGTCATCCCTGATGACCATGCCCCCTACTGGTTCTTCTCACTTTGCCTGGAAACCATGAAGCTTAAGAGACTGATTCAGGAGAGATTTGAAGGTAGTTTCTATCCGTATATTATGGCCTGGCCTCCTTCTTTGGTTTGTGATGATGGAAGCTTTGGACGTGAAATTGAAGGCTCACAGTGACGATTCTCAGGGTATGAGTTATCCATTATCTAATACTGTATTTTGGAGATGCATAACACAAATATCTAGTTGACATTGAAAGTTGGTTCTGAAAACTTGTGATGCACTGAATTTAATGTTGGGTTTATTGACCATTTGAACTCTATAGAACGCTGGATGCCGGTTTGGTTCTGTATATCCTTTACAGTACCTGTTATCCATTGCTCATAGACTCCACCGACAATTTGTTTCTGTTGGCATTCCTTTTGTCATTTACTGAGAAAAGTAAACCAGGGATTCTAGTTCTTATAGTTCTGTCATGAAAAATAACTTATACAAATGCTTCTGACAGTAATCCTTTGGTGCATAGTACTAGATATACTTGTGACTAGTTAATAACAATTTTGTTTAACCGAACCTTTTGGGTTTCTAGATGCATTTATTGAAGCGTTCTTGTTCTTGTTTTATTGGTAGCCAAATAACATCATTAGGCTTTAACTGCTTGACTAAATTTTTGCGGTATTTTTTCTACCCCTTTTGTGGTGGCTTAGTTGTCCCTTGTGATACTATTGTTTCATTTCACGATGTCAGGTAGTCATTGCCTTCATGTACTGTAGTTGACTAGTTTTTCAAATGCTATGTCTCTCCCCCTAGTCCCTAATTTTATGTGGAAGTATGTCCAATTAGGAATCAAATAGATTTTCCATGATCAATTTGAAATGGGATTTAGGCATATAGGAATGACCATCCTATTTTGAGAGGATCGTTTCATATTGAGGATGCCCGATACTTTATCTTTTTGTTGGCTTTGTAATGTGGACTGCAGTCTTGCATAGTAGTTATGCCACTTATCTTACTTGCCATTATCTCTCTATCTTAGAAACTTATTTTCATATTTTTCTGTTCTGTTGTCTTCCTTAAGTGCGGGTGTAAAACATTGCAAACTCGTTTTTTTCAACAATGTGTATCATGTACTTCCTATTTGCTGCATCAATAATTTTTTTCCTCATTAATGTTTTCTTTCCAGTGGTTAGGTCTGTTATGCAGTTTCTTCTTTCCATTTCTCTTTTGAACATCCTTTGATACTTTGCGCCAATTCCATGAACAAACAAATGTTGACTACAGGAGGGCTTAGACTGATTGGTGTGGCATGCTAGGAGTGTCAAATGTGGTGACTTGCTGGAAGCGAAGCCCAGTGGCTTATTGTATGGTGATGGAGGCTGCTGTTGGGTGTTTCTTGACATTTCAGTTTTGTTTTGTTGAATCTTGTGGATTTGTCTGGATATGTCAAGCTAGACCTTACTTTGTGTTCTTTATTGTGTGATTATAGTGGGTAAACATGTCTTGTTTATAGGGAGGCTTTCCCTCCTACAGTTCCTATCGGTACTATTCATGTGGGAAGCAGATCCTCTGACTTGCAAAAGCTAATTCAGACTGTCAGAGGTGTGCAATACTGCAAGCAATGTCCTTATCCATTATCCACTGACCATTTCAATCCAACGGCCGCTACTTCATCTCCCTTCTGGGGAGAGGAAGTGCGAACATGGCAGTGGTGGGACAGGGTCGGCGGCGAGCTTGAAGAGACGGTCGTGGTCGAAGGGGTCTTTGTCCTCCCTTCGCTCGTACTCGGGGATGGCGGCTTCATCGGTGGTGGCAGGAACTAGGCGGCAAGCTCGAAGACGCGGTCGCAGTCGCTGGGGATCGAGCTTTGCGTCGCCACGGGAGTGGAGGCTCGCACACTCCACCCTGATCCACCATGCCAGCGCAGCGCTTAGCTCCTACACCCCCGACGTCGCGCAACCCCTCACGCCGATGAGCTCCTCCATACCTGTTGCTCGCAGAACGGTGCGTCGACGCAGCCACCGGTGGGGCCCCGGCTTGCAAGATGATCCGCCTGAGGCGGCAGTGATGCTGGGCGACGGATCTGGTGGCACATGGTGAGGCGGCGGCGAGGTCGTTGCCTGTGGATCTGACGATAGCCTATGGAGCTGCTCGAGGTCTCCCATCTCCTCCGTGGCCGTCTAGTAGCAGGTCGTCGCCTTTATCCACCGCCATCCCCACCATCCCCATGCCTCGCCGTCCCCACTCGACAAGGCTGTGGCGGGGAGCTCACCGGGAGCCATGCCGGCTGGGAGAAGGATGAAATAGAGACGAAAGAAGAGAGGGAAGATGGACAAATTGAAAGAAGAGAGGAAGATAGGCAAAATGAGGATTTTGCACCCGGTGGCAGTCACGTGGCAGCAAATTGTGTTGAAAATGGCATAGGAGCAATTGTGTGTGGGGATTGGATGGTGAATAGTCAAAGTCGTTGGAGAGGATGACATTTGAGAATGCGCCATTCAAGAGGATGCCAAATAGTCCAAAATCCCATGACGGACATATCGAGTTGGCAAAAAGATGGAAAAAGGACTGTAGAACAAGTAAAAAATAATGTGAACCTTAATTTTGAAAAAAATTCCGTCGCAGTGTCGAGAAATTGTCTATCAAGCTTGGAATGGCTAGCTATGTTTCCGTTTGATTTCGTGGCTGTGGACGGTGGTGGACGTTGTGAGGGATACTGCAACACTGGGTTGGCTTGGGGGAACGAAAAAGAAAGCTCATGGCACTCGTCTCCATTTCATTGGTGGCTTGGTGAAGTTGGAAGTGGGTGGCAACGATGGGCTTGGCCGAGGTGTGCAACACAGGGTGCGTCACACCATAGAAGGGCACAGAAAAGGAAGGCGGGAAGGAAGATGAAGTAGAGACCATTGGATTGAAATGGATGGTCGATGAGAGGTTATTGCACACCTCTGACTTTGGTCTTACGGAGTGCAAGTCAGAAGATTTGTGCCCATTCACATGAATAGTAACCATGGCCTTTAAGAATACAATCCCTAACTTCTTAATTAAGGGAGATTTCCTAACTAATAGATAGGTGACCAATTAACTAATTCCTATCCTAGAAAACAAATAGATTATTTGGGAAAATAGATAATCAGATCCTAATGCTAATTACATGTATAGGCTTCATGTGCACTACTAGTCTACCACTACCATGACAATGTATATGTTCAATAATTTGTTATGTTTTCTAATATAATTTTGATTGACTTTTAACCTTCACTATGATGTACTCAAATCAAAATAAAATTGACCTGTCCTTTTTTCTGTTGCTCTTCACAAAAGCAGGGGGATATACAGGGGGGATGACGACATGCAGCTGGAGTAGAGCCTTTGAGAATGTATATAGGACTCCACAGGTGGTGAGGTGGTCAGCGAGCACTGGCGATCGGAGGCGGGGCAGCGAAGGCGAGTTTGTTAAAAAAAAATTCAGATAGGAGGTAAACCTCTTAAGCTTACTTTGAAGGAGAGATACTAGAGGAAGGTCCTATTGTTAGACTAAATTAAACAAGATTGGAACTGTACTGATATAGTTATAACAGAAAAGAAAATTAAGTACTGCAGCCACTGGGGTATATGTATATCAAAGGCATTTATTTAAAAACTTAACTGTCAGCAAATCTAAATCTGGCAGGAGTTTGATCATCTAAGCTTTTATGCATCTATTTCTTTGTAACCAGATATTCCAGCATTCAATACAGTGATAGTTCCTTGAATAAACTTCTCCATCTTGCTGCTAGTAGCTACCCCCTCCATCCCAAAATATAAGCACTTTTGGCGTTTTTCATAGGGATTGGGGATGGTTGTGATTTATTGAGACGAGGAAGTAGGTGGAGAAATTAAATAAGAATGTTTGTGATTGGTTGAGATGAGGGAGTAGATGGAGAATTACCTATATTTTGGGAGAAAATTTGAATGCTAGAAGTAGCTATATTTTTGGACAGAGAGAGTACATACTTCGGAATTCCAAAGTCTGAGTCAAGGTGAATCAATGCCCAACAGTGTTTGCTGAAGTTGCTTGCACTGAGTTAGTGACTACTCTAGATATGTTGGACCAGAACTAGTATATTTTTTCTGCACTTCAAATCTTCAATAAGGTTTTATTTGCCTTTATTAATATTTTTTATATAGCTCCTTTCTTGTTTCTTATTGACTTACCTGTTCCGAGTTATGCCCGTCCATACTGACATTTGCCTGCTGAGTTATTTTAAATCTAACATAATAGACTTTAGATCAAAGCTTGTATTTTCCTATTGCTCCCATGATATTTTTGAGTAGCATTGCTATAAGGAATAAAATTACAATCCTTTAGGAAATCATGATGCATGATAGCTTTGTTGATTTTCTAGAGCATTTTGCTGAGCAGTGCTGTTTCTTGTGACATATTGGTAATTGCTATTTACATCAATGTCAGAAAATGTTCGTGTCTTAACTCTTACCCCACCTCATGCTAAATGCTGTACCACTATTTTCAAATGACTTCATTAAATGAACTAATAGAATTTTATAATATGGCAATTTAGGTACCAAAATTCTAATTTCCTGTGATAATGGAGAATTCGATTAGTGAAGTTCTTAATATTGAGGGTAAGTATTGAGGCTTTCTGTCTAACTTAAATAGGGTAGGCAAGAAACTGGATGGTTCAGATTTAATTTGACCATGCCTTTTTTGGACTCTGATTGTTCCCGCTGGATATGAATGTTAATTAGAACATGCCAAATATCTACTGTGCTTGATATGGATTGGCAATTGGGTTAACTATGGACTATAAATGAGTTCTAATGATGAACAGTTGCAGGTTCGATGGTGGACAGGATGCTCTTCAAGGTGGCATGCTGTGGTGAAGAAGTATAACAACCTTGATAGAAGATTCAAGAGGTCAAAATCGATATCATCATCTTCTGTGCTTTTTATGAATATAGCCGTTGCAGTTGCAAGGCTGCATGTCACCAACTTGGTCTGACAACCCCAGTTCAAATCCTCGGGTACATCCCTATCTAGGTACTTCATATATCATTAAATCCATCTATTGTTGTTACTTATCTTAGGGTTTTTATTATTGAGTATACTGATTTTTCTCTTAATTGTCATTTGACACTCATGATGCCTTCTTTAACTGTGAATGTGTTCTGTGAATGTGTCAACTCAGAGTTGTTGCTAGATCTTTCCATTTGAAGTACACCCTCAAGGCTTTAACTCTTTAACTATTAGTTCATGAACCATAAACTATTAAACAGGAGATTGTTATGGCCTCACCCATGGTAATGATGCTTAAATAATATGAAAAACAGAGCCGTGATCACATACCTCATGCAGTGCACTTCACAACATTCTACTGAAAACGGAACACACAGCTTGAGGTTTGCATGCTGAATTCAGGGTCACTGAATGGCAGGGCAGCTCTCCTTTGGCAGGGAAAGGCTAGCAGTTTATCATCCATTAATTATTCAGCTCCTCTCGCCCTCCATGCCAGAGGAGAACTGCACTGTGATTCTCATCCTGACAACTTATTCAATCTGCTGTCACTGCTCACTCTCATCGTTCTTTGCTTCCAATGTTTTCCTTGCTATGTATTTTAATTGTTGAAGTCAGGCATATATAACACAAAGATCACCGAGCAAAATATGGATATGCCTTGGAATATGCTACCAAAGCTGACAATGCTTGAGCAGCTAATAAACTGTCACTTTTGCGTTTGCACCTTATAACTTGACTGACCCCCATACCCTTCTGATAGAAAAGGGACTGTGTAAGTGTGTATAATTCTCCCTTTTTTTCTGTTGCTAATACAAAAGGGAACCAGTTCTAAACATGAGCTTGAATTTGATGGACCATGTCTGGATCATATGCTTTTCCATTTTGTGGATCCTGCTGATATTATGCCCTGTTCTGGGACATTCTCATGGATCTTCCCCCTGGGTGCTCTTAAAGCTTTCTATGAAGAATCCATTATTGCATCTGATTCTTTCACAGCAAAGGGACAACTTTTATAAAGTAATACTCTGTACATGCTGTCGGAGGAGCTTGCCATATGATTTTGATCAGATCAAATCACTCCTGAAATCTGATTGTATGATCTCAATCTCATCCTTGTCAACTGTCTAGCGAGGTAAAAACAACGATATTATGATATTGTGAAGCAGCGACACGAAAGAGAACTTGTTAGTTATGAAATGGAACATAAATATAACTTGTATTTTCAACAGTGGCAAAAACATCATACCATCCTTAGGTGTTTTAAGTGGCTCATTTTCTCCCCATTCATGTCATTTCTTTTTTGTTCTTGATATGTCCATAACATGTTCTTCCTTCCCCCCAAAGGTCCAAACTACATTCTTTGATGTGGTTTGGCCATGAGCAATGATTCAAAATCTGGGAAATATCTCTCAATTTCTCATTTTTCCTTTTGGACCTTTTCCACTTTATTTTATGTTTATGCCACCTAGGATGTGTTTGGAAAACAAACCTTAGATTTGAAATGAGTCACAGTACAAATTAAAGTGCCATTTTGTTGTACAAGTACAATAAGAAATTTGTAATCCAGCAGTTCAGAATACAGCAAGTAAATTTGAGATCTTTGCACTGCCTTCTCAATCTGCTTTAAATGTATGGTTACACCTTCAAGAGTAGGTGAAATGTAAATGACTTAAAACATTTATGGTTCTGTATATTATTAGTGATCCCAATTAAAACTGGCGTACCAACTGAGTCGGGTTCATCTGGAGCACTATGTGACTGGCAATGAATGAATAGGGAGCACACTGAGCCGTGTCAAAACAGTTTCGGTTGATGAATCAATCATGGGCAGAAGAAGAATGCTGATAGTAATGAATTAGCTAAGAGCCCAAGATGAAAAGTGAGTCATGTTTCTACAAAGTGTTATTCTTCACAGAAAGACTACCAAACATACTTATGAAGCGTATTTTAAGATGTTTGCCATCATAATTACAGTGATGAACTTATATTTGGTTGTTTTTGGAAAGTTCTGCTTATTAATCAGTTACGCTACTTTTCTAAGTTTTCTTTAAGAATCGTAAAGCCATGCAATATCTTCTGGAAGGAGAGAACACTAAGACAAAGAAGTCCAGTGGTGGTGTAAATTGAAATCTTCAACTTTGCTGGTAAGCATGTTTCGGTCAATGTTGCACCAACTATTTGATCTCATAAGTGTTGTGCGGCTTTTCGATGCCCAAGAGCTGCTTGATCTGCACATTTTTTGGTACTTCTCCAAAGAATAAGTTGTGTATCAGGTTTCTCCAGAGTTTTGAAAGGGCGTGAACTGAGGAAGAATATCCGCAAGGATGTTCCATATAGCAAAGCATAATATACATGGACATTTTCACATGATAAAGAATATGATTCATGTGGTCCACTAGTTGCATGTTCATGGACTCAATTTGAAAACTTATCATGTAGTGTTGTTATTGATGTTTATTTTTAACAAACAAACTTGCACTGCCAATAGAACTAAAAGGAATAATATTTGTGGAAAAAATCTATCCTTTTTTAATCAGATGATAATATTGAGCATTATTTTTATATGGTTCGGTTTTTTAAAAAGGTAAGTGAAGTCTAAATAGCAGTTCCTGATTTAGAAGTATATGCATATCTTGTCAGTGTCTACAACTCTGCTATATGTAATTATATATAAATGTCTGGTAAGATAGAAAACAAAACAAGGAAAAGATTGTGGCCAAAGAAGAATGTGGACATAAGGTAAATAACAAGCGGAATATTTTTCTTATGTAGCAAGTACTGGATTGCTGTGTGAGAATCACAGCATGAGTTCCCCGCTGGCATGGAGTCTGATGGCTCTAGGAGGATCTGCCAGTGGCAGACGTTGAACTGTGCTGCTATTTGGAATAAACCCTGGTTTGATCTTCCAATGTTTTTTGAGTACGTAACTGCTTTTTTTCAGTCATGTAGTAGAATGCACGCATCACGCATGGTATTTCTTTTATGGGTCTTCAAAAGCCTCTGTAATTATTTCGACATCCTCATAAACAAGAACAGCTTTGCATTTAAATTTGGAAAATCAGACGGTATCATTATACCCATGTTGCAGTATGGTGAACAACTGTTTCTATACATAGACTGCGTGTTAATTTTGTTTAAGTGTCTTGGTCACTGCATGTGGAACAATTCCTGCATTGCTCAAGATTCAGAATCATAAATTGCCAATCCCCAGACCTACCGGCACTGGCTTATTTTCGTTTTTGTTCTTAATTGAAGTCTTAATAGACCACTTTGGTCTTTTGTTCCTTGCACGTATGTTTTCTTTGCTCGGCTTTTGGACATGAAGGTATGCGAAAACCTAACTGTTTTT
This sequence comes from Oryza australiensis, assembly GCA_019925245.2. Lineage (NCBI taxonomy): Eukaryota > Viridiplantae > Streptophyta > Magnoliopsida > Poales > Poaceae > Oryza > Oryza australiensis. Next base: position 265,215 of record JAIFGZ020000061.1, on the reverse strand, counting down.
AAACACCAACATATTCTTTACTGTGCTGGGCAGACATGTAGAAAGGAAGACCTGGAGATGGTTGTTGAATTAGCCAATTTACTAACTCTGATGAAGATTGTTGAAGCAACATGTTGGATTTGCTCATGCCAGGATGGTGGAACATTTACATGTTAATAGAGCTGACCCACTTGTGAGCTATAGTCGTCTGATATGCTCATGTCATGGGATCTGCCTCTGTGCTCTAAGTTTTTCTTCTTTTCTTTCCTTTGTCGAAGAGGATTTACACAATGTAACAGTTCTGTCAGGCGTTGCGTTGGTGGTGAATGCTGCTGCTATTTTTTTTAAATGAACATCTGGCATTACATATCCTTTGTGTCCAATGGCATGGTGAATGCCGTGCCATTTAGCTTGAATATTATTACCTCAGGCCTCACTGATGAAAATGGGCTTTGCATTCAAATCGTTTAGTGTATCATTCAAACTCAAATGACAGACTTACGGGATCCAAAGGCAGCTTATATCACAATGAAATCAATTATACTCCAGGTTTCTCCATATCTTAATCGTATTGTGAAGAACAGATAAAGGATTACCACGAATGATACAAAAAGAGGGATGAGGGAAAGATATTCACATTATCATTATACCTGATTAAATCTATACAAATGTCCTATGTGGAACATTCGCTGTTCAAACATCATCTGAAAAACACATGCCCAATTTAAGGGCACAGACTGAGTACAATAAAACGAAAAATGGAAATTCAACATAATAGCTGAAAGGTGTCCTTGTGTCCATCCATTGCAAGAAACAAATCGTTGACATTCTATCCATTGTTTCACTGGAACCTTTGGCTCCATCAGTCCAGGTGTAGAATCACTGTCATTTTTGAATTCTCTAAAGCAATCGTAGAAATAAGTACGCAGGTGCAATTACCATTCCTACAAACAGCTCAATTGCTCAAACGTGTCACGGAAAATACCTATTCTTCAAAGAATGACAATGTTCATGAATTTCCTCTTTGCAAAAGCCAACCACCATTTGTTTGGAGTACCATTAGCTCTGTATGCACAGTTAAGCAACCTTCCACTTGTTTCCTCCCTTATCTGCTTCAGATAATTCCTCAATAGTTCTGCATCCAACAGAGAAATGTTTAATTGAGATCGCATTCCATGAGATGGAACGTTGCTGTTTTATTTAGTCCCTATGAAGTCAGTAAGTCAATTAGTCTACAGTGAACATGCAGTTACCACTTGATTGTTCCTCTAGAAAACAGTGGTAGTCAGCAAACAACTTATTGCTTCTATACCCAGAGCAGACTTCTAGTTTAACTAAAAAGGAATATAAGCACACAAATGTGGTAGTGGCAGATGAAGTCGTATACCTGCTTCCTCCTGAGATTGGGGTAGAGTGAAAAGACCAGGGAAGGGAAACCCTGGCTCCCCAGGCACAGGAACTTTCTCCAAACCCAGATTAATGATTGCCTTTGTCCCAACAGCCAGTGTTCGGCAACCTTCCAGCCTTTTCAGGGCAATATTGATGTAAAATGTCAGATAGATCAGTAACTTGTCTGCTGGGCTTTTCACATGGAAGTTTTTGAAGAAGACATTAGCTCGGAAGAACGTAATTGCTTCATCAACAATGTCAGCCTTATCTGTAACAGCACGATATAAAAGAGCAGTTTGGCATGGTTCTGTAAGAGTGAAACTGTGGAAGTCTATATCACAATGTATTTTGTGGCGTCAGTATACCTTGATCGAAGGCTGGTGCTGGGCCCCTTATATGAGTTTTTAGCGGAAGCAAAGGACAGCCACATGCTTTAGTAATCCCATTGTCATCAACAAAGCTAGAGTGGTAGACCTGTCCATAAGTACAAAAAGTAACATATGATGTTCAGAGTTCAGATATAACAGTTCATCGCAAGCAAGTGAGCAACAGAGATCTAACAAAAACAAGGTGGAAAATCAGGAAAATAAAAGGTGAAAACCAAACAAAATTCTTGTCAGAATCTTGCATTCCACACAGGGCCTATAACACACCAATCTAATAGAACAGGTACTAAAGTATCTTTGAGGACCTCCATTCAAGAGTGCCACAAGCTGCCGGTATGTATACTAGAGAAGGTTATGATCCTTTAATCCAACTAACCTACACTAACAAAGCAAAGTTCTAGCAAGTAGCAACTTCCAAGATTCCAAAACATATTACGGATCGACAAGTCTTGGACCATGGAACTAGGCAATGCAACCATGCCACCAATTTACAAGCACAATTGCTGTTTCAGTAGAGAGGAAAATACATAAGTATCGCAATATGCAGAATCAGCTAGCTAACGAATTTTCTGAATTGGTCGCACCCAATTTGCTGCTCGTGTACAAGCCAGCAGAACAAACCATAAACAGCTCTCAATTAAGGGTAATTAAGCACAATATGTACAACGGGGAAGGGGAAAAGAATCCCAAAACGGGTGGTGGCCGAGCCTAGCTGATCGCATCGTGCGTGGACGGCGAATCAGAGCGACGTGAGGTGAATTCTTGCCGTGTGGCGTACCATTTCTCTTGGTCCCTGAAACCAAGGAAGAGGAGGAGACGGGGGAGAGGAATCTTTGGAAGGTAGGTGGAGGTCGCGACACGCTGAAGCTGGCTCCCAACGAAGACGACCCCGACCAAGATAATCTCTACAGCCGGCGAGCTCGCGTAGACGGCTTCTACTCACCGCCGCCGCGGCACCGACCTCGCGCCGCCGCTGCCGCGTCGCCGCGCGTCAATCAGAGCCGCCGCCGACGGATCTGGGGCCGGAAGGGGGCGGACCAGCAACGCTGCAGGGGCGGAGCTCGGGGGAGAGAAGGGGTGGTGGTGGCAGGTTGTCTCGCCGGGATCCGAGGGCGGCCGCCGTCGCCGTTGAAGGGGGGGAGAGAGAGAGAGAGAGAGACGTGGCGCGTGGACGGGAGAATGGCCGGAATGGGAAACTGGTCCGGACATGCGGAGGGACAGAAGAGTCTTTTCAAAATCGAAAAAAAGTAGTGATACTTCCATTTTCGAGAAAAGGCACTGTGTTCCAAACAGAAAATTAAAAATATATGAATTGATATAGATCTGTTTTTCCAATGAAAAAAAGATACTGAAGTACAGTCTACAGAGAGTATTGGTAATTTAGAGAGGGAATGTGTAAATTTTTCGTGTGGTTGATTCTGGTTGTGTCTTATCTAAATTCTTTTGGAATAAATTTCTACGGTTACTTATTTATCTCAATGTTATAAGTAGAATAGATCGTCCTGGGAGCGAACAACTCTACAAATAGCATATTCCACTGTAACATACCCGGAATTTTGAAGTGAAAAAAAAGACTTAGCAAAAAATTGATCTTGACTTTGTCCTTTGGATTTATTTTTGGAGTCGTTGGATTTTTCGTGCATTTCATAACAAACAAAAGTGATAAAAGTATTAAATCTAAGAGGAATAAAAAGAATTAAAATAAATGGTAGACACTTGAAATAACCTTCCATAAATCTCATAAGTTTTGCATCTCAATAAAAAAAGATAAAAACATCCAAAATTTGATTCGAATTGAAATAAAAACAGTAAACTTGTTTCAACTTTTAAAAAATAAACTATACATAGGAAAACCCCCAAAATTCACCAAATGGAGTACATGACCACACTAACTTCCAGTTAAATTGGCACAAGTGTTTGAGCTCTGTAGCTATCCCGAAAAATTCCCAAACTCTCAGTCATTCTCCAAATTTCACGGAAAAAAATTCCTCACCTTTCATCTCTCTATCTCTCTAATAAGTGGACCCAAACAACCTTGGCCCCACCTGACGCCACCCATCAGTGCCTCATCTCTCTTCCTTCCTCTATTTTCTCTCCATCTTCTTGCAGACATTTCATCAACAATGTTGGGTGCAAGCCGAAGCAATGATGCCGCTGAGTTATTAGCGCCCTCAACCGAGCCGTTAATGCCCATGTCTTTCACTGGCAAAGTTGGGGCAAGACTAGTACCTCCCTACCTTGATGCCCTGTCACACCCAGCCGATGGCCTCGTACCCCCGCCATGGCTGTTGCCGCCCCTTACCACTAACCCAATGTCGTCGGTCTCTCCCTCTCTCTGCATGCGCGACGCGACGCAATGACACGATGACCCGACCACGCCTGCAAAGCCGCCCGCAAAAGTCGACGCCGCCCTGCCCGAGGCCCTGCCACGACCGCCGCTGACCTCATCGCTCGCCTTGCCCAACCAGCGTCGCCCCTCTGCCCAAAGCTCGACGTGACGCGACGACCTCGACCAGCCGCTGCACCTCCCTCTACAAAGATACGAAAAGCCGACGTCCGTAGCCTTCCGTGATTCCTGCCGAGGCCGCCCATGCCATATCCCCCACCGGCCACAACTACGTGCACAAGACGCCAAACACGTCACGACAACTCTTCACGCTCGCCTCGCTCCTCCCTCGCCTATAAACCAGACCCTTGCGCTAGCCAGCTCCCCACACCTCACTCAATATCCCCCATCCCTGGCCGAGCTGTTGGCTCCCTCGACCAAGCCACATCTGCTCGTGTATTCCGCTGGCAAAGCTGGGGCAAGACTAGTACCTCCCTGCTTGATGCCCTATAGCGCCCAGCCGTTGCCCTCGTACCCCCGCCATGGCCAACCGATGTTGCCGCCCCTTGACACCAACCCAATACCGTCGGTTTCTCCCCCTCTCTCTCTCTCTCTCTGCCTGTGCGGCGACGTAACAACACGATGACGGTCGTTAAGTACTGATTTCGATCATCACATACCTCGGGAATAAAAGGGGAATTAGCATCTCTTACATGCATATTGATTTAAAACTAATAAAATTCCACATGTCCCTGGAGGTACTTATACAAAGAAATAAAGTGAAAGGACGCTTACGTGGCGAAGAAAGACAACTCCAACCAATTGACGCTTGCCACGTCATCACCTCCATGGATTGGAGGGCCTACATGTCAGCTAAAACCGACTCAAAGTGGGACCAAACATCTAGGAACCGACTAAGGGGCCCACGTATCATCCCCTGGCCAGAGGCGGTGGCCAGTGTTCGGCCGAACCCTGGTTCGGTCGAACCAGGCTTGGCCACCCCGACTCCCCTCTTCCACGTGGCAACTCCCCATCCACTCCTAATGGCGGTTATGCACGATTAGCGAGAAGAAACCGACCTATCAACCGCCATTTGAAGGTTATAAGAAGAGAGAGCTTCACTTCATCCAACACACACCGCAAGAGAGAGTTCGTACATTTCACTCTTAATCTCTAGGCTAGTGGAGTTAGGAGTTAGGTTAAAGCTCCTACTCGATTCCCAAGTCGTCATTGGTGGGTCGGGTATGGCTCTTTGTATCTTATTTACCTTGTATAACTTTGCTCTATTTAATATATTTATCTTCTCATATAGTTGAGTGTGGTTCATATACTAGTTGGTTAGTTATATGTCCCATCCATAGTTTTATATGATAATTATATCATGGTTAGACGAGTCTCTATTGCCACGATCACGTTCCAATGTGTAATTGGGACGTAGGTATGCTCTTGTCTTAGTCATTGATGTCGCGGTAGGCAAGAGTATCTATGGCAATGTAAGCGCGGTTCTTAGATTATTTCATAGACATTGGTTATGGTCATATCCCACGGGTTATAGAGGTAGACGGAAGGTGGTGACAACTCTGTCCGTCTTTTGTAATCCTTCACGTTCGGGTATGACGTAGGGCGGACAATAAGAGATCGACTCTGGGTGGCAGGCCGGGCCACTAGAGGTGGTACCCCCGAAGACGTGAAGCATAGAACTAGGTAACTACCATAAACATAATTGTTTGTATAATCTGTGCAATTATATTAGAAGTACATTAGGAACTTAGCGCTAACATTATATTCTCCACTTAGCATTAGTATATTATTTATTAGGATTTCTTTATATGTGTCACACTACCCCTTTATCATTTACCTCTTATCCCTGCTTAGACTTTGATAGCTCAACTATAACATATGAATATCCATAGTAACTTAGTATTCTCTTCTCAACCGTCATCTTCCTTTGGGATAAAATAATACCCCGGAATACTCCTGGGTGAAATGCTATAACAGTATATCCGTACGCTACACCGACCACGCCTACAAAGTTGTGCTAAGCCGACACCGCCCTACCTGACGCCTTGCCACGACCGCCGCTCGCCTCGCCCAACCAGCGTCGTCCCTCTACCCAAAGATTGACGCGACGCGACGACCCCAACCACCCACTACACCTTCCTCTACAAAGCTACAAAAAGTCGACGTCCCTAGCCTTCCATGATTCCTGCCGAGGCCGCCCACGCCATGTTCCCCGCCGACCACAGTTGCATGCACAATACACCGAACGCATCACGACAACTCCCCGTGCTCGCCTCTCGCTCCTCTCTCGCCTATAAATCGGACCCTTACGCTAGCAAGCTCCCCACACCTCACTCAATATCCCCCATCCCTAGCCAAAGCTCGAGTCCCTCTAGTTCATCGGGAACGGCCATGCCACCACCACTACCTCGCGTCAGCCAGAGCGTTGCAACCCGCGCCAGTCAAGCCGCCTCCACGGTGAGCCCCCTTCCTTTTTCTTGCACTAGCATGAGCTTAGTACCTCTCTAAACCCATTCCCGAATCAATTTTAGGACCCCTTCACCGGAGAACTGCCACATCATTGTCGTCGTTTGTCGCCCCGAGAGCTCGTCGCAGCACCTCTTCGGACCGCCTCTGCCCAAATCAAGCACAGGGTAAGCCTTCTCATGGTCCCTAGGCCCTCTCCTATTATTTAATCGAGCCCTCGTTCGTCATAGCCCATCGTCCGCCGCCATCCCGAATCGCCATCACCGTCGGCCATGGCGTCCGCCGCCTCTAGCCTCCCCCGATTGTGCCACAGCCTCTAGGACGAGCGCGTGGACACCCTCTAGCTTCCCCAGTCTTTGGCCAAGCCGTCCCCTCCGCAGCTCATCGCCGGCGGGCTCGTACCGAGCCGTCGCACGTGCTCCGCTTCCACCGCTCGGTAAGAAGGAAGAAAATAAGGACCTATATATAAATAACAGAAAACGCAAGGGTCTAGATATAAAAGCCTGATACACTTACATGTGAGACCAAGGACCTAAAAATGAGTAGCAGAGAGCTTAGGGTTTGAGTTATAAAATATCAACGCACCAACATATGGACCCCACTGTTTAAAATAGATGCGCAATATAGGACGTATTCTTCATAGTACACTTTAGTTCTTTAAAAATAAAATTATTAAATCCAGGAAAATAATTTGGTTAATTATTTTTGCACTAAAAATGCTAAAACTTTAGAAAATCATAGAAAATTCATTTTAACTCCGATTGAGGTGAACCAAATTTTGTTAGATTCATAATATTTTTTATCTCTAATAATGTACACTCAAAATTAGAACCACTATTGTGTAAAATTTCACTATGTTAAATTTAAATAGTAATTATCATATTTATCAAATTTTAAATCTTAAAGACACGACACATACGACATCAGAGTTAGACGTTTCTTTCTTATAAGTTTATATTAAATCACCCTCTATGCACTGAACATGTTCATGCATCATGCATCATATTTTATCTTTGAGTTTTATTGGATGTTCCGTTGAATACACGTTTAAATTAAATATATGATGAATCGATTGTTGTCGTTGACGAGAGTGTGCAGGACCAAGAAATATTTGAGTAACTCCTGAGCAAGGAAAGTACTATTCAATTCCTCCTTCGATCATGTTGAATCCTATTTTCGCAAATGCTAAAAATGTGGGATCTTGGAAGAACAACTCCTATTTGCTGCATTATCCACCTTGATTATTGTTCATCCTACCATTGATAACCCTAGATCATGGATAGGTACTGTCAAGTGCCAAATTGGGTTATATTCGAGCTACTAAAGCTATTGCTTAGCCATGCCTAAAGACTTTGATGGTTACTTATCATATGATATTCACACTCTTTACAAATAAGATATTTGAAAATGTTGTACAGAGCGGTTGCCTCTGTTATTTGTGAAAATGGAGAAACTAAAAATGATGGTTTTTAGGGTTGGGCGGCAAGTGGTGTGCATATGGTGGTAGTTGCACACCGATAGAGAGAGTGTTCGTCCGAGTCAATTAAGGACTAAACTATGTGTCACCAACTAAGATTATCATGCAACCACATGTGTTGTTTATGGGACAACCTTAGCTTATCAAGTTGCTTAATGTCTAGCCTTGCATTTGGAAGGCTGATGTAGTAGGGGCAGTACGGGAAGGGTTGTTCGTCGAGGCAATGCCTGAGCGGCTGACCATAGGAGCTACCCATGTGACCCTGAGTGACGGATTGATCGCCTCATGGCATGGGCGTCTGAGCATATCCAATATAACATAGTAGTGCCTCATGGGGGACGACGAATTATTCCACCCACGGTGTTAAGGGTGGTCAGCCAACCGCCTTGAGCACACTAGGGGTCAAGACTAGTGGGGTTTTGCACTCTCCGTGCTCATGCAAGGTTAGACATTAAGTAATAGAACAACTTTGTTATGACCTCCAGACCGTATTCAATATGTAGAGTATGGTAGTGCTTCGCGAGCACAAAACAAACTAGAGTGTTCATATCATATGGGTACAGCTGTATAAACTCTGCAGAGTCTAAAACTAATCGATTAGTCGTGCTCATAATCATGAGCGACTTGGTGAAATGATACAAGTATAGTGTTGGTGATTTTCTAAATGATTTATGAATTGGGTATGGTGGGTAATGATAATGATTTTTGCCTGGTGTGCTTGCCATGTCGTTTGCATTAATTATACGAATCATTCACATGTTGTTGCACCCAATGAGTAAGAATTGTTGGGCAAAACTCTTCACACTTATCCCTTCAATATATTCATATGAAATTCACTCTTATTTCCTATATGCATGCATCAAGGGGAGTTTTATCTCAACTCTTTTCACTCAAAATCTATTTATATTAATTTTTTTGTAAGATTTAACCGAGTTGTCATCAATCACCAAAAAAGAGGAGATTGAAAGTGCATCTAGCCTCCTAAGTGGGTTTTGGGGATTAAGGACAAAGCGGGTAAGGAACTAATGTGTTTATTGAGACAAGTGCTGGTAATTAGTCCCAAAGAGTTTAGGAGTGCAAAGTGTGTACAAAGGAGACCCTCCCCAACAACAAATGCAAAGCGACGGGAGGACTCAAAGCTTTATTTAAATTTTCTTTTGGTTTTTGCTCTTGAGTTTAGGAAAGCTGTACTATCAAAAGGGGTTTCAAATGGTTACCTGAGAAGATCTAAGTGCTTAAAGTCAAGATCCATAGAAGAGATAATTTTCTAGCTCAAAATTCAAAAAATGGTCTTGGCAAGACAGCAAGGTTTGGCCGGAAGTTCCTGACCCCCTAACCGGGACTTCCGAGTGCCTCCTCCAGTCAAAATTTTTCTAAGTGTTGGCCGAAAGTTCTTGGCACCCTGGCCGGAACTTTTGGGCACCTTGCAGTTCAAAAATGTGAATAACAACTACTGATGTCAGCACAAACCTATATATTTTCCACACCATCATAGCTTACTTTTGGCAATTCCACTTTCGTTTTATGTCTCCTAGCTTCTCCCATGGTGTTCTTGCCTCCTCCACCTTGTTCTTGAGCCTTTCAAGTCAAATTGAGTGAGATTTGAGGGTGCTGGTGAGGATTGGAGAAGTTAAGAGACTAGGATGACTTGAGCACTTGGTGATTCTCGTTGGGCTGTTGTTTGATGCTTATTTCTCTTGGAGGGTGACCTCCTAAACGGTTAGGTGTTGCCCGTGAGCTTATTTCGTTTGTGGATTGACCCGGTCAAGTTTGTAAAGGTTTTCTCACCTCCGCAAGGAAACGAGGTAAGTTGAGTGGAAATCCGAGCTGAGTCTTCGAAGGTTGTCTTGGTAGAGCTATCCTCATTCGTGGTATTCACTAGGGGTTCAAGTTTGGGGTCTTTGTGGTCACTTGAATCCTAGTGAAGGACCTAGGGATGCTGGATTGAAAAACCAGAGACTCTTTTCTAGAGTTTAGCTAGTGAAGAAGGGGTTAATCAAGACCCAACTCTATGGAGTTCCTCAACGGAGAGTAGGATTCTTAATCCGAACTTCGGGGAAAAGTTCCTTGTCTCCCTTGTGTTTGATTTGTGCCTTCTGTTGAGTTTTTTTTGTATCCTGTTTGAATCACTTGGTCTCATGCACATATGCAAGTCTTGAAGTTCCCTAAGAATTAGATCTGAACCTCAAAGTGCTAGAACACCCGAAGTTCTGATCCAGAACACTAGAAGTTCTGGTCTGCCAGGAAGTTCCAGGATTCTTGCCAAGATGTTACCATCCCTGTTGTATTTAACTGTTATGAATTTGAAGTGATTTTCAGGAACGCCTATTTACCCCCCTCTAGGTGAAATCTACGGGCTTTCAGGTTCTTTCTAGGGTGATTCCTAGTCGGTTGTGTTAACGCTAGAATTTGGTAAGCCCTGGTGTCCCTATCGGCTCAGTGTTCATATCGGCTAAAAGCTAGAATCGACTTAGAGTTCTGCATCAGCCGATAGGGGTCCTCATCGACTAGTGTTCATATCGGCTCAAAGCTAGTATCGGCTTAGAGTTCTACAAGCAGCCGATGGGGTTTTCTGTTATCAATATCTTCAGCAGTCAAATTCTTGTTAGATTCGGTTTGGAAAATCTTATCCAGAAGAGACCGAGTTCAGGAAGGATGCGGCTTGTATCTTAATTAGGAGGAGTTTGTTAGCTTTCTATTTTATTTTTAGGAAAGAATGCTAGTGTCCAATAAGGACTCGGTTTGTTTCTTTTTATCTTTAGGAAAGTTTGAATTGTAATCTATTAGGATCTTTGTCATCCTACGGATATAAATATATAAGCCTGAGGTTCATGTAAATCATATCTCTCGATCAATACAACTCGGCGCATCGCCACCTTTTTTATCTGTTCTACTTTATCATCCGGCGAAACTTGGCACCTGACGCAGGGCTTCATCGGCTTCGATCTCCGGCGAAGGGGTATGTCCAAGGTCCCGCCGGCTCAAGCAGTCGTGTTGGCTACGTTGGCGTCATTCAAGGTTGCATCAGTACATTCGACCTCTTGGATTGCTTCGATTCGATTAACATCTTTGCCTGATTATTTATCATATGTCTCTCTTGAATCCAGTGCTAGTATCTCGTGTTTGGCACTATCGGCTGTCTCTCGTTTTAGGGTTTTTGCCGATACCGGTTAAATCGTTATATTAGATTAGATTAGCTTAGGCATCCACCACCCTGAAAATTGGTCAAGGGCTTGAATTGTCTAGATATTACGTCTCTTTTCATACTTAGTGTTGCATCAGTTCAGTTTGACCTACTAAGTCGTGATTAGAACCGTAATCTCTAGCCTGCCTTTTGGCTGCCAATAAGGGTTTCATCGGGGTTTCAGCCCATGAGTTGTATGGATGTCACATCGGCTATGCTATGAATATGTATAATCTTCGTCTTAAGATACGTTTGGACATAAGTGATATATACTGTCTCGGTACGCTACCGATCTATCCCAGTCACTTGGTCTAAATATATTTTGAGACCTATATTATATGCTATTGATATCTACAGCCGATCATGTAAACCTAATTTCCATGGACGTTGCATCGGCTTGCAAGGATTGCTTACGAGTTGGTTTTTAGCTGATGACAACAGATCATTCATCAACCATTGTTTATCTTTTGAATTTTATGCCATCGGACTTTCAGCCGATGTATGCTTTAATATTCAGATCAATGGCTATTTTATCATCATGTTATCGTCGACCGATCGCCTTTATATAGATGTTTGCCAGCATATTGCCGATGGATTAAAACCCTAACTGCATCGGCTGGAATCACGCTATCGGCCTATCGGTCGATCGGCTGTTTTGACATCGGCATTGGCTGGAATCAGCCGATCGGCTGTTTTTAATTATCGGCCTATCAGCCGATATGATTTATGTTCTGCTGTTTTGTATATCTTGTCAGTGGCAGGATCAAACTGACTGGCATGCCCGCGCTTCAATGATTTTAGGACCTGCACTAGAGCTAAGCAGATCTCCTAGGCCAGCGTGTGCTCCGACGTCAACACATCTTTTGGCACCACAGCGGCGGTACGGATTTGACGTCAACAGGTTGCCTATGTGGTTTGGTAGATGGGCATACCAAAGAACTTATGTATCTTTTCCGCTGCATTTTAAACTCTTTTTTTGGCCGGTCAACGAACTATCATTATGACTCTTGCACCGCTAAGTTATGAGAACCACTTTATCTATTATATATCATGTATGTTGTATGGATGTGATAACAATGTTGTGAATATGTGTACTAGCCACTGCTCATGGGAATACAGTGTACGCTCCAGGTATTCGGGAATTCCATCCCCGGGTGCGAGCATTCCACTGCCTCCTTTCTTCTTGTCGTCATCGATGGTGGCTACCTGTGATGGCAGGCAACAACAATGTAATGTTTTTTCCTGTTCTCACTCTTTTTTTCTTTCTTATTCCATTCCCCTCTTTTAATTATTTGTGCTCCATCAGCCAAGTTGTGCCCTTCCTTTGTTTCATCTCCATCGATCGTTGTCTCCTCTTGATTGTAACATCCTGGCCCATATTAGAATTAGGCATGTGTGACCCATGAGAGTTGTGTGCGCATATTTAGTATCACCTTGCTAGTTTTAGCAAGGGTGGAACCAATTTATAAGACATTGTCCCTCCAACCATGTCACTCCCAAGTTAATCCTTTTACACAAAGCGAGGACGAAAGTGTAAGTAGGATAGTATGTGTAAGTGGGCCTGCCCGTCTGATGGGCTGGGCTGTGCGGTTCTAGAGGGCAGGTTGTTACATTGATCCACAACATTCCCCATCGCATTTGATAGATTTGGTTTTTCTTCTTAGATCTTATCGACTCAAACAATTGTACCACCCAGGTCTGGTTTGAGAGTTTGAGATCTCTCATATTTGCTTTGTTTGTGGTTCATCTTCTATAGTATCCATTGTTGTTTGCTATCCATGTGTGGCTTTCACCATTCTTAGTTTCACTTATGCTAGTTCACCACTTGTTCTTCATACTCGTTGCTTGGTTATTCTTGTATACAAATTCTATGGCCTTCCTTTTTAGGGTTTCCTCCCCAATGAGCATGGGAAGGAATTAAACTTGGTAGCAATTTGATATAGCTTGACTCTGAATGACTACATGTAGGCATCATTGACAACCACGACCATTGAGCGTTGGTTTGCGAGCCAGATGGAGCATGGCAGAAGGCCCCTTGGCATAATTGTTTTTCTGGTGCTTCATGATTGTCTATGGAGTGGATGTCTTCATGTGTAATGCGCTCTGGTATGAATGGTCTTCACCATAGGTTTGAAATCGAGTCTGCGAGACCTCCTCTTCCTTAGATCTTCTCATTTCTTTTAGTGACCTACCTTTATTCGGGGCTTCCTCCTTTAAGAGGGCAGCAAAGATCGCTAGTAAAAGTGATAACCAAACGACTATGGCCTGTGGAGACGTTTAACATCACGGTTAGATAAAAAAGCAAGGCTTTCATTATCATTTTCTATGACATCGGTAAGCTAGGGTGCTTGCATTAGTTCAAACCAACAAACATTAGCATTTCTTTGTCTCGAGGCAACCAAAGAAACAAAAATCAATTCCTATAATATTTCTCTAAAGACTTGTAGAAGTTCACATAATCCAATTTAAGTTCTTATGTGGGTGATTTTTTTCTCACTTTTCAAACAATTCACTCCCAATTTCCACACGCTCGATTAAAAATTGAAAGATCTACAATTTTTCCACACATAAGCGAGTGGCATTTGCTCTTGCCGCATGTGTTTGTGTGTGTCCATATGACATGGCCCCTAGGCTAGTTGTTGGACAAATTTTGCTACATGACTGTTACTTTACGAAATTAGTTGTAGGACATAGCAGAAATGAAGTTTAGCGGGAATACATTATCAAAGTTTGGATATTTGCTAGTGAATACCGCCCTTAACATTTTTATCCATTTCATGAAATGTCTAAAATGCCCCTCGCCCATCCAACTCATACTAAGCATAATTTCTCAAGCTTGTGGCGTGTTTTTGCGCCTCTGTGGAACAACAAATGCATCAGAGCCATCAAGCCATGGTTGTCCTTCCACGGGCCATGCGACACCCACAGGAAGAGATTCCCGCTGCACTTTAGGCCATCGGTGATCACGATTATGATGGGTGGTGTCAAGATCATCTTTCCTGCCCAAGAAGAGGAGCACCTCGGAGACCATAGGTAGGATTTGGTTGCAACATATGCAGCCTTTGGAGGACTGGGCGAGCACTGCACCAGGTGACCCTAGAGCCTCATTAAAGGGCAAGGTCAAGGACGGAGCCGCCGAGGACTTAGAGTTGGCCACTAACAACGACAACGACGAAGTTGGTGAGGTTGTAGAGATACAACAAGCATGAAATAGGCGGGAGTGACCATGTAGGGACGATAGGGTCGAGCAGGACCCGGAAGGTTAGAGAGGGGTCGGTCAGAGACGAAAGGAGCAAACGAAGATCTAGTACTATGCTCCTATTGTGCCTCTATTTTGTGCTGCTCATCTGTGTCACTGGTTTTCAAATAGAATGAGAAAGAGAGGAGAGATGGGTGAAGTGAACCGTGACATATGGGGTAGGGGTATTTATTACCTTTTACACCATTTCTCTCTCTATTCAACCAAAATAAATATTCTAATGGACATGGTCTCTACTAACAAAATATCATATTTTGAAAATATCTTTTCTAAAACTTAAGTTTTGCTTTGTCCATGAGTAAAATCATATTAAAATATGTATAGCAAAATTTACCTTATTATTATACACGAGAGAGGACCCCTACTACATTGCAGCCTTTGCATCGCAATTTAACAAATTTTCCTTAAAATGCACGCTTTCGTCAAATTCAGAGAAACTCGGAGGGTGTCATCGTAAAACGCCACCACAAAAGCCCTACCCTTGAACCCTCCCCACCCCCGCCTCCACATCTCCCCGCCGCCTGCGCCGCCGCCGCCACCGCCACCGCCTCCTCCTCCTCCTCCTCCATGCTGCTGCCCTCCTCCTCCTCCTCCCTTCGCCGCCTCCCCGCGCTCCGCCTGTTCCTTAGTGTCCCGGCCACCCGCCTGCTGGTCCACCCTGCTTCTCGCCTAGGGTTTGGACCTCGCGCGGAGTGACCCCGCCGGCTTCGTTTGTAGCCTGACCCCCAGTTGTCGCCGCCCGCGCAATGGTGAGGCTCACCGCCGACCTGATATGGAAGAGCCCGCACTTCTTCAACGCCGTTAAGGACCGCGAGCTCGACATCCGAGGTCGCGCGCTTCCTCTACTCACTAGATCTAGGGTTCCGGGCCCTTTTTGCATTCCCTTGTCGGAGTTTAATTTATCTGTTGTGTGTTTTTTCCCGGCAGGTAACAAGATCGCCGTCATCGAGAATCTGGGCGCCACCGAGGTGAGCTTCACCAGCTTCAGCAAGCCTTTTTTCTCTTAGCTCCATTGTTGTCTCATTTGAAGTATTATGATGGGTTCCTGTATTGGTGGTGGAACATGCTTTACTCTTGGATGTAGCGTATGAGAGATTAGTAGATATGGGTGTGTCCTGGGTAGTGATGCAAGACTGTAGTACATGCTACTAAGTTCTTAGTGTCAATTTTGTGTTAATAAGGCTGCAATTTAAAGTGCTTTGCATAATAATTTTACAAAATTTGGGACATTAAATTTTGTCTCTACATTCTGACATTTGGTAGCTTAGCTCTTCTCTTCTTTTTGGCATTTTGTTGAGGTTTTGCATGTTTCTCTTCTGTGGAGGTTTAGAGGAAATAAGTCCCACATGAGCCTGGTAGATAATTTGTCATGTCGATCACTTGATAGTTAAATAACTAGTATGGTCATTTTGATGGAAGAAAAAAAACCCATATTCTCATTTGAGTATTTGACCCAGTTTTTGTTTCAATATCTTCTTTCTCCAGAGTGTTTAACATTTCTGTTTGTTCCTTTGCTGTCAAATAGGACCAATTTGACACAATTGACTTGTCAGACAATGAGATTGTCAAGCTTGAGAACTTCCCGTACTTGAATCGTCTTGGCACTCTGTTAGTTAACAATAACAGAATCACACGTATCAATCCCAATCTTGGTGGTAATATTATATTATTTATCTTGTATGTTTATTATTTACATAATTTTGCTCCACAATTTACCTGTTTCTTCCATTTATCTTTGGTTGCTCCGTGTCATGTAGAGTTCTTGCCAAAGCTGCATACATTGGTGCTTACGAACAATCGCCTTACAAATCTTGTGGAGATCGATCCCCTGGCATCTCTTCCAAAGCTGCAGTTTCTTAGCTTACTTGATAATACCATAACCAAGCAGCCAGACTACCGGTTGTATGTGATCCATAAATTGAAGCATTTGCGGTTGCTGGATTTCAAGAAAGTGAAACAACAGGTTAGCAATGATGAGGTTCTTTAGCACATAAATCTGTTTTTTGTATGAAATTTGTAAATCATTTGCTCTTAGGTCTGTTCTTGAAGATTTTCTGTAAACGCTTCTGTTCTGAATGATTTATTTTTATTTAAATTTCTTAGTACTTTCTTCCATTTGATCTCTAATGGTAGTCTCTAGCGCTAAACAGTAAACATCCTTTCATTTGCATTTTTTTATAATGTCATTTAGCCTCTATGTGCAATGGTGCTTGTGTGAACTTTGTCTGTATCAATGTTCATAAGTTAACTGCTGCTTATTTTTAAATGTTTAATGGAGCCAGAAAATAAATCTTGTGATATTTTGCATGTATCGACATACACTTGTTAAGGTTGCATGTTTATGTAAATATGATTATTTCAAAGGAGTTCAAAATAAAACAGCATTGCAAGCCTATGCAGTTTATATTATTGTACACATACTTTTATCACAAAGGCATTTTGGAAGATGTGGATCTATGCAGAAACTGCGTTGCTGCTTGATTAGTTTACTTATTCCCCACAGGTTGTTCATTCATTTCCTTTGGAATGACTGCAGAAGTGATGGCAGGAAAAAGGGCAAAAGAGCGACTCATTTACTTTGTGTCACAATGAATTTAAATACACGAATGCCATGGAATGCCTTTTGGTTTATGTTTTTTTTAAAATATTATCTAGTGTGCATGGCTTTGTGTCAATTTCTGAAGTTATGTGTGAGATCTTTTGTTTGTGTAGGAGAGAATTGCAGCAGCACAGAAGTTTCACTCAAAGGAGGCAGAGGAAGAGGCAAAGAAGGTGCCAGCCAAAACTTTTACTCCAGGACAGGTGGTGGATGCTCAAGATACTACAATGGAGGAGCAGGGTCCAAAAGTAGTTGCTCCAACACCTGAGCAAATCACAGCTATCAAGGTACTATTGCAATCTGTGCAAATAACTATTATTTAGCTACTTCCTTAAAAAAAATGATTGGCTATGGCTTCTACTGCTTTGTTAGTATGCTCTTGATTTTGAACTTTGATAATTGTAAATTCTAATTGTCTGTAGTTAGTGTGGCATTTGGCATTGCTAGCTATGTGTATGATCTGTTGATGCCAATATCTTCTATTTATGGTGGTATAGTACATCTAGCTGTAAAATTCAAGGTTTAACAATTATTCCATTTGTAGGCTGCTATTGTGAATTCTCAGACACTTGAGGAGGTTGCGAGGCTTGAAAAGGTAGGTAGCATGTCCTTTCGTTTAGCTCCTGCGCTTTGTACAGTTTGGAACAGCTAACTATGGACTCACATTTCTTTTTCACTATTGTGATGATTAGGCACTGAGCACTGGCCAAATACCTGCTGAATTTGCAATTCCCAAGCCAGATGCTAATATGGCTGATGCTTCAGAGGAAACTGAAAAGATGGAGACAGATGGTCAGAACCAAGAGAATGGGGCTGATGAGAAGAAGCAAAATGAAGAAAGCACCTCAATTGAAGAGGTAATGATAACGTTTGTTGTATAATTTTGCTTTTATTTCATATATGCCACCATGTTTTCAATTGCTTCTCCTTACAACTTTTGTGTTATTTTCACAGGATTGAAGGCATGTGCACACACTGATATAATCTGGCACCAAGTTGGTGTTAGATTGCAGTTTTTGTGGAGCAAAGACATACTGCGACACCTGATCTCGTTGATTGCTCTTACTGGTCTCTAGCATAGTACTGGTATTTCTGTATCTTGTGAATGCTAACAACAATTTTCAGAAGACGAAAAACTATTTGTGTTTAGGAAACAATCTTGGGGTATTTTATACCTTCCAGTACTGCTAGATTTCTTGATGTTGTAGCCTGTAGACGCTGTTGGATGTTGGAGAAACTTCGTTCATGTGGTGCATGCGAGGTGCTCACTCTTGTTTTCTGGAAATTTTCCCTCTTGTTCCTCTTTATGGGGAGGCTTCGAGTGAGTAGTTTGAATTCGTGGCACCATTTTCAAAATTTTCCCGTTGGAGATGTAATTGTTAAGGCAGCGATGAACCTATTTATCCATGCCCAATTGTCCATTCTGTGAAAATCTGGAATGGTGGTATCTGTTCAGAAGTTGACATCAACGGGCTATAATATGCTACATGTCGCGCATTACTTCTCATGATTATACTTAGAAAGGAACCAATCTTGCTACACAAATGTGATAAGGTTCCTGATGGAGTTGATGTAGCCATTTTAACTAGAGATTAGTATAATCACGCAGTGCCTAACTATTTCTACATCAGTTTGGTTTGGATTCGACGTCTCTAGTCAGCATTGGCAGTTCATCTGTTCATGTCTTCAGGATGCCCAGAGAATAGTAGAGCACCATCATATTATTCTCATGAATGCTCATTTGCTTTCTTGTACTTTCTCCTACCTAACCTAATCAAGCTCAGCTCCATAAACTGAAGTCTCAGTCCATCTATATATATATATATATATATATATATATATATATATATATATATATATATATATATATATATATATATATATATATATATATATATATAGAGTTAATTGCATAATGGCAGGGTATCGTGTTGCTCTAGTTTAAAACACCTACCAATCGTCTTCCGAGACACGTGATACTCGTATATGAAGATATCTTCATTTAATTTTATAATTATTGATAATATACTACGAAAAAAATTAATAGTCAAAGTGTAAGGTTGAAGGCCATGTAAAAATCTGTCTTTTTTTAAACATAATAAAAACTTTAGTGAACTTAGCCAATTGCATCAGAAGATATAACCGTACCAAAAGCGTATTAGATATAGAATTCTAATACGCCTTATATTTTCAAACGGAGTGTTACATACCATTGGATCATGATCGGACGGTGCAGAACGCAACCTTATTACCTCGTGGAAGCATCTCATGCATGACTCGTGCCAACCGTGAATTGCTCGAGCTAGAGGCCGTTTTTGCATCTTATATATGGTCCAATGCCCTATTGGTACGGTCACCATTGCATGCAATGCACGGGTGCACACACCGTCCATGAACCATGATCCATCCCTTGTCGCCAATTTGCCATCATGCTTACGAACCAATCCAGATTCATGGATCTCACTCCAATCTCATCTCTTCACAGCGATGCATCACATGAAGCATATGCAAAAGGAAAGGAAAGGAGGGAAAGAAAGGCGCATATGATGTTGCCTAGCTAATTAAACACATTAGCATATCTTGTGCCTAGCTACCTGTCTAAAAGGTAGCACTAGGAGTTAACAAGGCATGTAACCAGAATCATCAACTTCTAATTAATTAAATTTACAGAACATGTGAAAAGTTGTCCTAACACAATGCATGCCCTAATGATGCAGCCATGCATGCACAACACTGAGCACTGGTAAAAAGTAAATCCTATGGGGCCAGGGTTTCTATTTAGACTCCCCTCAAAACATTAGTTATAAAGTTAAATGATTTTAGATAGTAGTTAATTACTTCCTCCGTCCACAAATAAGCCTTTCAGTGAAGTTAAGGTTGATGTGAAATTACTTGGATACTCTTCAAATTTTGTTATTTTGGGAAATATCATGTTCAACGTACGATGCAGTGCTAAAAAAATGCTTATATTTATGGAAAAATTTTAAACGCTAGAAATACCTATATTTGTGGATGCAGATAGTATGTTTTTTTTAAAAAAATTAAGATCCTCTACTCACATGACATTAATTATTATTGACATATAGCCATATTCACATGTCTGTGATAAAGTCACCATGAGAGAGGATCGTAAATCAGGTCCTTTTCCTCCACCCCTCTCTAACCACATCTCCAACTGCAGAAAGGCAAGCATGAGATTCTCCTCTCTCACTCCCAGCCCCACAACACAAAAACACACACATGCATCATGCATGCATGTTGTTCATCTTGGCAGCTAGCTTGCCCTGCAACCAAGCAAACACAACAGCTCACCTGCCTCTGCCTGCTTCCTGCCATTGTCTCACACACACTGCACTGCACTACACTGCACACCAATCTGAATCTCTCCCCTAAGCATGAAGCATCATCATCAGCTATCCATATTATTCCATCAGTCTCCTTTGCTTCCTCCTCCTCATGCATTCTGTCTGCTCTGACCAGAACATGCTGCCATGTCGACGTGCCGTTCTTCGCCGTCGCTCCTGGACCTCGTGAGCCTCCCACCTTCTTCTCCGGGATCGGCAGCTCCGTCATCGCCGTCGGCTTCTTTGCCGTCCGGCGCCGGCATGGTGCAGGTGGTTCCGTTGGACGTCAACGAGGAGCTCCTGTGGAAGTTCCAGGACACCAGCGAGTTCGGCTTCGAGTATGAGAAGAGCGGCCTCTGGTCGCCGCTGGTCGTGCGGCCGGAGGTTCTTGTGCTCGCCGGCGGTGGCGGCGGCCGCGGGAAGCGCCGGCGCCGGAGCTGGAGGAGGAAGGTTTGTACTGCACTACTGTGTGCTCTGCAGGATGTGACAAAAATTTCTCCAGTGAAATTGCTACTTCTGCATGCCTAAGCTTAGCTAATAGAAATTCTTGTTTCTGATGCAGGTGTTTTGCTGCTGGTGACATGCTGACATGCATGAAGCATGGGAGCTTTGATCATTAGGCAAAGGACTCATGGGTGCTTCTGCAGTTTAGGGAGTTTATTTTCATGTAATTATGGGAATATTGATTGGATGTATAATTGCATTTTAGTAATTCACCTTGCCTTCCTCTTTTATTTTTGGCTTTGTAACGGGGAAACATGTAGAAAATACTCAAATGACTTGCGTGTAGTAGTGATTGTAGTGGTGTGTTCACTGATTTTCAGTTTGGTAAAAAAACCTGATACTGTGCAAAATATATGAATGCTTGTTTTTAACTGTTTACTTATTTATAATGTACCCTGTTTTCATATTCATGATTCACTCTTTCTTTGAGGCCTTCATCTTCCTATTCTTCCGTCGTATGTTTTTAATCAAAAAGGTATGTTTTTAATCAAAAAGGAGGGGTGCGTTGCAGTAACCAATAGAGGGTAAACTAAAAGGATAAATAAAAAAATTTGAAAAAAACTGGAACTGTAAACTTCTCTTCTCTCTGTATGATATTGCATTTGATTTTACAAAATGGTTGAGCTAGATTCCGATGACGCTATCTACAACACAAAATCCAGTGAAAAGAAAAGCAACATAATATACAGAATCTGCTACAAAAAGAGTTCCATAACCTTGAGCTCTTGATCTACATCCGTATGTCATCTGAAGATGTATGCATCTTCTCATACAGAGCAGATTAAATATAACACATTTGACTACTTTATATCAAAAAAGGAACAGCTTTTCCTTCACATACTTCACAAAGTACTTCCCGTTTGGTATTTTGGAAACCACATGACTGCAAAGATTAAGTGCGGCACATATGCTCAGGTACTGCAGCTATTGGTAGTTTATGAATCAGACTTGCATATTTATGTAATTCTGTCCATGTTCAAGAAGCACCTGTCATGAAGTTAATTATGAAATTCAGCATTATAATCTCATATATCTTAACTGGTTAAGACCTAAAGAAAGTGGAGAATTACCACGTCAAGATTTGTCAAAGCTGTTGGGCATTCTGCATTTAACATGTTCTTCAGACCTGAGCAGGTGTTCCTTCTAGTGCCTCTTTACCTGTTATGCCAGTTTTGAGCTCTTTGAAATACACTTCATAGTTTTTCTCTGGAGGAGGATTTGAAGGATCAACCACGAACGGTTCACTGAATGGAACAGTGCTCTTGACCTAACCAAAAAAATGTATTAAAATGAAAAACATGCCATATAATTTCCTTCTGAAGTTTTGCTGTCCCAAGTAGTGTCTTGCAAATGAGTTGCAGGATTTTAACCTCAAAAGTCTTCTCTACTGCATTTGTACTTGCCAGAGCTGCAACACAAATGAAAGCAATTTCTTCCCTTGATATCTTTCCCTGAAAAAAATTACAGGAACTTATATGAAACTGATGCTTTATTTGATCTTATGGAGGAAGAATGGCATGGCATCTGATGAAGGCAACAAACAATGCTGCCTCTACGTACTGTGATATTATCTCCCTGATCAAATATGAGGTCAGCTCCAGCTGGTTCCTCTGTTAGAGCACATGGCCGCACAATAGTATATGGAATGCCACTTTCCCGGATTAAATCCTCACCCTGAAAGGACAGGCGATAAGCATTTAGACATGATGTGAATCTATAAGCACAATCATATATTTACTTAAAGAGAGACTATAACTTATTAAGAATAATAATAAAGGAAAAAAGGGCGCATACCTTCAACTTGTAAGTTAGAATGGAGCCCAGCTCTTTGTTCATGCGAACAGCAGGAGGTTGTTTACTTAAATCCAGCCCTGGTCTCTCAGGTCTTGTAACTCCTGCAGAACTAACATGGACAAACCTGCAAGTAGAATTGTCATTTATTCTAATGAGTCTTGATGAGTTCCAAACAATCGGACGATTACAGTGCTCATTTATTCTGATGATGTCATATACTAAAACTAGTACAAAGAACAAACCTTGGAGTGATTGGCTCGTTTATGTATGCTCTAATACTTGAAAAAGGCAACTCAAATGGACCTTCTGTAAATGTTGGGTTCAGCTTTCCATCATACTCAAACTTGCTAAACATGAGCTACAGAATTATCAAACAATTTCAGGTTTCAGTTATTCCTAAAGATTTACACAACACATGAACACATTGTACCTGTAGTGAAGTAACATTGCTTGCATCAAAGGGTGGAGCATCAGGCATAGTCCGGGCACGGAATACAGGATTCAGTGAAGAGAAAGGTATTTTAACCTGATCCATCAATAAGAGGCATAGCTGTAAGTTACAGAAACAAAGGGGCGTAATTTTTCAACAAATCAACAAATACCACATACACTTTGCCATTCCCCCTTAGTTGTGTCAAAGCTTGCAATGTAGCCAACAGTATCCCATTCAAAGCTAGTGCGCACAATAAGTTTATACCGCCTCCCATCACCCTTAACACGTAGTTCAATACCGTCATATGCTGACAGATCCTCAGGCACTGTAAAATTCTGCAATCAGAGTAACATGTCATGATAATAGTTAGGAGAAGGAAACAAAATATAGATCAACATTCTGTCAAAAAAAATATAAATCAACACACAAAATAGCAGCAAATTTTTTGTTTTTTTTGGAAAATACATGTCAATAAGTACCTTTGTCCTTATACTAGTGAAGCCACCGTTATTTGAAGTAGAGACAGTACCTAGAATGCATTGCACAAACCCACTTAGGCTAGAGGTTTTCCAAAGAATTGCCGCATCGCATATACAAGGAGTCGAGGGATCATGAAAAATAAACAAAATACCTTTGAACAATCCGGTTGGTCCACCAGTTTCACTTCCTGTTGGTTGGATTTGGAATGTGCTTTCACTAACACCTCCCATCACAACATCATCAAGTGCTCCCCAAACAATCTTTCCATATAAGTTGCCTACATTAAAATAACTAACATGTTGTGATAAGGAAAATAAACTTGAATATTGAAAGAAAACTAACGTACAAATGTATACACATGTAGGGATGGAAGAAAAAAAATTTATACATGATTCAGTTGCAAGCAATTCACTATTTTATCATTTTGAAAAAAAAATCACTGTTATGATCACCATAATTACTAAAAACTGGATTTCCACCAGATTTTACACAAAAGTTTTTGGGTACTATGCAGGTCTCCTAATGAATATGAGTTTAGTTGAGTGTAGATTTAAATCTCCGATATTTCTTTCAAAAAAAATCTTGGTATGGAATGAAAATTTACCTGTGCCCCCAAAAAGCTGTTTCCCTTCAGTCAGCCCCACACTGTTCTTTACAGCATTAATCAAGTTTTGCATTCCAAGGTATTCTACCATTTCAGGTGAAGGTCCCTTGATCTGATAGGCATAACAAAATAATATAATGAACTAGCTTTTGAACGAGCAAAAGTGCAAACTGATGCAATATTTCCATGTTGTATGTTGGGAATGAGGATGCCATTCATCCAGTGTTACTTATTATACAAGAGAAGGAATGTATTGATTCAGCTACCTCAGGCTCGAAAAACTTGATGCCCTGCATGAAGATGAGATTAAATGTAAGGTCGTAGGGTGTAAAGTCGAGTATGTGAAATATTGGTAACATATGGTAGGGCATATGGCGTACTTGTTTATACTTCTGCCTGTCTGGTGTATCGCCTTCCTTTGGCCCTACTATGACTGATACAGCATTTATTACTTTCTTAATCCCTTTGAAGTACTTGGGATCAAGTGTATTTTCCTTTGTGACATCTCCTATGATCTGAAACATAATTGAAACTTAGATAATAAATTCAACATTTGCTTCTTTAAAGGTACGCGTTTGTGAGATAATCAATAACCGCATAAACCATATGCAAACTACTAGCAAAGATATATGAATATTCGTTGGATGTCAGAGCATCATTGCATATACATGGTCACTTCAACAAAATGTCATGAAAAATGCACATAAATTTTCATCACCCTGCAAAAGTAAAATTCTTTAGTTTCATTTCATTCACATAACACCCAGAAGGTTTGTGTTAATATAACAGTGGGGCTTATGTCAGGTAATCATATTGCTTTGGGTAATTCATAGAAGACTGCTAATCCTCAGTAGACCTCACAGTTATATTTTTCAACTTTGGTTGCTTTCAAAATGGACCTAGTTGATTCAACATGAACCAAAATTCAGCTAAAACAAACGGTTTACCAAGTCTACATCGGGCCCCAACATGCTCCTCGCCTTCTCTTCATTTCTAGCCTGAATTGAAATGTGAGAACAATGTTAGGGGTAGCAATGCTAAAAAAAGAGGGATAAATGAGACTGTTCATGTAACAAATGAAAGAAAGAAGCCAAAAGCAGATAAGCTTGACAAGTATTATACCAATACTCGAACAGGTAGTCCCTTCTTCCTCAGAATATCAACCACTCTTCGTCCAACACCACCAGTAGCTCCAGTGACCAGCACCACATCAGAAGTTTCCATTTTCTTTGGTGCCTCACTAGGAGTAGAGCCAGTAAAACTGCTAATAATGGACTCTACAATCTACAGATTGAACAGACAAACATGAGCACAAGGCCAAATGTGAAATAACTTTAACGAGAAGAGATAAAAATCAAAATATCCCAATTCACAGCTCCATTGTTTTGTCTTCGGCTTATCAGGCGTAGCCAAAATTTTAGTTTTGATACTTAATTCTAGAGTTGATTTTGTTGTTTTTTCCCGTAGTTTATTGTCCAGTATTAGCTTTTAAGTTGCTAAGAACAAATAAATAAAAGTTTTACCCCACAAGCTTATAATCAGTGATTAAACCTTGAGAGGATTTGGAGGCCCGTTGAAAAAATACAGTGTCCTGACAAATCTGCCGATATCCCAAGATTGCTGGCCTGCAAAAGCTATCACCTCTCTCCGGGACAGCCGCGATGACGTGCGGCGTGCTGGGCTGTATATGATCGGAGAAAATTGCCTTGAACCGAGGAAGATCACCCTGCGGTTTCTTGTTGTTGAGCAGCTAGCAGCAAATCCCCCCTGAAGGTAAAAAAAAAAGTTGAAAAAAACATAAATTCGTAGCAAAGATTTCATGGAGGACATATAAACTCAGCTCAACTAAGCAAATGGTGTTTTGGATGTAACCATATCCTAGCAAGGATCAGCAAGTCAAAAAAAATGGAGAAAAAAATTAGGTCCCACCGAGATTTGAACTCGGGTTACTGGATTCAGAGTCCAATGTCCTAACCGCTAGACCATGGGACCTTGGTGAAAGATCAGTCCAGACATATTTTAAAATAGGTTCTCTTCGGATAATTCCCTACCACTCAGAAATCAGAACCCCTACCGAACTAGTGAATTCGCGCCGACGATTCGATTCCACCGGCACATCGAAGCGAAGGATTTGTGCGCAAAATTGGAAGCGCGCGCGGGTTCTCCGCGGCGCAAACAACGGCGGGATTGATCCTGCCCTAGGCCGCTAAGACCAATAATGGCGGCTGCAGTGAGCTAGCGGAAGGGGAACGCGTCGGATTCATGCGGAATTTCACGCCGTCGTCGATCGAGAGGACGGCGGTAGACGAGGCGGCGGCGGGTCGGCAAGGCGAAGACGGCGTAAGGCGTACTCACCCGGGGGTTGGCGAGAACCGGGGAGGAAGACGAGGCGGCGCAACAACTCATCTCTTTGGCACCTCCGCCCTCCCGGACGGTGCTAGGAGGAGCGCTCACCTCGCGCGGCGGCGGCGGCGGCGGCGACGACGATGCTGCAAGAGAAGTTGGAGAGTGGAGTGGAGGGAAGAGGATACCACGGCCACACAAACGGTTCGAGTCCTCGGGCGTCAACGTGGCGGCCGCAGCACGGGCCACGTGCGCTTCTAGATTCGTGCACGAATCGCGCTTAGATTTTTTTAATTATATATTCTTTTCGCTCTCCCGCTTCCTCGTCGCCGCGCACTGGCGCGAGTCATTGCCAGCCTCGCCGCGGCGGCGCGCCCCGCCAGATGAGGATGGGCGCATTGCCCCTGCAACGCGGCGTCGAGTGATTCCACGGGGTGGGTGCACGGGTGCGGCGCCGACAGTTCGGGCTTCGGTGGGTGTCCCTCGGCCTCTCCGTCGGCGGTCGGGGGTGGAGAAGGAAAAGGGGGAGGGGAGGGGGGGGGGGCACATGGTGTCGGCCCTCCGCGTGTTCGACGAAATGCGTGGCCGAGCATGGAGAAGGTTCGGCCTTAGGATCTCTGGTCCCTACTCGCATGGTTACTTTCCCATGCCCTTCGCATGTTACCTTTGCTGTTCGTCTTGTTACCTTTTTTGGGAAATCATGAAATAATAAATCTTCAATATTTCATTCACACATACAAGATGTTACTACATCTTTAAAGGACAAATTTACATGATGCACACTAGCACACTGCACACAGTAGTTGCGACTAAACTGTAACAAGTATCAGTTTTTCCTACTTAAAGAGTTTCATCGTGCTGATACCGGCGCTGGGGACAGAGGGGATGAAGCATCAAAAATGATATCATCTTTACTAGCTGCATCATAGCCTGCAGATGTTTCCGTGTCGATCGCGCCTTCCAGGACCTTCACAACCTGTGACATGGCTGGTCGTTTGCTGCAGTCACGCTGCAAGCACCAGACTGCTAGCTTGACCACTTCTATTATTTCTTCCCCGTGTAATTGGATTTCTTCATTCTGATTGTCCAATATATCTAGAACTTGGCCGACCTTGATTTTCTCTTGAAGTAGATTGATTAGGTTGCTGCTCGCTTCAGGCTGATTGTTATCGAGGTTTTTCCTTCCGCTCACAATTTCCAGCACAACAACACCAAAGCTGTAGATATCAGCCTTCTCGGTAATTGTTGATGACAACCATTCTGGTGCTAGGTATCCCCTTGTTCCTCTGATTTTTGTCATGACATGGCTTTCATCCCTATCGATCAGCTTTGCTAGACCAAAATCGGATATCTTTGCATTGAATTTGTCATCAAGGAGGATATTTCCAGGCTTGATATCAAGGTGAGCAATCTTCTGTCGGCATTCTTCATGAAGATAGGCCAAACCTTTTGCAATATCCAGTATAATCTTGTATCGAGTTGCCCAACTGAGTGAACCTCTTGGATTCTTTCTGAAGATCCACTTGTCTAGAGACCCATTACTCATATGCTCATAAACAAGGAGCCTGTGGAACTTGTCAGAGCAGTATCCTATCAGTCTAACAAGATTGATGTGATGGATGCTTCCAATGGTGATGACTTCGGCCATGAATTCTTCTTTTCCATGGCCAATATCACGCAAGCATTTGACGGCAATTTTTACATTTCCAAGTTTTCCCTCGTACACTGGCCCAAATCCTCCTTGTCCCAGCTTTTTGCTAAAGTTATTAGTCGCCTCTCTCAGCTGTTTGTAGGAGAACCGTGTTGGCATGCCAGCCAGTCCTTTAAATGGGTCATCATCTTCCATCTTCCTTTTCATTATTCTTCTGATGATGAGAATGAATATGCAGATAATTGCAACTATAATAGGAACACCAACATGGTAAACTGTTGGATTTAACTGTTTACTTCTTGGTGGTGGAGGTAACATTTGCACCTTGATATATGCAGATAAATTATATCCAACTACTTCAGGCTGGTAATTCATGAGTGAGAAAACCTTTGGCATCAGGTAGCAAGAACCATTAGAGACATTGTGATACTTGAAAAAGACTGCCTTGCATGAACAGGCCTTCAAGCAAGCATCCTTGCAGCTATATTCGTCAGTAGTCCAATTTTGTCCTAAATTAAAGTATGTGACATTAGGGAGGGGAAGAAGCTGTTGATATTGGATCAAGTCACAAGACAGAGGAATTGCTAAGGAGCAGCCTATGTTTGGTTGCCTGTTGTCCAATTGACGGAAAAATTGATCTTCGTCCCCAGAATTTTGACTCGGGCAACTGCATTGTCCTTCGGAACAGATACCATAATCTCCACATACTGTAGGATATGCACAATCATCGAGATCGACATGCAGAACATCAGCCTGAGGTTTCCACGAAATACCGTCCCATCTATAAACTCTCAAGTGCCCATCATTCTCGAGACTCATGAACTGTGCTGAAGACGGCGACGGCAGTGATATATCGAATAGATTGATATCGGTGTTGTTGAAGCTAACAAATGCTGACAGGCTACCTTTTAAGAAGGAAAGGTAAGTCGTGTAATTCTTTGCTCCATCAGAGGATATGTTCATCTTTGGCTGAACTATGGCATCAGTGATATTGAATCTTCTTTGATAATAGAGCTGTGGTGGATCTGCTTCAATGAAAGCATACAGACCATTGTCAAGCACAGTGAGGTAGAACTTACCTTGAGTCCAGTTTGTCGCCAAGGAATCTGAAGTAAGCCTCTTCCCTTGCCTCAGTGACTGCCCATTAAGGAGTGTGTCAGTTGGGTGCTCAAATGATTCCCACACTGTCTTCCCTATTACATCGAAGAGAACCATATTCCCAGTTTCAGCAAGATTCAAACCAACAACACGGCTGTCCGATGTATTCGTCGACCAGACCAGAGAACCGTCAAAGTCTCGCAGTATGAGATTGCCATCCTTGAACTGGAGTGATGCATTCTCCTTCACTGGACGGGACCTGTTGGCTGTCCACATGATCCGTGGCGTGGACGAGGTATTGAAGGCAGGGTTACTCGGATCACCAACGGACACTGAGAAGATGGCAAAGAGAAAAGCATTGCAGGGAGCGGTGCAGATGAAACCACAGGCGAAGAATGGACTATACCATGTAGGATTCTGCCTAACGAGAATCGCTCTGATCATTGAACCATCTGGGTAGGTTGTACTGTAGGGGATGGTGGCATTGTTGTTTGTCCAAAGAGAATTAAGGTTGGCAATGGGGCTGGGATAATCAAAGGACCAAGCATGGGAGAAAGGAATGGGCAGCGAGAAGAAGACGAGGAAGAGCAAGCTTTCAGCCCAAGGCATGGCTGGTGTGTGAGTTCGTCTTGGATGGGACATGGGGACAGATTATGTGATCTTTTGTTTGAGACGAAAGGTTTCAGAGCCTTAGAGACAGGCTAGGAGTATGGAGCTTGTTTTGGGAGGCAACATCGTACAATGGCAGGTGCTCGTGTATCAGGTTAAACAATTGGACAATTGGATGAGTGGAGAGTTAGTGGTGCTCAAGTCCCATTATGCTAATATAATTTGCACAGGAGAAACAATCTGCTGACGGCTGTTGATACTTGATATCCACTGCCACCCACCTCTCAATGTAGTTCTGTGCTACATGAAGCAGTCAATCATATAGCTCCTCATGCCTCCTCTTGCTAAAATGCTAGGAATGTATTAACCCAGGTAATTTCTGCAAACCAACCTGCCGTTTGATCAGCTGACTACTTACTGCACAAACTGGTTCAGGAATCAGTGGGTCTTTGGTTTGTTAGTATAGACTTAAACAGATTATTGGAAGGTAGTCATGTAGAGCACTAGTTATTAGCAGCCAATGGTAGTCATGCAGAGCACTCATGCAACCGTTCAGGTTCAACTTCTTCACCGACATCAGCAACCTGATGAATTTTGCAGGCACGGTTGTTCTTCCTGTTGACATATTTGATAATCTCGATGCTGGGGTTTGCAAAATATATTAAACTTTGTACTTGTATATTTCAACAAGAAACTTGGTCGGTGGCTACTTACTAGAAGCAATGCTATTTGACCGTCATTCCTCTCCTTTTCCGATCTTCACTCTAGAATTTATTTTATGGAATTTTTTTTAGTTTTATTTAGTTCTTTTGATGGAAAAAAAAGGAGGCATTATTCGTATACCTTTGACCTGGAAACTCATACTGCCGGCGCAATTACTGGCTTACTTAGATCGACTGAGATACAATTAGTTTTTTGTATGTACTCTATGATGTGAACAACTGAAAAATACAATTGGTCTGTTTTGTTGCTGCAGTTTTGGTTGGTTAGCATGACGACTCTTTCTAAAACGTACAATAAAGATCAGCCGTGGCATTATGACTTGAAGACTTCGGCAGGGAGTACCACAGCATTTGCGTATGAAGGTAAACAGTAAACATGCATCTGATGTTACCCAGGTAATTGACAGTTTTCTGCCTAATCTTTATTAATCGTCTTCCAAAGCGTCCCGTCAGAGCAAAGTTAATGTTACTGGTTGGTTCAGACTGTGAAACGCCCTGACTGATTAGAGTTGATCCAGATTAGCTGCAGTCATAGTATTGACTGCAACTTAAGCAGTTGTAGCTGCTACATTGGATCAAACTTAAACGGTACATATTAGCTTAGGCACTGTAGCATAAGTGTTGTAGTACAAAATATTGTTTAATTACTGTGTTTGAGTGCTGTAGCGGTAAATCTGAGCTGTCGATCATCAAAATAAACGGCTGAAAATACAGTCCTATGGTGCAGTCGTAGTTATGACTGCACCGGATCTCAATCCGAATAGAGTTTTAACTGACGCAT
Source organism: Oryza australiensis (assembly GCA_019925245.2). Lineage (NCBI taxonomy): Eukaryota > Viridiplantae > Streptophyta > Magnoliopsida > Poales > Poaceae > Oryza > Oryza australiensis. The sequence goes on along the minus strand of JAIFGZ020000061.1, from coordinate 233,766 downwards.
GTTTTTATTCACGCATCCTTGAACGAAGAAGTTGCACCTGCGTTCAGTTTTTGCTTGATTGCAGTATCAGCTTTCCTTTTTTTTCTCTCTTTTTAATTTTGTAACCCTTTTGTATACGGCACAGAGGTATCCTTTTTTTTCGTTGGGTTGGGTGTCTATGTTTCTGATCCATTTAAGGCCCATTTTGAATGCACAATTTTACACGGTTTAAGCTGTTTCAATTCTCACATGAATAAGTAAAAATTTATGCGTTCCAAGCATGTTGGCCAGCGGTAACCACTGGAATGTCCCCGTTTGATCTTTCGACTCAACTGAAGTCGCTGCTCACGCCATTGATATGTGATTTTCCTCTCATTTTTCTACAGATGAATTTGATTTGATTGGTTGCCGGGGCATCCATGTTGGCGACCTGGGCTCAAGGCAACCACAAATCCGGCGCCGAGAACCATCCTGATACGTATCTCCGGTTGCCAGATCGAGCTGCTTCAGCACATCAACCTCATAGGAATCACAGGTCCAGCTCATAGCCCAACTGAAACGATCAGCCACAGGCCTTGGAGACCAGCATATCATCCACATGATTTCCAATCCAATCAGCACGCAAGGTACGCCCAAAACCATTCCGAAATTCGTCCTTGTTATCATTCTATTCTGTTACTGTTAAGTACGGATTCTCAAAGTTTCTGAACACGGCAAAACCTGGCGTGTAAATGAAAATGGCCAAGTGTGAAAATGTGCAGATTTTGGGCGACGGTCTTCTTCGTGAAGCAAAAAGTCGAGAGTTGGACACACGTTTTCGTTTGAAATACATGGCTACCGACCCTGGAAGCTGACGAAACGGAGAGGATAATTAGACGCAGTACGAAAACGTGATCACGGTGTGAATTTGTACAGGAACCTTGTTTGGTACGCATCAGACGAGGGAAAGGTATTTCAGGCACAAAATGTCAAGAGAGGTGATGAAGACTGACGGACTGATGATGCTAGGAAAATTCAGATGATTGAGAAGGTACAGCAGTCAGTTCCATATAACAGAAAGATTCTCTGCACCCGCTATACACCTAGCAAACTTCGATTGTTGTCTTCGTTCCGATTGTAGCCAACCGAACTAAAAAGATTCACATATAAATTTGTTGTATCCTACTGTACCATATGTGATAAACATATAATAATCTTGAAGGTTGGCAACTTTGCCAAGAACTGTCATGCAACTGCAGAAGTCACCAATTAAGATTTATTCTTCTCAAAAGGTCATCAGTCTTGGCATCCTGACTTGATCCACCTTTATTATGGTTGTTGCAGGCTTGTGCTCCTTGTTCAAATGGAAGCAGGGAAATTTCCATCAGGGAGCGTGATATTCCACACGACTTCTCCCGAAGAACACACACAGCTCGGTGAGTGGAAACTGGGTTCCATTGTGAAATAAAACTTTCTGATACCAATCAGGTGACTGCCGCCGGCGCACCCTGTTTCCATCGAGCTGTTGTATTCCGGAACACCATCTTTACTCATTGGTAGTGTTTTCTGGCCTTAATTGGATTGATGGTCCCCCTCCTCTTCAGTTGCATAATGAACTTTGTCCTTTCAATCTTCCCCTCAACAAAGTAGAAATTGTCCTAAAGTAACACAGTTTTTACACCACTCATTCTCTCCCAACACTTTCCATGCTGGAAGAGTTCAGATTGGGGGTCTGTGTTGAGAGTGCAATTCTTTTTGTTCATCTCCTATGCTAGAATAGCTAGAGTTACTTTTTAAGATATACATACTTAGCCCTGTTTACTTGCTGTAAAATCATGTAAAGTTTTGGAATTTTGATCACTTTTGATATTTTGAAAGTAAACAGGAAGGTGTAAAGTTAGGTTGTAAAAATTTTAGATTTGGGAGGGTTTTGTCCCAAAAAGGTGTAATTTTTCATTGGACTCCGTGCAGACCTACCCCTCCTAGCTGCCCCTTCGCACGCCTCATCATCTTCTGCATCTGAAGAAATCGGCTCTCCTCCATTGCGTCGTCTCCTCCGAAGAAGTTGTGCGCCGCGCGGATCCGAGAACCAGGCGACGAAGGCGGCATCCGCGGCGGCGGCGTCCGCGGGGCGATGGCGGCGGCGTTCGCAGCGGCAGCGTCCGCGGGGCACACCCGGCTCTCACGCCGCCCCCCTCTCTCTTTGCCGTCGCACCCACCCCCGCTTTGCTCTCCGCCACCCCATTGCTCTCACTTCTCCCTGCAGCTTCGTCACGGCCGCGCGATGGGGTTGGGAACGACGCGAATCGAAGGGGGCAAGCGAGAGGGGAGGAGCCACCACGAAGAGATCCGATATGGACCGCTTCTTCGGCGCCCTCGCCTTCCCCAGCGTCTTCCTCGATGGCTTTGGCGGCCGGGACGGGGACGGGAGCACGGGCGACTCCGCCGCCGCCACCGCCGCCGCGAGCTCGTCCGCCCACCACCAGAACCTTGGCGCCTCCATCGCCGGCAGATCCCCGGCGCCGAAGCCGAACGACCTCCTCCCCTCTGCCCCCTCATGCTCGATCTGTACTATGTAAATTTTTAGGAGAGAAGTAAACACCTTCATGTGGTGTAAAGTTTACACCCAAAATTTTTGGAGTGTAAAGTTTACACCCAAAATGAGCAAGTAAAAAGAGCAATTTTAAGCTGGCTTTTGTAGAGTAAATGTGAAGTCTATATTGTATCGCAATCCCATTGGTGAAATGAAATACCATTTCTTTCCACTGTTGCCTCAGTGTAAGCTTCTAATTAACTGAACAGTTTACAGCATACAGCATACATATTTGGTGCTTTTTTATAAAAAAATAAAACAAAAATCGGACAATATCCGAGCTTGCCAAGGAGGAAACATCAAGCTGGAACTCTAATTGCACATCTATATGTCTGCACAGTTATCCACATTTCACACACACAAACATAGGAACATCTGATATATTTCGAGTATTAAATCCTTTGGATTAAATTTTGTATACCTTCATTTGAGCATGAAATGAAAGAATTTTGGGGACAAAACTCACCAAATGTAACCATCCATATAATCCAGGGTAGAAACCTTTCACCTAGGGCACCTGCACTGATATCGAAATCGGGTTTGACAGTTCTCCACTTCCAAAGCTCGCAGCACGCCTTAATGTGTTGTTCCCTACCAATGAATGATCAACAACTGTCAATGTGCTCCCTAGTGCCATTGCTGATGGCATTTGGCTTCTCTGGCACATCTTGACAATCAGGCTTGCTTTCTTCTTGGCGCGCTTTGTTCCATTGAGGGTGATGGTCTGTATTACTGTGTTCAGCCCTGGAATCCTTGCCACTCTCTGCACCAAACCGGAGCCACCCCGACGACAAATCTCATATAAAGCCGAGACTGCATTTTCCTTACCTTTTGGAGTTCCCCGCCGCATTAACCCGACAAGGCTAGTGATCACAGTTTCAGAGCTCCCAACAAGAAGCACGATGGATGGTTGCTTCATCAGCAGGGCCAAAGCACCAGCAGCTTCCTCTGACACGGTGTCATTCCTCAGTGACTGAATTAAAGCTACAACTGCGCATGACTCGAGCATCCGAGCTGAGCTTTCTGGATGTGTTGAGAGGTTGAAGAGTGCCATCACCGCATCTTTCTTCCCCCTTGATGTCCCCTTGGTCAGCATGCTAGCCAGCTCCTCAACAGCCCCAGGCTCATTCATGATCAGTTTTTTGAAATTATGGACCACTGATAGACTAAACAGAGTGGCCGCAGCATTCTCCTTCGCCTCCGTAGTCCATCCATTCTGTAAAACACCAACGATAAGCCGCAAGCAGCCTTCCTGTTCCATAATCCGTCCCTTGTTTGGCTCGAAAATTGACAAATTGAGCAGCGCTGTCACTGCATTCTCTTGTGCCATCCAATCATTCGACAAGAGCAACCTGCATAGCAGCGGAATCGCACCCAAGTCGGCGATGAATGCCCGGTTTTGCTTCCCGGTCTTTGCCAGCAACCGAATTTCCTTAGCAGCGACTGCCTTTGCATTTTCTGACCCGCCCTCCAGCATCCTGACCAAAATCCTAGCTGTGGCCTTGTTTGCCTCCATTGCAGCCCGGCTACTGCAAGATGCAGCAACGCATTCTGCCATCCCCTCGTTGCTCTCGGGTGAATCATACTGCAACCCATACACCCCACACCACTGTGAAATCAAGCTGCGGAGAGCACGGTTCGGCACAAGCCGGTGATCTGCAAGTGTTTGGCCGGAGTTGGGACAGGTGGAATGGCCCTCCTCAATCCACTGTATGATCGGCTGCCGGTCATACGTCTGCCCAGTGGATGCCACCACGGGGTCGCGCATCAAATCCAGAGAAATTGGGCAAGAGAACTCCTTTGGCACCGAGAAGGATGTGTCATCGCCGCTGGCCATCGAGAGCAGCCGCTGCCTGTTGCCTGACAACGGCCAATCCCGGAGCGCCTTCACGTTGCCAGGGTCGAACACGGCGAATAGGCAGTACCGGAGCAAGGCGACGACGCTGCCGACGAGCGGGAGGTCGGTGTCCTCTTCTTGGCTCAAGATTTGCTCTTCCAGGTAATCGATTTCTGCGCGGCAAGAAGCGGCGGTGGAGATGCCCATGTCGGCGAGGAGCGATTGGAGCGAGGGGTGATCAGGTGGCTGGCCGAGCTCGAACTGGCGGAGGGCATCCATGAGGCGGTCCCGGAGAGCCGCCTCGGCGGGGTCATGGTATTGTGCAGGCGCGCGGCAGCGCGCAGAGGGCGCGGAGGAGGTCGAGTAGGCCGGTGGCGTCGTGCGAGAGGCCGAGAGAGGCCGCCGGGAGGACGTCGAGGACGACGGCGAGCTCGGCGTCGAGATCCCGGAAGGAGGCGGCGAGGTGCGGGCTCCGTAGCAACGCCCACGCGCGGCCGGCGGAGGCGACATAGGAGACGAGCAGCTCGGCGCGGAACAGCACGACGTAGAGCTCCCGGAAGCAGAGGTTAGCCGCGTCGGAGAAGGCTCCGGCCGCCGCGTCGAGGAGGACGGACTCGAGGATCGCGGAGAGCAGCGCGAGACGGCGCGCGAGCGCGTCGACGTTCCGCCGCTGCGACGGCGGCCTGACACCCGCGACCAGCGAGGCGGCGAGCGATGCCACCGCCCGGAGCAGCGTGACCCCGCGAGTCCCGTGGGCGCGAAGAACGCCCCCGCCAGCGGCAGCCTCCTCCGCCGCGGCGGCGGGCGCCGGAGCAGGAACTCCACCGGCGACGACGCCGACGCCGGAGCCGCCGCCATGGCCCACCAAGAACCAATCAACCCCAACCGCTCCCCCGCCTTCCCTTTGGATTCTTGCACCTCCCCCTTTGACGAGGGCGATTGGAGGATTAGGTGAGGCGTTCGGTGAGATGAGGTGGCGGAAGACGAGAGGGGGGGGGGGGGCGAGCGGTGATGCGGAAACGGTCGCGGCGCAGCTGCTCCTCTCCCGCTTGACGCCGCGCTGCTCTGCGGTGGAGGAGGAAGAGGCGGCGGAGGAGGAGGAGGAGGAGGAGGAGAAGGCGGCGTGTTCTAGAGGAGGAAGGGGAAGAGAGGAGGAGGAGCGGCTGACATGTCAACCTTGGCCTCGCTGCTTCGGTTTCGTCTCGGCTCTCTCTCTCTCTCTCGTTGCGTTGGGATCCACGGTTTTGCGTTTTTTTTTTGGGGGGGCTCGGGCGCCGCCGAGTGTGGGGAAATGCTACGCGTACTGGTGGGGGTGCCACTGGTGGGCTGGGCCCACCCTGCAGACAGGGTTGTCCAACCTTGTAAAGGTTCAGACATTTTGCGATTTCCTTTTGTCTCGCTTATAGTATTATATAAGAATTATGCAAGTATTATAATACCAGTATTCTCGCTGTTTTTAAGTAGATGATGCTATTAAATTTTAGCGGGATGTTTGATGTTCATCTTATTAAAAACCTAATGTAAATATGAAAAATATAGGTCATTCTTAAATTATTTAGTGATAAAATAACTCACTACAAAATTAATAATATTTATATAATTTTTAAAAAATAAAACGAATGATTAAATGTTATATAGAATAAACAACTTCATACGTCAAAATCGGAGGTAATACCAGTCTCGAGAAGGATAAGTGGGGAGAGATTAAATAAAGTTTAGTACTGCAAGTTTAAACGGTAATCTGCGTTAAGTCTATCTTTTTCTAATAAATCATAATGACTGATGAATTAACCAAATCAGTCATCCACTTTTAAAAATACTTTACTCCTGCTAGGTCTTGGCAATTGGCGTTCAAAAAGTTCTCCTGTATAGATGTATTGTGCAACACAATACGTCCGGTGTTGATCGATACTATGTCCATCATTTTTTTTACACATCTCACATATATCAATATAAAATTAAAAAAATTAAAATATTTTTATTTTATCAAATTTCAATACAACTATTTTTATTTAATATACTCTTAATAAAATTATTTTTTTACTTTTATAAACTTAGATATAATAATTATTTTAAAAATAAACTTATTTTAAAACAAATAAAAGAGCTGAATATAATGAAGTATCGGGAGGTGTGCCACGGTTGGGACGTATGCCTGCCACGAAAATGCAAGGTCAACGCTTGTGCACTTGAGTGGTCTCTGTGCCACGGCAACAGACTGGCAACAAAGGCAGGCAGGCAGCACCGCGGCAGACGTGGAAAACGACCAGCCGGTAGCGATGAGTTTCCTGTGCCGTGCTGCCATATCTAATTTAGGTCACTTATATATGACCGTTGAGGGTGAAGTGTACATATATATCAGCCATTTAGACTAAGTTTTACTGGCTATCTTTTATTTGAGTCATATAATTATTTATTTCGTTTTAAAATAAATATAGTCATATAGTTTAACCGTTTTAAAATAGTTGTAAATGTAGAGTTGAGACGGAGAGAGTACGAGGTGAATCCTAATAATTTTTTATTAGTTCCCTTGGTATCATCTTGTATTTAAATTATGTAAAGATTGTTTTATTATATAAGGAGTGACTCATTCTCTTTCTTCTAACTTATCTCCTTCACCTCATCACCTTATTATATATGATAAATTTAAAGGCAACATCTTAAGGCTTACGGTACTTGCTCTTAAAGTTAGATGACAATATTAGATAATATTATAGAGGATATGTCTCGTTGGTAGGAATCCCTTCGTTTAAAAATACAATTCTGTTGTTGAATGTTGTTGAAATTTTAGAGTTAGACACATGTATTAAAAAATAAAATTAAATTAAGAGTCAAAGTCCTATCTGGAGAGTTTTTGGCAACTGTACCTTCTACCATAATCTTTGAACGTCATTCTCCCCCAATCGATCTAAGTTGTCACATGCTTTTCAAAGTGGACAAAAAAGCTTGAGAAGAGAAATTAGATGAGAAATTAAACTGAAAAGTTGAGTAAAAAATATAGATAAAGAAATTATTATAATTTAAGATAAATTTTAAATGCTAGAAATTTTATATAAGTTTTATATAGAAGGATTAATGAATGAGATGCGAAGACCAAAATGCCATTCATATAAGATGCCTTGGAGGAGCAAGGTGGTTGGTGTGAGTAGTTGATAAGTATATTGTGAAAAATAGTACCAAAATAGTTAAAAATAGCTAGATTGAAGACAAACTTTAAATGAAATAACTACTATTTTAATATGGAGGAAGTAGGATATGATACGACCGATGCTCACACACATTTACTCACCTACAAGCAGGATTGTCCTTAAAAATTTAGAAGTGTGGTGCCAGATATAAAATAAGACATTATATTTATAAATATTGAAAAAACACAATAAATTAAGATTATACTCGAATTACAATATCTTATGATAGTTCTTTATAACTGTTTTTTTACTTAGTCTGCATTGCAGCTAATGACGGACCAACCACATCTAGAGAGCTAGCATCAATCTAGTTGTGTCCTGTCAAACGAGCTTGAATTATTTGTGACCAACGACAACTAGAGCTATGCCAAACACTCATATTGATGATCAGGAGTGGATCTAGGGCTCGGGCTACAGCCTGAGGCGAGCCCACGTAACCCGTTTAACGTATGTGATGTTTAGCTTAGGAAGCAAGTGTTAGTGATATGCCCTAGAGCAACATGGAGATGTTGGATATTACGTCAATGTTTATGAATAAATGAATAAAGTGTTATTCAGTATGAAATAGACATCTTGTATTGATCAATAAGTACGTGACTTATTTATGAGACTCTTTATGTATGAATCTATTTCTAAACGATCCCGATCATATGTCATATTGTTGGAACAAATATGATTCTAAGATTGGCATGTTTATTGATTGATGATCATGTCTCATAGATCATGGGTATGGAGATACCAAATCAATAAACATGGACACATGTGTTGGAGAACACATTGTTGGATAGACCCATCATGAGACACTACGGGAATTAATGTGCCATTAGTTGGTCTCGGGTAGTGTTGGTACAAAGTCCTTAGACCTCGAGATCACCATGGATTCCAACATGTGTAGTAGCCTACTTTGGGACTACCAAACACTATTCCGTAATCTGGATAGTTATAAAGGTAGTTTTCGGGTTTGCTATGAAACATGGAGTGGGATGTGAGTGATCAAGATGGAATTTGCCCTCCTTTGGAGAGATATCTCTGGCCTCGAGGTGATGGATTATGGAAATACATGGCCATGCTAAGTTGATTGAGGAGTCAATCAACGAGACGATAATCGAATACGGTTCGAGTGAATGGTTAAGCTATTGAAGGGATGGCACACATCTTGCCTATAGCTTAACGGTATCGTGAGGCAAAGGGATTTGTGTACACATTACGGGTTCGAGCCGATATTATTCTTGTATACTATGGTGTCAATATGTCTTTGCTAGGCGCCGCTGTGACGGGTTGGCTGAGTTGGACTCGAGCCGACGATCGGCTAAGTTAGACTATAGCTTGAAACCGAGTATACACTGAACCTACGGGGTCGCACGCTTAAGGGGATAGAATAGATATTCGAGTTGGACTCGGATACGACTCGATCGGATAGGGATCCGATCGGATAGAGTCTATGGGCTTACGACGTGTGGGCGGCCAACTCTATGAGATACGGATGAGATCCGATTCAAAATAGAGTCTAATCGGCCACTAGTACCCGGTCGGCCAACTCTATATAAAGGAGGAGGGTGGAGAGGCGTGATACGTCAATTGCATCGCATGCAAGAAGTCGCCGAGATCAATCTCCACGGAAACCCTCCCACCTCGAGCCAAACCCTAGCCTTGCATCGCGTGCTAGCACACGGTGTACGGCGTTACGTCCCGGACGTGTGGATACCTGCATAGAGGCGTTGCTATGTTGCGCGTTGTTGATCGGCTTCGGATCGCCGCAATCGGGCGATCATCGGTGGTGGGATCGAGGCACGGTCGGGCGCATCGGAGTGAGGCGTGAGAACGCGGCCGGACGGCTTCGAATCGGAGTGATTGACGTATCGGGCATCTCCGGAATCGGTATTAATGCCCATTCCGAGTCATTGCCACCGATTGGCTATTCCATTGCGCTCTATTCAATCGGTAACAATCTATCGGCCCTTACTTGCAAGTGTTCTGGTTTGCACGGTAAAAGTTTTTGTTTTTCGGCTAGCGTAGCCTCCGCGCAACCCTTGGCAAGATGAGACTATGTTTTGGGTATGAATGAGCGGCTCAGCTCAGGGCGCAGCCTTGTCGTAATCTGTCCTTGTTGACGATCTACCCATGTTGAAGAAGAATCAAAATGCAAATTTAGTTTTTCTTACTGACTGAAAAATAAAATCTATATTGCTTGGAACACGCGTTTACATGGTCTTCGTGAAGCATATTTATTTAAGATAGCTATGATTTATCATCAACCACTTATCGGACCCAGAAAAAAATACGTTTAAGCTGAATAATGGAGCATAAAAGAGACAAATTTAAAAAAGAAAAAGATGTGAAGTGATTTAAAAGTATCAAAATACATTAACATAGATTGAAATATATAATTTTGAAGCCCCCTAATATTTTTTAGGATTGGCTCATCTCGCAAAGTACCTAGCCTGCCTTCCTGCAAGCAATCCTGTTGTTTTGATGATAGTAAACCGAGCAGATTTACGTGTTCTCACAACTCGTACCACCATATTTTCTTTAATAAAGGATAAATATTTATCGTGCCGACGAGTTTGGTGTTTTTCTTAGCTTGCGCTCGAGAACAGAGAGAAATCTAAAGCGTTTATTGCTACATGCCTTGCCGGCAGCACAGGTTAACGCTGCTGGAAGCCTACTATAGTTTCGGTTCGCAACCCTCTTTAATTCCGGGTTACAAACCGAGACAACAAAAACGGGAGAAAAAAATCCATCTTTAATCCTGGTTGAGATATCCGGAACTAAAAATCCAACGAGACTAGGGTGTTGTTATCAACTGGACTAAAAATGAAAACGTCATGTGATTGTCATTTTTTCTTTTTTATTATTTTTCTACTTGCATATCTTTTTAATAATGCAATAACAAAATCATCCATAAATTCAAAAAAACATCTAAAGAATACATCTGAAGAACACAGTTCACGAGATCAACATGAATACATTCGAATCATCGTATTCTCAAACAAGAATACAATTCACGATCCACAAATTCACAAAATCATCCGTCCTCATCCTTTGTATTAGCTAGATATGATAGGAGATAAGGCCGAACTTTGGTGTTGATAAAAATCATAAATGTTGATCTATCTGGAAACAAATATTGACTATAGTGTCGTATCCTTTGTATTACTAAATGATGACGAATGGACATTAAGTATCTATCTGGATCACAGTTTAGTTGTGTGCTCCCCCGTTCCTAAAAGTTATTTTAATTAGTTAAGGAAAATTTGAGGGGAAGAGTAAAAAACTAAGAAAACAAGGAGGATGATAGAGCACTATTGGTTCGATGGCTACAACAAGAATAAAATGTCGAAGTATTGTTAAAGAGATCCAGTGGATCCCTCTAATCCTTGTGAAAAGCTTCAAGCAGACATTTTTTAGGGATGAAGTGAGTAAGGAATTCGGGTGCTTGGGAGCCGGATTTTGTCATTGATGAAGCTTTCAATTGCAAACTTAATTTTTAGGTGCAAATTATCCCACGGCATCCTGTCATTTCAACCGGCCGCTCAAATTAGCCCGACTCCATGATCAGTATATTTGATGTAATACAACATGTCTAACCAATTGACCCGTTCATGCGAGGTACCAAAATGGCTTAACATGTATCCGTCATGGACGGTCAAGGTATCTCTCAACGGACCACCAAGACCTAGTCACCTATATCTCATTGTAAAATTGGTGACAAATTTAGTTAATTAAACATTACACATTAAATAGTTAGTTAAATTTAATTTAAAATATTACACAACAATAACTTATTGTACATTAATATTTCAAATAATTTATATTTTCATGGCAAAGGCGATATGTGTGGACCCATTCAACTCATTTGCAACATTTAGTCTGTTGACACATTTTGTTTTATGTCTAACAACTAAATTAACTTTATAAAATTCAAAACATAAATAAGTGTAATTTAAGGCCTATTTGGTTTGTCGCCAAAATAATTGCTAGTTAATGCAAAGTTTTGATAAAGCAACAAACCAAACATGTTTCAACCATCACTACCCTACCAACTAATTTTCATTCTTGAAGGAGGTAAGAATCCACATGACGTGAAAAAGAAACAACAATATGTCCAAACTCAGGATTGGGATCCCTATCTACCTCCAGCTTTGTGGCCCAAGTGCCAAAGAGCATCAGATGATCAGACTCCTGCTTCTCTCTGAGCTTCGTCTCGTCGATGCCCGATCAATGTTGGAGGATTTAAATGGCGTCATGAGGGTGATTGAGATAGAAGAAAGGGGAGCGCAGGGAGTTACACACGAGGAAGACAAGATGAAGGAACAAGGAGGCTTTCCTCAAAATGACATTACTGAAGAAAGCCATAATTATCTCGGTTCATAACCCTCAATAGTCCCGGTTGTCAAACCGGAACTACGAATCCAGGACTAGAGATGGACGATCTTTAGTCCCGGTTGAAGCCACCAATCGGGACTAAAGATTTTCTTAAAATTTTTTTAATTTGCCCTTTCTCCAGCCCACTACCCTCAGATTCTTTTGTTTTTTTATCAAAATCCTAAAATCATCACGATCGAAATCAAATATCACAGATTCACAAATAGCAATGAACAATACATATCACAAATGATTTTTTTCATTTTTTTCTTCACATATCAAATACATCTTCAAAATCCGAAAAAATCATAGATCAAATACTATCACAAATTTTTTCACACATATATACAACAAAATCCACTATATACAATAAAATACAACAACATCAATTTTTCGCTCGGCTCACCGCTGCCGCCGGCTCCCGCTCGCCGCTGGTGAGAAGATGACGCCCCGCTGCCGCCACCTCCTCCCCCGCCGCCATTTCCTCCTCCTCCTTGCTTGCCGAGGGGGAGAGGAGAGAGAGAGGAAGAGGAAGAGGAAGAGGAAGAGAGATAGAAAGAGGGAAAGAGATCTGAAAATGTGCTAAATGTTGGATCTGTGGAGAAGACGATGCGAGCCGGGGATATATATAGCCAATTCATCTTTAGTCCGGTTGGTGGCACCAACCGGACTAAAGATAATTTCTCGCTATTTTCAATTCATCTTTAGTCTCGGTTGGTGCACCAACCGGGACTAAAGATAATTTCCCGCTATTTCTAATTCACCTTTAGTCCGGTTGGTGCCACCAACCGAACAAAAGATAATTTTTCGCTATTTTTCTAAATTTATTTGGTCGCTAGGGTTAACAATTAAATAATTCATTAAATAGGGTCAAATTAAATTTATTGAATATAGGTTTAAAACAATAATATTAAAATTTAATCAACATAGATAATCCTAGACATTAATGTGCTCCTCTAGATATTGTTTCTCTTTTGCCCCTCACTTTTCTTCATTTTCATCTGCTGTTGAGCAAGAGAGGAAAAATTGACTTTTTTTTTATTTTTTATATTTTTATGGACTTAGGAGCACACGAGAGGTAACCACATAAAATTTGGGCGTAAACAAGCAAAAGACGTGGCCTGTGAAAAATTCGGAAGACACGCTCAAAATCGAAAAAAAAACTTTCGGGCTCGAAAAGACAATCTTCTGAGGCTTTTTTAGGAAAAATAAAATCGTTGAACGCAGCAAAGCTGCGAATAAACGCATCCGAAATTTTTTCTAATCGATTTTCATATATAGAACGTCTCGATCGGAGTCCGTATACGAAAGTTATGGCCGTTTAAAAAACCGAATCCGAGTTAGAGGGCGAAACGGGAACAATGCGCGTAAAACTTGTTAAACGCGCATAAACTAGACGTGACGGCCAGGGTTTAAATGTTCTTATCAATATTGTACATCCCTCCGATTCGTATATTATCACCAAAATAATTTTACAAAAGATTTTTTATATTGAGAATCATTAGTTAATAACAATATGATGATATGTAATAACAAAATTAAAGCTTCCTTCTATCTTCAATCACCCACCTCCGTACAACACCACACTTTTTGAAATTACAGATCCTCTTAAATTAATTTTTGGCCATTTGAATCATGTAGCAAAATTTATATATTTTTATTAGGTTCGGTTAAAAAATAAGCACATTCACTTTTTAACTGGGACAAAAAATAGTATCTCTAGTCCGGTTGGTGTTACCAACCGGACTAAAGATGGTGTCGAGGTCATCGAACACGTCGAGCACCGGACATCTTTAGTCCTTGGTAGCACCAATCGGACTAAAGATAGCATCTCTAGTCCCGTTGGTGTTACCAACCGGGACTAAAGGTGTCCGACGTTCTGACAGGCTCTGACAACATTTGAACCGGGACTAAAGGTAATCTTTAGTCCCGGTTCGTGACACGAACCGACAATAATGTTCCTAGAGAGCCGTAGACTTTTTAAACCGGGACTAGAGATCATCTCTAGTCCCGGGTGCAATTCAAACCGGGACTACTGTGGTTTTTGCTACTTCAACCAATGATGGTTTCTCCAGTAGTGTGAGTCGGGTGTCAAGTAGATCTTGCCGTTGAATTCTATAGTCCGGAGGGATATAGTTCGTATTTCGAGGAAAATAGGTGATATTTCATGTGAATTTTACTGTGTGTGGTTTGGCAGTTGAGTGTTTTGAACTCTATTCAAATTTATAATCTGACCACACATATAATCTTATATATGTTTCGATGACTTGTGTCGAAACTTGGTTTCGGCAATAGAAATTTGGGATGCAGTTAAGTTCGCCAAACACGATGGGTTAAGTGGGAAAAAAGGGTTTAGACAGGTTCGAGCCCTCTCGTGAGGTAATACACTACTCTGTTTCGAGGATTCGATCCGCCAAGTGTGTTTATTGATCTCTTGATCTTGTGTATCGCTTGTATCACATAAATCGCATATCCCTCAAGGGACGCCCCTTACCCCCCTTATATAGTCTTGGGGGTGGGCTTACAAGTCGGAAACCCTATCTTATTCTACGTCGGTCTCCTCAATCTTACCAAACTATGACTATGAGCCGTTGCCTTATCTCATTGGCAATATAACACCCAAGTCATAGTCAGTTTACATAATCATTAGGCGTAACCTATCCCTATTACTAGTCGGACAAGCTAGCCATGAGGGTATCCGATTGCCATAATCTCCACAGTAGCCCCCGAGTCCTTCGCACTCGATGAGATAACTTTGCCTTGAACCAAAATAATGCACAGCCAAATGACTCCTTGGCCGAGTGCTTCTGATGCCGAGTGGTTCCATCATCTCTGCCTGAGTCTCCCGAGTGCTTTATCATCCGATAAAAAGACTGTGAAGGGCTGGAAAACATCTCAAAAATTCTCAAAAATAGATACCTAGGTGCATCTCGTGATGCACCTAATTAGGTGTAGCCCCCGACTATGTGGTTAGTTAAAAAATAAACTAAGCATATAGTCAAGAACTTACATAAACGCCTAGCTCAAGCTAAAGCATTCATAAAAAATTATATAACACATAACCTGATAATCAAGGCATAGTGTGTAATAAACTCAAGCACTCGGCAAGCTCATGCTTATCCGAATCAATTTACCCGAGTCATCTCGGAACAAATAACTCAATCAACCCTCATGGGTGAATAAACTGAGTTATTAAACTCAACATAAATTTTTTAGTCATCTGAAAAATATGACCAAAATATTAAATAACTCCAACCATAATGTCGAACCCCGTTTTTGAGGACGAAAATCATTCGTGTTCATAGTACCATATCCCTGGATCGAGTAGTTTGGTACCCACGAATACAGTTCTGAATTACCAGGTGCAAAGTGCACGAATAGTCTTACATCGAACTTATTACAATAATAGGCCCAAAGGCAATATCTAACACATATAGGACCTATTGGTCCGGGTACAACCAAAAGCAGAGTTTAGATGAGATTAGCAGTCGGAAAGCAGCGGCATGTCGATTGCCACAGGCAACGACCAGGGACTAAGACCTAGTAGACGCCTTCACCTCCATCGCCCACCTGGCAGTAAGCATAGGGGTCCTACAGTTCTTCGTTTCCTCCATCTGAAGGTTTGTGCGTATAGCAAGGGTGAGTACCCAACGTACTCAGCAAGCCGACACGGAATGATGCACATGATAGGGTCATTCAAGGGATGACTATGGTTCATTTGCAAAAAGCCAATTTTCACAATTCATTTCACAAACCTATTATCTAGCCAAGTCAAGTTTTAGTTTTCAGAGTATATTAAACGGCGACGGTTCTGTCTACCATCCATTGTGATTTCCAAGGATGGCTTTCCGCCTCCGGTTCGTCATGGTTTTCTGGGGAGTCCACCCCTTCTCGCATTTCGAGAAGTTGAGTCCACCAGCACATGAAATCATTATGCAATCCCATTCCCATCATTTTAAAATTTATGAGTCTAGCCACGGGAGAAACTTGTCACGTCACTCATTAACCGCGAGCACAGCTATTCGAATAGATTGATTGACTCACACTGCAGTGGATGTACACTTTACCTGTACTCCGTGACTACTCATTGAATGAGCTTTCATCCCTTCATATGGAATGGTCACGGCAAAGCCTTTCGATAACTTTGCTTCGGCAGTACCCGCTCCATGAACTTAACCCTCTTGCACTCTAGCCGTCCTTTTCTAGCAGTGAGAGGAGTTCTGGCGCTCCCGGGGTAAGGGAAAAACTTTCACAACATTCTCATTCATTACTCAACACTTAGGCCGTAGCCTTATCTCAATAACCAGAACCACCTCTTCACTCAAGAATCACTATGCAAGGATACTGCCCCCGCTCGGCTATCTACTCCGCTAGGTCTATACCCATTCGAGAAGTACGGCTGTACTGACTCGTTCCAGGTTATAAGTCTCATGGCTCGGTCCTTAATTGACCCGGGCGGTACTAGCCTTTCCTGGAATCCACCCAAATCCATCCATCCGCCCCAGTCCAAAACATTGGTTTTGTACTTTTTATTTTTCATCAACACTAATTTCATCATGATCAAGGCAATGTGGCGCTCATGTCTCCACATGCCGTATTCCAACTACCTTTTCCGAAGATAGTTGCCCAAGCACGAAGCTTCTTTGTAAAATCATGAGTATGCAAGAATATAATATAAGCAGGGCTAAGCATTGTACCGAAGTTAGCCTCCGGTCATATCACATCGAAGGTTACAAAGAATAATTCTAATGGTAATCAACATCAAGGCAGGGTATATCAAGCATAGGTACTCATTTGTGTATAGCATGCAATTTGTAAATGAAATCAACATCATTTCGCAAAGTAGGATCAATATGTTCAAAGGGAAGTGTAGACTTGCCTTACTCGCACACTTGTTGGCCAGGGTCTTCAACATAGTCAGTGCTTGCTCCCTCGGTTGCTATCCGTACGTGCGAAAAATCAATTGAATTCGATCAGAATTCAAATAAATGCCAAGAGATTGTAACGCCCTGAAAATCGGAGAATTTAAAAACCGGAAATTAAAAATCGGAACTTACAAAAACTTTTGCTTGTTGCTTCTTGCTCGTGTTTATTGCCTCTTATTTGCCAGCTTGGTTGCATGAATTTATATGTGGGCATTCATCTCGGTGTTTGTGAAAACCAAACGATTTGGATTTTCGTTGGGGAGGAAAATCTCGAAGTATAAGGTTAGGAATTTTTTTAAATAAAATCGAAAAGGGATGTGAATTCATAAAGATATATGTTTGGAAAATAAAACATTAATTGGTGATTATGGTGTATTAATTGGGAAATAAAATAGGCAATAAAATATTTTAAGGAATTTATATAAAATTTAGGAAATTATTTGGAATTAAAAATGGTGATTTATGAACTTAGAAAAAAGGGATTAAATTAAATATGGAGATATATATTTTAAAATAAATAAAGGTGGTGAAAAGTTTGAAAATATATTTTTAATTAATTTTGGGAATACTATATGTTTATTTGGAATTTTTAGAGTGAAGGAAAATAGAGATTGGAAAATGGAATTGAAAAATTAGGAAAACTAAAAATCGGCCTGTTCATTGGTCACGAGGTGCTCGACGCCGTACCGCCCCGGCCTCACGCCCGCCGCGCGCGCCGCCGTACCGTGCCACGCGCCCGCACCCGGCCCAGCTCGCCCGCACGCGTGCCCCGCCCCGCCGCGCCGCGCGCCGTTGCCGCCACGCGCCCACCCATCGTCCGCCCGCCAGCGTCGTGCGCCGTCGTCGCCACCCGTCGCCGCCGCGTCCGGACCCCACGCCCGTGCTTGCCACCTGTCGCCGCCTCACCCCGGCCCCGTCCGCGACCTCGCCACGTGCCGCCACCCCATGCCCGGCCCCGTGCACTCCTGTACTCCGCGCGCCCGGCCCCGGCCACCCGCGCGCCGCGTGTGCTCCGTCGTACCGCCGCCGCGCTCGGACCCCCCACCTTTTCCCCCGTTCATTCCCGTCCCGGCCGCGCCTATATAAGACCTCCTCTCACCCTCTGTTTCCCCCACACCGCCGTCGCCCATCGCCGTTTCCTCGCCGTCTTCCCCGCGCCGTTCCCGCCGCAACCCTAGCCACCAAACGTCGCCGTCGCCGCAAGCCCTACCGCCGTGCGCCGGAGCCCCACCGCCCTCCCCGAGCGTCGCCGTCACTGGTAAGCCCGAGCCGCCACCCCTACCCCTCGCCTGCGCCGTCCGTCGGCCGCAACAGAGAGAGAGAGAGTGAGAACCGGTCGAACACCTAGCGGGTCGATGAATAGTAAACATAAAAAGAAAAAGAAAAGAAAAGAGAAGAAAAGGAAAAAAAAATAGAAAAAGAAATAGGAAAAATTTTGGAAAAATAGGAAAAATGTTTTCAAAAGATTTGGGAAAAGATTTTGGAAAAAATATATTATTTTCTTGTATATTTTTCTCGGAGCAAATTCGAAAAATCGAAATCAGACTTTTCAGAGATTTTGTTTCGCGTCGTTTTCATCCGGATTTTGTTTTATTCTTTCTCGCCATTTGAAATATGTTCTTTTTGTGTTCGAACCTTCAAAACCTCGAGTACAAAACCCCTTCGTTGATATTTCTAAATCTGTTTTCTCAAATTAATGCGATCGTCGTTTTGCGGAAACCCTAGGGCATCGACTCGATTTCAAACTCGGATTTTACCCTAACAACCCTCGTCCGACCTCGAGTAGAATTCTAGGCTAAACGTTTGGAATCATTTTATGGTTTTTATGGTTCTTTTTGATCTCTCGGTACTTTATTGAATTCTGATTGAATTCAATTGATCTTTCGCACGTACGGATAGCAACCGAGGAAGCAAGCACCAACTACGTTGAAGACCCCGGCCAACAAGTGTACGAGCAAGGCAAGTCAACACATCCCTTTGAACATATTGCTCCTACTTTGCGAAATGATGTTGTTTTCAATTCCAAATTGCATGCTATACACAAATGAGTGCCTATACTTGATATACCCCGCCTTGATATTGAATACCCTTAGAAATATTCTTTGTAACCTTCGATGTGATACAACCGGAGGATATCTTCGGTAAAATGCTTAGCCACGCTTATACTAGATTCTTGCATACTCATGATTTTACGAATAAGCCTTGTGCTTGGGCAACTATCTTTGGGAAGATGGTTGAAACACGGCAAGTGGAGACATGAGCGCCACGTTGCCCCGATAATGTTGGAAATAGCTTTGATGAAAAAGAGAAATTCAAACCAATGTTTTTAGACTGTGGCGGATGGATGGATTTGGGTGGTTCTCTGGGAAAGGCTAGTACCGTCCCTGGTCAATTAAGGACCGAGCCATGAGACTACAACTTAGAACGAGCCAGTACAACCGTACTTCTCAAATAGGTATAGACCTAGCAGAGTAGATAGCCGAGCGGAGGCAGTATCCCTGCATAGTGGTTCAGGTGTAAGTGTTGAGTTAGGGACCTACCAAGGGTAGGGTGCCCATGATTGTGATGAGATGAAAGGCCTTTATGTGAATAGTAACCTGAACCTATCAATGTCTTAAAGATAAAGTGAAGTTTCTCTCTTACCTCGGGAACGCCAGAACTCCTCTCACCGCTAGGAAATGATGGCTAGAGTGCATGAGGACTTAAGTTCATGGAGCGCGCCAATGTGAGGTTATCGAAAGGCTTTGCGTGACCATCCCATATAGAGGGATGTAAGCTCATTCAATGAGTAGTTGCGGAGTACGGGTAAAGTGTACATCCACTGCAGTGTGAGTCAATCAATCTATTCGAATAGCCGTGCTCGCGGTCATTGAGCGACGTGACAAGTTTCTCCCGTGGCTAGACTCTTAAACTTTAAAATGATGGGAACTGGTATGCATAATGATTTTGTATGCTGGTGGACTTAACTTCTCGACCTGCGAGAAGGGATAGACTCCCCAGAAAACCATGACGATCCGAAGACGGGAAACCATCCTTGGTATCACGATGGATGGCAGACAGAACCGTCGTTGATTTAATATACTTGACTCTAAAACTTGACTGGCTAGATGTTAGGTTTGTGAAATGATTTGTGAAAATTGGCTTTATGCAAATAAACCACAACCTCCCTTTGATTGGCCCTATCATGTGCATCATCCCGTGATGGCTTGCTAAGTACGTTGGGTACTCATCGTTACTACACGCACAAACTTCAGATGAAGGAAACGAAGAACTGGAGGACCCCTATGCTTACTATCAAGAGGAATGAAGACAATGAAGTGCGCTAGGTCTTAGTCCCGACCCCCCCACCTTTTCCCCCGTTCGTTCCCCTCCCGGCCACGCCTATATAAGACCTCCTCTCCCCCTCTGTTTCCCCCACACCGCCGTCGCCCATCGCCATTTCCTCACCGTCTTCCCCGCGTCATTCCTGCCGCAACCTTAGCCACCAAACGCCGCCGTCGCCGCGAGCCCTACCGCCGTGCGCCGGAGCCCCACCGCCCTCCCCGAGCGTCGCCGTCGCCGGTAAGCCCGAGCCGCCACCCTACCCCTCGCCTGTGCCGTCCGTCGGCCGCAACAGAGAGAGAGAGAGAGTGAGAACCGGTCGAACACCTAGCGGGTTGATGAATAGTAAACAGAAAAAGAAAAAGAAAAGAAAATAGAAGAAACGGGAAAAGAAAAATAGAAAAAAATAGGAAAAATTTTGGAAAAATAGGAAAAATGTTTTGAAAAGATTTGGATAAATATTACAAAAATATATTATTTTCTTGTATATTTTTTCGAGCAAATTTGGAAAATCGAAATCGGACTTTTCGGAGATTTCGTTTCGCGTCGTTTACATTCGGATTTTGTTTAATTCTTTCTCGCCATTTGAAATATGTTCTTTTTGTGTTCGAACCTTCAAAACCTCGAGTACAAAACCCCTCCGTTGATATTTCTAAATCTATTTTCTCAAATTAATGTGATCATCGTTTTGCGAAAACCCTAGGGCATCGACTCGATTTCAAACTCGGATTTTACCCTAACAACCCTCGTCCGACCTCGAGTAGAATTCTAGGCTAAACGTTTGGAATCATTTTATGGTTTTTATGGTTCTTTTCGATCTCTCGGTACTTTATTGAATTCGATTGAATTCAATTGATCTTTCGCATGTACGGATAGCAACAAGCAAGCAGGACTACGTTGAAGACCCTGGCCAACAAGTGTGCGAGCAAGGCAAGTCAACACATCCCTTTGAACATATTGCTCCTACTTTGCGAAATGATGTTGTTTTCAATTACAAATTGCATGCTATACACAAATGAGTGCCTATACTTGATATACCCTGCCTTGATATTGAATACCCTTAAAAATATTCTTTGTAACCTTCGATGTGATACAACCAGAGGATATCTTCAGTAAAATGCTTAGCCACGCTTATACTAGATTCTTGCATACTCATGATTTTACGAATAAGCCTTGTGCTTGGGCAACTATCTTTGGGAAGATGGTTGAAACACGACAAGTGGAGACATGAGCGCCACGTTGCCCTGATAATGTTGGAAATAGCTTTGATGAAAAAGAGAAATTCAAACCAATGTTTTTAGACTGGGGCGGATGGATGGATTTGGGTGGTTCTCTGGGAAAGGCTAGTACCGTCCCTGGTCAATTAAGGACCGAGCCATGAGACTACAACTTAGAACGAGCCAGTACAATCGTACTTCTCAAATGGGTATAGACCTAGCAGAGTAGATAGTCGAGCGGAGGCAGTATCCCTGCATAGTGTTCAGGTGTAAGTGTTGAGTTAGGGACCTACCAAGGGTAGGGTGCCCATGATTGTGATGAGATGAAAGGCCTTTATGTGAATAGTAACCTGAACCTATCAATGTCTTAAAGATAAAGTGAAGTTTCTCTCTTACCTCGGGAATGCCAGAACTCCTCTCACTTCTAGGAAATGACGGCTAGAGTGCATGAGGACTTAAGTTCATGGAGCGGGAACTGCCAATGTGAGGTTATCGAAAGGCTTTGCCGTGACCATCCCATATAGAGGGATGTAAGCTCATTCAATGAGTAGTTGTGGAGTACGGGTAAAGTGGACATCCACTGCAGTGTGAGTCAATCAATCTATTCGAATAGCCGTGCTCGCGGTCAATGAGCGATGTGACAAGTTTCTCCCGTGGCTAGACTCTTAAACATTAAAATGATGGGAACTGGTATCCATAATGATTTTTTATGCTGGTGGACTTAACTTCTCGACCTGCGAGAAGGGATAGACTCCCCAGAAAACCATGACGATCCGGAGACGGGAAACCATCATTGGTATCACGATGGACGGCAGACAGAACCGTCACCGATTTAATATACTTGACTCTAAAACTTGACTGGCTAGATGTTAGGTTTGTGAAATGATTTGTGAAAATTGGCTTTGTGCAAATAAACCGCAGCCTCCCTTTGAATGGCCCTATCATGTGCATCATCTCGTGATGGCTTGCTGAGTGCGTTGGGTACTCACCCTTGCTATACGCACAAACTTCAGGTGAAGGAAACGAAGAACTGGAGGACCCCTATGCTTACTACCAAGAGGAATGAAGACAATGAAGTGCGCTAGGTCTTAGTCCCCAGTCGTTGCCTGTGGCGAACGACATGCCGCTGCTTTCCGTCTGCTTATCTCATCTAAACTCTGCTTTTGGTTGTATCCGGACCAATAGGTCCGATATGTATTGGATATTGCCTTCGGGCCTATTATTGTAATAAGTCGTTGTAAGACTATTCGTGCACTTTGTACCTGGTAATTCAGAACTGTATTCGTGGGTACCAAACTACTCGATCCAGGGATATGGTACTATGAACACGAATGATTCCCGTCCTCAAAAATGGGGGTCGACAGAGATCGAAAAGAATTATAAAAATGACTCCAACGTTTAGCCTAAAATTCTACTCGAGTTCGGATGAGAGCTTTTAGGATAAAATCCGAGTTAAAAACGAGTTTTAGGTGTTAGGGTTTTGCAAAGCGTCGATCGAATTTAAATAAGGAATAATTATGAAAAGTGCGAATCAAAAGAATTTTGTGCTCGAGGTTTTGGAGGTCCGAGCACCAAAAGAAACTCATTTTTAATGGTGGAAAAGAAATAGACAAACTCGGATTAAAACGACGCGAAAGAATTTCCAAAAATCCGATTTCTATTTTCGAATTTGTATCGAGAAAATGCACGAGAAAACAATATATTTTTGCCCAAATATTATCCCAAATATTTTCTAAATACTTTTCCTAATTTTCTAGAATTTTTCCATATTTTTATCTTTTTTTCTTTTTCCTTTTCTTTTTTTCTTCTCTTTTTCTTTTCTTTTTCTCTTTTTCCTATTCCTTCTCCTCTACCTGCGCTCGACCGCGCCCTTCCTTCTCCGCTTCGGCCGGTGGCCAGCGTTAGCACGAGGGGCGGCTCGGGGCTTACCGGCGACGGCGACGGCAAAGGGGAGGCGGCGGAGCACCGGCTCACGGCGGCGGCGCGCGCGGCAAGCGGCGCGCTCGGCGGCTTGCGGCGCATCGGCGACGGCGGCGCTCGACGCTAGGGTTGCGACGAAGGGAAACGACAAGGGAAAGGTGGCGTGGAGGACGGCGGCAAGGTGGGGAAAAGAGATGGGGCTTCGGCCTATTTATAGGCGCGGCCGGGGGAACGTGAGAGGGGGAGACCGGCGCGGCGGTGGCGCAGCGCGGCGCACGGGTTGGCGGGGCCGACGCGGCGAACGCGAGCGACGCGCGGGGCCGGGCGGGTGGCGTTGGCGCGTGGTGCGCGTGGGTGCGGGGCCGGTACGGCGTCGGCGTGTGGCGTGAGCGCGAGCGCGGGTCGGGCACGGCGGGCGCCGGCGGCGCGGCGAGGCGGGGCCGGGTACGGCGGCGCGCGCGCGGCGGGCGGGGTCCGGCGTGGCGACGTGAGCACGCGGCGTGAGGCCGGGCCGGGCGAGCAATGCACGGCGCGGCGGGCGGGGCCGGTACGGCGGGCGACACGCGGCGGCGAGCGCGGCGGGGTCCGGCTGGACGTGGCGCGGCGTGGGCGCGTGGCTCGTGGCTAGCGTGCGAGCGGGCGCGGTACGGCGGGCAATGCACGGCGGGCGCGAGGCCGGGTCGGGTACGGCGTCGAGCACCTAGTGACGCATGAACAGTGTGCTTTCGATTTTCCCGATTTTAAATTCTAATTTCAAATTCCTATTTTCTTTCACTCTAGAAATTCAAAATAAAAATCTAATATTCCCTAAATTAATCTAAAAATATATTTTCAAACTTTTCTCCTACTTTTATTTATTTAAAAATATATATCACCTTATTTAATTTAATCTTTTTCTTAAATTCCATAAATCACAATTTTATTTCCGATAATTCGTAGACTTTATATAAATCCTCTAAAATATTTTATTGCCCATTTTATTTTCTAATTAATATTTCACAATCACCAAATAATGTTTTGTTTCCCAAATACATATTTTTATGAATCCACAATTTTCCTATTTTATTTTAAAAATTTCTAACTCTAAATTCCGAGATTTTTCCCCAACGGAAATCCAAATCATTTGTTTTTTCTCAAACACCGAGATGAATCGCTCACATATAAATTTATGCAACCAAGCTGGCAAATAAGAAGCGAAAAACTCGATCAAGAAGCAACAAGCAGAAAGTTTTTGTGAGTTCCGATTTTTAATTTTTGGTTTTTAAATTCTCCGATTTTTAGGGCGTTACACATAATATTGGTCTTAATCACAAAGAGCTCACCAAGATGGCAAAATAGCATTGATATAATCATTTAGTCAAATGCTTTAAAAAACCGAACAGTCCCTGTCATCAGGACAGCCATGAAAAGCTTAACTGTTAGTCACCTTTCAAGTTGCATCGTGCCAACTCCTCATGGAATTACGCAAACCGTGGTATGAAAGGATTTTAAAGGTATTGGGCAATTAGACACGTGCATATTGCCAGAGCAAATCCGCTTAAGTCCATCCGCTTAAGTCCCTAAGGACACGCGTCAAGCCACACCTTAGTTGGGCCGTTAGTCTCTCATGGGCTCGGCCCACTCATGAGAAAGCTTAACAGAACCCTAAATCTTTAACGAAGCATCGAGGTCATCCCCGCCACTTCGTCTTCCCAAAATTCCCCTTTCGCGCTCCTGTTTACAGGTTCTTCGCAGAAACCCTAAACTCGCGCTTGCTCAAATCCATCCATCCAAGGATTCAAGCTCCCACTGCAGCTCATCACCCGCACCCAGCTCTCCATATTGGCTCAAAAAAATCCCATCTTCCACACTAGATCCACTCTCTCTCTCTCTGAGCACATCCATGGCGGGAAAGACAGAGATCCCCTTTGAGCAATGGGCGACCTCCGATGTAAAGGAATCAACCCTTCAAGAGATGGTAAAGAACAGAGTTCTCCCACCTAAGGAAATCATCGGCTGGCGTCTTGCGGCTGGTGAAGAATTCCCCACCCCAAACACTGGTGAGATCGTCGTATTCACCTCTTTCTTCTACTGCGGCTTTGGTCTTCCCACTTCTGAGTTCTTCCGTGGTATTCTCGAATATTACGGCCTCCGAATCTATCACTTGAATCCCAACTCTATTCTTCACATTGCAATCTTCATCCATGTTTGTGAAGCTTTTCTCGGTATTCTTCCCCATTTCAACCTTTTCCGCCGCATGTTTTATGTCAAGCCCCACCCAAATAAGGATGACCCTTGCGTCGTCGGTGGGGCAGGCTTTCAGCTCCGCGGTACTCCCCGCAGAGATTAGTTCTCTCTTCCTCTGAAATCTTCTAACAAGGGTCGGCACGCAAACTGGTTCTATATTTCAAACCCTCAACCCAGTTTGCCCAACTTCGTCGGCCGTCCACCGATCCAAAGGGCCAACTGGAGTGCAATGCCAGAAAACCAGGACTGGGTAGAAGCAAACAAACTCCTGGCCAACGTCCTTGAGCTGAAAAAGAAAGGCCTCCAAGGAGAGCTAATTACCCGGCACTTCATCAAGAACAGGCTGGCGTCCATCAAGGAGAGATCCAAGCCAGCGTTCGAATATGAAGGCGAAGAGGACCCCAATCGGGAGGGCCGCGATCCTCTGAGCTATGAGACCTTATGCACTCGAATGTACAAGATCTTTTCTTCTGGGATCGTGGTTGAGCGCATCCATAAGATGTTGGTTCTCCCTTACAGTCTGTACCGTCCTCCTCCTCTGGTAAACCAACTCGGCTTTTTCAATTTCTTCATCTTCTATATCTCTCGATGTATCTCAAAAATCTCCCTTGCAGGAAAATACCCTCATTATATCTCGACCATATAAGGTGGATCACGAGGACACGCCAGCTCAGCCTGTCAAGAAATCATCCGGCGGCCCCAAGATCGGAACCGAGCCTAACAACCAAAGGGTCGCCGGCAGTGAAGACACCAGCAGGCGAGCAAATAAGAGGAAACTGGTGATTAATGACTCGGATGATGAAACAGAGACTCCTCAAGCCGACATAAGCCCTCCAAGCCGTCCACCGATCTCGCTCCCAAAATCCGTCTGTCAAATAGGTACATCTTATAATCAAGATTGCCTTCTTAAAAGGCCTTTCCATCTTTATCTCAATTGTCTTTGTCTTCTTTCTCGTAGGAAACCCCAAGACATAGATCCTGGTAAAGAAGAAGTGGCCTCGACACCAGCTGCAACGGCCGAAGAGTCAAAACCTGCAGAACAAGGGTCTCAAGGCCCTTCCCCGAGTGAGAAGATTCCTGCAGGAGAGCCCCCGACTGCCAGCCAGGAAACCCCTGCTAAAAACCAGTCGGTCGAGGAAGAGCTCCCGACTGCCAATCAGGATGCCCCAACTGGAAACCAGTCGGACGTGAACCAAGAGGGGTCGAGCAGTCGGGGTGCACCGACTGAGGACTCGGCCGCCAACACTGGTAAGCCTGGAAGTGGTTTTTTGTCTCTCGTCTTCGGTGTATCTCTCCTTCTATCTTTATTCATTTTCCTTAAATCAATCAGCCAAAGAGGAGGAGATCCCCAGATTGCAAGCGTCAGAGAATTGGATCCCTCCTATCAAAATCGAGTGGCGTGACTCCGAAGGCTTGAAGCAAGGCATCATCTTGAACAGGCAAAAGGAAAATGAGGAACCGGATATGCTTGTGGACAGCCTCAACGAAGCGACCCGGCTATTAAATGTGAGTATCAATCTTCTCTGTCATGACCTCGTGGTTCCTTTCAGCCAGGTGACTCTGAACTTGTTTGCAGAGAATATATTGCTGGTCAATGGCCAAGACGGATGCCCTTGAAAAGCTGGTTCCTCATGTGAATTCCCTAGAGAATATTCAACAGGACCTTAAGGCCGCTAGGGAAGAAGCCATGGCTAAGGAAGCCGCCTTGCGAAAGGAAATCGCTATGCTTCGAGATGAAAATCTCGACCTCCGGGGTTCAATTGGAAGTAAGTTTAATCAACTTGATCTTTTACGCTTACGTATGTGACCGTCTTGATCTTGATGCTAATCTTTTTGTTGCGTAAAACTCGACAGAAATTGATGCTCTCAAGACCCAATTGAAGAAATCAAGGGTGAAAGCTAAGTGGAAGCGATAATGAGTGGATTCAAGAAGAATTTGAAGGTAAGTCTTCCAAGATAGCACTCTGTATCTTGCTCAACCTTGGAAATTTATATGATTACGTGACTCTTGCAGCTAGTAAAATCAAGTCTCAAGCACAATTTGATGTTTTTGCTGAGCGGGTCCGAAGGGCCGAAAGTATAAGGGACGACATTGCCAACGCAGCCACGCCCATCCTGTTGGCTTTATACAAGCATGGGCTCGGGTCAAGTTCGTTGGATGCTCTTGAAGTCTTCAACAAGCTCAGGACGGCCCTAGAAAAGTACATCGCAAATACCTTTGATGCGGCCGTCATGGGTGGGGCTTCGCTCTTGCATAGGCTAAGTCACTCTATCCTCGGATAGACGTTGACTCTGTCGGAGAAGGCTTCGCAGATGGCACCAAAGATGAACAAGCCCTATAGCTCATAAATGATGCACGGGAATCGGCGAGGAAATGGTGGCGCGATGTCGTTGATAACTTTCGCCTTGATTGCTTTGCTGAACTTTGTAACTCCTGATGTGAACTTGTAAATATTTAGCTTATTTATGTTCATGCCTTGATCCGAGTCTTTATATCCAATTTCTTAAGTAATTTTTGTCCGACTGTCACCAAGCCTAAGCTCGGTTAGGTCATCAAAAAATTCTCAGTCCTTATCTATTGAACTCGAATCGAAACGCTAAACAATGATAAACTAAACGTGAACAAGTTATCGAAGAAAACCATGCTTTATTGATATATGTATAGCCCCCGGCTGTCAACCCAAAAAGTCATCTTGCTTGGAGTTGGCAGTCGAGAAGAACATGAAGCTCAAAAAGGTTCAAGTATAATATCGTCGAAGATGCTCAATATTCCAAGAATTCTTCACCATGGTCCCGTCTTCACGCTTTAGTCGGTATGCTTCTGGCCGAGTCACCTCAGCGATTATGTAAGGTCCTTCCCATAATGGAGATAATTTGTGACGATCTTTGGTGGTCTGAACTTTGCACAAAACCATGTCACCGACGATGAAAGCACGTGCCTGAACATTGCGATTATGGTATCGTCGAAGTCCTTGAAGATACCTTGCCGACTGGATTAGGGCTGCCTCACGGGCCTTCTCCAGTCGGGTCAAGTCATCTACTCTGTCTTGATCATAACGCTCGTCGTTAAAACTGCGAACTCGAAGGGATTCATACTCCATCTCACTCGGCGGCACGCTTCGCTCCGTAAACCAAGAAAAAGGAGATTGCCCGTGGCCCGACTGGGTGTAGTCTGTAATGACCACAAAACCGAAGGCAACTCTTGAACCCATCTGCCGGCATAAGGATTTAGCCTGTCAAACACTTGGGCCTTGATGCCTTGAAGAACCATGCCATTGGCGCGCTCGACTTGTCCATTGCTTTTAGGTGTGCGACTGATGCGTAGCAGATTTTGATGCCGAAATCTTCACAGAATACCTTAAAAATGCCTCCAGTGAATTGGGTCCCATTGTCAGTTATAATTCTGTTTGGGACACCAAAACGGTGCACAATGTTAAGGATGAAGTCTCGTGCTTTGTCAGCTGTGATCGTAGCAACCGGCTTGGCCTCAATCCACTTGGAAAACTTGTCGATTGCGACGAACAGATGTGTGAATCCTCCTGGAGCCTTCTTGAAAGGACCGACCATATCCAAGCCCCATACCGCAAACAACCAAGATAATGGAATCGTTTGTAGTTCTTGGGCTGGAACATGACTCTACCGAGCAAAGAACTGGCAACCTTCACACATGCGAACCACTTTGTCAGCGTCGGAGACCGCCGTGAGCCAGAAAAAGCCTTGTCTATAAGCTTTGCCCACCAAGGTGCGTGCTGCAGCGTGACTGCAGCATACACCCGAGTGGATGTCTTGCAATAGTTGTCGTCCTTCTTCGGGCGCGACACATCTCATTAGAACTCCAGAAGGGCTTCTCTTGTATAGTGTAGAATCAACCATGACATAGCCCTGACAGCGACGTCGGATTCGTTCCGCCTCATCCCGGTCTTCCGGCAGCTCTTGCTGGGTTAGAAACTTGATGAGCAGAGTTCTCCAGTCGGCGTCGAGCGTGGCAACCTGGTTTGTTGCTTCTTCATTAGGAGTTGGTGTGGTGGCAACAGTCGGCTTGTAAAGATGTTCTACGAAGACGTCTGTCGGGGCTGCTTCTCGCTTGGACCCGAATTGTGCCAGCTCATCTGCTGCCTCATTGTTTTGCCTCAAGACATGGGATAACTCTAATCCGTCGAACTTGTCTTTGAGTTTGTGAACTTCTTGTCGATAGGCCTCCATGGTTTCATTTAAACAGGACCAATCTTTCATTACTTGATTGACTACCAGCTGAGAATCTCCTCGCACAACCATGCGTCGTATCCCGAGTGACACAGCAAGTCGTAGACCATGAAGCAAAGCTTCGTACTCGGCGACATCGTGTGAGGCGGGGAAATGAATATGAAGGACATACCGCAACCTTTCCCTAGTCGGGGAAATCAATACGACTCCTGCTCCCAAGCCAGTGATCCTCTTGGATCCGTCGAAGTGCATGGTCCAGTATTGTAGATCTTCCCTTGGTACATCTTCTTGTCGTTCGGTCCACTCGGCCAGGAAGTCTGCCAGGTCTTGGGATTTTATAAACGTCCTCGCCTTGAAGGTTAAGTCCAGCGGCATTAGTTCCAAAGCCCACTTTGCGATGCGCTCGGTTGCCTCCCGGTTATGGATGGCATCGTTGAGTGGAAAGGAGGTGACGACGGTGACCGAGTGCCCCTGAAAATAGTGTGCCAATTTCCTCACGGTTATCAGAACACCATATAGTAATTTTTACACCTGGAGGTAGCGAATTTTGGCTCCTGCCAGCACTTCGCTAACAAAGTAGATTGACCTTTAAATCTTCTGGACTCGTCCTTCTTCCTCACTCTCAACAACAAGGACTGTGCTGATGACCTGATGAGTCGCTAAGACATACAGCAACAGGGGTTCCTGAGGCTGAGGTGAGGCTAGGATGGGCGGCGGCGTAAGAAACTCTTTGAAGTCTTCAAAGGCTTTATGGGCTTCCGAGGTCCATTGGAAGTCGTTGGTCTTCTTCAGCAACCTGCAGAAAGGCATACCTCGTTCGCCGAGTCGGGAGATCAATCGGCTTAGCGCCACCATGCAACTAGTGAGCTTCTGGATGTCTTTCTGGGTACTTGGGGGCTTCATGTTCAAGATAGCGTTGATTTTCTCTGGGTTTGCTTCGATGCCACGATGAGAGACCATGAAGCCGAGTAGTTTGCCTGACGGCACACCAAAGGTGCAATTTTTCGGGTTCAACTTCATTCTGAAGGCCCGTATGTTTGCGAAGGTTTCCTCTAAGTCAGCGATCAGGTCTTCCTTCCGCTTGGTCTTGATGACGACATCGTCGATGTAAGCTTCCACGTTTCTTCCGATCTGCGTCTGAAAATATCTCTGGATCATGCGCTGATACGTGGCTCCGACATTCTTCAGGCCGAAGGGCATCGTAATGTAGCAGTAAGCTCCAAACGGTGTGATGAATGATGTTTTGAGGCAGTCGGACTCATTCAAGCTGATCTGATGGTAGACCGAGTAACAGTCTAGAAAAGTCAAGAGCTGGCAGCTGGCAGTTGAGTCCATGACTTGGTCGATACGAGGCAGTCCGAAGGGATCCTTAGGGCAAGCTTTGTTTAGATCAGTGTAGTCGACGCACATGCGCCATTGCCCTGTTTTCTTCCGAACTAAGACTGGGTTAGCCAGCCAGTCGGGATGGTAAACCTCTTTGATGAACCCGGCGGCTAAGAGTTTTGTGAGTTCTTCCTTGATAGCATCTTTTCGATCCTGAGCAAAATGGTGCAATCGTTGTTTAATAGGTTTCGCGTCATCCTTGACGTGTAAAGAGTGCTCGATCACCTCCCTAGGGATACCCGGCATGTCAGATGGTTTCCAAGCAAAAACATCTTTATTATTTTGGAGGAAGGTGACGAGCGTGCTTTCCTATTTAGGATCTAGCTCGGCGTCGATTACAACGGTTTTGAAAGGATCAGATGGATCAAGGCAGATTTTCTTCGTTTTGGCGTCGCCTTGTCCCGACTTGGCTATCTTCTTCGTGGGGATTTCACCCTCTTCAGATGTTGATGCAGCCAGTCGGATTTCTTCCTGGCCCCATGATCTCTCACGAGATTGGGCCATATCACAACTTTGTTTATCGCAGGTGAAGGCTTGTTTGACGTCGCTGCGTAGGGTGATGACGTTGGGGCCGGGCATCTTCATGTAGAGGTAAGTGTAGTGTGGTATCGCCATGAACTTAGCGAGCGCAGGTCTTTCGATGATTACGTGGTAGGCCGTTTCGAAGTCGACCACCTCAAAGGTGATGTTCTCCGTCCGAAAGTTCTCCCGAACTCCGAAGGTGACTGGAAGGGTGATGTGCCCGAGTGGCGTAGATGACAGCCCCAGGATAACTCCGTGGAAGGGGGATGAACTCGGCTTCAACTCGGATCTTGGGATCTGCATCTCGTCCAACGTCTTGGCGAATAGGATGTTGAGGGCGCTGCCCCCGTCGATGAGGACGCGCTTGAGCTTTATGTTTCAGACCACCGGGTCTAGTACCAAGGGATACCGCCCCGGGTGAACCACTCAGTCAGGGTGATCCGAGCGGTTGAACGTGATGGCCACCTCCGACCATCGTAGATATTGCGGGACTTCAGGTTGTGCCGCGTTGACCTCGCGATCAGTTAGCTTTTGCTTCCTCTTGGACTCATAAGCTTGCGGCCCCTCGAAAATATGATTCAGCTCGCCCATGGGGTCTTGAAAAGGCTCTGAGTTGCCAGTCGGGTTGTTCTTCTTGGTTCCCGATGGGTCGGCTTCGTCAGTCGGCTTCTTGTTTAGTTGTGTCGCGTATTGTTCGGCGAACTGCTTGTAGATGAAGCAATCCTTGGCCGCATGCTTGTGATGTGGATGATGCGTGCACTGAGCGTTCATGATCGTGTCGTAGGCTGCAACCCGGGGACGGCGTTGGGAGTTTGACGTTGTAGCGACCAGATCCTCGGGCCGACGCTTGCGATCTTTCTGGCCGTGATTGTTGTTGCCGTTGTCCTTCTTAGGATGTCGGCTGCCTCCCGACTGCTTGTCGTCCCTTTTGTTGTGCCGATCTTGTCGTGTCGCCTTGATCGCGTCATTGGATTTCGCGTAAGAATTTGATGTCTCGAACATTTGTTTTACCGTCTTTGGTGGTTTACGCCCAAATTTTCCGATCAGCAACTCGTCACGGACACCCTTCTGGAAGGCGGCTATTATGATGTCGTCAGTGATGTTGGGGATCTTGTTCCGCTTCTCTGAGAAGCGCCGGATGTAGTCTTTCAGCGGCTCGTCTTATTTCTGGATGATGTTGTAGAGATCGAAGTGGGTCTCGGGTCTTTCAAAAGTGCCCTAGAAATTGGCGATGAAGTGGTCCCGAAGCTCACTCCACGAGCTAATCGAGCCTCTTGGCAAACTCATGAGCCAGTTTCTGGCTGAGTCGGCGAGGGCGACAAGCAAGTAGTTGGCCATGGCCTTGTTGTCTCCTCCTGCTGCGCGGATGGCGAGGGTGTACACGGTTAGCCACAACTCGGGGTCGGTCTTTCCGTCGTACTTCTCGATTCCTGTGGGCTTGAAACCACTCAGCCAATCCACTCGACGCAGGTCCCGAGTAAACGCAGGTACTCCGTCGTCGTTGTAGTCGGGCGATCTCCATCGGTATTCATAGGAGCGCTGCTCACGCTCCCGATGGCGTCGGTCAAGGACTTCCAGCAGATCACTCGGCGGGTTCTTTGCAGGCTGCTACGGTGGTTGGAGTTATAGCTGCGCCGGATCCGATCGTGGACGGGTGGTCGACCATGTCCTCTCTCGCGAGAGTTGGTGGATTTTTCTTGATGCTTCCGTGCTGTCTCGTGGTGGGGGTCTCTTGACCTAGTGGTTTGTTCGGGCCTCCTGTAATCCTTCGATTGTAGTGGTGGAAGTCGGCTTCCATCAGGTGTTTCAGCGACGGACTCAGTCGACCTTCGTGCTGAGGTGGAGGGAGAGCAATTGGCAGTAGCCGCGACGATGGTCTTGATCTTGTCTAGGATTGGTGTTACCGTAGTGGGTGCCGCTTCGATAACAGTGTCGAGGAGGGTGAGGCGGCAACGGCGTTCTCTGGGGCGTCGAAGATGCTGGTGTTGTCGACTCGTGTCGAAGTATAGCTTCTCGGGCGGATCACCCGGTCGCCCTCGGGTCTCGTTCCCTCCTGTCGGCTTCTTCTCTGCGCGTATTCTCTTCCTCCGCCAGCTTGCGCTCTTGCTCAATCCTGGCTTGTTCTTCTTCAGCAATCCTTCGAGCCATGGCCGAGTCGGTCTCGACCACCTCAGCCATGAGGATGTCGAAGAACTTTGGCTCGTAGTCCTTGTCAAAATCGGAGTCGTTGGCCTCGTCTGTGGAGATGTCGTAGAGGTCGTCGAAATCTGAAGAGCTGAGGTAGTCCGTGGAGAGCACGACCCAAGCGGTTGGAGGATGACGGCGACTTCCCTTGAGCCCGGATTGCTTGAATCTGGATCGTTTCAGTCCGGGTCATAGCTTGATGACGATGGTTTTCCCGAGTGGATTGGTTCCAGCTCGAAAGAAAGGAGATTGCCATAGATCTCAGCGGCGTTTGGTAACCCAAACGGCACCGAGAGGGTTTCTCCTCCCAAGTGGATGGATCCCAACTCGGAAGTTAGAAAGTTGCGGTAGATTTCAGCGTCGTTTGGTAACCCGAACGGCGCCAAGCGGATTCCTCCTTTCAAGTAGATGGATTCCAGCTTGGAAGTCAGAACGTTGTAGTAGATCTCAGCGTCTTTTGGTAACCCGAACGGCGCCGAGCGGGTTCCTCCTCCTGACTGGTCCGAATCCGAGTCGAGGAGGGAGAGCTTATCGAATCTTTTGGCGGCGAAGTCGTCGATGCCTGATGAAAATCCCATCGCGTTTGTCGGCGAGATGAAGAAGATGCCTTGACTCGCTGCCCCTACCTGGCGCGCCAATTGTCGAAACTTGGTTTCGGCAATAGAAATTGGGGGTGTAGTCAAGTTCCCCAAACACGATGGGTTAAGTGGGAAAAAGGGTTTAGACAGGTTCAGGCCCTCTCGTGAGATAATATCCTACTCCTGTTTCGGGGATTCGATTCGCCGAGTGTGTTTATTGATCTCTTGATCTTGTGTATCGCTTGTATCACATAAATTGCATATCCCTCAAGGGACGCCCCTTACCCCCCTTATATAGTATTGGGGTGGGCTTACAAGTCGAAAACCCTATCTTATTCTACGTCGGTCTCCTCAATCTTACCAAACTATAACTATGAGTCATTGCCTTATCTCATCGGCAACGTAACACCCAAGTCATAGTCAGTTAACTTATCATTATTACTAGTCGGACAAGCTAGCCATGAGGGTATCCGATTGTCATAATCTTCACAACTTGACTCTGCAGGATAGTTTCAATATCATGGTTTACATTTGATTAAAGTTCGGTGGCTGTAGTATATATGGGATACCGTATATATGCCTACTTTATCTCTCAATGGATATACCACGTACCCAAATGGATAGAGAAAGTGCATGTCTTCAAATATGGATACTTACATGGGACAATATAAGGTGATCCCTTCCATTAAAACCTTATTCGGCTATCTCTATGTGAAAGGGATAAGAGGATTGAGGAAAGATTAACTTCACACCTTAATAAATGTGAAATTATTTTTCTTCAAATCCCCCTCAATTCTCTTATGTGTGTGATTAAACGAACAAAGACATAAGAAGGGACTATGTAATATGTAATCTGACTTGGGAACAACAAAAAATACTTCACCCAAAATTATATTTAGGATTCCTAAGTCCTAACTACTTGGACGAGGGGGTATTCCCCGATATAAATATAGGGCCTCATAGAAGAGGAAGGCATCAAATTTCAATCCACAGATATCCATGAGCCATAATCTTCACACTAGTTCAACATCTAGAAGGAGAAGGAGCCCGACTACATTCCATCACATCTTTCGCCAAGATTAGTTGTGTATGCTAGATTAGGGATCCCACCTCATACATTATCGGCTTGATACTTTCGTCCAATACTTTCTTTTTTCCAATACATACAAACGGGAGTAGCTTATTATTCATATCAGAAGTTCGAACCTGTATAAAAATCCATATATCCTTTGCTACATCTAGATGTATATACTCATGCCAGCTATATGCTATGTCCTCAAATACTATAGTGAAGATCTTATCTGTCAACGACATGTGTCCTTTGCTACATCTAGATGTATATACTTGTGCCAGTTATGTTATATATCCTTAAATACTATAGTGGAGATCTTACCTATCAACAAATGTAAATCAATGTATCATGGAATCTGAGCACCTTTTCCCCACGAGAAACAAAAATAAGCAACAACCTCTTAAAAAACGTACTTGGATTCCATTTTTAGTTTTCTCACTATATATATTTTTTACGAAAAAACCGTTTGCATAAAAAGCAACTGCAAATTAAATGTTGAGCCATATAGCTCGCATTAAACTGTTTTACCCTCAAACTCGCCTAATTTACACTAATATTTTCTTCTCTTAAACACATCTCACTCAACCATATTAATATCTGCCATTTTGAGTCGGTATTTCATTGAAGGCTTTAAGGCCCTGTTTGGAATACCGAAATTTTTTATGTTTTGTATGATAATTAACTGAATTTCTTGGCTTAATTCGTGTGCACACATACCATCATTTTCTTTGACAAATCGTCGGATTACATTTCTTAATATACAGCTAGTAGTACTTAATTAGATACGTGGCTTAATAAAACATCGAACAGTTGTAGCTCGCAGAAACTTTTTGTCATCTGAATCAACTTGCGTTGTCATCGTCAAACGTGTTCAATTACTCATTTTCCTGAGTGATTATTGCCAAACATTCATAGCTAGCGGTTGAATTTTTCGAACTAGATTTTGCATGCCGAGGTGACACGTACGTACAGCTGAGAGATTAACTGGTGTGGTGCGTATGTATGTGGTTGTAATGTTCAAAGGCGACCTGAATTAAAGGATGTGATTTGACGCTATCATTTGAACTGTTCATGGTCAATTATGCAGGCTGCAGATAAGAGGGTTTTGATTTCTATAATCCAATGATCTGATGACTGATATTGTGAGCTAGCTAGAGAGGGCTACGTTTGATCTGCATCAGCAGCCACACTGATTGGCTGATGTCGTCGGTGAACAAATAATACTAAAAAGTTGGATTTTTTTCTTTAATACCAACATGCAGACTCCACACTTTCACATAAGTGATGATGATCCATTCGCGATTGTATTTGCAAATTGCTAAACGACAGTTTTTTCTGTTTGTTTATAGCTTGACCAAGGGTTGATTATAGGCCAAACAACTTATTAGTAAAAAATAATTAATGAGAAAAACTTTATATATATATATTAGAAGCTAATGCTGAAAAGAAAATACGTTAAAAATCCCTTAAAATTAACTTTAATAATTAAATTTTAAAATTTAAATTTTGACAGCGGCAGATTTGTTGCAGGGTCTATAAACCTGATTGTGTTTATTGAATTATGTCTCCGCTGTATTAGAATAGCACACATAAAATTTAACGGTGCATGGAAGAAAACTTAATATGTGGTACATATCCTAAACACATAAGCTTTCTCGTGTACCCAACGTGCATACCAATTAACAAATTTTATCAAAAAATATAAAAAATTATGTAAGTAATTTCAATAGTATTATACTTATGTGTCAAGTCTTAACTATTATATTTTAGACATAATAAAAAGATAAAAAATTGTATAAATATGTCAAAATTTTGTATTTTTTGTTGCTTCTTATATAATAAATTTAGAGATGAGAATTTACATATATAAATATAATACTACTTAAATTATGTGTATAATTTTTTTTAGGATTTTTATGATAACTTGTAGTTGATATGTTTGATATATGTGTGATATAGGATACGTTCTCCTGTATCTATGAGAAAAGATGTAACTTACTCATCGGAAAGAGCTACAATAGTTAGGCCCTGTTTGTTTACCCCATCTTTTAGCTTTTTCTCCTATAGTAGACAGAAGCTGAAACAAACAGGTAGCTTTTATGTTCAGCTTCTCAAAAGCCATCTGGCTTTTATGAACTAGAGAAGCCAAAAGCTGGAAGCCCATCCAGATGAGCTTTTCTGGCTTCTGAGAAAGAAAATTACCCACCATGCCACTGGTTACACATACCGATTCGCCCTGTTGACCGATCTTTTCTCCTCCCACCGTGCGAGGCCAACTCGTGCCCCTTCCCGTGAGAGCTCGCGGCGCTAGGGTTCGCCGCGCTCCCCGCCGCCGCTGACCCTGCTGGCGCGCCGTGGTCCTCTCGTGCCCTCTCCATCACCGGTCCTCAGGTGCGCCGCCTCCCTCTCGTTCCCACCCTTCATGCCGCGCCGCCCCATGCTAGCGCCGCACCGCCTCCCTCTCGTTCCCTCTCGTTTCCAATCTGTCGCGCCGCCTCTGCTGCCTTGGACGCCGCCAGCGCCGCCCCATCATGCCGGCGCCGCCCCATGCTAGTGCATCCCCCATCCTCTTCTCTGCCAGCGCCTTCCCATCCTCTTCCCATGTCGGCGCCTCCCTATCCTCTTCCCATTGCCGCTGCCCTAAGAAAGTATTCTGAACCCAAGTGATTGTATTGCAGGAACATTGCCTCACTGTCTCTCCAAATTGTCTTGACCGACTGCTGTGTTTTTTGTCCCCAAGGTAATCCGGTTGATGAGACATGTTATATTGCTGTTCAATTGATGATATATGTTTACATAATAATGTATGGTTCATGTCTTGTTGAATGTGCTTGTCATGTTTGCTCAATATGGTTTATATGTACAAAATGTGGTAATTTAGATGAGCATGAAGGATAAGCCCATTGTGACAGCCAATTGGGATGTTGAAGCGACAATGATACTTTGTGAAATATGTGTAGAGGAAAGTGAAGTGGGTAACGCTCCTCATGGCACTTTATCCAATAAGGGATACATGAATGCCGCCGAAAAGTTCAAAGCTAGGACAGGGAGGCCATACACTCCAAAGCAATTGAAGAACCGTTGGGATAACCTCAAGTCCCTTTATGATTTTTGGCTTGCTTGCTTGCATGACACTGGCCTAGGATGGGATGAAAAACTGAAAACGGTCACCGCAAGCCAAAAATGGTGGGATGATAATGCAAAGGTATATTTTTTACATCCGGTACCTAGCATTTGATTGTATATCCTGTACCTAGCCTTTGTGATCTAATAATGTTGTATGTGCTTGCATCTTAGGGAGTTGAGAAGAAGGCTATTCAGTTTGGCCCTCCAAACAATCTTGAACTGTTGGATAAAATGTTTGACAAAAAGAAAGTATCCGGAGTGACATCCTGCATCCCTCGTGAGGAAGCCAAAAATTGCACTATTGATGTTGATGTCGAGGAAGACATTGTTGATGATGACAAGAAAAAAGAAAGTACAAAGGAGGATGCTAGAAAAAACCTGAAGAGAAAGGGAAGGACGCATAATAGCTCTGGAGATAGATTGAAGAATCCCATGGTTAGGATTATGAAGACCATGGTGGATGATGTTGTGAGTTCAAATTCAATAACAAGTCAAGCTTTGCAAGGTGATTTCACTCGTAATAACATGGAAGTTATGAAACTTGCAAAGGAGGCCGGAGCGGTCGAAGGAAGTGACGAGCATTACATGGCCACAAAATTATTTGTGAAATCTGAGAATGATATACAAAATGTTGTTTATTTTATCACGAAAATATTATATGACGCTACTTTTAAATTATTATCACTATCGTCATCTCAATCCGATTTCTCATTAATTAAAAAAAACTAAGGTCGTTTTTTAACATTCTGAATTATGTCGAGTCAAAAAGCTAACTACAGCTTCTACAGATGGTAGCAGCCAGAAGCCAGAAACCAAAAGCCTTCTACAGAAGCAGAAGCTGAAACAAACATGATCTTAATTAGGTGATGAAAGCAACATTAGAAAGTCTGATTAATTATTGGATTGTGTTCTTTAAAAAATATTGTAAACTACGACGGAACTGACTTCGCCATCGTCAACGAGGCCAACTCGATAGACAGATTTTACCTGCTGCCTGCACGAATTCCAAGGACGACGATCTGTCTTCTGCAAAGCTATTTACGGACCCTGTCCTACCAAGAAAAAAAAACTAACAGAACACGACACTCCATGGGAAACCAATTTACTTACCATGAAAAAAAACCTTGTTAAAACTATTTTTAGGAAAAAAATTGGTTTCAATTTTTTAATAAGGAAGATGAATTGTTACTGCATTCTCAACCTCTGCATCTAGGCTACACCCAACCAAAGTTCCTGTAACCAAATAAATAAGAAAAAAACAGCGTGGGACAAATCCCCATACAAAATAAACTAAGCAAAGCAAAAATAAAAACACAAGCTAAACACGTAGCTTATAAATAGTTCATCGTTCAAAATGGGTGAAGAAGCTCGTGATGAGTGATGATCAACTGTAACTATGTTGCTTCAATGAGCACAGTATCTTGGACCTCCTGACGACCAAATATGAAGCTGCAGCCAACTGATACATATGAATAAAACTTGCAATGGATTTAATCTCTTTATTTTTCAAAACAAAATCATTGCGCAAGGCCAAGTTGACCAAACTAAAAAAAGAAGCACTTATTAAAATATTTCTATACAATAAAACCCCTGAATCATTAGAATATAGAATAAAAATAAAACATACCAGTAGAAATATATCAAACAGGAAGAGTTTACGTCAGAAACTATCTAATTAAAGCTAGGGAAGTGCTTCTAGCCGTTCTAGGCTCCCTCAATAAAAAAACCTGCACAAAAATTAAAGCGCATCAATGGTCTGGATTAAAAGGTGATTAACAGGGTAAACCTCGTTAGCGAGGGGCAATTTCATAAAATCCATATCCATACCCATTCCGTACACAGCAGCCGCCTCTCATCGATCGATTCGCGACGAAGGTTCGCTGGCGAAGCACCTGGAATGATATTCTGTTGATGAGATCTGCAGCACTTACGTCCATATTTGAATCATCCATGTCACATGGGCCAAAAGGATCAGCATTTGAAAAGGACGAAAAACACCGAATTCAAAAACAAAAAAGAAGAAAAAACAGGAGAACCGATGGGATTTCTATCAAGGTTTCAGCAGGTACAAGAGGTGGGTATTCGACCGGGGAATCGCGCCATGGACGAACCGGCCAACTCTCGTCGTCCTATAATCCGTCTCAACGCCGGGCACCAGCGACGACACCCCGCCGCACAGTTCGTCGCCGTCCCGTTCCTCGTAGATGCACGGCCGATCTTCACCACCTAGCTCCCTGATCGATCGAGCGATGGCGACGACCACGTACGTGCGGCTGCGATTCGGTAAGGAGCAGGATTTTCCTTATCGTCGAAAAGAGGGTTATCGAAGCAACGCGGCATGAAAAATCATCATAAACCATGATAAAATTTATAAAAATTTAAATTATTTTTTTAAATTTATTTAAATTTAATGAGTTATATTGTGTGGGAGGTGTTACCTCGGGTAGCCCGCGGAGCAGAGTTAAGGTTAGCTGAAATTGAACTAGGGGTCCTTGGTCCGGGGTCGGAAGTGCGAGCCTTTCTTGGGGTCGGTCGTCCCGACCTCCCTCAAGTCCGACCTTGATGTTTCTTGTCGACCGCAGCTTAGTGGCCTGACCTCAGATCTCCTCGAGAAAGAAGTCTTGCCTTGCAAGGTTCATAGAGGTGCCAAGGAGGAGACAACCCAGTAGAAGATGACGTCATCCGACAAGACTATGCAGATAGTACCTGCGGAGGACAGATCCAAAGGCAGGATAGAGCACGAGATGTCCACGGCGCATAGGTCCCGGGGATCTCCATGTATTTTTTTTAGATATTGTTTGTGCTTGCTTTTTTAGTCTTTAGTCTTAACTTTCTTGACACCCCAAGTTCTCTTATAACTGTCCTCCTTGAGCTATAAAAGGGAGGGCATGATACGGGCAAGGGGATGGCCTTCTGAGAACTCTTCTCTACACTCTAGTCTTTGGGAGCTAGATCCAATCGGTAGAGCACCCAAGAACTCTCTTCATTGTAATATTTGTTCATACACCACCCCAACAAAGAACATTGGATGTAGGTCTATTATCCTCTGGGAGGGCTGAACCAGTATAAACTCTCTTGTCTCTTGGTAGGGACGGATCCAGTGGGCTGCATGGGTATGGTGTGGCATACCCTAGGCCTAGCCCAATAAGGAAAATACCTCAGCCCAACAAGCAAGAAAAA
The DNA here is from genome assembly GCA_019925245.2 of Oryza australiensis. Lineage (NCBI taxonomy): Eukaryota > Viridiplantae > Streptophyta > Magnoliopsida > Poales > Poaceae > Oryza > Oryza australiensis. Next base: position 191,968 of record JAIFGZ020000061.1, on the reverse strand, counting down.
TTAAAAAAAACTAAAAAACCTCTCCCCTACCTTCGGCGTGCCCGACTCGGCCACTCCCTGCACGCGACGAGACGAAACCCTAATCCCTTGGCGACGCGGCGCGATGGCTCCGGTGCGTGGCTCGCTCTCCCTCTATCCGGCGGCGGCGCGCGGCTCTCCTCCCTGCACATGGCGCACGCCTCCTCCCTGCGACTCCCGGCCACGGCGCGGGCGCGGCTCCTCCCGGCGTCGGCGGTGCGGCGGCTCCTCACTGGCCCCGGCGCAGCTCTCCCCGACGCGGCGCGGCGTCTCCTCCCGGTGGCCTGTCGACTTGGCGCCGAATTGATCTGGTGAGTGAGTTCGTCTCTGCTCCCTCTCTCTCCCCTCCTTGTTCAATTTTCAAGCTCTTGAATTGAGTCATCGTGTGTTCGTTTCTTCTCCTGCTGCATACTAGTATTGTGCTAGGGTGCCTTACGTTGGGATGATTTGGGTTTTGGGGATTTTTGCGATGTTTGGAAAGCTGTTAGTGGCATGGGGACTTCATTGCTAGGGACGGGGTATTGGGATCTTTTAGGGTTTTGTTTGGATGGATTTTGGTTGTGGTTTTGCCAGGATGGGTGTCGGCGACTTGCTTTACTCTAGCTTTCGAAAAATTTTCGCCCCTCCTGTTCTGTTCATGGTTCATCTTTAGATTCAAAGGAGAATTCCTGCTAGCGGTTTTCTTAGAATGAAAACTATTTTTGGATGGTTTTGTTTTTTCTTAGAATGAAAACTATTTTTGGATGGTTTTTTTGTCGGGTGCATATTTTCTACTGCTTTTTGTGGTTAGTATTGCATAATTACTCATCTATTTTGATGAATAATGGAAGTTGGCTCTTTGGTCAAAAGGCAATTTGCGAAATAGAGTTGCTTAAAGCCTTAATGGCCTTGAAGTAGAAAGGGGTATACCTGGATTAAGTTGACACTGCTGGAACTAGAGTTAATTATTGGTTTAATCATTGTTGCTTCACGTTGGATATACTATCTGTTTAGCAGTTAACATAATACTAAATCTTATGATGACTTCTATGATTGGAAAACCATGGTGTTGAGCATAACTGATTAGATTCTTTCAAATATGATTTCCAATGAGGCTGGTCATTGGTTCAAGATCAAGATCTTTTGCAGTTCTCCCAATATTGCACTAATTTGTATGCCAAATAATCCATATGAAATTTTTGGTTTGGCATATCCCATGTAAAAATCTTGGCTCTGCCCCTGCTTTTGACTCGTTTGATACCCAAGTCGACCATCGGATTCGTCGATGAGACACTCCAATCACTCTCTTTCATCTTCTTGAATAGTCTTTTTGGAGGTCGATCATCGCGCTAAACGTGGTTAGAGCATCCCAACAACAGCTCTAAAAGGTTCTCTAAAGCCATTTTTTGAGATTTTATTCAAAAAATTTATTTCAATAGAGTCTTTATATAGATCCCTAAAGAAAGATGTTCTCAAAAATTAAGTTTTCATTCTCAAAACTGAGAAGAGCTGATCCATTCTCTAAAACCTATCAAAAAGAAATGTATGCTAAAACATACTTCATAAAACCTATCAGAATACTGCTTTGTTGTCTAATTAAGTAATTGGTGAGCCAAATTAGTAGGATTAGCTCTCTTGAATCAAAGCACTAGATTGACTGAAGAAACAATCCAGAAATCTACGTAGGTTGCAAGAAGCTGACCAACAGAAGTAGGATTTCTCAGTAGAGTTTAGTCCAAATACGAACAGTAATTAAATTAAGTTATACAGTGTCTGCAAACTCTGTACCATAATTGTTCAAAATTAAATAACCTCATATAAAATAATGTAATTATTACATAAAAATTCTTTTAACGGATAAAATTTTGATTTTATGTTTTAAATATTTAAAGAACCTTTTATATTTTTTTAGGAACCGGCTTGTGAGATCCTATTTACCGACGGTTTTGTAAATCTGGTAAGGACCGACTGGGCAGTCTGCTGGACGTGGCATTTACTTGCTGAACGAAACTGCCCCTTGCTAATGACGGTTTACCCTAGTAATCACCTTTTAATCCGACCCATTGATGTACTTTAATTTTCGTTGCAGGTTTTTTTTCCCGAGGAGCATAGAAGCACGTCCCTTAAAACTAACTGATAAATAGCACAACTGAATCGAAAACACTGTCAAACGTACTATGAACCTACGGATTTCAGAATACAGATCCTACGTATCAAAATGACACGTACGATTTTCTATCGCGGGGTAAGATTTTTTACTCGAAATATTATTTTACGAGAAATTTTATGGTTATTAAAAAGTACCTTGAGATATCTAAATTTTATAATAAAAAATTTAATATCTCAATATATCTAGTATTCAAAGATACTAAATTTTAAAAATACGATACCTTCTTCCGATAATTTATAGTAGTTTTTTTCAACGATAATTCCATAATTTTGTTTTCCACTGGGCTGCGGTCGATGGATCCAAAATAGCAGTCGTTAATTTGCTGCCACTACGGCATATATTCTTTTCTAGATTCTTCTTCTTCCTCTTCCACTAATTCTACCGTATTCCTACACGCAACTTGCTGCTCATCCTTGTGTAACACGAGGGTACGTCTGTGTGTGTATCTCATCTTCCTCTTTTCCTTTTCTGCTATTTGTTTTCCTTTTACAGTCTGGTCTAACCCCAATCCTGGTATGGCTGCCACATGCTTAATTAGATGCGTACCACCAACCACTTCTTGACTTAAACAAGCACCAAAGAAGAAAGAGCTAGCTCACACTTGTTTCTGGAGGCCAGGCAATAATTTATAAGTTGTATTGTTCGTTTATTGTTGGTTTATCAGTCCTAGCTAAAATTTAAATTTTAAAACTTAATTTTAGATCTGATTTTAAAGTTTTTTATTTTAGTGTATTTTTGTTTTTTGTTTTTTAATTACTAAGAACATACATACTATGAAAGCTTTATCCATGTTTCGTTTATTTCTTTATGGCTGATTCACGACTTATCAGCTATAGAGCAAATATACTAGGTAATGCACATACGTTTTTTTTACTAAGGCCTTATTTGCTGTTTTTATGCCGAAGGGTTTATTTTTCTTTTATCTACATTTCAATTTAGAGAAATACGCTACTTCAATTCTTCTATGTTTTCCTATTTTGCGTTCTAAAAAGGGCCTTAATTTAACAAAAGGGAGTATGTGATTATCCATTAGAGCACGAGAGAGAACATATATACTCGTCTGTTGTGTCGACGAGAAAATAATGGTCAGTGTTTGGGAAAGGGATGTTCATCTAAGGTTTTCTCATTTTGTTCAAAACCGGAGAGAGTAACGTTACTAGCTTAGCCGCTGATTCGACATACAGATCAGGATCCTCTTACTTTAAAATCAAGGTGACTTTGTCATTGACTTATAAATTCAGTATATCAGTGATAAAGTAATGCAACTTTGAAGCCGTGGATCCTGGTTGCCTACAAAATGGCTACAACGAAATTTACACATTTTGTTTAAAGTCGAAAATGAACAGCCCATATCGACTCTGATATTCACTTATCATCTCCATCATCAGGTTGGTAAATTATTTAAGATGTGAGGGTTACAACGATGAACGTTTAGAAGACGAAGATATAAATTTTATCTCGATTTTTATTAACATATTTTTCAAACTGCTAAAAGCCATATGAAATTCATAGGAAAACTTTTTATATAAAATTTATTTTAAAATAAATTTATTAAAGTTTATATAATTAAAACTCAATTAATCATATCCTAATCTAACAATTTTTTGGTTTGCTGTGTCCGTACTTAATCTTCATCTTCCTTGGATGCGAATGGGCCGAAGTCAACAGACAACAGTAGGAGTGTAGGACAGTGAGTCCATCCAATCCCATAGTATTTTCATCTCCTCATGCACCTTTGAGGCAAAGCAAAATGGCAAAATGGCAGCTCCCTCCTCATTTTCTTCCGAAAAAGAGGCGCCGGCGACCACAAGACGTGCCGCCCAACAATATAGATTGCTGCCATGCTATCTATCCAGATCTTGTTCAGTAGTAGATGCAGTCCAGTTCATGGCCAGGACCACCGCTTCGGCTGCTAGCTTCCCAAGAGTGGCAGACAGCTACATACAATTCAGGCCCATACAAATTCTATTTTCCTTCTTCGCTTTGATTATATCCCCCAACGATTAGATTATCACAGGAAGAAAGTTTGTTCAGATTAGCTAGTAACAGATGCATTGGCCATGTCGTCGAAAAACGGCCAAGCTTTTGTTTTGTTTGGACCCCAGCTTCCTGTTGACTGCTGCTGCTGCTCACACGTCAGAATCCTTTCAAAAGAAACCACACTTTGTCACGCGGAGACGCCTCGTATTCTCCATCACATGGCAGGATCATATCATCAAAGTTAGGCCGCCCATGGAGTCAGAAAATCTGAAATCTGAATAATTCAGAATTGACAACACGCACACAGGCGCAAATCTTGGTTTTGCAGGGTAGGACCAGCAGAGTAAAGAGAGAAGAATGAGACCTCACTTTCAGTGACAGCTCAGGGAGAACTAGGAGCTGCATTTCAGCTGGTTAGACATTGGACTTGCCTGTCATGACAGATGGCCCAAGCACAACAGGCTGTAACATACACATGGCAAGACCACAACTCAAGCAACATGAAGGTATTGAGCAGATCAAAATTACTAGGCTAATGGTTGCTTTCTGCGCAAAATTACATTTTGGCTTTCCCTGAACCGCATGGAGGGATTCCGGATGCCAAACTGATATAGGATCACCACCTAACTAGAATGACCATCGGCCGCATCTTATCTTATGGGTGGTTACAACTGGTGAGAAAATGACCCATAAGCAGCAGCAGCAGCAGCTTTGTGCTTTTGCGCAACGACTAATGGAAGTTGATATCAGTACACTGGGGGTAGATAGACGCCGAACAATGGCGGGAACAGGGCATCAGTACCTGTAGCCGTTGTCAGCACCATATTTGCTTCTGATGTTGTAGGGATCATACTTTGGGTCACTGTAGTCAGCGGGCTTCACTTCTGCAGGCTTGGGCTCCGGATGACTGGTCCCGTAAACAGCTTCCCCACTCTTCTCCCGGTGGCGGTGGCGTAGCCGGTCTTTTGGAGCCTTTGTGCTCACTTGAGGTGTTTCGGATGAACCATAGAACTCCGCGTATTCCTGCCTCTTGGAGGACCTGTGCTTGCTTGACAGCGTAGAATCCCTAAATTTGGATGATTTGACGCTCTTCTGGGCCTTTGGTGCTGTTTCGTTTACTGGGTTAGGAGCATGGAGTGTCTCGGGCCTCATTGGAGTGCTACTTAACTTCTGGGCTACTGGGGTCTCCTCTCTGTCTTCAGGCATCACAAGCCTGTCTTTGAGTGGAGTGAGGTCTGTTTTTCTCTTCCCATGTTGCAGGCGAGATGGGACGAGCCTGAGAAGCTGATTCCCCACCCCTTCAATAACAAGTTTCAGTAGATCACCAATAAGAGTCCCAAGAGAAGGCCACCCAGCACTTGGCTCCTCTTTCAGGCTCTCCACAACCAAAGGTGGCTTTCCCACAGTGCTGCTCTCTTGATGATCATCTTCAGGTGCTTCGATCTGCAATGGCATCCACACAAACTAGATGTAAATAGTGCGTTCAAATTCATGAAAACAAATGCTGGAGATTCTCTCTTCAGTCCATTACAACTGAAAGCAAGAACCTGATAATAGTTTACAGTGACTAAGAATTCTTCATAACAAAGCTTCAAGAATACTGATACTGCAAACTGCAAGTGAAAAGGACCAACTGAAAGCCAAAACCCAGCATACAAAAAGACAACTGAATCCCAAAATGCAACATACAGAAAACACTACCTTTTCAGCAGTTGATGACCCAAATCCATGTTGCACAACAGAGAAAATATATCCAGCAACAACAGCCCCAATGACTACTATGATATCTGTGAAAATCAACAAAGCAATATCAATGATCAAGTCTAGACATGTTCCTTTTCTTTTGAAAAATGGTACATAAACTGCAGCAAGAAGTGAATTAATGATAAAAACTAACAGGTTCAACTGGTAAAATGAACATGAAAATAATTGTAAATCCCAACAGCTCCGGTTATCATACAATCATACTTTAAGATAAGTTAGCGTACAAATATAATAATTTGGCCAGGAACACTAACAGCAGCACCAACTGCATTATTACCTCTAGAAAAAGAAGACTCTTAGGGATTATGAAAAAACTAGTCTCTTACTCAGTCAGCCTTCTAAACAAGATTTATCATGCAAACTCCAAAAATTCTAAATAGAGGAAAAGACCCAAAGTTTGATACAAAATTACAGACAGCTCACTTAGGAAGCTGCAAAATCACTGGCCATAGCATGCTCATCCACAATTTATTTGATACTGTTATGCCAGCTCCAGGATGGGCATGTCTTGTTATAAACAGTTGAGAAAGTCATGGTCTATACTACAAATAATCACAACATGCTCATTTGTATTCAATCAACAAATTCATTTATAGAGATCCATATGTTTAAAAGATCTGCTACAGACTGTTTTTTATGATGCGGCTAGATCCACATTACAGATATATACCATATGGCACCAACAATATTACTTCTGGTTCAACTTGACATATCAGTATGCTACCATAGAATTATAAATACAAGGATACATGAGATGCAAGTAAAAAACGTCTCCTGATTTTACCAACTTCTAGTTCAGATATCATTTCGCATCATGGCTTTAAAAAAAAAGAAAATTTAAAAAAAAAAATCAGAACGCATGTATTGGGACCAAAGCAGTTGCGTGAGCCACACTTGACATAAAGAAGAAAATTGTGTGGTGATCAATTGATCATCCATAAAAATTCTAGCACAGCAACTCCAATCAGTACTAGCACAAAACTTAAAATAAGGCCTGGAAACCCTTTCTTGTTTAAAACGGCCTCAAATATTCAGCCAGCTAACTCCTCTCTCTCCCTACCTCTCTCTAACATAAACAGCATTTTCTTAATGTTCTCAAGAACAAGGTACATAGGACTACCAGAAAAAACATCTAGATGTACAGAGATTACAAACAGAAACAAGTAAAAATAGGAGAATGGACCTGACGATAGAAGAGTTGCATCCTGGTAGGTACAATCTTCTTGCGGAAGGGCAATTTTCCTAAGTGCAGCATTTCCACGGTCAATAACCAGCAAAGAGCACATTTTCTTCACATATACCACATCAAAATCAGTAGAGAACTTTGCATCTTCGCTTGGACCATCCCTATACCCTGGGATACTTGATTTTCCACCAGCAATGGTGGTCACTCCTGCACAGGACGTTCATTCACTACATTCACGTAGTGCTAACACAGAAATAATGCATAAAGTACATATGTCAACCTTCTCTTTCTAAATAGCTGTCACATTTGGCTTTCACTGTTCAAACATCGAATGATAATAAATTTAAATAATTAATTAGATAAATGAAAATGAATAAGTAAAATGAAAATGAACTATGATATTTGCATATAAAGTACATTAATAATACTGTACATGTAGGTATTTGCAGATATACTGCAAAAAGAGGTCAGAGCTTGTATTAGGGCAAAAGTCACAGCTGTTTTGAGAACAGATGCAACATTAAATTGTAGCACACCTGATTCCCCAATCTTTCGAATTGCTAAGTTTGCTGTATCAGCAACATAGACATTTCCTGTATCATCCACGGCAACGCCTGTGGGACGTTTGAATCGTGCATCGCTTGGTTTGCCATCTATATGGCCAGAATGCCCCTGGAAAGAACCAGCAACCAGTCTTCCTCTGCTATCTGCAGAGGTTGTAATATCAGTCCCAGTATCTACACTGCTAGTACTAGATGATAGTCCCTCCGTCCCATAATAAGTTTATTTTTGTCTCCTCTCATTTGTCCCAAAATAAGTTTCATTTTTTAGTAATAATTGCATCGGGGTTTGTGAAAGTAGGAAATAATTGCATTGGGAGTAGATAAAGTGAAGAATAATTGCATTGGGATTTGATAAAGTATGGGTATTCTAGTCTTTTTTTGTTTTGTATTGGTATGTGTGGGATGGGTGAAAAATAAACTTATTTTGGGACGGAGGGAGTATTTCTCTGAGCATAAACAAATGTGAAGTTCCTTCTCCCTCTCTCACTACCTGAAAATCCGATTTATGTATGGATTCCTAAACTCAGTAAAAAGAAGGTACTACTGAATCTTTAAAACAGATGACAGCATTTGCATGGAACTATCAATTATTTAAACATTCGTATATAAACTCATTAGAGCTACTTTAAGAAGAAAACGAAAAAATAATTGCATATAAGCATATTACCCGCTGATATATTTAACAAATCTAGTTTTAAAGTTGTATGCCTTTGGGGAAAAAAAGCTTTCATGAAACAGAATGGAACAAACTATGACCACTCCTAAAAACAGTCCACTGGGTGCACACCAAAGAAATTGTCCAAGCAAGCACCAAGCTGAGGATGGCAAGAAGAAAACATACACTCGGACAGTGGTGGAGTTATTCGCACAATGTTGCTATGTGCTGAGTCCACTGCAAGGAGCTCTCCACCCTCAACAGGGGACACCCTAATGGTGTGTGGCGTGACACCAAGCTTGTCCCCTTCCACGAGCGTCTCCACAAAGTAGCCGCTCTCAAATTGTAGCGCCACACCCCCATCTGTTACATCAGAGAAACACCATCATGCCAAAAAAAAATCATACAAGGATACAAAATAGAAACACCAGCTGTCCACAATCACATTCACTAAATAAGGTCGCGAATGATGTACTCTGCTAGATCTGGAAGCCCCTCAGTTCATTTTAGTGATGAGAGGATGCATGAATTTGAACATAGGCAGTAAACGTTCTTTTGCTTAGGTCACACGCACAGAGTGGCATTTGAACTCAAGCAGACAAAAACGCAAGCATAGACAATAATACAAAAAAGTAAAATGCATGGAGGGTCATTTAACTTGTTTAGGTGTGTTATGTAGGTCACTCTACTTTCAAAATGCACATCTAGATCACTAATGTGAGTTAAGTGAGTCATTTGCCCATCTAACTATCCACATGAGCATACCTTGTACACATGGCATGTCACCTATGACTGAAATGTTTTTGGACATGTGCAGAAAACTGCATGTGTATTTGTTCCTTTCTCACAGCACTAGCACTTGGAAATACAAATCATTTCACTGGTTCCTATTTTGATGAGTTCTTCTAGTTCTCAGTCCTCTCTCTCGCTTGCCATAAAACCGGCAGCGGCGACAAGCTATGAATATAAACAGTGACAGAGGAGAAATCCTAGGAGGCAGGAGCTGGGGTGTGCAGCGGCTGCGGATGTCCAGATGCAATTTTTTCAATCCTAGGTGGCACGCTATGTGTACAAGGCGTGCTCGCGTAGATGTGCATTTTGAAAGTAGAGTGACCTATATGACACCTAAACAAGTTGGATGACTCTCCGTGCATTTTACTGAATACAAAAACATTGGGTATGTTTGGTGAGCTTGGTCATCTTAAGAATACTCTGGTTAAACTCACTTCCTCACAGCAGATACTACCCATCATACTAATACTAACACACAGGCTAATCAGTAATCACAAGGAGAGAAATGGAACTCGGGCACTAATTCGTCCGAACTGAAGACAGCCAGAAATAAGCAAAAAAATAACCTATTAAATTATCAAATCACCTCTTCCTGCACTAATCGAACTCGCGCTGCTGACTACTTCTAGTAGTAAATAAACCCTGGAACAATAGCAGCAGCTATAGCTAGCGCTCACCGTACTGGGGGTGCGAGGGCTGCTTGTGCGCGTGAGACGACGACGAAGGGCCCCGCGGCCACTTCACCACCGACGAGCTGCCTCACGAAGCTATCTGCAGAAAATCCCAAAACCCACAAGCAATGTCAGGATCGAATCCCGAAGCACGCCGACGCCGCCGCCACCCCAAACAAACCGGCCGTGGCGCGGCGGCCGGGGAAGAAGGTCGACGTTAGAGCTGGCTGGGGGAGGGGGGCGGCCACCTGCGGGCGACGCGAACGCGGCCGCCTCCTCGGTGTGGACGACGGCGAGTGAGAGAACGAGGAGGAGGAGAGAGGCCATGGGGGAAAATGGAATCTCCTCGCTGATTCGGCTGCGTGAGAGAGAGAGAGGAAGGGGAGGGGAGGGGAAGTGGCGGGTGGGTCGGTGATTAATTCAGTGATGATGGGAGCATGGCACGAGCGCGTCTTTTGGCTTGCAGCCGTCAGCGCGGCGCGGTTACCACTCGCTAGAGATGACAACGCCGCCCATATCCTTACCCGTTAAGATTACCCGTATACGAGTAAGAAAATATTTTTATACCTATATTCAATCGGGTAATTCTACCTGATGGGTTACCCGTACCCGACAGCGCACCCGACAAAATATGTACATACAGGTCATCCTACACACCAAATCCTTCTATTTCAACCTCCAAACCCACAGCAAGACAGCAAGGTTCACAAGTCACAACAGAGTATGTACATGCGGCGGATGACGTGGCGGAGATCGGACGGCGTGGCGGAGATCCGATGGCGCGGGAGCACAAGCCGTGGCGGCGGTCGGACGACAGACGGCGAGCAGCGTCGTGGCGGACGGCATCGTGACGTGGGGCGTTCGTTTGCCACGGACGAGAAGGGTGCCATCGGGAGTGGAGCGGGATAGGCGCCGCCGGAGTGGCGCCGCGATGGGGCCGTCGGGACGGGCGCGACGCTAGTATAGGTGGTTCAGTGGGTGTGGTGTGGCGGCTCGAGCGGGAGGAATGATTGGAACTTGGGAGGAAGACTAAAACTAGGGTTTCACACTTTCACTTGAGAGAGGGCTTATGGGCCATATGGGCCATATAGGCTAAATGAGCTAAGGGAGGGCAGCTAGACTTTTTTATACGGGTATTTCTTGCCCGCGGGTAGATGGGTATGGGTAGTACATACCCATACTCGTACCCGACATACCTGATGGGTATGTGTTTTTAAAACGTACCCGCGGGTAGAAAATTCCTCCCATACTCATCTCTTTATCGGGTAAAATCCGTCAGGTACTCCCATTGCCATCTTTACTCGTTACCAATCCGACGACCTCCATGCCACAGTGCCCTCATCTTTGTTGAGGCTTATTGGTAGATGGTACGTGGACTAAGTTCTATCAAAGAGATTCTTGGTAATTTTACATCGAAGTAAGAATTATCTTAAAACCAGTTTCTTCCTAAAATCAACTGAAACCAGTTTTTCTCAAAAATCACCTAAAAATCATCTAAAATATTAATCTTCTCTCCAGAATCTGATTTAGGAGAATCAGAATCTAGAATCAGAGATTCACAAAATCGAAGCCCTATCAAATAGGCCCTAAGTTTGACGTAAGTAAAAAATTATTAACATATAATTAATGAAATTTTAGTTTTTATAATTTTGACAATAAATATTTGATATTTTAAAGTAATTTTTAATATAATTTTTTTGCAAAATAACATTTAGTAATTTAAAAACGTGCTAAAATACTGAAGTAAAATTTAAATCTTAATAAAAAGAATCAAACCTATAGTAGGATACAAAATCCTCTGTTGTACCCCGTAGTACACGGATAGGATGAAGTGGGCTAACCGATAAAACCATTTATAGATAAAATTAGTGGGTAAGTGGGTTTACGGGTTGACGTTGGCACTACTATGGAAACAGTTTTTCGTGGCGACCATTTTGGGTCTTCGCTGGCGGCAATTGGGGCCGCCACAAAGCAAAGGCCAGTAAAAATCAAGATCTTCGCTAGCGGTTATAGACCGCCAGTAAAGAAATATCTTTGCTAGCGGTCGCTTTATGTCGGCCACCAGAGAATAACTATTTTCTCTGACGGCCAATTTATGTCCTTGCCCGAAAGCCATATCTTCGCTAGCCGGCTTAAGAAAGCCGCCAGCGAAAATATTCTTCTCTGGTGGCTTACACTCTTTTTAGGACACGTGGCCCGCTAGGAAAAAAACCCATCAGTTTCTGGGAAAAGATACATGGCTCGTCAGTAAAAATAGGACATCGTCCTATTTTTGACACGTGGCCCGCCTGCGAAGATGCAATATTTATAAAAAAAATGAAACAATATTATATATTATTTTTTTCTTACCTTTGATCATGTATTTTAGAGTCACACGTGGATGATATAACTAATCGAGCTATCGATAAAGTATGTTCTCTTTCGTGCAGCTGCCATTGATGATTAATATACATGCACGCGAAAATAATATATGAAGATTAATATATACATATATATATATATACAATTTTAAGCACCTATATAGATAGAATTGGACCGACACCACATATACAAATAGTTGAATGTCTTACAACCCGACCGATATACATATGGATGAAACTCCGTATATATTATACTCCTGCTCCAGTTAGACGGACATTCGTTCTCGCAGGGCCAAAACTCCATCGTGGTCAAAAAACCTCCCAAGCTGATGTGCGCACTCACGGTGGATGAAGTAGCACATGTCCCGTTGTATGTTCTCAATGGATTTATCATCGAGCTCCCTTTCAAACTTGGGAATTTTTGGAAGCCGCATCAAGATCATGACAAATTACGAAATTGTTCACAGTAATGCAAGTTAGCGATTAACTTAACAAGAATATTGATGGTTTGTACTTACATCGTCGTAATTCGTGCAATATCTCCCATTGACCCTAAGGTATTCGCAGTGTAATATCCGCATAGTACGGTTCCCACCGGTTGCTTATGACACTTTCAACATCAATTATAAAGTATATTAGTTAATTAAATAGAAAAACACATGCATTTATAAAATTTAAGTAGTATTGTTTGGCATCCAAATTTACTTACTACCACTTATTGCGGATGAGTATGCGTTGTCCGGAGTTTTTCCGTTGTCCGCCTTTCTCGGTAATACCTTTTATATGCACTTTGTTGCAGAGATAATTAATTTAAATTGTCAAAGATAACAACATGTCATGAGAATATATAAGAATAAGAAACGTCCATGCATATAACTTACGATCGATAATTCGAGCATTTCTTGATATGTATTGCTGTCTTTATCAAGAGAATCCAAGACGACGACTTCATTGTACTTTGGATAGAGAAGAAATACTATCCAATGGTCACCGCAAAAGAAATGGTTAGTCCAAATGTGATTATATGTATATACCCGTAGTTGATACAAAAACTTACTCAAAGGCATATGGCGCGTAAACACATTCCTTGTCCGCGTAGATTCAAGTGCTATAGCTACATAAGTAGCAACATCGAGAATCTTTTCCTGATGCCTTTGTTCTATATATGCGTCCTCTCTTGCCGCGTCATCGCGTGAACATGTGCCGGTAGCTTGTTCTCGTCTAGCGTGTAGGTGTGGTTCGGCTTGCTTATCCGGCACGGGTTTAGGTAGCCGACTTCGCATCGCTTCGGCTTCCACGTAATTCATCCTTCAAAAAATGTAAGGTCAAATTAGGTACGCACATAGGTACAATGATTTATTGACACGTTCCTCATGCACTTACGACACCGATGTCGACCAAATTGGCGTCGAGCCTCTTCCGATGGTAGAGGCATGCATATCGGAGAAATGGACTTGGAATAGGCATGGCCCGCTCCAGAAGATGTTATCCTGCATGGCAACTGTGAACGATGAAAGGCCTTTTATGGTGCTTCCCCGATGTACCATTCATGCCACCTCCTTAGTTGCCACGGTCCTTACCGTTAGTTGTCGTGCATGGATGAATGGTTGGCCATTCAAACTCATGCGGCACATCACGGCGCTTGATATAATTGAGATAATCTTCCATGGTTTGCTTGAGGCCTGTTAACTTTCGTCATCAAAATCGGCATCTTTGATATCTTTGTCCCTTCCTCGGATGCCGTTATCATATATCTTTTCTTCGATTCACTTTTCCCTTTTGCTTGTGTGTCCTTACCATCACTGGCACATCGGCACCCTTAGGTTCCTCCGGTTGCAATGGTGTGGTTGCGATGGGTCTAGTTCATTGGGCATTGTCCGCTCAGCCCCGATTGTGCACGCTCGATTGTGTCGAGGCACTTCCCGAACTTGTACTTCGATTGATCCTTTTCAAGCCATGATTGTACTTGTCTCCTTTTCAATTAGAGGTGATGCAACACAGGCTCGATCTTGGAGGTGATGCAACTAGATGATCTGATTGCGGAGGTGATGAAACAGAGGATCCCTGGTTCTTCGTCCCTTGGTGGACGAGACGGTGACACCCGGTATCCTTGGTGGACGATCCGTTCCATCCGTTGACCCTAGTTGAATATCATTCTTGTGCCACAATACAAACGGTCAACGACATCTCCAAGGTACACAATCCCCTCGGGTGTTGGAATGTCGATCTCGTGCATCCAGTGAGCCTCATTGACCGTCCGACTCTACCTTGGCATAGTCATCGGGAATGTCTTGGCAATGGAATCTGGGCCCGGTATGAACCTCCCAGCTTGCAACCTGTATTTTCTTTCCGCCCGCCGACGGAATCAAGAGCTTGCAAGGAGTATCATCCGTTACATCGTCCATCGGATAGCTCGGATCGTGCGAAACGGCACCACCGTGCATCATATGTCTGGCTCCAATATCTATGGCATTCCTCACGAGCCGTTGCCCTAGCCGGGATTCTATCTCCTCCTTATAGCGGTCACGCTTCTTGTATGTATGAGCATCCTCTTTGAATCCATCCTTCCAGCTAGTCTTTGAGGATACTCCTGACACGCCGTAATGCTCCGGGTTTCCCAACGCATAGGTCGGCTCGTCCGTCTCTATCCGGCACGAACATCCCGGCCTCTTCTTTGCGTGATGATGTTCTTCATCTTGACAAGCTACCTCTTGAAGCTTTGGATCCTTGAAGACTACATCCCCCTCCGGGTGAAGGCCGGTGTTCTTGCACGCACCCGCCCCCGGTTCGTGGGTTGTGATTTTTCATAGGAACCGGTTTCCCATTTTCCATCTCTTCATCTTGTTTTGTCCATTTCTTAACCGCGGACGGTGAACCGGTCGATCCCAAACGATGAGGATATTCATTCCTTCTTGCTAGTTCGACATCCTCTCGGCTCTTCTCCTTTCCCTCGCCGATGTCTTCGTGGCAACGAACTCATCCCACTGGGCTGATGTTATCTTTCCATACTCCGTGAACGGCATGCGTCCCTTCGAACATATTTCTTGATAAGGTCTGTTTTCCGTTCCGCCACGGCTTGCCCATGGTCTTGAGTGCATAGTCCTTTGCTGCATCATCGTTTGTCCCTTGCGGATACTCAAACTTGCTTTGCAGCGACGTCCAACAGCTGTTCTTTCTAGTGTCAGGAACTTTTTTCCAATCCTTCCATGTGATCTCCATGATATCCTTAACTATCGCCCGCATTGGTTGCTATACTTGGAACATGAATCTTCGGGTGATATGGGGTTCCCTTTCTAATCGATCCGCGTCGCACGCCGACTTCTTTCAACAACATGTTCTTCCCTCGCTCGCCCCTTCTTTTCTTGGGTTTACTTGAAGCTAAGACGCGCACGATAGTTCCAGCTTCGGCTTCCGCTTCGGGTGCGGCTTGGGCTTTCCTTTTAGATCGGCGTGGAGCATTCTTCTATATTTGCATTTCACGTGACATCGGTTATAATCCATATATATACTTAATACGATCGGAACTAATCATATATAATATGTTACATACCACCAGTTCGCAGGGGATGTAGTCCGAGTCGACTTCTTCATTGTCGCTCCCACCCTTTTTCTTCCTTGCAGAAGAAGGATGGGGGTCACTCGACGAGTGATACGATCCACTCCCTTCCTCACCGGATCTTGACGGCAATGATTCCTCCGCGACTACTTGTGTGCAAATATCCTCCTCGACCATCGGTGCAGTTTGCTTGCCCTTGTCACCTGAGGGTTGCGCTTCGGTCGGTTTTTCCATTGATATCCTTTTAAGGTGAGTTTATATTAGATGCGGAATGGAATTGTTTTACTATTCTAAGTGCATATTTTGAATGTATCCTAACAAACCTTCGGGCATTGGAAGTGAAGTTTAGATTTTTAGAATTATTAAATTACAAATTACTAAACCACAAAATACTATTAAACATACATTAATTTATACTATAAATTTTAGAAGTTCATTTTTAATATGAATACATATGAAAAATACAATTATTTGATAGTATTTTCTTATAAATATCTTTGCAATAAAATTTATACTACCAATGGCTTTTACAACATATCTAACGTTAGTACTATAGTGCAACAAACTCGGTTGCAATGTGTCTATTTGGGATCCAAATCACATACAATTGCTCAATGTCATTTGAATTCAACTAGAGCAACTGTTTAGATTTAGAGCATAGCATCTGGATAAATTGCAGATATATAATTAGTTAATCAATAGTATAATCTTTTCTAGCATCAACAACTCTAATCTAGTAAATTATATAGAGATGAAATTCTGGACATATAGACTAGCAGTAAATTACTCGAAGATAAATTACCATTTATTAACTTCAAGATTCAAGTTTTAGGGATTTTCAAGTGCAATATTTCATAGTATATATATAAATGGCCATGATTATCAAAGTGTAGAACCATGTAAATTGCTTCATCATTGAACAAGACTTATTCAAAGATATGATTATACTATTATGTCATTAATTTTAGAACAATTATTTCAACATTGAAAGCATATAGGCATTATCAAATCCTTTACACACATTGATCAAGAACTCTGAAAAATCATATCATAGCAGTAGCAAAGATAAACAATGCATGAGTTTACTGAACCTATAGGATTTATATGGGTAGTATGCAGATAGACACATTTTCACTTCAGTTTAAGTGCAAAATTAGTAGTAGCTAATGGAATTATCATGAAACAATATAATATCCATTTCAGTATTTCAAAACAAGGGAGCACACGGTAGCACTCGCCTCCTCCTCACTTGCCATTGCCACAATCTCAATTCTCCAAAATTTGAGCACATCGATCACCTAACTACTACAGCTCCTACCCACTTGCTCAACTGAAAGCAACTGCACCGGCAACCATCCATCCATCCAATCAAAATAACAAACTATACATACATACAATCAATCCATCCATTTATCCAAAATTCCATCCAAAATTCCATCAAAATTCCATCCAAAATTCCATTCATCCACGCATCAATCATCCATTCCATTCATCCATTCCATTCATCATCAAACATAAACACGCGTGCGAGAGGGTCTGTGGACCCCGTTTTGGAACGGGATTCTTTCGTGTTCATAGTACCATTTCCCTTGATCGAGTAGTTTGGTACCCACGAAATACGATCTTGAATAATCAGTGCAAATGCAAGAATAGTCTTACATCGAAATTATTACAATAATAGGCCCGAAGGCAATATCCAACATATAGGACCTCATGGTCCGGATACAACCAAAAGTAGAAATTAGGTAAGGCAAGAATGAAGGCGCGGCTTGTCGTTGCCACAGCAACGACCGAAGACTAAGACCTAGCAAGCGCCATCGGCTTCTTCGCCCTCCCGATAGTAGGCATATGGATCCTCCAAGTCTTCATTTCCACCATCGAAGGTTTGTGCGTATAGAAAGGGTGAGTACCAACCGTACTCGGCAAGCCAACACGGAAGTGATGCACATGATAGGGTTTATTCAGGGAATGGTGGGGTTCTTTTGCATAAAGCCAATTTTCACAAATCTTTTCACAAGCCTAACAACTAGCCAAGTCAAGTTTTAGTTCCACGCTTCATTAAGTCGGCGACGGTTCTGTCTACCATCCATCATGATTCCAAGGATGGCTTCCCACCTTCGGTTCGTCATGGTTTTCGGGAGTCCACCCCTTCTCGCATCTCAAGAAGTTGATCCACCGTGAATAAGAATCATCATGCAAACCCATCCCATCATTTTAAAGTTTAAAGTCTAGCCAAGCGAAAGTCTTGTCACGATGCTCAATATCCGTGAGCACGGCTATTCGAATAGATTGATTCATTCACACCGCAAAGTGGATGTACACTTTACCCGTACTCTGCGATTGCCCAACAAATGAGCATGCATGTAAGTATAGGTATGGCATAACAAGTATAGGTATCTCGTATAGCATGCATGTTTAGAGTTTAAAATAACATCATTTCGCAATTGGGATCAATATGTTAAAAAGAGTGTGATGACTTGCCTTGCTCGCACGCTTGTTGAGCGGGGTCTTCAACGGAGTCGATGCCTCGCTTCTTCAGGTGCTATCCGTACGTGCGAAAGATCAATTAAATTCAATTAGAATTCAATAAAAAACCGAGAGATCGAAAAGAACCATAAAAATCACGAGAACGACTCCAAATGTTTAGCCTAGAATTCTACTTGAGTTCGGGCGAGGATTGCTAGGGAAAAATCCGAGTTCGAAATCGAGTCGATGCCCTAGGGTTTTCGCAAAACGACGGTCGTAATTATTTGAGAAAATAGATTTAGAACATCAACGGAGGGATTTGTATTCGAGGTTTTGAAGGTTTGAGCACAAAGGAAAAACATATTAGATGGCGAGGAAGAATTAAACGAAATCCGGATTTAAAAACGACGCGAAGAGAAATCTCGAAAAGTCCGATTTCGATTTTCCGATTTTGCTCCGAGAAAAATATACAAGAAAATAATATATTTTTGCCAAAAATTCACTCAAATCATTTTAAAATATTTTTCCAATTTTTCTATAATTTTTCCTATTTTTTTCTCTATTTTCTCTTCCTTTTTCTTTTTCTTTTCTTTTCTTTTTCTCTCGCCCACTATTCATTAGCCCACAAGGTGTTCGACCAAATTTCGCCCTCTCTCTTCACTGTTGCGGCGGCGGCCGGCGCAAACGAGGGAAAGGGGTGGCGGCTCGGAGCTTACGGCGACGCCGACGCTGGGAGGGCGGTGGAGCTCCGGCAACGACGGTGGGGCTTGCGGCGACGGCGGCGCTCGGTGGTTGGGGTTGCGGCGACGACGCTCGGGGAAAATCAGCGAGGGAACGAGGGAAGATGGGGAGAACGGCGGCGCCGTGGGGAAACAGAGGGGGAGAGGGGTCTCTTTATATAGGCGCGGCCAGGGAACGAACGGGGAAAAAGGGAGGGGTCGCAGCGCAGCGCAGTGCGGCATCGCACACGCGGCGCGCGGGCGCGCACGGGGCGGGTTTGGGGCGGCGGCACGTGGCGTGAGCGCGGCGGGGTCGGGCACGGCGGTGACGCGCGGCGTAGCGAGCGGGGTCCGAGCACGGCGTGCGCGCGGTCGGGCGCGGACGCGCGGCGGAGCGCGGGCGGGGCGGCACGGCGGCTTGGTGCGTGGCGGGAGCGGCGCGTGGCGCGCGCGGGCGCGGGCGCGGTACGGTCGGGCGACACGCGACGGGCGTGCGGCTAGGGCGGTACGGCGTCGAATAGGTGATGAGCAATGAACAGTGCATTTTCGATTTTTTCGATTTTCCACTCCATTTTCAATTTCTAATTTTTCCTTCACTCTATAAATCCCAAATAAATATTATGGTATTTCCAAAATTAGTTAAAAATATATTTTCAAACTTTCAACCACCATAATTTATTTTCAAATATATATTCCCATTTTTAATTAAATCCTTTTTCGAAATTCATAAAACACCATTTTTGATTTCAAATAATTTTCCGATTTTATATAAATCCCTAAAAATTTTATTGTCTATTTTATTTCCTAGCTAATATTTCATAATTACCAATTAATGTTTTATTCTAAAAATACCTATCTTAATGCATCCGCATCTCATTCCGATTTTATTCTACCTTCTTGACCTTAGACTTCGAGACTTTTCCTTCCGACGAAAATCCAAATCATTTGGTTTTTATAAACACCGATAGGAATTGTTCACAACTAAATCCATGCAACCGAGCCGGCAAATAAGAAGCAACAAACACGAGCAAAAAGGCAACAAGCAAAAGTTTTTGTAAGTTCCGATTTTTACGTTCCGATTTTAATTCCTTCGATTTTCGGGATGTTACGTACACTGGAGGAGGCGGCGAGCAGAGGAAGAAGAGGAGGCGGCGGCGGTGAGGAGGCTGCCGGTGGCGACGGCGTGTGGAGAGGCGGCGCCGCCGGCGGTGAGAAGGCGACCATCGGCGGTGAGGAGGCTCGGTGGCGGCGGCCGTGAGGAGGCGGCCATCGGCGGTGTGGACGTGGCCGGCGGTGAGGAGGCGACGAGCGGTGGCGATGAGAACGCGGCCGGGGTGGTGAGGAGGCTGCCGGGGGCGATGAGGAGGCTGGCGGTGGCGGTGAGGAGGAGGGCGGCGGTGGTAGTGAGGGCGGCCGACGGCGGTGAGGAGGAGGCGGCGGTGGTGAGGGGCGGCAGTGAGGAGGTGGCGGCTGAAAATTTTGGCAGCCGGCGGCGGCTCAAGGGTTTTCGCGCTTCGGGACGTAGGAAAATTGAGACTCCCGCACGCCCATACATATAGCGAAAACCATTTTCGCTGGCGGCCGGCTTACCTGGCCGCTAGCCAAAACCTTTTTCGCAGCGGCCAGCTTACCTGGCCGCTAGCAAAAACCTTTTCGGGCGGCCGCTTACCTAGCCGATAGCGAAAACCTTTTCCCCGGCGGCCGGCTTACACGGCCGCTAGCGAAAAGGTTTTCGCGCGGAGAAGTGTCATCGACCGCTAGGAAAAACTTTTGGCCCATTTCAATATTTAGTTCTTTCCACAACTAAATGTAAAAATATCCATAGAACTAATTACAAAAAGAGTCAGTAATCATCCGTACAAAAATTCATCATCCATCATAAGGTGCTGAAATTACATATATAGATTAGCCTTTCACATTCTTCCCTACTCCCTTATTCCTCATGTATGGCTTCGGGGAATCACCAATCATTGCTTCCGCAACCTTAATGTTGTTTGTAAAGTCCGTGAAGAGTGTCATGTTCTCGCATCGATTATATGCCTCAACATCTTGGACATCGTCAACTCCCAAAATATTTTGTTTTCCCGAGACAACTATATATTTCTTCAACCGAGATGGATCGGTCCACATAGAAAACTTGAGCGGCACGATCGGCAAGTACCCATGGGTCATTCTTGTGCCCTACGTTGACGAGGTCGACGATTGTCACCCAAAAATGTCGACAACCACGCCGCATGGGTGTTTCACCCATTGGCATCGGAACGATGGAATCTGCATGTTGGATCCATAGTCCAGTTCACGATTTCTTCTATGAATCCATAGTATGTGCTCTTTTGTCCAGCTTGTGTTGATTGCCTCTACTCGAAGGCCACCTGTTTTGGCATGCACTCCTTGGTCTTTCGCTTTGGTATAAAATGTATACCCATTCGATCATATGCTTGCCATGAGGTGTAAACACTTGATGGCCCGTCACCAACCTCTTAATAGTTTTTTCCTCCGTAGTATCGCCATCCGGTAGGCCGAGGTTCTTGAACCATTCAAGAAAGGCAGCATTGTGTCTCTTCATGATCCATGCATCGAACGCCCGTATTCATTGCTTGTAATTCCTTAAGGTGCTGATCTATGTACGGCTCCACTATCGCGAGCCGAGCTTCTTTCGCTTTCTTGTAATCATCGTCGTGGATTCTTTTCGCCCTTTTGTCCCTCTTCCGATAATCTACCTTCATGTCGAGGTACCGGTAACCAATTGCTTTCCCCTCTTTTAGGTAATCAATGCAATACTCAACGACTTCCTCGGTAGTATATCCCTCTATCATCGATCCCTCTAGGTGGGCACGGTTCCGTACGTAGCCTTTTAGAATGGACATGTACCGTTCGAATGGCCACATCCGATGCGGTACAGGGTACCAAGTGCAATAATCCGAGGCACAATATGAACTATGAGGTGTTCCATCATATTGAAAATGACGGCGGAAACACATCTCAAGCTCGCACACGGTCTCTATAGCGAAAGTGCGAAGAGGACCTAACTCGTCAAGATCAATTACTCTTTGTGAGATTGCATTGAAGAAGTAACACAACTTTGTGATGACCACCTTAACGTGTAATGGTTCGATTGCTCGATGGCGATAGCGAGGAATACTGTGAGCATTACATGGCAATCATGGGAATTGTAGCCCGAAAATGACAAATCCTTCATCGACACCCGCCGCTTAATGTTTGAGGAGAAACCAGAGGCACTCTCACCCCACGTAGGCATTTGCACATTGCCTTTTTCTCCTCATTTGTCAAGGTGTAGCAGCCGGCGGAAGATATACTTTTCCGTTACCCTCATCTACAGGGTGAAGCTCTTTTCTTATCTCGCATATTCACGAGGTCCTTACGGGACTTCAGCCCATCCTTTGTCTTGCTAGGTATGTCTAGTAAAGTACCCATGGTGCTATCGAAGACATTTTTCTCTAGGTGCATGACATCGATAGAATGACGTATCTCTAAATCTTGCCATACGGAAGGTACTTAAAGAAAATGGAGTGCTTCTTGAATGGCCCGCTAGCGCTTGCCGGCTCTTTGGTTTCATTTCTCTTTCACTTGTTGGTTTCATTCTTTTTGGCCTTCCCAAAAACAACCTTGAGCTTTTTTGTTATTGTGAACACTTTATCACCCTTCCATGGTTCCGGTGGATCACTATCCTCAATAGTGTTGTCGAAATATTCACTTTGGAGCGGTACGGGTGATTCTTTCTTAAGTAACGTCGGTGCCGCATGTACACTAGCTTCTTCGATCCCCGAAGATACGTGTACACCGTACCATCAACACAAATAACGCAGCTGTCTTCCCTTGAGCATCCCGATAGGGAAAACAGTGCGGGCAAGTCGTTGACGGTGACAAAGATAATTGCATTAAGCGTGAAGTAATTCCGCATGAATTCGTCCCAAACCCGACCCCGTGATTCCACGGATCAGCCATATCCTCCAAGAAAGGCTCCGAAACACATCCATGTCATTGTCAGTTGTCGTGGTCCCCTGTACAAGGATGGTCAACAAAATATACTTCCTTTTCGACACAACCATGTAGGGAGGTTGTACATGGTTAGGAGTACCGGCCACGTGTTGTGTGAGCCGCTCAAGTCACCAAATGGATTCATTCCATCGGTGCTCAATGCAAACCTTACATTTCTTGGGTCCTCTCGCAAACTCATGGTACTTTCTGTCAAATTCCTTTCACTGCGAGCATCGGCCGGATGTCGAATCATCCCATCCTTTTTCCGCTTTTCATGATGCCGCGCATCGGTTCAAGATCCCTCGGGTTCGAGAACAAACGCTTCAATCGATCTTTCACCGGAAGGTACCACATGACCAACTGGGGATCTTCATCTTGTTGTTGACTTCTACCGCGTCTTGGGAACCATCCCGACCCTCGGACGCTACGGCTTGTTTTGTATCGACTAGTGTTGCACGTTGGGCATCTGTCCAAATCCTCGTACTCTTTATGAAACAGTACGCAGTGGTTAACACACGCGTGTATCTTTCGCACACCCGAGATAAAGGGCAAATAAGCTTCTTCGCTTCATAGGTGCTTGGTTGGCAGGGAGTTGGGTTGCGGAAACAGCTTTCTTCAATGTAACTAACAAATCGTTGAAACTACCGTCCGACCAACCATTTCTAGCCTTCAATCTCATAAGTTCAAGCACCGTCCGCAACAATGTGAAATCCTTCAT
This sequence comes from Oryza australiensis, assembly GCA_019925245.2. NCBI lineage: Eukaryota > Viridiplantae > Streptophyta > Magnoliopsida > Poales > Poaceae > Oryza > Oryza australiensis. The sequence continues at coordinate 168,372 of JAIFGZ020000061.1, read as the reverse complement.
GCAACCATTTGCCTCATCGTACAAAAGAACGTTCGTTGCCTTTTGTAATGATTCGAAGTTCTCCAACCCACGAGCGGACCCAGCTACAACCTCAGGTTTAGCATGACGCAACATCTCTTCCAAATCAAAATTACCATCATCTACGAAACATTACCATCATCAACTATACTGTGCGACCATCATCGCCACCAACATCATCATCAACATTGATGGGCTCTACTTCCTCTTCTCCTTCTTATGCTACTACCATCAAATCCTCGTCCCAGCTGAACACTTCATCCCGTACTATCGCCCGGTTGGGAACTTCTTTGCTTGGGATCTCTCCATGATGTGACCAATTTGTGTAGCGTGCAACAAATCCATGCATCACCAAGTGTTGCTCGATTATAGATGGATCGATCCAAATTTTCCGATTCTTGCAATGTAAGCATGGACATCTAATTTCCTTCGTCTTCTTAGATGCGCATTCTTCTTAGCAGCTTTCATAAATATGTCAACTCCTTCAATGTATGAGGACCGTTAACTCTCTCTATACATCCATACTCGTCCGCCATCTATGCATTATTTGCGAAAAAATATGTACAACTTCAAAAATATATATATTTTTGATAATATGTCACATTAAAATTATACTAATTAATATTTATAACCACTATAATCTAGACAAGATAATTAAAGCTAGCCAAAAATCTATAAACTACAAACAACTAGAAAAATAAAAAAACTAGCTCTTTTTCTCTTTTTCTCGGTGTTCTCTCATGCTTAACTAATATATAGATCTCGCTACAAATAAACATATCAAAACTAGAGATATATATATATGGAATATCGATCATGCACAATATTTCTTACAAAGTTTGCTCATTTTAAGCTCCAAATAACAAATAAAAATACTTTTCTTTCTCCATGTCACATACTTTTTGTTATGCAAAATCTCAACAAACAACCAATAAAAATGAAAAAAACTTTATAAATAGAGTAGGAGAAAGTATATGTAACCTCAGTGCAGTAGATCTTTCAAAAGATTGAAGATCAAAACCTTCCCCCTATGTATTTGTTCACAAGAGAGAAAAATCATGCTCAAATGCCATGGTCGCTAGCGGATCGTGGTATAGGTGGTGATATTTTCCCTGGCGGTCAACATATATCGGTTGAGTCGAACCGCCATAGAAAATATTTAGGGGTGGCGGCTTAAGTGGGTCGCCGGCGAAGATTTATATCTTCGCTAGCGGGCCACCTCACCTTATCGCCGGCGAAGATGTGATATGTTCTCGGCGGGGTCTTAAGATGGCCGCGAGAAAATACCACATCTTCGCCGGCGGTCGGCTTTAGGAGGCCGCCGGCGAAGATGTGTTTTCCGTGGTGGCCCGAGACCCTCCACCCTCCTATCTTTTGAGCGGCGATTTCACCTCGTAGCCATCGTGAGAAAAGTTTTTCTAAATACTATGAAAGATGGTTTTCGTAGTAATGTGGGCCATAAAAAACTCACGGCTTACCATTTATTTATAATCTATAGATGGATTCGTGAGTAGATCCACTTATATTCCAATGTATAGTAGATTTCACACGTGAGACCAGAGTAGTTGAGGCCTACAAGTTAGTGACACATGCATTACACAAGAGAACTTGACGCAGCCTTAACGCAGCCAGTCTACATGGTAATGATAAGCATCAACTTCTATCTAGGTTAGGTTCCTCTTTTTCCGCTATCTAGGTTAGGTTCCTCTTTTTCCGCTAACACACGAATGGATTATCACGGCCATGCTTTCTGATCTACATTTTTCTTATAGAAAATAATTCATTGGTATCTTTTAGAATTTCTTAAAAAACAACCTATTATTATTACTATTACTATTATTATTATTATTATTATTATTATTATTATGTATCATCACATACGCGCATATTAATTACCGACATATGGGTTCTTTGGTTTCATATTGTTTTTTGGGAAGAGGGCGATGACAGATTTACCTATCATCACTGTCACTACCACCGCTTTTCTAAAGGGTATAAAAATAAACTTCTCTATTTAAATTTTTAAAAGTCTAAAAATCATCCCTAAATTTATAAACTAAACAACCGTTACCTATCTTTTGGTCACGTACTTACTCAGCTTGATTTTAAATTTTTAAATCGAAAATAAATAAGTTAGCCTGGTTGATTACCATCTCCATCTCCAAACCTCTCTGTTTTTGGCTACACGGTCATCTAGTCATCTAAAGTTGGCAAGGCTGCCGTAGCCTTAGAATGGGCCTGGAGAAAAATGGGCCTCAGGGTTTAGGGCGAAACCCTAAATTAGGTCACAAATCCAAATTAATTTGCTGTCCGGCCCATGCATCGTGGACTACTCCTCACCTTTGCTTTATTCCGTAGATAAAGCAAACCAGAGAATGGAAAACGCGCCGCCCGTGTACAGGTCGATTACTCAATGCATGATGTAAATACTGTTTAGTCCTTTATGGTATTATCTGGACTCAATTCTTTGCATTGCATTTGTTCTTTTTTTGACATATTATGGGTGTGTCATCTCGGGATAGCTCACAGAGCAAAGTTAAGGTCAGCTGAAGTCAGACCGAGGTCCTCGGGACGAGGTCGAAAGCCCGACCCCTTCCTGGGGTCGGCCGTCTCGACCTCCTCCCGAGTCCAACCTTGATGTTCTTTCTTGACCGCAGCTCAGTGGCCCGACCTCAGAACTTCTCGAAAAGAAAGACTTGCCTTGCAAGGTTCACAAAAGGAGGCAAGGAGGTGACAACCCGGCAGTGGATGACATCACCCGACAAGACTGTGCAGATAGTATCCGCGGAGGAGGAATCCTAAGGTAGGATAAAACATGAGATGCCCACGGCGTGCAGGATCCGAGGGGATCTCTATTTACTTTTCAGATATTATTTATGTTTGCTTTTTAATCTTTAGTCTTAGTTTTTTTGTCCCCAAGCCTTCTTATAATTGCCCCCTTGAGCTATAAAAGGGAGGACAGGGTGAACGGAAGGGGGGATCGCCTTCTAAAAACTCTTCTCTAAACTTCAGTCTTTGGGAGCTAGATCCAATCTCTAGAACACCCAAGAACTCTCTCATTGTAACCCTTGTTCATATACTAACTCAACAAAGAACACTGGACGTAGGTCTATTATCCTCCGGAAGGGCTGAACCAATATAAACTCTCTTGTCTCTTGACTCGTTTGATACCCGAGTCAATTATCGGATCCATCGATGAGACACCCCGATCACTCTCTTTTACCTTCTTGGGTAGCCCCCTTGAGGGCTGTCAACCATCCCGTCGACACATGTATAGAGTTGATGTTGAACTTCATTACTGTCATCGTCTTGAGAGGAACGAAACAATCATGAAAATACAATAATGGGACCTGATCATATTTATGTTTCCTGAAATTGTTTACTCTATGTTATTTTTTGCAATTTGTTTAGAATTGCATATCCATACAAAATACACTACTAGAATACCAGGTCAGTTGCTGGAGTAGTAGTGAGTTTCCTATCGTGCGTCATCAATGGTATTTGCAGGAGTGGATGAAAGCATAGCAGTTACTCTCGCCTTTAGGATTTTTCGTAAAAGCGCAAAATGATTGCATGTCAAATATATTAGAAGAAAAACTGAGTTTTAATACAAGACGTCATCCGCCAGACCAGCCGACGACAAATGGGATAAGGGAAAGAACAGAACTCAACACAAGAATCTAAAACTAAGAGCTACTTCGAAACAACGGGAAGGGGCAGCGCCACCCTAACTCCTAGGAAGACCCCAAAAGATGCAACACCGGCTAAGAACCACAACAGGCCCTCTGCTTAGATAGAAGCAAAAAGAATAGAGACTGAGAAAAGGGAAGACTCAAAAACCCCAGAGTTATGCTCCTTCTACAATATCCAAGTGACCAAGAGAACCTGGGAGTCAAAACTTGCACAAAGATGATCCGACAACCTATCCCTGCAAGATGGCCACTAGTCCTAGAGTCAGCTGCCAAGCGGCGGGGAAAGGCCAGCCCAACTAGAAGGAGACAACACCCAGAGCCAGACTTGTCGAGCAAACACACAGTCAAGAAGTATGTGATTCGTCGACTCAAGCTCCTACGTGCAAAAGGAGCAGGCCGAGTGACTGTTAATGCCATGCTTCAGGAGGAGATCAGTCATCCAGCAGCGCTGCTGAAAAGCAAACCAGAGGAGGAACTTGCATTTAGGCGGCCCCCTCGTTCGCCAGAGGAGAGACACACCGACCAGGGGGAGCTAGCCAAGGAAGATCGCTTGGTACGCCGAACGCGCCGAGTAGAACTCTCGCCTTTAGAATAATCTTGTTGAATCTCTATTTCAATCGTAGTGTTGTGTTTTTGTACTGGTACTGAAATGTTGAATGCATATCCTCTAAAATTGGCTATGATGCAAGGAAAGATTTAGAGAGCAAGAAACCAACCATAATATTAACAAAGTTTATGAAGTAAATAAATAGATTAGGAACAGAACATAATAGGACAGTTGTTAATAGGAACGTTCTAAGGTACATCTAGCACCAGGCGATGTCTTATAGAATTCATTGTCCCCAGTCTCATAAGGCCACCATCCACATATGCACAACTACATAAACTAAATCAACTCACCCAAACAAAATCCCCCTAGGAATACTTCCTAGGAGGTTTTTTCTTAGCTAGAATGTTATACAAACAAAAATTCCATTCCAATATTCAAAGCTACCAAATCAGTAGGGGTACTCCAAATCTCTTGATAGATCAAACAATAAACAATACCTACAATCAAATCACAACCAAAACCCTACGAGAGTAAGGAAACACAAGAGGGATGTAATAGATGCTCACCATGTTGTTGAGCTCATCTAGAATAACCAAACTTGTAGAATGAACAATCCAATGACATAGTTTCAAAAAAGCCTCTAGTGTATAAATGTTTTGTCAATAATAATGGTGGCATAATAGGAAGGAGACAGTGACGGACCCAAGGCCCCGTGACCCTGGGTCCGGCTCGGGCTCGCCTTTGGGCTCGATTAGCATTGGGTTGCGTCAGCCTATAGGTTAGGCCAGGCCTAGATTGATACTGCCAATGATGAGATCACGGATTACACCATACTTCCATCCTAATTGATTGGATCCACACGAAATTTGTACTACTGGTAGAAAAAACAAAATCGTGTCACGTGAAAGTTGAGACACCCATCAAATTTACCATGGTGAAAAACGAAAACTTCCTCTCTAGTAGTAAGGCTTCAAGCTCATTATCTTAGCTGAATCAGACCATTACTTGTATTGTTGGGACAAGCCGTATGTACTTGTGGGTTCGTTCAAGCTATTAGAAATTCTTGGGCCGTCACTGGAAGGAGGTATAGTTTAAAAAAGCCCTAGGTCACCATATCCCATTAAAGCAAACAACATAAATTGTATTTCTAGAAACAATTGGAAATATTTCACTTCTTACGGTTGGCATTTTAATTATTATCACATTATTAGCAACTTATCAATTCAAATGGCAGAGTCCCTGCAAAAAAAAATCAAATGGTACTATCGATTCCAAGCTGTGAATTTCACTTAAGGACAAAAAATGCTACAGATCATAAAGCCACTACAACTAAATATATCATCAATTGTCTATACTAAAATCGTAAGCCTAAACAGGGTATTTCCTGCATAATCTTGAAGGTAACTGTAAAAAAATTTGTTGCAGCCTTGAATAAAAAAATAACCGGAAATATAATTGTTGTAAGTATTTAACCAAAACTCGAACTTACGCATACCCATTTCAAAAATACAATTCCAAAATGTAAAAAAATAGCAGCAATTTCAGTATCACAGTAAACTAAACAAACAACATGGCATCATGCAAAGAATCGATGCACTTGCAAAGGTAATGCACCTACTGATAACCTGATTAGAATTTCTCTAGGTCAGAGATTTTGTCTTTGGTCCCACATATTGATTAGAATTTACACCTTAGTTATTTTTTATAGTACCGGACCCATCAAGCCTCATTCTTATCAAACTATATCTGCAATCCAAAATTTTAGAGTGATTTTGTAGCATGTTACATGTATTTGCAGAAGCGTTATTAGATCATTTGAGTTTGAATTAGCTCCCAGTTGTGCCACTATAGATGTACAGCAAAATGACAAATATACATACTATAAAGCAGTGCTACCTCCTCCATTTTAGCTTAATCTTTTCAAATTTATGACTTATGTGAAAAGCAAAGGAAACTATACAATATATTAATTGGTGAAAAGCAAGGAGAAATGCAATGCTGAAATACATGAGTTATGCTTTGCAGTAAGCTAATAATAATACATAGGTAATAAGTTCGTTACGAATCCAACCAAGCTGTATGTAGTCCCACCATTCCATACTGTTAAGAGTTGACTGACTTGTCAACACTAAACAGGGATTTGGAAGATGAACTGAGGAAGGAAATCAGTTCAAAAGATCGGAAGAATTTAACTATACCTGGTTGTGTACCACAGCAAAGCCTGCATCACCGATGTGTTGGACATCTAGACCGATAAGCGAGGCTCCTAATGATACATCCTCATTAACATATTTGTGTGGAACAGGACTGAAATATCACCATCCTTCATGGTCAATGATGGGTAAATGTTAGATAAAAACAAATTTATGGTGTAGATAAACAGACCTTGTGCCTGAAGAAATTCCTTACTGATTGATCGATATGTAAGAAACCAAATCCTTAGAGATTGCATAAAACTGATCGATTGCATGATGTAAGTACTTGTTCTCCCTTTCGAAGAATTTCCAATGCTCAGCTTCAGGATATCTTAATTCTTACACCCCTGAGAACGGAAAACAAGCTGGCATTTGGTCAAATGTTTAAAATATCAGAGAAGACATGATAACAACAGGGGAACTTACTTCTGAACAGGGACCGAACTGGCTTTCATTCAGCCAGTGTAAGCTCAAGGCTTCGACCGATGATTAGAATGTTTCCAAGAGTTGCTACAATATTTTTCAATCTGATTATTATTGTATCGCTATAATTGAGATAGAAATTTAAATTGCAAGGATTTTTAGCTTTAGCTCTGAAAGCAACATCTGTAAAGATTCTAGTATATTTGATTTATCAACTTCGAGTGTACAATTTGTATGTCAAATACTGAACAGAAATTTAACGCAAATAAAATGTCTGAATGGGACAAATTCTAAGAAGGGATATGGTGCTAGATTACTGGGCAGTAGTTCGCAGGTCTGTATTTACATATGCATTGACATCCACTTTAATGTAGCATCTGCACCCTAGCTGGATAAGGTTGTCACAAAAACTGATTTCGTCTTTGCAGCCGATTTCAGATATGCTTCAACATGATCCTAAGTAATCAACAAATATTCCAAGATATTTCACTTTTACACACAAATAAACAGACCACATTAATACTGTACTATGCTTGTTAAATAAAATTTCTTTTGGACTAAATCCTATGGTAATTACCAATTTCTTGAAGTTGACATGTTTCCTAGCTTCTGAATCTATAGCTCCATCGAGTATCCCGCTACATGTTGCACTGTCAAATAAGATAAAAAGGTAAAAATTTCAGACTCACTGAGTCTCAAGGTGTTGCCATCAGATATTGCTAAATCACAATAGTAAATTTCTTTTTGCGCCTGATGAGCTCATGCTGTTCTTCAGAGTGCTACTAAACCGTAGAGATAGAGTACATTGAAACAGTAAGAGCCTCTTATCGGGCTGTAAACATCTCCTTCGCTGAAGATTATAAAGAACATCTCATGTAAAAGAAAAACTGGAATAATGGAATGGAATAGTGAATTAAAGACGATAGTATTAGAGAGATGGTATCATGGAATAAATAGATGCTGCCAAACTGGAGGTTTCAATATGATACAGGAGATAAATTGGTAACAGATGATGTTGCTGTTATGGCGCTTATCAAGGAGGAGGTGTTGGTCTCGAAGGCTGCGGGCTTTTTGCAATTTCGAGAATTGAACAAAATATGTAATACTTAGTGCCAAAGTACACTCAGGAATTTGCTCGTCGTTCCTGGGCGGTTTTCAGGCCAGCGAGGCGATGCCTTTATGTTTTTCTTACTCTTAGTGTCCCTGTGAAACGCTGTGCCCTGCACCCTATCCGGCATTGTATTGCCGATGTAATACTAAAACAATAATGGTAATTAGGTTGACCGCTTCTTTTAGTCAACCCGGCAAATTTAAGTGATAATTTTAGTTTGGAAGTGAATGCGTGGTTGAACTTTTGCAGAGTACAATTGATGTTATGAAACGATCGGTAGATAACGATGAAAAACAACGATTAATTACAGGGGACACGAGATTTAACATGGGAAACCCTCCTAAGTCGAGAAAGAAAAACCATGGGCGTCGGCCGATAAATCTTCACTATATCGAATGAGGTTACAAACATCGAGGATTTACAATAATCTCAATCTCATATCTTAAACAACGGCTTATAAGAAGTATATATAGAGATGAAACCATAAAAGCTATGATCTGTACGGTGAGGGGCAGAGCCCCCTCCACCTCAGGCATCCCCACTTGTGGAAGTTCAACGTTATAGGCCACTTCGGCTTGGGGGTAAGCAGGTTAGTGGGCGTCATTTTGCGAAAATGCTCCTAGGCTTCCACTTTATATAGTGTGGCCCTAATTTGCAATTTTTTTCCTTCGTATGAAATATTCGGCTTTTCTAAGGGCTTCTACAAAAAATATCAGGGGAGGATCTGTTAGTGAGGGACCTAGATCGAATTACACATAAACTGGAGGTCTTTTCGCAAAATTTACAAAGCACGTCGACGTTCAGCGCCCGATTGCTCGCCCCTTCCGCGCGGCTTTAAGTTGTTAATGTTGATGAATGATGGCCATGCTCATGGAGTCATCATGGTACAAGCGCACAAACGACAACTACTATCCCAAATTAGTGGTCGGTTTTAACGTAAGCAAGCTGTTTTTTCGTTCTTACAGGGAGGCAAAGGCAACGTCTAGCTTAATTGGACTTTAATTTCTTCAAATGATGTACCTTTGCAATCTTTACAGCAAAGCATTAATTAGGCTGTGTATGTAATCGCTCGCTGTAGATGACGAGTTTAATAGCACCGACTAATTTACTTCTCTTCACGTGGCGTTGAATTCTGTAATTTTACACTAGTGTAGATGTTTAATTTACTCTTCTCTTCTGGATATGTTTAATTTGTTGCTAAATAAATGCTACCACTGTCACGAATAAATTACTTGTTCTTTTGGATATTACTACTATGATTCTATGAAGATCAACAAAGTTATTCGTTTTTTTCCTTAATTGGGGTGCACAAAGTTTAAAAGCAACTCACATATATAAAATGAAAATAACACTACCGAAGAAAGCCACACTAGTCCCGGTTCGTAACCCTCAGTAGTCCTGGTTGTCAAACCGGGACTATGAATCCAGGACTAGAGATGGACTATCTCTAGTCCCGGTTAAATAACCGGGACTAGAGATACATCTTTAGTCCCGGTTGAAGCCACCAACCGGGACTAAAGGTGGCGGAGCCACGTGGCCGGCTCCGCAATCTTTACTCCCAGTTGGTGGCTTAAACCGGGACTAAAGATGCAATTTTTTTAATTTGCCTTTCTCCAGCAGTACTGCTATATATATTACACACATATTATATTACACATAAATATATAATTTACACACATTTAAACGAACTTAAGAAAAGAAATATACATATATTACCAAAATATATACAATATTCATACATGTTTCCTAGCTAGGTTATAAAAAATTATCTCTAATCTACTTTGCTGTGGTTTAGCTACTAAAACTAATGAAGAACTCCCCCACGGGATCAACGACCTGCTCGTTAATAAATCCCATCAAATCTTTCTGAGCGGTTTGTATGAAAGTCTCATGGGGGAGGTCGTTTCTTACTCGCATAAGCTGTCATTAATTAGAATAAACGAGAAATAAATATATGAAGTGAATAAGAAATCGAGACGTAATGTATGAATTGGTGTTATACGTACATCTAGATCATCGACAGTTTTGACTTCGGTCATGTCGAAACTTGGTTTCGGCAATATAATTTCTGGGGTCGCAGTCAAGATCACCAAGCACAATGGGTTAGAAGGAAAAGAAGATTTAGAAGGGTTCAGGCTCTCTCGTGAGGTAATACCCTACTCCTGTTTCGGTGGATTCGATCCGCCGAGTGTCTTTATTGATCTCGTGATCTAAAGCTGAAGGCTAAAAGTTGATCTCCTATCGGAATCTCTGATCTAGAATCTGATCTCCGATCTAGAATCTGATATCCCTCAAGGGACGCCCCCTACCCCCCTTATATAGTCCTGGGAGGAGGGCTTACAGATCGAAAACCCTATCTTATTCTAAGTTGGTTTCCTCAATCTTACCAAACCGTGACTATAGGCCGATTACCTTTTCTCTATCGGCAATCGTAACACCCAAGTCATGTTCGGCTTACAGATATGGCAGGCGCAGTCTATCCCTACCTCTAGTCGGATAAGCTTGCCATGTAGATACCCGATTACCACAATCTCCACAGGTCACAAAGCGGTGAATGTAGTTGCAGACATAATATCCACATAGGTTGGTGCCCTGCGACTGTTTTGCACACTAAAAGAGAAACGACGACAGATTTAATATGCATTTCATATTTTAGAACATAATAATGATTCAACTCAAAATAGGAGAATGCATGTTACTCACTGGAAACTTCATCCGCACAGAGAGCTTATCTTTCCAATTTCCGCGAACATTGCCCCGAAATCGTTCCCATGCCCTACGTGCAGTTGAAAGTTAGTACGTAATTATCCGAGAACCGCATCTATGCAATAGAAAGTAAGATGGCATTACCTGTTAAACAGTTCAAATATGTCGGAGTACGTGGACTCTGGTTTATCTATTGAGTTAAAGATATGGATCTTCGACTGACCCATGTCAAGTACTAACATAATCCAGTGAAATCTGTAAATTGGTTTAGATGACACATATGAAACTTTATGTATGCACGGGATTGAAATTGGTTCGGAAAGAAAGAAAAAACTTACGTAGTATTGTAGGGCAGAAGGATGAAGGACCGGAAGGGTTGCTTCACAAGCGCGTTGTATAGGTTGTCCACGGTGTCATTAGGAAACTGATCAACCAATGGGCCGTTGATTTTGCGTGGATCCATGAATCCATGCTTGGTGCATTCGTGCTTGTTGCAGTATTGGATCGCCATTCTACAATGGTTAAAAAGAATTTTAGTCAGCTAAATTCAAGGAGGTAAGAAACGAAATAACCGGGCGATACTTACAAAACCCGCGCGGTTAGAAGTGAGACGTCGAGGGCATCAAGTTGGTATAGGTCGAATATATCTTTGAATCGGATATAGAGGTAGTCATCTCTATTGAAGAAGTAGTCAATTGAATATTTGTATGTTATCATGTCTTCACCCTTGCTGGATCGTTGCATGTACCACTGATGGAAGCGGTATATCTGAGTTGAAAGCCTTTTCACGAGATCCGGCTTGACGAGAGGCTTTTCAAGGTTGAACTTGTATTTAAGCGGAGCCTTCGCCGGGGGTGCACGCCCGTGTAATTGATCCATATTAATTTCACTTCTTGAATGAATTGTCTTAAATCGGGTCTAATATTTGGAGTCGTGCCTTGAACCCCATAGGCTTCCGTGGCTGCATGCCAAGCGGGGTACATCTTTGCCGGCTTTCTTCGCCACGCTGAGGCGGACCGCTTTGGTGTGGGTGGCGGCGTCTTCTCAATTCTCTTGAGTCTTTCTTGGATGACCGCTTGATATTGACGGCGCGCTCTTGGATGATGACCGTTTAGAAGTCGGTGCTCGTTGTGGCGACGGAGGAGGGTTGGAAGGCGGTGGAGTTGGAGACGGCCGTTTAGGAGTCGGTGCTCGTGGAGGCGACGCAGGAGGCGGAGGAGGCGGAGGCGGCGAAGGAGGCGAAGGAGACGGCCAACGTGGAGGCGAGGGCGGTGGAACGATAGGAGACACTCGTTCGTCAGGGAATTTTATGAAGATCTTCCTCCGAGAGAATATTCCATGAGCCGTTTCTCCTACCGCGTCGTCTCCCCGTCTCCTCAGGGATATCCATCTCCGGATCTTCATAGCCACGTTCCACTGTTCAATTTCAACCTTCGAGGACGAAGGTGGAACGGGTCGGGAGTAGTAGATGCCGTCTCGGGCTACTGGAATAGCCATGCCCGACACGACCTGTTCGAGAAGATTGCTTATTAGTTAATAATGAACGTTGATTGACAAGTTATTCAAGAAAATATACGTACAACATAAAAGTACGAACATACCTTTATTGTTATGTTTTTCAAGCGGATGTGTAGATCACACGGGTCCGTTGTGTGATGTCATCCACGGGCACGCGGACCCGGTTGAGCTTGTGGGGCCAGCTCGCCTTCATTTCCAGTAGACGCGCAACTGCTGCGCTGTTGTTGGAGTTGTGCGGTTGTTGCTGGATCCAGCTATTGGCTAACCCACTGGCTCCGCTCCTCAGCCAACCTTACGGCCACCCTTTCGTCGACAATCTGATCGATCTGCGAGTGCCTCATTTCCATCTCGGCGAATCTAGCATCATTCTCTCGCTTTGACCTCATTCGGCTCTGTATGTATCGATGTCGGTTTGGAACCCGTATTTCCAGGGGACGACGCCTTTCCTCGCGTACGTCCGGGTGCTGCGGTTTGAAGGTCGAGCGTTAGCTCGTCCTTCTCTCTCTATCGGGCCGAACGAGCCCGAGGAACCGCCTGCACCGCCTCCTCTAACCTCCATCCGGCTTCTTGAATTTCATCACCAAAGATCAATGTGCCATCGACGGGATTTAGTGAGCCACCGTGAGCATAGAACCAGTTTTTGATCGTTCGCCGGTTGTTGTGCACAGGAACGATATCCGTGCTTCTAGGTCGGCTTCCATTTTTCCCATTTCTCCATTGCTTTTTTATAGCCACACCCAAGCTTTGTGATGGTATTTCTTTTTGCTGCGTTGGCCATGTTCTTTTCTATGATAGATCACGCTTCTTCACGGTCTTGTGCTCAACAAAAGCATCCCAATGATCTCTCGAGCTTTGGGAACTTGTCAAAGTCCGGTGTCCGGCCCTTCGGGATATATTCCTTGTGTAATCGTTTCTTTTAGTTCTGAAGAGCTCACCCATTTTCTTCAACGTCCATTCCTTGACCCTTTCCGATCGAGTCTTGGATGGTGAACGTCTGCACATTGTTGTCCGAGCATCTCTTTCTCTCGAGTCCGGGAGATAGCTCGCTCCTCTCCTCCTTTGGTAGACCGCCTCTAGTTGGCAATGCTTACGGGCACGTGATCCCTCACCACCCATCCGTTGTGCGTCACAAACTTCCTTGCGGCGTCCTCTGGGGCAATTGGTCGGCCGTCATGCCACCTCCATTATGACATGTCGACCCTCTATTTTCTTCTTGAGGCCGCGTGGCCTCTTCTGTCCCGGCGGAGGCGAGCCCTCATTCCCCTCCTCGTTTCTCTGCTCGTCTCCCCTCGTTCCCCTCCTCGTTGAGGTGCGATCCGGATCTTCGTGTCCCTCCTCGTTGTAAAACTCTGTTCCTCGTACGATCTCATCAAGGAAAAACTGTTCCTCATCACGATCCGCCATTTGATTGTTGTGGGTTGAGGACTTAATCATAGAATTCTGAAAAAATTTATTCGGTTAATACATGTATCAATTATTCAGAATATCATATATGTCTACGTAAAAAAACATAGTCGAAAAAGAAGAAGATGAAAAAATAGATGAAATTTGACAGACACTGATCAATTGTGCACATCCACAATGGTGATATTTTTCAGAAGTCACTTCTGGATTACATCCACACCGAATGACCGAGCGAACGAACGACCGAACGATTGACCATTCGTTCAATCTATCGTTCACGTCTCCATTCGGTCATTCGTTCGTTCACCCTAAACTCTAAACCCTAAATGCGGTTCCTAAACCCAACCCTAACCCTAACCTATCGTTCGTTCACATCCATTCGTTCGGACCCTTGACCCTAACCCAAACCCAAATCCTAAACTATCGTCCGTTCGTTCTAACGTCCGTTGACATTCGTGAGTACGATCATCGGAGGAGAGGAGAGAAAGAGAGGAGAATGATGTGCTTGGAGATAAGGTGGAGAGGAGAGGAGAGGAAGTGGAGAGGAGAGAGAGAGAGAGAGAGGACGTTGCATGCCTATGTGCGTTGTACGGCCGACGAACGACCACCGCGAGCGAGCGAACGACCGAGCGAACGACCGAACGAACGAATGAACGAGCGGACGACCGACCGACCGACCGAGCGAGTGTTCATTCGTGCGTCCGTCCGTTCTGCCGCGTCCGTCCGTCCGTCCGTCCGTCCGTTCGTCCGTCCGTCCGTTCACATCCGTTTGTTGATTTTATCGTTCTCGTTCGTTGAAAAATACAAACTTCACAAGTCACATACACATTCAAATTTAAATCTATTCATGCATTTAAATTTAAATATACATTCAAAATTCTAAATTCACAATATTCATGCATTAAAATTTAAATAAACAGTCCATTTTCATATAAAGTCCATACAAATTTACACATACACATCGAAATCATATTCACAAATTTACACATGCACATCGAAATCATATTCAAATCCTCCTCGTTCATTCACATTCCCAAAATTCACAAAATTCATTCATATTCATATTCATTAAACATATAGCACGGTGGCGACATGGCGGCGGCGGCAGCGGCCACGGCGGCATGGAGGGAGGCGACGGCGGCGACGAGGATGCAGCGGCCGGCCGGTGGCGTGGAGGAGGCAAGGATTAAGGGTTTAGGGCGGCCGGCCGGCGCGTGGGGATCGGGGAGGGCGGCGGCGGCGGCGACGGCGACGGCGACGGCGATGGCAACGGCGGCGGCGGACACGACAATGGTGGCGATGGCGATGGCATCGACTTGGTGGCTAACCTAGCGCGCATCACGAAGAAAAAAAGGGGGCGGCGGTGGCTAACTGCGGCGGCGGCGGCGATGGCGGCGAAGACCTTGGCACGGCGGTCCTCGGGCGACAACGACGGCACGAAGGCGAGAGACGGAGTGCTGCGGCGGCGTCCTTGTGCTCGGCGACGGCGGCGAAGAAGACGATGCGATTGAGCGAAAACGGCTAAGTGTTTGGATCCCGTGAAGCCCTTGCTATATATAGGTACGTCATCTATTGTCCGGTTGAAGCCGTCAACCGGGACTAGAAATGATATAGTCAGTTGGTGGCTTCCAACGGGACTAAAGATCATACCTTTTGTCCCGGTTGAAGCCACCAACCGGGACTAGAGATGGCGCACCACGTGTCCCAGTAGGTAGGCATCTCTAGTCCAGGTTGGCCACCAAGGGACTAGAGATATTTCCGCCACTTGAAATTCATCTCTAGTCCCGGTTGGTTTCAAACCGGGACTAATTATTCAGATGCCCAATTATATTGTGTTATATTCATATATAATTATAATTAACATATGTTCATATATTCATATATAATTAACATATGTTCATATAATTAACATAAAATATTATAAATTAAAATAATAACATATAATTAACATTTGTCATATTCCAAACTATTTAAAATTTAAATAATAATATATATTTAACATATGGCCTATTTGAAAAATATTTTAAATTGAAATAATAACATATAATTAACATTTGTCGTATTTAAAACTATTTTAAACCATAAACCCTAAACCCTAAACCTTAAACCTAAACCCTTTTACCATTAACCCTTAACCTAAACCTAAACCCTATTTTAAACCTAAACCCTAAACCCTCGTGCGGCTGCGTGATTGGCATGTAGAAGGGCGACACGAGCTGAAACGTCAATGCCTTCTCCTACGATCTAACATCGTCTCTCATTTTCTTGGAGGCTGCTCCGTTCTCATCAACGTAATAGAGCGGTGGCAATCTCTTCTCACTTTGTTCTACCTTGTTCTCCGATTGCTCCATCTCATCCCAATACTTGACATCATCTTCAAAGATGACACCAAGGTCGCTGCATGGCAAGAAACAAGTGTCTAAGCAACACAAATCCAGAAAGCACCATTCCTTTTCGATTAGAAAAAGAGAGCATCATTCTTGCATTGATCCGAGTAGAAAGAAAAGAATCATACCTTGTAAAACATTGTTTTGCATGACAGTAGAGCAGAATGGTTGGGGATAGAAGCTCGGGAGGAGATACTGGAGAAGAGAGCTTCCTCCTCAAGCAGGTAACTATCAGGCCAAAGGCTAGTGCAATAAGGCCACCAGCTAGTTCATAAAAAAAGGTTAGATCAATAACAGATAAACAGATAAACAAAGACAGTCTTGCAGCCAAAAGAAGCTACTGCTATAAAATTTTCTCCGCGATGAGCATGGTTATCTATATGCATGATGCAAGACAAAACTGCTTTTACCTATGTTTTTGGCTGGGCTCCATTATTTCGAGGGACATGAAGCAAATCTCACACTCCAATGAGTCGGGATCAATGAAATAGCTTATCTTAGTCATTTCGTCCATATCCGCATCCAAGAGATCGAACATACCGATGCGGCCAAGAGATCGAACGTCTTGATGCATCCAAGAGATCGAACGTTACGTCGGATCGGGCGATCATATTGACTACATCGACGTTGTCCAAGGCTACATCGATACGTTCGATCTCTTGGATTGCGGATATGGACGAAACGACTAAGATAAGCTATTTCATTGATCCCAACTCATTGGATTGCTCTCGAAATAATGGAGCCCAACCAAAAACATAGGTAAATGTAGTTTTGTCTTCATCATGCATATGGTTAACCATGCTCATCGTAAAAATTTTATAGCGTAGCTTATTTTGGCTGCAAAGATCGTCTTTGTTTATCTGTTATCTATTATTGATCTAACCTTTTTCATGAACTAGCCGGTGGCCTTTGCACAAGCCTTTGGCCTGATAGTTACTTGCTTGAGGAGGAAGCTCTCTTCTCAGATCTCCTTCCGAGCTTCCATCCCGACCATTCAGCTCTCTTGTCATGCAAAGCAATGTTTTACAAGGTATGATTCTTTTCTTTCTACTCGGATCAATGCAAGAATGATGCTTCTTTTCTAATCGAAAAGAATGGTGCTTTCGGATTTATGTTGCTTAGACACTTGTTTCTTGCCATGCAGACACCTTGGTGTCATCTTTGAAGATGATGTGGTAAGTATGGGATGAGATGGAGCAATCGAGAACAAGGTAGAACAAAGTGAGAAGAAGATTGCCACTGCTCTTACGATGATGAGAATGGAAGCGACCTCCAAGAGCATGAGAGACGATGTTAGAAGAGAGAAGGCATTGACGTTCCGGCTGTGTCCAAGTCCTTCTACATGCCAATCACGCAGGCCGCACGAGGGTTTAGGGTTTAGGTTTAAAATAGGGTTTAGGGTTTAGGTTAAGGGTTAATGGTAAACGGTTTAGGTTTAAGGTTTAGGGTTTAGGGTTTAGGTTTAGGATTTATGGTTTAAAATAGTTTTAAATACGATAAATGTTAATTATATGTTATTATTTCAATTTAAAATATTTTCAAATAGGCCATATGTTAAATATATATTATTATTTAAATTTTAAATAGTTTGGAATATGACAAATATTAATTATATGTTATTATTTTAATTTATAATATTTTATGTTAATTATATGAACATATGTTAATTATATATGAATATATGAACATATGTTAATTATAATTATATATGAATATAACATAATATAATTGGGCACTATAATAATTAGTCTCGGTTTTTAAAACCAATCGGGACTAGAGATGAATTTCAGTGGGCGGGAAAACATCTCCTCATGTTTGCATACAAATTTAGAGATGAAAATGTATAGAAAACAACCGCAAAATATGAAGTGCTAAGATTGTAGATAGCACATGACATGTAGATAGCAAAATGTATAGAAAACAACCGCAAATTTATAAGAGGAAGAAGTTGCTAACCTTATAGATAGCAAATATTTGTGTATTATCACCAAAAAAGTTGCTAACCTTGGCAGCACCGGACCTCTAGCTGAGAAAATTTTTGAAGATGTACAAGTGTAGCTGGCTCGGGATGGAGGAGGAAGGAGTATATAAAGAAAATCTCTAGTCCCGGTTGGTAACACCAACCGGGACTAGATGCCATCTCTAGTCCCGAGGCAACGGTTTAAAAATTTCAACGGCTCTCTAGGACCTTTAGTTCCGGTTCGTTTCAAGAACCGGGACTAGAGGTGACGGTTCAAATGTTGTCGGCGCGTGTAAGAGCGCCAGGGACCTTTAGTCCCGGTTGGTAACACCAACCGGGACAAGAGATGCTACTGTAGTCCCGGTTGATGTTACCAACGGGACTAAGGTCCCGGCGCTCGACACGCGCCGACAACATTTGAACCGGGACTAGAAGTGATCTTTGGTCCCGGTTCGTGACACGAACCGGGACTACTGTTTCTAGAGGGCCGTTGAATTTTTAAACCGGGACTAGAGATCATCTCTAGTCCCGGGTGCAACTCAAACCGGGACTCTTGTGCTTTTTGCTACTTCAACCAATGATGGTTTCTCCGGTAGTGTAACTCAAATAGGCTCGATTTCAAATTTTCAGTTATTTTCTCGCTAGCTAGCTAGCTAGCTAGAGAACAATATCAAATCAAAAAGTGGCCGGCGGCACTATTGTTCCTCCACATCGAGAAGGAATTAAACAAGCTAACATATATAATTCCAAGGTACGATGCGAAAGAGACGAAACGATCGATCCACAATAATCCAAGATGCTGTTTACACCCAAAATTAGCATCTAGGAATCAAAATAGGAAAGATTGCCAATATTTGAAAATTCACCGGTTTCTTCGGAGAGGCGGTCGACCGCCGATGTATAGGCCGGTCGGGCCAGGGCGATGGGTGATCGGGCCAGAGGCATATGGCGGTCGACCGGCAGAGTCCGAAACCTAGAGGACTTCATCGGTATTCGGGTTTTCTTTCTCCATACGGTGTATCTCGGGTTTCCAAACATGTTTATCCCGAATTGGACGTGGAGAAGGGCCTGTGGAGGGCAAGGCCAACCCCTATATAAGGGCCAAGGCCGGTTCAATTGTAATATCGAAACACACAACATACAATCAATCTATTTGAATCGTTTTCCTTATTTTTAGCCCTATTTTCTACTTTGCCATAGTTTAGTCCATCTTTGTCGGTTTGCGCCAAAACCGTCCACCACCGCTGCGAGAGTGCGACAATTCTTTGTAAGTTTGTCTTGAAAACTTTCCGTTCATCCACGAGATGAGTGTTTATCAATCTATCCATCTAAATCGGTTCCGCTAGCCGATTTAATCTACAACGTCCACTTTGTTCTAGTTTACGCTAGATTGAAGTGGTTGGCGACTACGTACCAAGAACCATCGCAAGATTTTAGGTGATTCGATCGTGTTCGTGCCTTTTGCCAAAAAAGGTGCCAACACGATTTTGGTGACTCCCTGGGAAGACACGACGCCAACTCGATTCGACGCCGCCATGTCCAAGCAAGCGGCGCGGGACGTGGAGCCATCCAACGTTGTCCACATCTCGTTGGACGATTTGGACGGGAGGCTCGCCAAATAATGGAGGAGCGCATTCGAGCGATCACTCGGGAGGTGCTAGATCAATCTTGCACCAAAACGCGACAAGGCGTCATCATCAAGCCCGAGAGCCCGCTCAAGGTAACTCGCGGCAAGGTAAGCGCTGATCATATCTCTATGCCTATTCAAAAACTTGTTGCTAGTACGGTGGACGAGTCCGTTACCGCCGCCGTGAACAATAAGATTGAATCCGCTATGGAGGCTTGTTTTAATAGGTTGTTCAAAGCGCACATAAGCGGTAAATCCGGTCCTCCCGCGACCGATTCGCCGCCTACCTCGATTGCAGGGGGAGGCCAACCCCCTGTGAACCACATATTCAGTAAGACCGACGGGGCAATTGCCCAAGGCCCCGGCGAAAGTAGTTCTGCCGCCTCTGTCGGTCTGACCGGCCCTACGGCCGGTCTGACCGGCCCTCACTACGCTGGTCCAACCGGCCCACCGTATCTCGGTCTGACCGGCCCGACGGTCGGTCTGACCGAAACACAATATTGTGGTCGGCCGGTCCTATGGCCGGTCTGAGGCTGGTCTCGCCTTACGTCGGTCGACCGGCTCGCCATACATCGGTCGGACCGGCCGTCGGCTCGCCCACACCCATATTACACCGGTCTGAACGGCGGCTATATGGCTGGTCAGACCGCGCCTTACTTAGCCGGTCAGACCGAGCCCATGGCCGGTCAGACCAGCGCTCTAGTGCCAGTACAGGAGGTAGATCCCATCACGGGCAACTCGGTTCTATACCACGTTCCCGGACACGACTCCCCTGTGGCTACTGTTCATGCACCGATTCCCTCGCATATCCCCAACCAATACAATGATCCTAATAAGTGATATCCGCGTGACACGAGAGATGACCAATATGACAATATTGCGCCGCAACATCCACCCTTTAGGCCGCTGATCGTGCCCGACCCGCCTAGGCCTGAAAATATGGAGGAACAAATCCAGAATATCATTAGAGAGTTGTTTGGAATTGAGCCTAGGAATCATGCTAAGGTTTACCAAAAGCTGTATCCTGACTACTTCGATAATATCCCATATCCTCGTGGTTATAGAGTCCCTGAATTCACCAAATTCAGTGGAGATGATAATAGGACCACATGGGAGCATATCGGCCAATTCTTAGCGCAATGTGAGGAGGCTAGCACTTCGGATGCGTTTAAATTGCGCTTATTTTCTTTATCTTTATCTGGTACTGCTTTTACTTGGTTTACATCTTTACCAGCTAACTCTATTTATACTTGGGCTCAGCTAGAACAGAAATTTCGTGATTATTTTTATACTGGTGAGACTGAGCTTAGACTTTGTGACTTGACATCGGTAAAGCAAAAATATAATGAATCTGTTACAGATTACATTAAGAGGTTTAGAGATGCTAGAAATCGGTGTTTTAGCTAGAGTATAACTGAGAGAGACTTGGCCGACCTCGCTTTCAATGGGTTGCTCGCCCCCATTAATGAGAGGTTAGATGGCCAACAATTTTTTGATGTTAGCCAAGTAATGCAGAAGGCTCTGGCTCAGGAAAGCCGAGTCAGAGATGCTAAGAAATTTGTTAGGCCCAGTGATAAGAAACCTCATGTTAGCATGGTCGACTGTCCTAATAGTGATTCCGATTCTGATGAGGGCGACCATGACATGTATGTCGCTGAGTGGTCTTGGACAAACAAGAACAAACCCTTTGTTTGTTCTAGCTTGACCCGACTCCTCACAAGGATCGGCAGAGTGAGATTAAGTACAGTTTTGATGTGGCCAAGTGTGATAGGATTTTTGACTATCTTTTGCAAGAAAAACAAATCAAATTACCTAATGGCCACATCATACCCTCATTAGAAGAATTGAAGCGCCGTTCTTACTGTAAATGGCACGATTCATATTCGCATTCTACTAATGAGTGTAATGTTTTTCGTCGGTAGGTTCAATCGGCCATAGAGGAAGGACGATTGAAATTCACCGAGGACCCGAAGATGAAGCTTGATAGCGATCCTTTCCTGGTGAATACCATCGATCTCGATGGTAAGAAGGTGTTGATTCGGCCGGAGCAAGCTGAATCGGCTAGGGGAAAGGAAGTTGTCATTGGGGAGCCTAGGTCCAAGATGCTTGTGCCAAAGAGCCCAAAGGTTGGGGCATGTAAGGAGAACAAGGCCAAGGCATCTACGTCAAGGAAGCCCCACAAGCCCAAGATGACCTTCGACATGCTCCTTGACAAGTACAAGAAGAAGAGTACCGAGAAGGAGCGTGTCAAAGGAAAGAGACCAAGATCGCCCCCTAAGGAGCAATTTGGTCCTTCGTCAAAGGTTTTGGAGCCGCCGTTTCCCCATTGCCCTCAAGTCATGCCATGGGGACCATGCCCGATGCCGCCTCCAGGTTATCCGTTCCCTTACTTTATGCCTTGGGGGCACCCCCGCCTATATACAACATGCCTCCAATGCAGGATCACCAAGGATGGAGAGGGGAGGGGAGATTGCCGCGAGGGCAGACGTCTACTTCTAGTGGAAGCCGGTTCCCCACAAAGGACAGGCTTGATGGCGAGAAAAGGGCATACAAGCGCGCCAAGCCCAAGGAAAGGACTTCAGAGGCGATCACTATCAAGATAGGATCATATGATATGCCGGTACCATCTGGCAAGGAGGCTAAGTTGATATTTGGCCCCCAAGCCGAAGCCACGAAGGATGCCGCGCAGGAGGACAATCAGACCGGACGTCCTGGCCGGTCTGACCGCAGCTCAGAAGCCGGTCAAACCGAGCCTTACGCGGTCGATGTTCGCTCCGGTCGACGAGTCTAGTCGCCGGTCGACCGTCAAACATAGTACCGTCGGCCCAGGCCACCGAGGCCGGTCGGCCGATGCTGGTAAGAAGGGTACTAGGGTAATTCCTCTTCGGGTAAAGGCAACGAGGGACATTATTTGCCTCCTAGAACTGAGCCGAATCCTAGGTGGATGCCTGAGGATTTGACGGCTACTCAAAAGAGGAGGTTGCAGCGTCTTCGTGCTTCTGAGTTGAGGGAAAGGGAAGCCGAAGAGAGGAGAGACAGGGAGTTTGATGAGTTGCGACCACCGCCTACGAAGGAGTGGAAGCGTAAGTCATCAACTGCTGAGAAGCCGGTAGTTGTTCAAAAGGATGAACAATTGGCTGTGGAGGCATCGTCCGGCGAGAACATGGATATCAACATGGTTTGCATGTTGCCCATCGAGTTTTGTGCTATGGACGAGGCCGAGGTTGCTTAAATATCACTAGGTCCGAAGGATGTGGTCTTTGAGAAGCCCGACGAGTCCAACCGTCACATGAAGCCTCTCTATTTGAAGGGTCACATTGATGGGAAGCCGGTCTCGAGGATGCTAGTGGATGGAGGCGCGGCGGTTCAATATGCTAGTGGATGAAGACTCTCTCTTTAAGAAGTTGGGTCGCGAGGAAGCGGAGCTGAAGAAGACCAATATGCTTCTCAATGGCTTCAACGGCGAGTCAACGAAGGCGAAGGGGATCTTGTCCGTGGAGCTTACGGTGGGGAACAAGACGTTGCCTACCGCTTTCTTCATCGTCGATGTACAAGGTAACTATAGTGTCATCTTGGGGCGGTGTTGGATTCATGCCAACTGCTGCGTCCCATCTACTTTACATCAGTGCCTAGTACAATGGGATGGTGATGAGGTAGAGGTAGTTCAGTCGGATACATCGACTGAGGTTGCCATGGCCGATGTTTCTGTGGGATGGAAACATGGAGACATGCAGTGCTTATCAGGGCTAGATCTTTCTAGTTTTGATTTTATTAGTGTTTCCAAAGCAGGCTTTGTACCCATTTCTGTAAAGCCGGCTAGTTTAGCATGGCTTGGTGACATTACTTTGTATGATGAATAAAACAACCAATTTGAAATGGTTACAAAAAAGAGTTCAAGAATATGGGTCAACAAAGAACGATATTGGAGAAACTATAGAGGATTTTGACGAGGTAGAGAAGCTTGGTCAAGGGTTTACATCAGCCGTCCCATTATAAGAAATAGACATAGGAGATGGGAGCGTACCAAGACCGACCTTCATAAATAAAAATATGAGAGCCGATCATAGGGTTAAGATGATTGAGTTGCTTAGAGAATATAGTGATTGCTTTGCATGGGAGTACCATGAAATGCCTGGACTTAGTCGTGATCTTGTTGAGCATCGGCTTCCGATAAAGTCGGGATTTAGGCCTTATAAACAACCTCCTCGTCGGTTTAACCCACTTATATATGATCGTGTCAAAGAAGAGATAGACCGATTATTAAAAGCGGGGTTTATTAGGCCGTGTCGGTATGCGGAGTGGGTGTCTAATATAGTACTGGTAGAAAAGAAGGGGAGCGGCAAAATTAGGGTTTACATAGATTTTAGAGATTTAAATAAGGCCACTCCTAAAGATGAGTATCCTATGCCTATAGCCGACATGCTAATAAACGATGCCTCAGGTCATAGAGTGATTAGTTTTTTAGATGGCAATGCCGGCTACAACCAAATCTTTATGGCAGAGGAGGATATGTATAAGACAGCCTTTAGATGTCCGGGATTTGTATGGCTGTTTGAGTGGGTAGTCATGACATTCGGGTTAAAGAATGCCACCGCAACTTATCAAAGAGCAATGAACCTAATTTTTCATGATTTATTAGGTTTTCTCCTTGAAATCTACATTGATTATATTGTGGTCAAATCGGATGATATGGATGGACATATGGCCGATTTGAGGTTAGCCTTTGAAAGGATGCGTCGGTATGGTTTGAAGATGAACCCACTCAAGTGTGTCTTCGGTGTGTCGACGGGAAAATTCTTAGGATTCATGGTGCATGAGAGAGGGATTGAAATCGATCCTAAGAAGGTTGAGAAGATTCAAGACTTCAAAACACCAACATGCAAGAGAGAAGTTCAGAGGTTGCTAGGTAAAGTGAACTATTTGAGAAGATTTATATCTAACCTAGCAGGTAAAATCGATGATTTTGTGCCTATTCTACGCTTGAAGAAAGAAGCCGATTTTACTTGGGGGTAGCACAACAGGAGGCATTTGAGGGTTTGAAAAAATATTTATCTACTCCACCCGTGGTGCGAGCTCCTAAAGTCGGGATTCCATTTCGGCTATATATTGTCGCTGAAGACAAAGTTATTGGAGCTGTTTTGACACAAGAGGAAGACGACAAAGAGTACATAATTACTTATTTAAGTCGCCGTCTTCTGGATGCCGAAACGAGGTATGTATTTGTAGAAATGCTTTGTCTTTGTTTGTACTATGCTTGTACCAAGTTGCGTCATTATTTGTTGTCTAGTACATGCATAGTTGCTTGTCAGACCGATGTCATTAAGCACATGTTGCAAAGGCCAATTCTAAGTAGTAGAATTGGCAAATGGACGTATACATTAATTGAATACAATTTGGCCTATGAGTCATTAAATCTATGAAGGGCCAGATTGTAGCGGACTTTATAGTAGATCATCATGTAGATGTTGATTGTGGAGATGAAGTTCATTTGGTTAGTGTCACACCTTGGAAAGTTTATTTCGATGGCTCTTCATGTAAGGAGGGTCAAGGCATAGGTGTAGTTTTAATTTCGCCCAATGGTCAATGCTTTGAAGCATTGGTTCGTTTGGAGTATTATTGTACAAATAATCAAGCCGAATACAATGCTTTGTTATTCGGTTTACAAGTAATGAAGATCATTGGAGCTACACATGTAGAAGCGTTCGGTGATTCAGAATTGGTGGTGCAACAAGTTGCCGGGATCTACAAATGCTTCGACGTATCATTCAACATGTATTTAGATCAATGCCTAGATATTATTGCCAGTTTCGATGAATTTACTATTAAGCATATTGCTAGGAATGAAAATTCTAGGGCAAATGACTTAGCTCAACAAGCATCGGTTATAGCATCAAAAGAGGTTTATTTTTCATATTAGATCAACCGGTGCTTGATTATAATTTTAAGGGCGAAATTGGCAAAGAGGCGGCCGTGGCGGTCGCCGGGCACTTGTCGCCGGTCGGCCGTGGATGGCATCCGGTCGACGGCATGCGTGGCCGGTCGACCGCGGGTGGTTGCGGTCGGCCGGAGTTGTTTGGCCGGTCGGGCCGACTTCACGAGAAGGTCTTGGGGGCACAATCTTCTCAATATAGGGCCGAATTAAGTGGAAATTCGGACATGTGTGCCCTGGAGACAGTAAATGATTGGCAAATTCCTTTGATTAACTATTTGAAGGATCCTAGTCTTAGGGTTGATCGAAAAATTCGGCGGCAAGCGTATAAATATACTTTGCTTGATGAAAAGCTATATCGCCGAAATATAGATGGTGTGCTATTAAAATGTTTAGATGCTGATCAATCTAAGGTTGCTATGGGTGAAGTTCACGAGAGAATTTGCGAGACTCATCAATCGGCCCATAAAATGAACTAGCTGCTTAGGAGAGCGGGGTTCTATTGGCCGAGAATGATTGATGATTGCTTCAGATACTATAAAGGTTGTGAAGCTTGTCAATGGTTCGGCAATGTTCAGTTGGCACCGGCTTCGGTGTTGAATCCTATAATTAAACCATGGCCGTTCCGGGGGTGAGCTTTAGATTTTGTTGGTCAAATTTATCCTCCGTCTTCAAAGGGGCATCGGTTTGTGCTAGTTGTGACAAATTACTTTACTAAGTGGGCCGAAGCCGTGCCACTCAGGAATATTACGCATAAGGAGGTAATTGATTTTGTTTTGAAGCATATTATTCATAGATTCGCCATTCCTCAAACATTAACTACAGATCAAGGAGCTTCTTTTATGTCTAAAAAGGTGAAAAATGTTGCCGAATCTTACGGAATTAAGTTGTTGAGTTCGTCTCCTTACTACGCTCAGGCTAATGGACAAGCCGAATCTAGTACTAAGACGTTGTTGAAGCTAATCAAAAAGAAGGTCTAGGAACATCCGAGAAGGTGGCATGAGGTGCTTTCTGAAGCTTTATGGGCGCATAGAATATCCAAGCATGGTGCTACCAAGGTGACCCCCTTTGAGTTTATTTATGGACAAGAAGCCGTTTTACCGGTTGAGGTAAATCTTGGTTCTCTTCGATATATAAAGCAAGACGATTTGTCAGCTGAAGACTACAAGTCCTTGATGGGTGATAATCTTGATGAAGTGGTTGACAAACGTTTGAAGGCTCTGGAAGAAATAGAAAAAGAAAAGAAGAGGGTGGCCAAAGCATATAACAAAAGGGTAAAGGCAAAGACGTTCCAAGTAGGATATCTAGTATGGAAAACTATTTTGCCTTTAGGTTCCTGATCTAAAGAATTCGGTAAGTGGTCGCCAAGTTGGGAGGGACCTTATCGGATATACGGAATCATTCGAGGCAACGCGTATTTCTTGGAGACACTTCAAGGAGAACGGTTTCAGCGGGCTATCAACGGTAAATATCGAAGAAATACTTCCAGAGTATTTGGCAAGATGCTTAGGGAGTTGTGTGGCCGATAATTGAGTTATCGTCCCAAGTTAAAACATGTCTTATGCTTTTAGATTCACGATGTTCATCATAAAAGGCGGGGGCATATGTTTACACCCAAAATTGGCACCTAGGAATCAAAATAGGAAAGATTGCCAATATTTGGAAATTCGCCGGTTTCTTCGGAGAGGCCAGTCTGACCGCCGTGTATAGGCCGGTCAGACCGGGCAGTGGGGCCGGTCAGACCAAAGACATATGGCCGGTCTGACCAGCAGAGTCCGAAACCTAGACGATTTCGTCGGTATTCGGGTTTCCTTTCTCCATACGGTGTATCTCGGGTTTCCAAACATGTTTATCCCGAATTAAACGTGGAGAAGGGCCTGTGGAGGGCAAGGCCAACCCCTATATAAGGGCCAAGGCCGATTCAATTCTAATATCGAAACACACAACATACAATCAATCTATTTGAATCGTTTTCTTTATTTTTAGCCCTATTTTCTACTTTGCCCTAGTTTAGTCCATCTTTGTCGGTTTGTGCCGAAAACCGTCCGCCGCCGCTTGTGAGAGTGCGATAATTCTTTGTAAGTTTGTCTTGAAAACTTTCGTTCGCCCACGAGACGGGTGTTTATCAATCTATCCATCTAAATCGGTTCCGCTAGCCGATTTAATCTACAAAACCAACTTTGTTTTAGTTTTTGCTAGATTGAAGTGGTTGACGACTCTATACCAAAAACCACCACAAAATTTTAGATGATTTGATCATGTTCGTGTCTTTTGAAAAAAAAGTTGCCAACCGATGCATGCGTAGGAGTATATATATGTAGGAGTACACGCCGACTAGCAAGAAATTCATCGCTTTAATTTATTGACCGAAAGCAAGGAGCCACGTGTAACCACTCCTCTCTCTTTAATTTCTTCCCTTGATTCACCAGCAATTTTACCTTCTAACCACCAGCGCGCACACACACATTATCTCTGCCTTCACGTACCAATTAATAAAGCCCCTCTCTCTCTCTCCTAGTTGCATTTTATTGCTCTCTTTTTGTGTGTGTATATATATGCCCCCCATTTCTTGATCAATATGCAATCTATCGCCACATTTGCAAACCTCTAGGGTCAAATATAAAATTAAGATCAATCATATTATTTCATATAGTTAACTAGTTTAATAGTTAGTATATATTTATTATCTATATTGATATATATGCAAGCGATGAGCTCGAAGAAACTCTTACCTCTCATTCTGGCCATGGCCATCGCCGCCGGCAGCTAGCCTTCCTGCAGGCAAGCGCAGAGGAAGGAGCAGCAGATCAGCGCCATGCCATGGCGTCGTCGGCCATGTCCTCCTCGGCGGCGGTGCTGGGGCAAGACGATGGTTTTCAGGTCGTCGCGTCGTTGCCATGGCGCCGCGTGCTTCGCCACCGGGGAAGGAAGGAGCACGGCGGCGGCGGCGGGGGCGGCGGCGACTGGCGGTCATGGCGCATCCGCCGTCCGGGCCGAGCAGCCGGGGGCACGTCGCCGTCGACGCGGACGCGCCGGAGAAGGAGAAGAATACGGCGGTGACGACGGAGGGCGCCGCCGGCGGTAGCGGGCCTACTAGATCATCATCGGTTCCGTGAGAGCAGGGTAAGCAACAATGAGCAATGGACGCTCGGTTTGAATTATGAATTAATTAATCAGTATATATCCGTGTCTCGTGTGTACGTTACTCGTATAATACGTTCGGTTGCATGTGAAGTACGTATGTGTAAAGATCCGAGAGATGGAGTACGTACTGTATTTACATTTTCTTTTTCTTGCTTTTGTTCTTTTGAGAGGATGTACTATATATACGTACGTATGTGTGTTGTGTGTTTCTGTGTGTGCATGCTGTCTCTAAATTAAGTGAAATGTTATCAAATTAATTAAGTATATTTATCAGAAAAGAAAAGCAGTCCAGTTGCTTAGAGTGAAGTAGATTAATTAATTAGGATAGGTAAGAAGAAAGAGAAGCATTGGGAGAGATTGAGGAACTAAGCCAAGTATACCCTGTCATGGTACACAACCATGCATGATAGTTATGGTGCCACGCCGGCCGGCTATATTTCTCTATACACGAAAATGAAACATGCGTGCGTACGTGTGCTTCGGTAGCAAACAACCGTAACAAAAAGGATGCGTACGAGAGGTATGAAGTTATTATGACAGATGAGGTTTGTCCTATTGGTCATATGCTCCTGAGTTTTTCTTCATCTTTTCTATTCTCTGAGTTTTTATTTCGTCAGTTGTTTGACCGTTATGATTTTCCAAATCACTATATTTTTTCTCATTTTAAAATAATTATCCAAAAATCTACTATTTGTTTCATTTCGTTTTGATTTTTAAGTTATTTTTTAACTTTAACTAAGTTTATAGAAAATATAGCAATATTTTTAACCCAAAATAAATATAGTATCAAAATATATTTAATATTATATTTGATGGAACTAATTTGAGACTTAAAAAAGTCAAAACATATAATACGAAAGAGAGGATATATCTCAAAGTGAATTTTTACTTATATTAAAATCAATGGGAAAATAATTATCTAACCTCAAATTTGAAAACAACAATATTTTAATTTTTTCAAAACAATGAAGAAGTTCATATAAAAGTATCACTGATAATTTGATAAATGAAAATATTTTAACTTGTTCTTGAATTTTGGTGAAAATGTTGTATCAATATCAAGAATTTTGATTTTAAATTTGTTTTAAAATTTCATATTTTTGTATAACTTTTTGGCTAAATAATTCTATCCAGTTTTCTTATGAATGAACTTTTCTTGCACGAGAATATAGTGTTTCTTACTTAGCTGGCACATAAGTATGAGTGGTGCATCCTAGTTTTAGAAAAATCTAACGGTTAATTTATAGTTAGCTAACATAATGGGTAAAAGAAAATAAAAAAAATAAAAACTCACGTAGATATATAGAGGATGAGGTAAATTTCAGGGACACAAAAGGGATGGAGTGAAAACTCGGAGCATATAAGGATTTTTGTTGAAAAATTACTTTATCGAAGGAAACTTGAAGAAGGAAAAACAAAAGTAAAAGTAAAATATTATTTTTTAAAAAAGATGAAGTTTGTGGAATAAAAAATGTGAAAATAAGGGGGAATTTGGACTGTGAAGGAAAAAGGGGCAAAATATAATAAAAAAGTTTGACCTAAAAAAGAAAAAGAAAAGAAAGTGCACAATGGCTATGAACGATTTGTCTGGACAGCAAAGAAGAGATCGGTAGACACTTTCTCATTCCAAAAGATTAGATGCCTCACTCCATATATTCTTCCTCCCACATGCCTCCCATTGTCATTTCATTTGTAAAGAAATGTGTTACAAGACAGAACTAGTCTATATCATAGCCCTATTGTGTGCTTGTATAGTAGCCCTGGAATGGGAAGGTAATTTGGATAGGACTAGTATATGCATATAATAACTCCATTAGCAAACTTTAATCTTTTTCTTCTATATTATTTATTTGAATTACGATCTGTTCATACCATTATATTCATTGCAATTAAATCTTATCATTATATTCATTGCAATTAAATCTTAGTACACTTGATTCTTTTCTAAACAAAAACATATATGTGTTTTAACGTCGAAGTCGATATTTCATGTGTGAAAAGTAAATGTTTTAACTAGATTTTGACTATTTTGCATATATTAAATTTTTATGTCTTGATGGATTTTTTTATGTTGCACATGATGTTGTTTGGATGTTTCAATAAGTATATTATGATGTTTTATTAGTTAGTTTGCAAAATTTTGCACATGTGTTTTTTGAGGTTTCAGTAAGTGTTTTGTAATGTTTCAACAATTATAATTAGTTGTTTTAGGTATCATATAAAAATATTTTATTTAAGAATAAATTCATATTTTTTATCATCGTCAAAAATATGTATAATCTTAATTTTTTTATTGTAAAAATTTAATTACAACAAACACATAGGCAAAATCGGATAAGTAATTTAAAAGAAAAATTAAAGTTTTGCTACAGATATAAGGAGAGAGAAGGGGTCATGTATCATGTAGTAGCGGGGTGGGCAAAAATAACCAAGACCGAAGAACTGAATCGAAATGATCGAGACCGAAACCGAAAAAACCGAATTAAATTTCGGTCTCAAAAGTGCAATAACGAAAAAACCGAATAAATTCCGGTCTTGGGCCTTGGTTACCCGAACTAACCAAATAACCGAAGTAAAGCCTAATTCTCTCTTAGACAGCCCAACCCAACACATCACACTAGAGACTTACGAGTCTACACAGAGGTCACACGCCACCACACCCAGTCAAACACCCGCACCGCCGCACCGCAATGCCGCACCCGCAGAGGAGAGGGGAGCGCAAACCCTAGGCGTCTGTTGTCGCGCCGACCTCCCACCAGCGCCGCATCCAGCCGTCGACGCCGCATCGAGCAACCAGAGCCACACCCAACCGCAGCCTCCATTCCAGGGACGCCATCCGCCACTATCCTCTCTGTGCCGTCGATCCGGCCGCCTCCAGGGACGCCGCCGACCTCCAACTAGCCGCCGGCGCCGCATCTAGCCGCCAGCGCCACATCCAGCCATCGAAAAGCCATAGCCCGTCGTTGTCCTCTCCGCGAGCACTTCCAGATCCAGTAAGCAACCCTATTTCTCTACATCCACGGCGGCAACCACGACCAGAATCGAGTGCTTTCGAATATGAACTTGATGAAGAATTTTTTTTGGGTGTATAGGTCAATCCAACACTAAACAAACAGGAACAAGATTGAAAAAACGACGGCTACATCTATGGCTTCTTATAGTGTAAGTAGTCCTTTAATTTTTGTGCCCAAAAATAGTTCGTTAGCTTTACTTGTTTTTCTCTCAAGATTTATGGTGTGTGTTAGCTTCTTTGCCAATGCCAACCGTTTTATGGTGTTTACGCTTCTTTGCCAATGCCAACATTTTTATGACAAGGTCGACTTTTCTTGAAATGTGATTGTCTGAAAAGTTCGGTTGTGAAGACCGAACCGAACTAACCGAAGACCAAAGTTCTCGGTCCTAACTTTTTAAAGCCCGAATTTGGTCCTGACTTTCTAAAGACCGAAGTTTCAAAAGATCGAAGAACCGAACCGATCGGTTTGGTTAGACCGAATGCCCACCCCTATGTAGTAGCATCAATACACACGCTTTGCAAGGAGGTCTTATGGGCATGCATGTTGTGTTAGGAGGTAGGTAGGATGTGGGGCACCTGATTTTTGGCAAAAATGGGCTCTCGACGTATAGTTTCGTCTTGCATGGTTGAAGTCCAACTTGAAGAACACACATAAGACGTGGCAATAGCATGGAATATATATTTCAATCCCGCCTCCTCTACCCTCCCATACCTCTCGCCCCGAAACTAATTCGCGGCGGTCACGCGGTCGTCTGTCACACTTGCTTTTTCTTTTATTTTGTTAAGGAATACATCAAACTTCTTTCTTTTTCCCATATCTGAATTTTCTTTTTGGCACCACAATGTCTCCTTTTTTAAGTTTACTAGCAAAAATGCCTATGCGTTACAACAGGTGAACACAATTTTCAGACGACAAACCGAAACAAGACAACAAAATTAATAGCAAAACAAAGTCAAAAATCATATATAACATTGAACTTGATTGCGCTCGCTTCATGCGTCATCACACGAAGAATTCTTTATGTATATGTTTTCATAGCCTCACAAATCGATTGGGTGGTTATTCCATAAGTTTGCGCATGCGCATTTTCCTATATCTTATGGACCAAAGATTAAAATTTTGATTATTCAATTAATAAAAGTGTTTTTCTGTAGATGAAAACATTTGCAAAATAACAAACTTGTCGCACACATATGTTAAACAATGATAAATTCAAAAGAAAAATATTTATAAGGAGAGAAATTTGAAAGAGAAGAAAAGGAGGGAAAAAGAGAAAATGAGGAGAAAACAAAGTAGATTGAAAGGAGAGGGAGAGGATCTGGATTATCAGGAAAAAAAAGAAAAAAAAGGAAACAAAAAAGGGAGAGAAAAAAGCCAATCGAGGGAGGGATGCGTGGGGCGTCGAGTGAAGGCACGCTGGATGGTGTGGGCCTGCTGGGTTGGGCTGGGAGGAGGAGGGGTTGGGCTAGGATAGAGATGTATAGTAGTTATTTTACACGCACGTTGAATTGGATATATGCGCCAAATGAACAAAGTCAAAATGGTTGACGTGCCGAAATTCCGACGAAAATATCTTCATTTTTTTACAATAGTAGAAATAGAGATACATCTAAGAGTTTATATCCAAATTTATACACCTAAAGTTTATATACCCAGTTTATACTCCTATATATCCAAAATTTATACCTCAAAATTTATATACCCAAAGTTTATACGCTGAAATTTATATGCTCGATTCAAGTTTGAATTCTTGATTCGTATATTCAAATGTTATATTCATAACGTTGCTATATCAAAAGATTTTATATGCCGAATCAAATTTGAATTTTGGATTCAGATTACGAATGTTATATTCAGAATGTCGCTATATTAATAGATTCTACACATATTTTTATGGGTAAAGTTTATACGTATGAATATTTTTAAACAAAATTGTTTTCACCTTTATTTGTATTTTTGCTTTTTTTCCAACCTATTGTAAAGTCGTTTCAAAATCAGTCTGCGCACGTACGCCGGGGGACGCGGAGGCCCGGAGCCGCGATGCGATCCCTGCATCCGCGCGCGTGCTGGATCAACAACTCGCCATGGAATACGGACTCCGACTCCGACTCCGACTCCGACACGAAGAAGCCCATGGCGCGCGCGGCCTATATATTTGAACCTCTCTCGCCCCTGCATCGATCTGCACGCGTGCTCGATCAGCAACTCGCCATGGATCCAGCGCGGCCATCCTTGCCCGACCTCAACGCCGACCCCCGCCGAAGACGACGACGCCATCGATCGCCACGGTCTCGTTATGGACGCAGAGCCATCCTGCTTCCCAGCACCGAACGCCGACGACGACCTGGACGGTGGTCTGGATGCAGAGGCATCCTTCCCTGACTTGAACCCCGAGACCGACGTCAACGTAGACGGCGGCGAACTCGACGGTGGTCTGGAGGAAGATCACTTGTTATCCCTGTTCTTGGGCCCCAACGAGGTAGTACGATGCCGGAAGAAGCGCCTCCGGCCTTCCGATGACGACGTCGACGGCGACGCTCGCGGCTCGCCCCGGCGATGCTACGACCATGTCGTGGAGGAGCACGCAGGCGAGGACGCGACTCGTGCTGACGAAGCCATGGAGCACCAGGCCCTGGAGGCGGGCTCGGCGGCGGCGGAAGAAGGTTGCGCCGCCAGATGCCCGGTTTTATTGGAGCTCTTTCCCCGGCACTTCTCCGGCGAGGCAGATCAGAGGTACACGCAAGACCAAGAACTGGGCACGCCGGCGGCGCAGGAAATCTCTGGAGAGCAGATAGCTGAGAATGACGCGTACTATGACTATGACAACTACGACTTCTTCTACCCCATGGCCGGCGACGGCGGCGCATACGACGAGGAGCATCACCTCCCCGGCGGCCAACAAGATGACACGGCGGCGCAAGACCCCGGCGACGACGAGCAGATTTCAGCGCGATATTCCCTGGACTTCTGGTCCAGCGAGGCGAACGGCACGCGCGAGGAAGAGCAACAAGTGGGCATCATTATTCGATCGATTGATCTCTTATGATGGTTGATTGATCGAGTCGCTGTGCTTGAGGAATGTAAAATCTTCGCATCTGTAGATAATTGATTTGAAATTTTGGATTATATTCAGTCTGAAACTCTGAATTGAATTCCTTAGTTTGTGGCATGACCGATGATCGATTGGATTGTTCACTTTGGTAGCACTGTTTCGTTGCATCGGCTTGTTCTCCGGCCGATCTGTTTCGTGTGTCGTGACGATAGAAGGTACAGAAAAACAACGTGAATTTCTTTCTTTTTTTCCCAGGGAGAAAATTTTAGTTCGTGCAGTTTCTAGAACTAGTTGGCCAATGCGGATACAATCCACCCTCCCGCCTTAAGTGCCACATTTTGATCCGGCACTCCCTTCCTAGCACAAATGAGAGGAGCTTGTCCATGCCGGATGTGAGAAAAGCACCGATGGCCCTCCCTGAGAAAAAAATCATTGAGTCCGACTCGATTTTATCGAGCCGATGCTTGAAATCCAACAAAAACGAATCAAATAATCATTAAAAAATCACATAACCAACAGTCAATCAACAAATCATATAACCAATATTTGTACAAAATTCAGCACATGGGTTTAGAAATTCAACATAGAATCAGCCGAGACCATCGGCTGCCACAGTTGCCGAGGTGTAAAAGTCTGCCCGCCTGCTGCCCTACAGACAATAGCATACGGAGAGAGGGTGGGGAAAGAGAGCATCTCCAAGAGTTTCTCGTATTTTTCTTCTCAAATTTTATTGTTTTGTAACTCTTAAAAGATATTGGGAGAGAAAAAGAAGACAATCTTCAAGAGTTCTCCATAACTACTTTCTAAAAAATCAAATTTAGACCCACAACCGTTTTTCTGTTATATTAATTGAACGGTTAGAAGGATCAACAACATAGCCGCCGCTTTTTCTTTGTTTCCTGCACCTCTGTTTTCTGCGTCTTGTTCTTCCTATGCATTGTTGCTGTGATATCCGGTTTTGTCATGCGCCGTTTTTCCTTGCATTTTTACTTTATTGCAAAATAGATCTAGTTTACTACAATGCAGGCATACTGTTTAACAGGCATCATCTTCTTCACCATTCAATCTTGGGCTCTCGCCTTTGCAAAGAAAAATAAGAAATGCAGCTTGTCTTTACATGCATGCATCTGTGTTCCAGAAATTAAGCAGGTCTACCACTTCAAATGTAAAGATGAATACATGATCAATAAGTGATAAGAAGGTACCGTGGGAGCACTTATGTAGGATCAAAAAACCCAACAGAAGGTACAGTAAAGTGTACATGCCTGCAGATCATATTGAGTTCCAAAAGAAGCAAAATACCCAACAAATCCAGCCTTGTTTTCTCACTGTAACAAGTCACATACATTACCGGCAGTTTGCTTCACAGTGCTCTTTCTAACAATAGATGCAGAAATCACATACTCATCTGTTCATCTATTCATACAATATGCCCTCTTTTCTCTCTATATTCCTGTAGTAATCTAATGCTATAATATTGAAAACAAAAATGCTTCTAAATGAATCTGCTGCAACATTTAGAAGGAAAAAAGAACATGCTCGTTGGCAACCTGACTTGTCGATCTGCCATATTCCTTTCTACACTCTGGTTACAGTATCATTCTTCAGTGATATCACGATTTAGCAAAGGCAAAAAGGCACACACTTGACAGCAAAGAATGTTAAGAAATTGACTCTCAAAAATTGCATCATTTTACAACAGGTTACGCATGGAATTACAGGCCGATGAAAATCAAAACTTATTCAGCTGCAATTTAAAACTGGCAGTGTACACATCATCTAGCTGCAATCATGCCTGTCTAGCCGCAACTAAATTTTTGTCTCAAAATTTTGCGTGAACAGAAAGAACCTAAAGACATTTCATCGAGCAGTACGGGAGCATTAGCACGATGAAATGTACCTGTCCGGAGCGGGTGCCGCCGCAGGTGTTGACAGCCTGCCTGATCCCTACCTCGACGTGGTGGGAGGCGAGATCCGGAGGCGTGACGTGGTGGGAGGCAAAATCCGAAGGCGTTTGCAGAGGGGCGACGACGGCGGGATGGGACGGCGAGGATCGACGACGATTGGATTGCGGGGCGACGAAGGATCTACGGCGGCGGTGGGCAGCAGCGGCGGAGGAGGAGGCGGTGCGAGCTAGGAGAAGGGCCAAGTCCGGCGAGGTAGGAGAAGCAGCCTGAACGTGTGCGCGCGAGTCGGCGAGGGGAAGCGGCCGGTGGGAGGAAGGAGTAGGGATCTGCGCAGCTTGGGAAGGAGGGCGCGGGAGGATTTGGCGCCACGGGATTGAAGACTTGCGGTGCGGGAAAGTATTTGGCGACGCGGGAACGAGGGATGCGCGCTCGGAACGAGGGCGCATTTTTACGCGCATGGCTCAGATTTTTGCAAGTGAGTAAAGATAGGGAATAGATATAGGAAACTGTTGGATAATAATTTTTCTCTTTTTTCTCAAATTCAAAGGATAGGAAAAGATATAGGGCACATTTGGAGATCACTTAGAAGATTTTTACCCTGTGCCACATTCTCGGGTCCAATTTGTGCTTGCTAAATAAAAGCCGGCACCAATGGTTCCTTTATTTGTGCATTTTTTTCATAATCTGGTATTATACCATCAATGCTGTTTTATTGAAATACCGGCACAAATGAGGTGTTATACATGGTTATAAATCCAACCACTTTGCTTTGGAGAAATCCACTATTGTCCCGGTTCATAACATCCTTTAGTCTCGGTTTTCGAACCGGAATTATGAAAGCGGGACTAAAGATCGGCATCTTTAGTCTTAGATTAAATAATCGGGACTAAAGATGCATCTTTAGTTTTGGTTGGTAACACCAACGGGACTAAAGATGGTGGCGCCACGTTGCGCTCCGCCATCTTTAGTCTCGGTTGGTGTTACCAACGAGAGACTAAAGTTTTATTATTTTTTTTAATTGCTCCTCCTGTTTGTTTTTTTATTTTTTCGTTGCTGAAATAAAATTCACATATCAAATTAACATCCTCAAATCTCCTCCACATCACAAATTCACGTCAAAAAACTAGTAATGAACATCACAAATTCCATCACAAATTCCATCACAAATCTAGTAATTCACATCACAAAATTAAATGCAGTATAGAATATCACGAGATACACATATATCACATACATCACAAAATTTTCTAAAAAAATGTGTGCTCACACTCTGCCTGCTCTGTGCCGCCGCCATTGCCATTGCTCTGGAGAGGATGAGGATGAGGATGAGGAAGAGGAAGAGGAGGAGGAAGGGAGGAGGCACCGCCGCCACCTACGAGCCGCCGCAATCTTCAAGCCACTTCCACCTCCCCTCCCACCGGATCTTGCGGAGGAGGCGGCGCTCGCCACCTCCTCAGAGCCTCCACCTTCGACCCACCGCCATCTCCTCACCTCCCACCACCGTCGTCGGAGCGAGAGAGGCGAGAGAGGAGAGAGAGCTATCGACCCCATTTTTGAGGACGGGAATCATTCGTGTTCATAGTACCATTTTCTGGATCGAGTAGTTTGGTAACCACGAATACGGTATTGTATTATCGGGTGCAAAGTGCACGAATAGTCTTAAAAGATATTACAATAATAGGTCCGAAGGAAATATCCAATACATGCGGGACCTCTTGTCCGGATACAACCAAAAGCAAAAATTAGATAAGGAAGCGGAATTTGAAGGCAACGGCTCGTCGATTGCCACGAGCAACAACCGGAGACTAAGACCCGGTAGGCGCCTTCTTCTTCTTCGCCCTCCTAGCGGTAAGCATAGGGGTCTTCCGGTTCTTCGTTCCCACCATCGAAGGTTTGTGCGTATAGCAAGGGTGAGTACCCAATATACTCGGCAAGCCAACATGGAATGATGTACATGATAGGGTCATTCAAAAGATGGCTGAGGTTTATTTGCGCAAAGCCAATTTTCATAAATCATTTCACAAGCCTAACATCTAGCCAAGTCAAGTTTTAGTTCCAGAGTATATTAAGTCGGTGATGGTTCTGTCTACCATCCATCGTGATACCAAGGATGGCTTCCCGCCTCTGGATCGTCATGGTTTTCTGGGGAGTCTACCTCTTCTCGCAGTTCGAGAAGTTGAGTCCACCAGCATACAATTCATTATGCATACCAACCCATCATTTTAAAACTTATGAGTCTAGCCAAGCGAAAGTCGTGTCACGTTGCTCATTAACCGCGAGCACGGTTATTCGAATAGATTGATTCACTCACACTGCAGTGGATATACACTTTACCCGTACTCCACGATGCCCAACAAATGAGCCTACGTCACAACCACATGCGACGGTCACGGCAAAGCTTTTCGATAACCTCACTTTGGCGTACCGCTCCATGTACTTTAGCCCTCTTGCACTCTAGCCGTCCTTTCCTAGCGGTGAGAGGAGTTAGGCGCTCTCGGAGTAAGGGGAAACTCACCAAATTCTCATTCATTACTCCACACGTAGGCCGCGCCTTATCTCAACAACCGAACCACATCTCTACACAAGAACCACTATGCAGAGATACTGCCTCCGCTCGGCTATCTACCCCGCTAGGTCTATACCCATTCGAGAAGTACGGTTGTACTAGCTCGCTCTCCGCCTATCTCATGGCTCGGTCCTTAACTGACCAGGGACGGTACTTGCCTTTGCGGAATCCACCCAAATCCATCCGCCCGAGTCTAAAACATTGGTTTTTTTATTTTTGGTTTTCATAAAAACTCGGTTCATCATGATCGGGGCAATGTGACGCTCATGTCTCCACATGCCATATCTCAACTACCTTCCCTAAGGTAGTTGCCCAAGCATAAAGCTCTTTATAAAATCATGAGTATGCATGAATCTAAGAACAACATGGCTAAGCATTTACCGAAGATTTCTTCGGTCATTCCATATCGAGGGTTACAAGGTAAACAATATCAAGGCATGGCATATCAAGCATGGGTAATTATTTGTGTATAGCATGCATATTTGAAATTTAAAACAACATCTTTTCGCAATTGGGATCAATATGTTCAAAGAGGTGTGATGACTTGCCTTGCTCGCACACTTGTTGGACGGGGTCTTCCGCGAAATCAACGCCTTCCTCGGATGCAAATCATACGTGCGAAAGAAATAAATGAACTCGATCAAAATCCAATGAAATCCAATAAAGCCAAATAAAAAAATTATAAAGCACTTCCTAATGTTCTAAGGCGGTTTTAGATAATGTTAGGTTTGATAGATCCGAATTTGGAAATGGAAGGGAGTGAGAGAGAGTTATAGTGTTTTGAAATTCGGGATAAAACGAGTCAAAAGTACATATAAACATAGGAGGACAATATCCAAATTGAAAATACTTTTGTGTCTTAGGCATACAAAAATCCCGGACTTGGAAATCAAAAATCTCGAAGAAAACTTGTGGCTTAGAGCATGGACGTGAATAGAGCATTAGAAGCTGGACTCAAGGTGAATCACCTAAGAGAAAAGGGGAATCGGCTCACTGGCGACGCAACAACACAAGGGGGGTGGCGTCGGCTGTGGCGTCGGCTATGGGCTTAACGGGGCTGAGGGGGCTTGGGGTGGTGTGGTGTGGCGAGAGGGAGGCCGGGCCTCTTTTATAGGCGCGGGCGGCTCGGCGCGGAATCGGCGACGATGGAATGACGTGGCTACGACGCACGCGGCACGAGACGGCTCGGCGCTGCGCGAGTGGGGCGAGCGAGCACGGGGCACGGATGCGACGGAGAGCGTTGACGCGGGCGCACGGCGTGGCGTGGCCGGCGTCGGCACGGTGCAGCACGTCGAATCGGCTGACGCGGGCATGCGAAATCTGCTGTCACTGGGTGGCGAGGCTATAGTGGTGGCGACGCGACGACTCGACGTTGCACGGCATGGGGTAGTGCGGCGCGTTGACGCCGGCGCCGCGGTACTTGCGTGCGTATGGCAACGTAGGCGTGCGATGTGCGTGATAGGATCGTCTGATGTGGTGCACATGTGCGGATGTGACAGCAATGTTGACTCTGGGTTCGTGCGGGTACGCACGCGCGTATGGTGACGTGGGCAGCGTTGACGTCGGGCTGTGGGCGCGCTATCGGGCTGCGACACTATCGACCAGCGATCTTGTTGGCGTGGGCGGCTTCATCGGCTTTGGCCAATGCCGTTAGGTGCGGCCGATGCTAACGATTGCGGGTGGCACAATTGGCTACCCAAGTTCAAATGACTACTATTTTATTATAACACGCCACAAGACTTGCAAATAAGAAGCAATAAGATCCAAATGAAGGCAACGATGCAAAAGTTTTTACGAATTCTGAATTCTAGGTTTCGATTTATAAGTTCCGATTTTCAGGGTGTTACAAGAGCGAGAGAGGAGAGGAGAAAACAATAAGTGTTGGATCGGTGGAGACGATGCGCACGAGGATATATATACCATTGAATCTTTAGTCCTGGTTGGTGGCACTAACAGGGACTAAAGATAATTTACCGCTATTTCTAATTCATGTTTAGTCCCGGTTGGGGGCACCAACCGGGACTAAAAAAAATTTTCCGCTATTTCTAATTCATCTTTAGTCCTAGTTGTAGCCACCAACCTAGACTAAAGATAATTTCCCACTATTTTCCAAATTTATTTGGTCTCGGCTAGGGTTAACAATTAAATAATTATTAAATAGGGCCAAATTAATTTTATTAAATGTAGATTTAAAACAATAATATTAAAATTTAATCAAACATAGATAATCCTAAATATTAATGTGCTCCTCTAGATATTGTTCCTCTTTTGCCCCTCTTTTTTTCCTTTTCATCATTGTTTACCAAGACATGAAAAATTCAACCTTTTTATTTTTTATATTTTTCTTGACTTAAGAGCACACGAGACATAACCACAGAAAATTTGAGCCTAAACAAGCGAAAACGTGGCCGGTGGAAAATTGAGAAGACACGCGCAGAATCGAAAAAAGCTTCTAGCTCAAGAAGGCAACCTTCGGAACCGTTTTTGGGAAAATTAGAATCGCCGAACGTGGCAAAGCGGCGAAGATCGCATCCGAAATTTTTCGATCGATTTTCATATATGGAACGTCTCGATCGGAGTCCGTATGCAAAAGTTATGACCATTTTAAAACCGACTCCGAATTAGAGGACGAAACGGGAACAATACGCGTAAAACTTGTTACACGCACACAAAGTGGACACGACGTCCAGGGTTTGAATGTTCTTATCAATATTATAGATCCCTTTGATTTGTATAGTATCACCAAAACAATTTCGTAAAAAAATTATATATTGATAATCATTAGTTAATAATAATATGGTGATTTGTAATTACAATGTAATGATTAAATTAAATCTTCCTTTTATCTTCAATCATTCACCCCACACAACACCACCCCTTTAAAATTACAAATTACGGATCCTCTTAAATTATGTAGCAAAATTTGTATATTATTTTAGGTTCAGTTAAAAAAATAAGCACCTTCACTTTAGTCCGGTTTGTGTTACAAGCGAGACTAAAGATCTAAATGATCTTTAGTCCCGATTTGAAACACCAACCAAGACTAAAGATGATATCTTTAGTCCCGATTGGTGTTACAAATCGAAACTAAAGATGGCCATTGGCTTGATAGATTCTGAACCGGGACTAAAGATGATTTTTAGTCCCGGTTTGTAACACCAACCGAGATTAAAGATCCTAGAGAGCCGGTGCCTTTTAAACCGGGACTAAAAACGTTTTGTAGTCTCGGTTCCTATTGAAACGAACAATTGTGGATTTCGACGGATCAACCAAAATCGTTTTTCTAGTAGTGAACACCCGTTCAGAAACTCGGGCTAACCAGAAATGTCTCAGTGTGCTCGTTTTTGAGGGACTAGCACATATGAATAAGTGGTGTCACTTGTTAGGAGTTATGTAGTAGTGATAGTGATGAAAATGGTCAGAAACGGTATCATTTTTTATTATTTTACGGAAACAATATCGGTTCAGTTGAGAATTTTCTATATTTATACAATTAATTATTTAGTGGAAACATCCATAAACACACAAACATAAATTAAAAAACTAAAACTTAGAAATAATTAGTAACGATATCATTTATTATTATTATTTACAAATACGGTATCGGTACGGTTGAAAAATTTTCATACTGTTTTCATTCATAGGAAGTGATGATATATATCAATGTTTCAAGATTTCTAGACCTGTGTGCTACGAAGAGACAAGTACCGGCGCTCACCGTGCATGTCAAATTTGTATCGCAAGCGTACAAGTATATGACGAAATTTGCACATATATTTTTATTAATATTTCATCCATTGGTAACTTTTTGGCAAGAAGACAATTACGATCGGGACACCTAAACTCCTTGCGGTGAAATTGGGTCGCCAACCACCTCGATCTAGCAAAAACTAAACCAAAATGGATTTTATAGATTAAACCGGCTAGCGAAGCCGATTTGAGCAAAACAAAGGATAAACACCCGTCTCGTGGGCGAACGGAAGGTTTTCGGGACAAACCTACAAAGACATGTCGCACTCTCGCAGCGGCGACGGACGATTTATGGCGCAAATCGACAAAGATGGACAAAACTAAGGTAAAGTAGAACACATGAGGAAAAATAAAAGTAAAAGAACAATACAATTGGCTAGATTAGATTGATTGTGTATGTGTTGAACGTCTTGCATATTGAACCGGCCTTGGCCCTTAAATAGAGGTTGGTCTTGTCTCCTACAAGTCCTCCTCCACATCCAATTCGGGATAGATACTTAGGAAACCCGAGACATACCTTATGAAGCAAGGAAACCCGAGACCCGACGAAATTCGCTTTAGACTCGGACTCTGACGGTCTGACCGGCCACATGCCTGCGGTCAGACCGGCCCTACTAGCCGATCGGCCGGCCATATACTGCGATCTGATCGGTCTTGTGAAAGAAACCCGATACTTTCCAAATTGTGGCAATTTTCCTCTATTTCATCTATAGGTGCCAAATTTGGGTGTAAACACATGCTCCTTGCCTTTTATGATGAACATCGTGAATCTAAAAACATAGAACATGTTTGTATTAGGGCGATAATCCATATTACCGGCCATAGAACTTCCTACGCATCTTGCCAAACGCTCGGAAAGTATTTCTTCAAGTATCTTCTTGAAATGATCCCGCTTTCACCCTTACGTTGTAAGCCTTAGCCACCCTCTTCTTCTCTTTCTCTATTTCTTCTAAAGCCTTCAAACGCTTGTCGATCTCCTCATCAAGATTGTCTCCCATCAAGGCCTTGTGGTCTTCAACCGATAAATAATCTTGCTTTTTATATCGAAGAGAGCCAAGATTCACCTCTACCGGCAAAACGGCTTCTTATGCATAGACCACCTCAAAAGGAGTAACCTTGGTAGCACCATGTGTAGATATCCTGCGAGCCCATAACACTTCGAAACACCTCATGCCACCACTTCGGATGTTCTTCAATCTTCTTCTTCTATCTTCTGGACACAAATGTCCGAATTTACAATTATTTGGCCTCTGAATCAAGTGTATCGTGCCCCCCGGCTTCCTGTTCAAACCCGGTCTGACCGGCCACACAATGCCGGTCATACCTCTACCTCTTACCGGTCAAACCGACCACACAAAGCCGATCAGACCGTCGGGCACCTACGGTCGGGCCGGCGATGATGTGTCGGTTAGACCGCCATGACTATGACTTCACCAATTTTGCCCAAAAAATTAAAATCAAGCACCGGCTTTTCGGTATTAAAAAACTCCTTTTTGATATTATAGCCAGATGCTTGGTATATCAAATCATTGGACCAAAATTTCTTCTTTCTAGACATATAAAAATTATAACATGCAATTAATACGCCTAGATGAACACTAATTCAAGCGGCTTTTGAGACAATAATCATCAAGGCATCAGAACACTTAGCCACTTGAAGTATGATCAATAATGAATCATCAAAGTCATATATCTCATATGCATGAATTCCAATAAACTA
Organism: Oryza australiensis; assembly: GCA_019925245.2. Taxonomy (NCBI): domain Eukaryota; kingdom Viridiplantae; phylum Streptophyta; class Magnoliopsida; order Poales; family Poaceae; genus Oryza; species Oryza australiensis. Next base: position 123,699 of record JAIFGZ020000061.1, on the reverse strand, counting down.
TAAGTGTAAGTAATCGGCTTAAACATGCATGCAAAACATTATAACAATGCCAATGTTTCCAAAGAAAACAACTCTAGAACAAATCATCATATTGATCATTGACATTAGCCAAATTACTAAGAAGCAAAATTTCATGATGCAATAATTATGAAATCTATATTTTCTATGGTGATTCATCAAAATATGCATGATTTGGCTCTTAATAAATATTAAAGACCAACGATCCAAATCATACTTTAGATAAATTATATACCAACTTGCCAATTCCACCACTCGAGATTGGCATTTGCAACATGTATGCATAATATCGATTTGATAAGCAAAACACACATGTGCTAGATAGCAAGCAATGTTCTAACATGGCATAGGCATACTATAATGATGAACACGATAAACGCATACCTTGTCTTAGCATCCAACAAACGGCGGTTCAAAAATGTGATGTTGTACCCATCGCTGTTCACCTTTCTTGATTTCTTCATAAGCATACTAATGTCTTGCCCCCCGAGCAAAATCGGCTTCATTGATCACACGATTTCGAAGGCAAGATAAACATCGTAGTAGCATCCATAGCAATATGTGGAGGAGACTTACCTCTAATGACCGATAATTCTTCTCTCATCGAATTCGATTTATCACTACTATGGGAAATCACCGGTCTCTTAAGTTTTTCTTTCTTGAGACTCCACACTTGTTTATGTGTTATTCGAGGCTTCAAATCATCACATGTCTTGTTCTCCACATCTTCGGCCTTCTTTTCTTTTTGAGCTATGACTCAAAGACGTTGTAGCCTCCTCTTTTGAGAGCGAGATAAGCCGGAAGGTATCCACTTCGCCTGTGGTTGTTTTCTAGGAGCCAAGCAATAATTTTTGATATTTGTGGTCGAAGTGGAAGCTCCTGTATTGCCCTCAATTTTTTTACTCATCTCAGATGCCCCTCGGTCAGACCGGCCTCTGGGCCTGGTCAGACCGGAGCCATGCTTTCGGTCAGACCGGCCTAATGATCCGGTCAGACCGGTCGTAGGTTGGCGGTTAGATCGCTCAACTGTCCCGGTCAGACCATCATTGTTGGCAGTCACGATGTCAGCTTCGGTCTTCTCTGCTTGTAGCCCCTTTGTCACATCTCCAGTAGGTACTTGAACATCTTGAGACTCCTCTTTGATAGTATCAACCTCCAGAGCTTTGACTTGTTTTCTCACCCATACCTTCTTCACCTTGTTCACCTTTGATCCACCAGACCGATTCTTTTGTGACAAACAGTCTTGTCTTGAGTTGTATGAATGTCTTGGTACTGACCTAGGTGATTCTTTCCATTCTTGATGAAATGGCATGGGTGGTTGAGGCATCCATGGCATATAACATATAAAAGGACAACCGTATAGTGATATTGGACATGAATACCATGGCATCACAACCGGAGGTTTGTATGGAGTTGATATTGTTGATGGTTCCGATTGCTTTGGTGTTTGACCAAATCTCTTTCTAGGAAGCGATCTTGGTCTTTTTGCATCACTAGTATGATTATCAAGTCGTTGACCAGCTAATCCCTTCTTGTATTTAGCCATAAGAATCTCAAAAATGAGCTTCGGCTTTTTAGTCTCTATAAAACTAGATGACTTATCTTTTTTAACCTTACGATCTTCGGCCTTAGAATTATTGATTCTAATTATCTCGGCCGAGGATCCCTAATAATAACATTTTTCTCTTTTGTAGATTCGGCTTGACTAGACCGAATAACACTTTCTTGTCGACAAAATCAATAGGAATAATAGGAAGAGAATCATAAATAATTCCACAATAGGTGTAACCGAAATAGTATCACAATTGACCGATGAATTATCAATCGGTCTTTGCTCCATCAAGCTCGCATCCTTAACATAATCATGAAACTCATGCTCCATTTGTGACCATGTAGAAATTGAATTAGGAGCAAGTAAACTAAACCACATAGATGCAAAGTTTGACAAAGAAAGAGGAAACAACTTTAACCTAAGCAAATCATCATTACCGGCCTTACCACATTGATCAATAAAATGGCCAATATGCTCCGTCGTTGTTCTAGCATCCTCACCGTGAATTTTGTGAAGTTGGGCACCTCAAATCCTTGCGGGTATGGGACCGAATTTATATGTTTAGGATACGGCCTTTCACATGTATGCAATGTTGTTTTAAACTCTATTTCATCACTACCACGCAAGACATTGTCACTATCTTTTCCAACATTCACATGACCGATCTGTGACTCGGTCTTGGGTGACAATACTATTTCACTATCGCCCGTGATACAATCCGAACCATCATTTAGTTCGGCTATATTTTTAGTGATGTCATTATCCAAGCTAGCAACATAATCCGAACCAAAACTTGGTTCATCTACACATGCATTGTCGTCCAAACTAGTAACACAATCCAAACCATCACTTGGTTCGGCGATGCATGTTATTCTATCATTGTTTAAAGTAGTAACATAATCCGAACCAACACTTGATTCGGCTATATTGGTTATTGCATTATCATCCAAACTAGCATTTAAGCTATTATCATCCACTCGGCTTTCTGAGCGAGCTTCATGCAACACATGATCAATATCAAGAAATATCCGGCCATTCAATCTATCTTTAATAGAATCAAGCAATCCATTATATACAATATTTGCCAAATCTTTTTGAGTTGTGTTCAAATTAAAACATCGGTTTCTAGCATCTCTAAAATATTTTGATATAATCAATAACAGATTCATCATGTTTTTGTCTAACCGATGTTAAACTAGACAACTTAAGCTCGGTTTCATCGGTATAAAACCAATCATGAAATTGTTGTTCTAATTGAGCCCAAGTATGAGTAGAATTTGTCGGCAAAAAGTAAACTATGCAAAAGCAATACCGGACAAAGACAAAAACAAACACAATTTGAGAACATCATTAGTACTAGCTTCACCACATTGTGCAAGAAATTGGCCTATGTGTTCCCATGTAGCCCTATTATCCTCACCACTAAATTTAGAGAACTCGGGAACTCTATAACCACGAGGATATGAGATATTATCGAAATATTTAGGATACGGCTTTCGGTAAACCTTAGCATGATTCCTTGGCTCAATTCCAAATGATTCTCTAATGATGTTTCTAATTTGCTCTTCCATATTCTCAGGCCTTGGTTGTGGATTTGGCGGCCTAGGAATAGGTGATTGTGGCGACATAATATGATTATACTGGCCATAATGCGTGTTTTGTGTCAATACATCTACTTGATGATTTTGTGGCTCATAGCAACTATTGGCATAAATAGCACGTGTATGTGGAATAACATGACTAACGGTATTAACGAGTGTGATGGATAATAATTAAAATCAGTACTGCTAGTCATGGTATGAAAACTTGTCGAAACTTCCAAGGAACCGGTCTGACCGGCTATAGATAGTCCGGTTTGACCGGCTAAGTACCGGACCGGTCTGACTGGTGATCAGTGGTGCGGTCGGACTGGCCGCAGGAGGTCCAATCTGGCCAAGATAAGGCACGGTCTGACCGGCTATGGTAGGCACGGCCGACCGGCCAAGCACCCGGTCGACCGACCCATAGTCCGGTCGACCGGTGGTCGTGATGCGGTCGACCAGCCGCAGGAGGTTTGATCTCGGCCAAGACAAGGCACGGTCGACCGGCTATGGTAGGCATGGTCGACCGGCCAAGCACCGGCCGACCGGCCCATAGTCCGGTCGACCGGTGGTCAGCAACGCGGTCGACCGACGTCATGTGTGGTCGACCGTTGGCTAAGTTCTGCATATAGTCGATTCTGTGCAATCGGCCGTATAAACACCCATAGATCCCGCATAGCATTATAAGCATATTATATAGAAGCAAACTAGAAGTAGCAGATGCATCTACACAACGATCATTAACCTTTTGAATAACAATAGATGGATCGGGCGGATTGGAGGTTACCTCAAATCTAGGAGGAGGTCCAGGCTTAAGAATCACACCTTGATGGGTACTGATGAGCGATCTTGCCAACATCTCCTCCAATGTGATCTCGCTGATCTCGTTCCCGCTTACTATGTGTATGTAGCAAAAAATTTGGAGAAATCAAAGTTTCACAGAAATAGCTGATACAGTAGTAATCGGTTGTGTTGTTTTTTTATGTGAACGGTAGATCAGCTTGGGTAGCATGATCTTTTTTTCTCTAGAACACGTATGGACAGCAATCTGAATAGGATTGGTTCCTAATTTTCAGACCGTATACAGCAAGCTGCTGCCGGCCTCCTGTCGCTGTCTCCACACACGGGTGAGTGTAGATTGGTTTCGGCTGTATGGCCGAAACACCTGGCTAAATAAGAATCGATGAAGCAATTGCAGCGATTAACATGGTAGATTGATTTTCGGCGGTTGAAAAGGCCGAAAAATTCACGTCCCAATGGAGTCGCCAAAAATCATGTTGGCATCTTTTTTGGCAAGAAGACAATCACGATCGGGACACCTAAATGCCTTTCGGTGAAATTGGAGTCGCCAACCACCTCGATCTAGCAAAAACTAAACCAAGATGGGTTTTGTAGATTAAACCGGCTAGCGAAGCCGATTTGAGCAAAACAAAGGATAAACACCCGTCTCGTGGGTGAACGGAAGGTTTTCGGGACAAACCTACAAAGAGGTGTCGCACTCTCACAGGCGGCGGACGATTTACGGCGCAAATCAATAAAGATGGACTAAACTAGGGTAAAGTAGAAAACATGGTGAAAAATAAAAGTAAAAGAACGATACAATTGGCTAGATTAGATTGATTGTGTATGTGTTGAACGTCTTGCCAATTGAACCGGCCTTGGCCCTTAAATAGGGGTTGGTCTTGCATCCTACAAGTCTTCCTTCACATCCAATTCGGGATAGATACTTAGGAAACCCGAGACATATCTTATGGAGCAAGGAAACCCGAGACCCGACGAAATTCGCTTGGACTTGAACTCGGATAGTCCGACCGGCCACATGCCTATGGTCGACCGGCCCTACTAGCCGGTCGACCGGCCATATACTGCGGGTCTGACCGGTCTTATGAAAGAAACCCGATACTTTTCAAATTTTGGCAATTTTCCTCTATTTCGTCCATAGATGCCAAATTTGGGTGTAAACATCATCTTCGTGCAAAGTTTCGTCTTCAAATTCATCATACAGAAATTCATCATACGGAGAAAAAAAAAGACAAAATTCTAAGAGATTTATAGTCTTAAAACTAAGACTAAAATATAATGAATTTGAAATTGAGAAAGTTTAAATATAGTACATGTATAACATTTTTTTGTTGATTTGTATGCACGGGATGTGCACTTTGTAGGTAGGCCCCAAAACAATTATGTATATAGAAAAGTATACACCACTCCATGAAGTGTTAAGGTTGTTCTACTTAACCCTTTGAAACATAAAATTGAGTATTCTGTCTCCCGAAGTATGAAGGTCTGATCAAGTAACTCCTAGAGTGATTTTATAGATGTTTTTTTACACAATGTCGACGACGATTTTGCCCTTGTGGACAATGGATGGGACAATGGCATTGTTCGTTCTTTGGCTTATTAGTCGTATGCAAAATATGAAATCTTTAAGAACATGTACTTATGATCAGTCGACAGAGGATGGGACAATGGCATTGTTTGTTCTTTGGCTTATTAGCCATATGCAAAATATGAAGTCTTTTAAGAACATGTATGACTTATGATCAGTCGAGAGAGGGCACAGTATAGTAGCATTCATTAACGTAATTAGATAAAATGACTAACATTCGTGCACTTAGGCACGAGCATATTCCTATTTTTGCGCATGAGTTTATCCAATAGGATCATAGCTGTTCTAATTAATTAATTTCCAGTATGTTCACAGAAAAGTAATTTTCAGTATAAAATATTTTAAAAACACACTGTTGTGAAAAGACGGAGGTGGTGTGGAGGTAGAATTGAGGAAAAGAGAAATAGAATGCTCCAGATTAAAAAAAGGAAATGCTATACAATATTTGATATATTTTAAAATGAAATACTTTTAAATATAATTATAATATAAATAGAGTGTAATTACATTGTAACTATTCTATCTATTTCATATGACTTGTTATATATGTGACTATATTATATATTATATATGTGACATGTATGTAACTAATCTAAACTCACTATCTGCCCGGTTGGCTAGGTACACATCCATATGAAGGGAAAATGAAAAATAAAATACTACACCCTACAAAAGTTGACAATAAAATTAACAATGGCTACGTACGAACGATTTGTGCCCGACCAGACGGTGGAGAATACATAGAATAGATCGTGAGAAATTGTCTGGTTGTTGAAGACTAAAGAGCATCCCAAGACTCGGACGCGTGGAAATGGAGTCAACGTCGACACGAAGAAGCACATGGACCTCCCTAGCGTACAGTGTTTCTGATTCCGCGAAAGCCGACGTAAAATTCACGAAATTCGTGGAATCGAAACGGTAGCGACGTGGTATGATTTAAAAAATTTCAGGAGAATTTAAAAATTTTGGAGATTTTTATTGAAAAAATAAGATCTCGATTTTACAAGAATTATGGTATTTTTACATGAAAATACACATGTTTTTGCCCTTAAAAATTATTTTCTGTTTCGGAAAAATAAAAAGATAAATGTCACTGTTTACGCTGTACTGTTCATGGAGGCCCAATGAAGCCCATAAACTTTCCCCATCCATATATCATCCCTTCCCAGCTTTCAAGTCGCAATGATACTTCTTTCCCCATACACTTACGTATCCGAGCGGCGGCGGTAGCAGATATGCACGGACCGCGGCCGGCGAGGTATTTTTCGCGTGCGAATCGACGGCTTCGCGGCGGCACAAGCGAAATCCGCGGAAGAAGGTACGAAGTTTGTTTTCGTTTCGGGACCACGGCTTTCGTCGGTTTTTGTCAAAATTCGTCCCGGATCTGTCTCCTTTTGCACGGTGCTGGTGGCAAGCATTTCGCGCACGGCGGGGATAGCTTTTGGGAGGAAGCGGCGAAAGCCGCGGTTGTTGCCAGACTTACCGCGCGAAAATGACAGAAAACCGCCGTGTATATAATGTTGTGTATTATGCATGTGTGAAATTAAGCAACCCTAAGGATTTTACATATATGCATATGGTATACATCACCTATCTTTACATGAGTTCATTATTTCGGTTCGGTTGAGAGTTCGGAGATGTTTTCTCGCACACACATACACATAGAGCATACATGTTGCGAGATATTGTTTAACTCTCATGAAAAAGCTAGTTCCATTATACATGTTAGCTCTAATTTATAGCTAATATATTATACATGTTAGCTCTAATTTAAGTTTGCTAGTAATTAGCTCTATTATTAAATTTGTTCTGATGATATGTTATGCTTAAATATGTTTGTTAGTAATTTGTCAAGATGTTTTACATGTTTATTTGTCCATTGTAGGTTCAAAATAACGGACCAAGACATCGTGTGGGAACATGGAGCAAGGCATGGTGGTGGTTTCCATTGCAAATATTGTGGTGTTAAGAGGAATGGGGGTGGAACCACAAGATTTAAGTTTCATTTGGCTCATCGGGGCGAAGGAGTGAAGTATTGCACCGCCGTTCCACCCGATGTTAGGGATTTCTTTAGGCGGCACCTGGATAGAATGGTCTAGTGTGGACCCCTGTTTTCGGAACGAAAATATTCGTGTTCATAGTACCATTTCCCTAGATCGAGTAGTTTGATACCCACGAAATACAATACTGAATTATCAGGTGCAAATGCACGAATAATCTTACACCAAAAGTATTACAATATAGGCCCGAAGGCAATATCCGACATATAGGACCTCATGGTCCGAGATACAACCAAAAGCGAAATTAGGTAAGGCGGTGAAATGGAAGGCGGCTTGTCGATTGCCACGAGCAACGACCGGAGACTAAGGCCTAGCAAGTGTGAGGAGTTCTGCTTCTCCGGTAACGAAAAACTTCATTCTTCAAGTTGTAATTAATTTCGGAGTCCGGGATGGTGCACGCCTGCAGCATTGTCGTCCACGGCATCTCTTTCTTCGAGTCTAAGAGATAGCTCGCTCCTCTCCTCCTTTGGTTGACCGCCTCCGCTTGGCAACGCTTACGGGCACGTGATCCCTCCCACCCATCCGCTATGCGCCACAAACTTTCTTGCGGCGTCCTTTGGGGCAATTGGTCGACCGTTAGGTGCCACCTCCGATATGACATGTCGACCCTCTATTTCCTTGCCGAGGCCGCGCGGCCTCTTCGTCCAAAGGGAGGCGGAGGCGAGGCGCGAGCCCTATTTCCCCTCCTCGTTCCTCTGCTCGTATCCCCCTCGTTCCCCTCCTCGGTGAGGAGGCAGGCGGCCCTATTTCCCTCCTCGTTCCTCCGCCTCCTCTCCCTCGTTCCCTCCTCGGTGAGGTCCGATCGGATCTTCGTTCCCTCCTCGTTGTAAAACTCGTTCCTCGTGTGATCTCATCAAGGAGAAACTGTTCCTCGTCACGATCCGCCATTTGATTGTTGTGGGTTGAGGACTGTAACGTCCCACCCTTCTCGCGCTGGGCCCATCTACATCTGGAAGCTCTCTAGTTTCAATCATCCATTCTCAATCTCAGCTCATACATAAGAACCACCATGCAGGGGTACCGTCTCCGTTCGGCTATCTACTCCGCTAGGTCTATACCCATTCGAGAAGTACGATTGTAATGGCTCGTTTCCCGGCTATCCCATGGCTCGGTCCTTAATTGACCAGGGTCGGCACTTGCCTTTTCCGGAATCCACCCAAATCATCCAGCCGCCCCAGTCTAAAGCATTTGTTTGGTATTTTTAGTTTTCATCAAAACTCATTTGATCATTCTCATGGTAATGTGGCGCTCATGTCTCCACATGCCGTACCTCAACTACCTTTCCCAAAGGTAGTTGCCCAAGCATATAGCTCTTTGCAAAAGCATTAGTATGCATGAATCTAATAATAGCATGGCTAAGCATTTTACCGAAGATTTTCTTTGGTTACATCATATCGAGGGTTACAAAGAATATAACTAAAGGTAATCAACATCAAGACATGGCATAACAAGAATAGGTATTCTTTTTATGTAGAGCATGCACATTTTAGTTTTAGAATCAACACAAGTTTGCAAATAGGATCAATATGTTCAAAGGGAGTGATGACTTGCCTTGCTCGTGACCTTGTTGGCTTGAGTCTTCGACGTTCTCAACGGTTCCCTCGGGCTCTATTATACATGCGAGAAATCCAATTGAATTCGATTAGAATTCAAACAAGAATCATCAAAAGCCAAATAAATCGCAAAAGCGGCTTCTAACACTAGGCTATGATTTTAAGTAAATTTAGGTTTGAGTTTCGATAGAATCCGAGCTAGAACGAGCGAGTTATGATAATTTGAAGTTTCGCTTTGAACCAATTTAATTAACTATGATGTAGAATTATTTCAAGTTAATACATTTTAAATTTGAGAAACATTAGGATTGACGACTCAAGAATATTATACCCAAAAATAATTGTAAAATTCAAATTTTATCCTACTTTATCGGGCCGACAAGCCCTAGGGTTAAAATAATCGAATCCGAAAATAACTAACCCTAAAGCTTAACATTATATTTTAATAACTTTAGAATTTAGATTTTTAGAATCCATATGATAACATTAGTGTTTAATTTACAAAGTAAGTTATAATTAAATTCCTAATGTCATAATTAAATTCCTAAATTGAATTCATGAGGTAATTAAATTCTTAGCATTATATATTAAGATTTAGTCTATAATTATTCCCAAAATTTTTTATTTCAGAGAATATATTTGTATTCAAAGTTTCCTAATTATTTCCCCAAAATATTTTTCTATTTTTATTTTCTTCTCTTTTTTTCTCTTTTTTTCCTTCCTCTCCTTCCTCTTTCTTTCTCTCTCTTCCGCTTCTTCCTCTTTCTCTCTGTTCTATCTACTCCCTCTTCTTCTCTCTTCCTCCTCTCCGGCTCCTCTCTTCTTCTCCTCTCGCTCTCCTTTTCTCGGCCGGGCGGCACCCTAGCTAGGGCGGCGGCTACGGGACGGCGGGGAAGGGCTTACCGCGGCTAGGATGGAGGGCGACGCAGCACGGCAGTGCGGCGTGGCGGCGAGGGAGAGCGGCGGCGTGGAGCTCCGACGCATGAGAGAGAAGAGGGGGAGAGTGGGGAAAGGATTGAGGGTGTGGGGAGGAAGGAAGGGGGGGAGGGCTTTATAGGCGCTCGGGGAGAGAGGGCGACGGCGACGGAACGGCACGCGGCGGCACGGGGCTCAGCGCGACGGACCCGCACGCGGTGGCACAGGCTCGGCGGCCGATGGGACGGCGGCGGCACGGACGCGCGACGGGTAGAGGTGACGCGCGTGTGGCGATGGCGACGCGGCACGAGCGGCGCGTGCAGAGGGCAGCACGGGCGCGCGAGGACGCCGCGGCGACGGGACGACGGCGCGGCGCACAGGCGCGAGGCGCGAGGTGGCGATGGCGACGCGTGACGGGCGAGATGACGCGTGCGCGCGCGCGGGCCGCGAGGGACGGGACGGCGCGCGGGCTCGGACCGGATCGAGCAGTTGACGCATAATGAACAGAGCATTTTTATTTTTCTGATTTTTTTTTTTTATTTATTTTATTTATTTATTACTATCAATTCCTTTTGTATTTCACATATAAACTAAATAGAATGTTTTGGCCCAATTGTAATTTAATTAGATTTTAAGTTTTTTCCCACTTTATTATATATATATATATTATTTTAATTATGTATTTATTATTTGTTTATACTTTTTCTTCTTATTTATAACTTAGTAAATTTTTGTATTGTACCCAAAAATTCAATATCCTTTTGTTCAAAAGTAATTTTTTATTAAATCTTAACTTTCCCTAAATCTTTATTTCTAAAATTTTATTCCTAGTATTTGTACTTTCCTTTCCTTTAGGATTTTAAAACCCTATCAACTTTCCCTTTCAAAATAAATATTCATTTATTTAACTCGGCATCAAGTAAATAAGAGGCAAATAAATTCGACAAGATGCAATCAATCAAAAGATTTTTGTAAGTTTTGATTTTTATATTTTAATTTTTAAAACTTTGGATTTTAGGGTGTTACATCAAGGCTTCGATGAACGAAAACTTGAGAAAGCAAGAAAGGAGGATGCAGCTGCAAGAAGATATACTCATTTAACTACACATGCTGACGAGGAAGAGCATATGGAGGCGGTGTTGGCGGCATCGCGCAACGAGGCGGAATACGAAAGGGGTGTGGAAGAAAGAGGTGGTGCGTACGAACATGGAGGTGGAAGTGGAAGTGCAAGTGGCCGAGCCACACCTTCCCGATCAGAAAGGCAGTCATCTAGGGGTGGAAGTGACCCCATAACTGATTTTATGAGGCGATCGGCTTCGACTAGAAAAGTACCTTCGCAGCGTGTGGGAGATTATAACATCGCTGCTACGAGATCAACGGTGTAGTCTAGGATTGACACAAGTTGGTGGTCAAAGAAGGGAAAGTTAGCTAAGGACGCAATTGAAACGGCGTGGGCGAAATTCTATTACACTGCCGGCATTGCTCCATGGCAAGCGGATAATCCGTGTTTTGTCAGTGCCGTTAAGGAAACACACAGAAGTGGAGTGAGTAAATGTTTCCTACGTTTCATTTTTACATACATTTACTTACGTGACGTGCGATGAAGTATTAAATCATCTATGCAATGCGGGAGAAGGGATTGTATCGCCAACTGGACGTGATATCGATGGCAAGTACCTTGATGCAACGTGCGTATGTGAAAATCAATTTGAAAAGTTTAAGGAGGACTGGCCAACATATGGTGTGACCCTAATACGGTATATGGCCGAGTATCCGTCGCAATCGAGCTACACGGACTACACTCATCTAGTGTCGACGGGGTGCTTATCCTACTTACAACTACCCTAAACCGAGTGTGGCCGATACCCTATCACTTGGGTGTACGAGTGGCAAGAGCCGCAAGTGGTACGCTCAACTCTACACCTGGTGGCAAACCATCGCTGCTTGGACTAGACAGACTTGAAATGAGTACAAGGCGGAGTTGCTCCGAACTAATGGGCTAATGGTAATGTCCACCGAAGAATATTCGTCGGCGTGTAGACAATAGAATCAATAGATCGCACATCTACAACCATTAAGGTATCCTCTTCTTTGCTTCTACATTTTATGTTAATTGCATTGTGACTATGTGATATCTTCGTATCCTATGTGAATCGAGATGTGTCATATGTTGGTGAATAATGAGGTTGTGGCTTTATGAAATGTTGTCTGGGGAATGTATAATCATTGTACATCTGTCCTATAGGCAAATATTAGCAAAGATCATGCCAAAATTTTTAATAAATTTTATACTTAGCCAAATTCTTTGAGTACTTCAAATTTGTGCCAAAAATTATTATTGCTGCTGACATATCTCTATTTATGTGCTGGACTCGGGCGAAATGTGCGCGTGCTCAGCCACTCATCTCTTTGGTCATAAAGACTGCAACATCTGATGGCGAAATATATGGGTGCTTATTATCATGTTTATTTCCAATCTTGTTATGGGACCTATTTGCAACTTTGTAACATATGCTAACACGAATATTTCGTTCTCGTTTCGTAATCTAATTATTTCGTGAAGTTGGCCAAACCAAGTTTATTATATCTCGTTGCACAAAAGATTTTTATCAATCAAAATATACATAGTTATCATTATTTTTATTTTTTACTACATTTTAAACATCACATTAAGTATTTCCCCCGTAATTCATACAACCATACTTATATCAATATTATACATATTAATATAAATTTTTTCACACAAATATATTAGTGTAAATATCATATTTATGTATTCACTAATTTTAGTATTTATTCCTAACTTTTTGGACAATATTTACACATTTTTCGTGACGGTTTCACAATTTTCCGCACTATTCGTCACGGTTTTCGCGCGAATCAACAAAATCCCGCGGTATGAATGAAATTCATCAAATTCAAATTTGTTTACGCTTTCCTTGCCGCCACTTTCAGCGGTTTTCATGAATTTCGTACGAAATTCGCCGTGCCGCCGAGGGGTGGCACGGCATAAACCGCCGGCAATAGGAACCCTGCTCGCGTGCCCCTGCATCCGCTTACGTTCTCGATCAAACAGTAACAGCTCGCCATGGATCCAGCGCCATTGTCTAGCTCGGGCAAGAAGCGGCCATGGCGGCGCAGGACTCCGGAGAGAGTACATGCCCCCGGAGGAGATGGCGGCGCAACAAAGCTCTGGAGCGCAGATTGCTGAAGAGGACACATACTACTATGAACACTTCTACTGGCCCATGGTCGAGGAGCACCGCCTGCCCGGCGGCGAACAGCACGACATGGCGGCGCCGACCGAGCATGTCTCGCAGATTCAGCACTTAAGAAAAATCCACCTCTTGCCCACGGCGCAGCCTCGAGAGTACATGCCACAGCCCACAGGAGGAGATGTACGAGCCCCGCCAACCAGGGTTAGCAATTTCGGAATGATGATTTATTAGGGGGACCGAAATTACCGAAATTTCGAAAATTTCGAACTTTTTTGGCCAAAATTTTTTAAAAATTTGATGAATTTGTAATGAATTTGACTAAAATTTTACCAAACCAACAAAAATTTGGACAAAACCAAAAATTTCGAATGAGATATGTGCTTACCGGGGGGACCGAAATTACCGAAATTGCAAACCCTAGCGCCAACATTCCCGGCGACCAAGAACAGGGGAACATGGCAGCAGTAGGATCTGGACAGGAGATCAGGCTGTGACGACTTGATCGACGGCGCCACGGAGGAAACCCCGGACGACGACGAGATGCCATGGATGGGGAGCTTCAGGACGACGACCTCGGCGAGCCCACCGTCGTCCTCCAGGCCGCTCTAGCCGCCGCCTGCAACGGCTGCAACTGCAAGTGCAACCTTCTAGTCTTCTGAGTTCTTGTACATGTGGTACATGTATTGTTTGACGGTATCATTAATTACGCAATGACAGAAGGGTGGATTGTATCCGCATTGGCCAACTAGTTCTAGAAACTGCACGAACTAAAATTTTCTCCCTGAGAAAAAAAGAAAAGAAATTCACGTTGTTTTTCTCTGTACCTTCTATCGTCACGACTCACGAAACAGATCGGCCGGAGAACAAGCCGATGCAACGAAACAGTGCTACCAAAGTGAACAATCCAAATCGATCATCACTCATGCCACAAACTAAAGAATTCAATTCAGAGTTTCAGACTGAATATAATCCAAAATTTCAAATCAATTATCTACAGAAGCGAAGATTTTACATTCCTCAAGCACAGCGACTCGATCAATCAACCATCATAAGAGATCGATCGATCGAATAATGATGCCCACTTGTTGCTCTTCCTCGCGCGTGCCGTCTGCCTCGCTGGACCAGAAGTCCAGGGAATATTGTGAGGTAATCCTGTGTGTGATTTGGTGATTGATTAGTGTTGAGCTCGACATGGAAACATATCCTCTCGAGCGCGTCCTGTAATTGTGGCTGCTTCCTTCGTTTCCTAGATAGCTTATCTACTTCTATAGCTAGCAGTACTTTCCTTGTTGTTTTTCTTTCCTTAGAATAGCAGCTCTTTGTGTATAAATAGGAACTCATGAATCAAATCATGTGTGGCGTTTTTCCAGCACCAAAATCTCTTTTGTTTCAACTCGTCGCACGTGAGCTTCCGAGCTCGCCGGAGAAGACACTTGGAGAAATACCGGCTGTCATTTGGTATCGTAGCCATTACGATCTAGGATCGAGATGTCGGCCCTGGGCCGTGGAGCTACGCGCACGCCACCACGCCGCCGTCCTCGGGTCTCCCGTTCGCCGAGCCATTCCGTGGTCGCCATCCCGCCGGTCGTCATTCGGCGCACCATCCGTGAGACCGGCGCCGGCGTCCGGTCCCACGCTCACCCGCACCAACTATCAAGAATGGGTGATGTTGATGCAGGTTAACATGGAGGCGGCCGGTATCCGGTACGCGATCGATCCGGAGGAGGACGAGATCGTCGAGTACCGCGACGACCGGCTGGCCATGGCGGCGATCCTGCGCTCGTCCCGCCCGAGATGCTTCCGTCGCTACGGTCCAAGCGTAGCGCGGCGGAGGCATGGGAGGCCATCAAGACACCCGCGGCGACAGACGCGTCCGCGAGTCCAACGCCCGGCAGCTACGGCGTGAGTTCGCTGCTCGATGTGGAAGGATGGAGAAACGGCAGAAGACTTCTCGGTCCGCATCACCGGCCTAGCCAACAACCTCCGCATCCTCGGGACGAGATCTCGATGTAGAGGTGGTTCGCAAGATGTTGCAGTTGTCCCGAGCATCTCACCGGTGGCAATCTCCATGGAGACGCCGCCGACCTCAACACCACTTCCCTAGAGGAGGTGACCGGCCGACTACGCGCCGTCGAGCAGCGGCGCAAGCCTCCTCCCGTCGTCGACCACAAGGGCGCCTCCTTATGTGTGAAGAGGACTGGATGGCGGCTGAAGATTCGCGAGTCCGATGGCAAGGGCGGCGGGAGCAGCGGGCGGTAGCAAGAGGCGTGGTGGCCGTGGGCAAGGCGAGGCCGCGGCAAAGGCGAGACTCGGAACT
The DNA here is from genome assembly GCA_019925245.2 of Oryza australiensis. Lineage (NCBI taxonomy): Eukaryota > Viridiplantae > Streptophyta > Magnoliopsida > Poales > Poaceae > Oryza > Oryza australiensis. The sequence continues at coordinate 108,097 of JAIFGZ020000061.1, read as the reverse complement.
TTCCCTCTCATGACGCAGTAAAGGCGATGTGGGCCGGCCCACTAAGAAGGACCGTGCCTTCGGTGTGGCAAGTACGGCCACCGGGCCAAGGATTGCAGTGAGCAAGCCCAAGGGCGAGGCCCATGTAGCCCAGGCGGAGGAGGACCCCGAGCCCACTCGTTGATGGCCCACGCCCGTATCATCTCCAACGACTCCCGCCGGTGAGCGCAACTATGCCCTCATTTGATTCCAAATCCGGCCCGCCGCACGTGGTGGAGGCCAAGGTATTCGCCCAACTCGACGATGGCGCCGAGCGCGACGACGGCGTTTGGTACCTTGATAGTGGCGCTACGAACCACATGTCGGGATGCCGCCGTGCCTTCATCAACGCCGACACCTCCGTCCGTGGCACCGTCAAGTTCGGTGACGGGTCCAAGGTCCCAATCGAGGGATCCGGCACCGTCCTCTTCGAGGGCAAGACCGGCGAACACATCCCGCTCACGGGGTGTACTACATCCCGAGGTTGAAGACGAACATCGTCGCCTCGGCCAACTCGACGAGGGTGGCTGCGACGTCCACGCCAAGAGAGGGATCCTCGGGATCCGCGACGAGAACGGCCGCTGGTCATCCGCGTCAAGCGCGCAAAGAAACCGCCTGTACTGCCGAACACCAAGATCGCAACGCCACTCGCCTATCCGCGCTTCCTCCGACCGCGCGTGGGTATGGCATGAGCGGTATGGCCATCTCCACTTCGACGCCTTGCGGAAGCTGGAGCAACGGGGCATGGTGGAGGGACTGCCCCACGTTGAGCAGGTGCACCAGTTCTGCTCCAACTGCGTCACCACCAAGCTCAAGCGCAGCCCTTTCCCGTCGCAAGCGAAGCGGCGGGCTGATGGGCTCCTGGACCTTGTCCATGGCGACCTCTGCGGCCCCATCACACCGGCGACACCTGGAGGCCGCAAGTATTTTCTTTTGTTGGTTGATGACAGGAGTCGATATATGTGGGTAGTGCTGCTTGCTGCCAAGAGCGACACATTGTCAGCCCTAAAGCTTTTCCAGGCACGCGTCGAGGTGGAGACGGGGCGGCGCCTCCGCGTGCTCCGGACGGACAATGGTGGTGAGTTCACATCCATCGAGTTCGAGACATACTTGCGCCGAGCACGGCGTCGAGCGGCAAGACACCGCACACGCCTCGCCGAGAATGGCGTGGTTGAGAGGCGGAACCGCACGGTCGTCACCATGGCACGCAGCTTGCTGAAGGGGCGGAACATGCCAAACAATTTCGGGGTGAGGCGGTCGCCACCGCCGTGTATCTCTGAATCGGGCGCCCACCAAGGCCGTGGATGGCATGACACCGTTCGAAGCTGGAACGGCCGCAAGCCCACACGATCGGCTACTTTCGCACGTTCGGTGCGTCGCCTACGTCAAGAACACTAGGCCCAACTTGAAAAAGCTGGACGATCGCGGGACACCGATGGTATTCATCGGCTATGAGCCCGCGCCAAGGCGTGGCGCTTCACGACCGGCGTCGCAGCGTCCGTCGTATCCAGGACGCAGTCTTCAACGAGGCGTCCGGAGCTGGGATGATGAGGACTTGGGCGGCGCACCCGAGTTCACCATTGAGTACCACACGCTGGATCACATCGACAATGACGCCGCACCGCCCACACCAGCAACGTCGACGCCTGTGCACGACAACGTCGTGGCCACGTCAAGTGCGGCGTCGCACGGGACCGCCTACGTCGCCCACGACTCCTCCACCTCGTGCCCAATTTGTGTCGCCACCACCAAATGCAGCAGAATACCTAGACGATGACAACGACGACATCGAGCCCCGCACCGTACCATCGACAACATCCTCGGCGAGACGACTCCACCCGGCTACGCGGCAAGACGGTAGCCGCCGAGCTCCATCCGCAGATCGGAGAGAGCCGCGCACCTTCGCAGAGGCGAGAAACACCATTGCCGGGCGCAAGGCGATGCCGGAAGAGATGGACTCCATCGAAAGCAACCGCACATGGCGTCTCATGCCCCTCCCCGCCGGCCATCGCCCGATCGGCTTGAAGTGGGTATTCAAGGTAAAAAGGACGCCGCCGGTGAGGTAATCAAGCACAAGGCGCGCCTTGTGGCCAAAGGCTATGTTCGGCGCCAGGGTGGACTTCGACGAGGTGTTCGCACCCGTGGCTCGTATCGAGTCGGTGCGCCGCTTCTCGCACTTGCTGCACAGGAGGAGTGGACCGTGCACCATATGGACGTGAAGTCCGCGTTCTTGAATGGAGAGCTGGTCGAGGAGGTATATGTGCGCCGGCCTCCCGGTTCGCCGTTGCCGGACACGAGGACAAGGTATCGCGCCTCGACAAGGCACTCTACGGCCTCCGCCAGGCGCCACGTGCTTGGAACTCCAAGCTTGACGAGACACCGGCGACCCTCGGCTTCACCCAAAGCACCTCGGAGCATGCCGTGTACACCCGAGGCAAGGGCGCGTCCGGATTGCTTGTCGGGGTGTATGTCGACGACCTCGTTATAACGGGAATGACGCGGTGAAATTGCACGCTTCAAGCAACAAATGGCGGCCAAATTCAAGATGAGTGACCTGGGGAGCTCGCTTCTACCCGGGCATCGAGGTGCGCCAGATCGCAATGGCATCACGTTGCAGCAGCCAGCGTACGCGCGCAAGATCCTCGAGCGCGCAGCATGAGTGGCTGCAACCCGTGCCACACACCGATGGAGCATCGCCTAAAGCTGACCAAGGAATCCACTACTCCGCCAGTGGACGCCACTGAGTACCGGGGTCTCGTCGGCTGCCTCAGGTACTTGGTGCACACACGGCCCGACATCGCGTTCGCCGTCGGCACGTAAGCCGTTACATGGAGCGCCCACCGTCGATCATTTGAATGCGGTGAAACGGATCCTCCGCTACATTGCGGGAACAATCGACTACGGATGCCGCTACAAACGCGGCGTGCACCGCGAGCTAAAGTTGCTTGGATACGCGACGCGGACATGGGCGGAGATATTGATACCAGGAAATCGACCACCAGTGTGTTGTTCTTCTATGGCTCATGCCCGGTGGCCTGGCAATCCCAAAAACAAAAGGTCGTCGCATTAAGCTCCTGCGAGGCAGAGTACATCGCGGGGACAACGGCGGCTTGTCAAGGTATTTGGCTGGCGCAGCTGCTAGCTGAGCTCAAGAGCGAGCAGCGCACGACATTCGTTCTCAAGATGGACAGCCAATCGGCGATTGCCCTCAGTAAGAATCTGTCTTACATGATCGCTCAAAGCACATAGATGTTCGGTTCCATTTCATTCGAGAGTGCATTGGAGATGGGAAGCTCGACATCGAGCACGTTCGCACTGAGGAACAGATCGCAGACATTCTGACAAAACCCCTGGCTCGAGCTCGTTTCTGCAAACTGCGAGATCAGCTCGGGGTTGTGAAGATCACCGGTGAACATCAGGATTAGGGGGTGAAATGTGAGGTAATCCTGTGTGTGATTTGGTGATTGATTAGTGTTGAGCTCGACATGGAAACATATCCTCTCGAGCGCGTCCTGTAATTGTGGCTGCTTCCTTCGTTTCCTAGATAGCTTATCTACTTCTATAGCTAGCAGTACTTTCCTTGTTGTTTTTTCTTTCCTTAGAACAGCAGCTTGTTTGTGTATAAATAGGAACTCATGAATCAAATCATGTGTGGCGTTTTTCCAGCACCAAAATCTCTTTTGTTTCAACTCTGTCGCACAGAGCTTCCGAGCTCCGCCGGAGAAGACACTTGGAGAAATACCGGCTGTCAAATATCACGCTGAAATCTGCTCGTCGTCGCCGGGGTCTTGCGCCGCCGTGTCATCTTGTTGGCCGCCGGGGAGGTGATGCTCCTCGTCGTATGCGCCGCCGTCGCCGGCCATGGGGTAGAAGAAGTCGTAGTTGTCATAGTCATAGTACGCGTCATTCTCAGCCTATCTGCTCTCCAGAGATTTCCTGCGCCGCCGGCGTGCCCAGTTCTTGGTCTTGCGTGTACCTCTGATCTGCCTCGCGGGAGAAGTGCCGGGGAAAGAGCTCCAATAAAACCGGGCATCTGGCGGCGCAACCTTCTTCCGCCGCCGCCGAGCCCGCCTCCAGGGCCTGGTGCTCCATGGCTTCGTCAGCACGAGTCGCGTCCTCGCCTGCGTGCTCCTCCACGACATGGTCGTAGCATCGCCGGGGCGAGCCGCGAGCGTCGCCGTCGACGTCGTCATCGGAAGGCCGGAGGCGCTTCTTCCGGCATCGTACTACCTCGTTGGGGCCCAAGAACAGGGATAACAAGTGATCTTCCTCCAGACCACCGTCGAGTTCGCCGCCGTCTACGTTGACGTCGGCCTCGGGGTTCAAGTCAGGGAAGGATGCCTCTGCATCCAGACCACCGTCCAGGTCGTCGTCGGCGTTCGGTGCTGGGAAGCAGGATGGCTCTGCGTCCATAACGAGACCGTGGCGATCGATGGCGTCGTCGTCTTCGGCGGGGGGATCGGCGTTGAGGTCGGGCAAGGATGGCCGCGCTGGATCCATGGCGAGTTGCTGATCGAGCACGCGCGCAGATCGATGCAGGGGCGAGAGAGGTTCAAATATAGGCCGCGCGCGCCATGGGCTGCTTCTTCTTCTTCTTCTTCGTGTCGGAGTCGGAGTCGGAGTCCGTATTCCATGGCGAGTTGTTGATCCAGCACGTGCGCGGATGCAGGGATCGCATCGCGGCTCCGGGCCTCCGCGTCCTCCCGGCGTACGTGCGCAGACTGATTTTGAAACGACTTTAGAATAGGTTGGAAAAAAAAGCAAAAATACAAATAAAGGTGAAAACAATTTTGTTTAAAAATATTCATGCGTATAAACTTTACTCATAAAAATATGTGTAGAATCTTTTAATAAAGCGACATTCTGAATATAACATTCGAATCTGAATCAAAAAAATTCTAATACGAATCAAGAATTCAAACTTGAATCGAGCATATAAATTTCAGTGTATAAACTTTGGGTATATAAATTTTGAGGTATAAATTTTGGATATATAGGAGTATAAACTTTGGGAATATAAACTTTAGGTGTATAAATTTGGATATAAACTCTTAGATGTATCTCTATTTCTACTATTGTAAAAAATTGAAGATTTTCCAAGGTACGTCATATGTGTTTGACATAGTTTATACGGCGCATCTATCCAATTTAACGTGAGTGTAGAATAACTATTATACACCTCTATCCTAGCCCAACCCCTCTCGCTCCCAGCCCAACCCAACCGGCCCACACCATCCCATGTGCCTTCACTCGACGCCCTGCGCGTCCCTCCCTCGATCGGCGTTTTTTCTCTCCCTTTTTTCGTTTTCTTTTTTTCTCCCGATAATCTTGATCATCTCTCTCCTTTTAATCTACTTTTCCTTTTAATCTACTTTATTTTCTCATCATTTTCTCTTTTTCTTCTCTTTCAAATTTCTTTTCTCATAAATATTTTTCTTTTGAATTTATCATTGTTTAAGATGTGTATGAGACAAGTTTATTATTTTGTAAATGTTTTCATCTACGGTAAAGAACTCTTATTAATTTAATAATCAAAATTTCAATCTTTGGTCCATGAGGTATAGCAAAATGCATATGCGTCAACTTATGGAATAGCCACCCGATCAATTTGTGATGCTATGAACAGATGTACATAAGGGATTCTTCATGTGATGACGCATGAAGCAAGCGCAACCGAGTTTAATGTTATATATGATTTTTGACTTTGTTTTGCTATTGATTTGCTTGCTTGTTTTGGTTTGTTGTTTAAATTGACAGAGTTTTTATAAACCGTGAAAATTATCTTCACTTGTTGTAATGTATAGGCATTTTTGTAAGTAAACTTAAAAAAGACACGTTGTGGTGCCAAAAAAGAAAATTCAGATATGAGGAGAAAATAAAGAAGTTCAATGTATTTTTAAAATAAAAAAGCTTTGTGATAGATGATCGCCACTCGCAAGTTAGCTTCAGGGGCGAGAGGTATGGGAGGGTAGAGGAGGTGGAATCGAAATATATATTCCATGCTATTGCCATGTCTTATGTGTGTTCTTCAAGTCGAACTTCAACCATGCAAGATGAAACTACGCGTCGAGAGCCCATTTTTGCCAAAATCGGGTGCCCCACACCCTACTTAACACTGAAATTTGGTAATAAATCCCTAAGTCTGCAAAGGCGAAGCGGAATCGGATCGGCTGGAAACAGGGGCCGCATCGTCGAGGAGTGATCGGCGCGAGGCCAATCGGTGAGGTTGATCGGACAAGGGCGTGATAGCCGATTCCAGTCCAAGAGATAAAACCGTTTCGATACATGCGGTTTGAAGATAAACAAAGATTCGGTTGTTAGTTGCGTGTTAAACTTCATGTCGGAGTCGGAGTCGGAGTCCGTATTCCATGGCGAGTTGTTGATCCAGCACGTGCGCGGATGTAGGGATCGCATCGCGGCTCCGGGCCTCCACGTCCTCCCGCGTACGTGCGCAGACCGATTTTGAAACGACTTTAGAATAGGTTGGAAAAAAGCAAAAATACAAATAAAGGTGAAAACAATTTTGTTTAAAAATATTCATGCATATAAACTTTACTCATAAAAATATGTGTAGAATCTTTTAATATAGCGACATTCTGAATATAACATAATCTGAATCCAAAAATTCAAATTTGATTCGGGCATATAAAATCTTTTGATATAGCAACATTATGAATATAACATTTGAATATGAATCAAGAATTCAAACTTGAATCGAGCATAAAAAATTTCAGTGTATAAACTTTGGGTATATAAATTTTGAGGTATAAATTTTGGATATATAGGAGTATAAACTTTGGGTATATAAACTTTAGGTGTATAAATTTGAATATAAACTCTTATCTTTATTTCTACTATTGTAAAAATTGAAGATGTTTTTGTTGGAATTTTGGTAAGTCATCCGTGTTTGACTTTGTTCATATGGCGCATATATCCAATTCGACGTGCTTGTAGAATAACTATTATACATCTCTATCCTAGCCCAACCCCTCCTCCTCCCAGCCAAACTCAACACGCCCACACCATCCCGTGTGCCTTCACTCGACGCCTCGCGCGTCCCTCCCTCGATCAGGTTTTTTCTCTCCTTTTTGTTTTCTTTTTCTTTTCTTTTCTCCCGATAATCCCGATCCTCTCCCTCTCCTTTCAATCTACTTTGTTTTCTTCTCATTTTCTCTTTTTCCCTCCTTTTTTTCTCTTTCAAATTTATCTCCTCATAAATATTTTTCTTTTGAATTTATCATTGTTTAAGATGTGTATGCGATAAGTTTGTTATTTTGCAAATGCTTTCATCTATAGGAAAATTTTTTTTATTAATTGAATAATCAAAATTTTAATTTTTGGTCCATGAGGTATAGCAAAATACACATGCACCAACTTATGAAATAGCCACCCGATCGATTTGTGAAGCTATGAGAACATGTACATAAATAATTACATTCCTGATTCAATAAGTACAAGAGTACGTAACCTCCACTCCATACAAGATCTTGAACTCATGGCTATTTTAGCGAGTAAATGAACTACCCTATTAACCTCTCTCTTTATCTTTTATCTTGTGCACTTACACACTTTGGAAACACTGCATTGAGCTCCGCACTTCTGCAGTCGTCGCTATCCAAGACGATCTCAACGGACCATTACTGCTCCAACACCTATACAACCTCGGCATTATTGGTTTGAGGACCGGTGGCATGTGTATCCATTCTATCGCTACGGAGTCCTTTCGGGCGAGTGGCGTCTACGCTTGAACTATTGAGCTGCACAAATGCAGAGCTTTATAAGCTGTGATTGTTATGCAAAAACCCAGACCCGACTGCCGATTGAATAAAAAAAGGGAACCAGGAACCTCTCCGGCTCGGTCACTGAAAAAACAGGGTGAAACCGTACGGTTTTGGGAAAACTAGTGAACCGAGCGGTTCTTGACGACCCAGCGGTTCAGCGTCGTGAGAAAGCAGGAAACATCGCACGTGACGTGGAGCAACTCCCTTGGGCCATCTCGGCCCGTCTAGCCCACGCATGGCACTACCTTCACTTTGAGGGTCACTAGGGTTAGATTTTCACCCCTACCTCCTCTCTTCTCTGTCGTTCCTATTCCCATGGCAGCGGCGCCAAAATTAGCATGAGTAGCAGCGGCAACTAACCATGGCAACCTTGCAATTTGCTAGGCATAGATTAAAGTGGAAGATGGTGGCGGCAACAGATTGCAAACGGCGAGCATATGTGTTGCGTCGGCACCGCCGTGGACATGAAGCATTCTTGATTCTTTGAGCATCAAGTCAAGAGCAGGGATTGCAATTTCAGAACGAAATTTAAGAAATTTTTGAAATTTCGATAATTTTGGTCCCCCGGTAAGCATATATCTCACTCTAAATTTTTGGTTTTGTTTAAATTTTTGTTGATTTGGTCAAATTCTATTTAAATTCATTCAAAACTCGTAAAATTTTCAAAAAAATTTGGCCAAAAATATCAAAATTTCGGACCTATTGTAAAAATCATCATTCCGAGATAGCTAACCATGGTCAAGAGTCAAGACAAGCCATTAGCACGATGCCAAGACAAGCCATTAGCACAAAAGAAAGAAAGAACGCTGACATTTGCTTCTCCCAATTCTTCCTTAAATGCAGCATCCACGTTTACTTTCGCATATTTTTCGGTGTAATTGGAGTATAACTATAGTTATAACTTATATATAGCTGTATGAAACTAATCACAAAACTTACACTAGCATGAAATCTAAAAATTGAGAGTTTTTGAGATAAAGAAACTTGCACAACAAATCTAGCAATTCCGTAATCGAAATCAATTATACACATACAAGCAAAGATATTATACACTAGTTAAAATTCCGCGCTTAGCTGCGGAATATATGGATGATTATATGCTATGTATGTTATAGAAATGATGAATGAATATGTTGAAATAATATGAAAATGATGTAAAAATGATTATTGACATGATTTGACATGTTTAAAGTAATGATAATAATTGTTAGTGGGTGATGATGTGTCATGTTTTAAACCCTCGGTTGTTATTTTAGTCGGGGATTAAAGATTAGTTTCTAGACCTAAAATTTTAGTCCCTTCTTGTTTGGTTGCAGGGATTAAAAGGGACTAAAGCTCATTAATTACGCTGTAGAAAGACCATATTACCCATATTCGCGAGAGAGAGTGTGTGTGTTGCAAGAGGGTATCTATTGGACATATTATTTTCATATTATTGGACATCATTTTCATATTATTTCAACATATTCATCCATCATTTCTATAACATACATAGCACATAATCATCCATATAGCACATAATATCTTTGCTTGCATGTGTATAATTGATTTCGATTACGGAATTGCTAGATTTGTTGCGCAAGTTTCTTTCTCTCAAAACCCTCGCTTTTTAGATTTCGTGCTAGTGTAAGTTTTGTGATTAGTTTCATACAACTATATATAAGTTACACCTATAGTTATACTCTAATTACACGAGAAATATGCGAAAGTAAATGTGGATGCTGCATTTAAGGAAGAATTGGGAGAAGCAAATGTCAGCATTCTTTCTTGCTTTTGTGCTAATGGCTTGTCTTGACTTTTGACCAGCGTTAGCAATCTCGAAATGAGAATTTTTACTGGGAACCAAAATTTCAAAAATTTCGGTACTTTTTTACCAATATTTTTTGAAAATTTGATGAATTTTGAATGAATTTAAATAAAATTTGACCAAATCAACAAAAATTTGAACAAAACAAAAAATTTCGAGTGAGATATGTGCTTACCTGAGGACCAAAATTATCGAAATTTTGAAATTTTTTGAAACTTTGTTCCGAAATTGCAATCCCTGCTCTTGACTCAATGCTCAAAGAATCAAGAATGCTTCATTCCACGGCGATGCCGGCGCAACACATATGCTCGTCGTTTGCAATCTGCTGCCGCCACCATCTTCCACTTTAATCTATGCCTAGCAAATTGCGAGGTCGCCATGGTTTGTTGTCGCTGCTACTCATGCTATTTTGGCGCCGCCGCCATGGGAATGGGAACGACACAGAAGGGGGAGGTAGGGGAGAAAATCTAACCCTAGTGACCCTCAAGGTGAAGGTGGTGCCATGCGTGGGCCAGAAGGGCCGAGATGGCCCAAGGAAGTTGCTCCGTGACGTGCGATGTTTCTTGCTTGCTCACGACGCCGAACCGCTCGGGTCATCAAGAACCGCCCGGTTCACTGGTTTCCCAAAACCGTACGGTTTCACCCTTTTTTCAGTGAACCGAGCCGGAGAGGTTCTTGGTTCCTTTTTTTATTCAATCGGCAGCCGGGTCTGGGTTTTTGCATAACAATCACAGCTTATAAAGCTCTGCATTTGTGCAGCTCAACAGTTCAAGCAGAGACGCCAGCCTGCCTGAAAGGACTCCGTAGCGATAGAATGGATACACATGCCACCGGTCCTCGAAACCGATAATGCCGAGGTTGTATAGGTATTGGAGCAGAATGGTCCGTTGAGATCGTTTTGGATAGCGACGACTGCTCAAGTGCGGAGCACAATGCAGTGTTTCCAAAGTGTGTAAGTGTACAAGATAAAAGATAAAGAGAGAGCTTAATAGGGTAGTTCATTTACTCGCTAAAATGGCCATGAGTTCAAGATCTTGTATGGAGTGGAGGTTACGTGCTCCTGTACTTATTGAATCAGGAATGTAATTCTGTTTCTATCATTGATCTCTCTTTTTACTGTAAAAAAACTCCAATTATAATACAGTTATACTTGATAGTTATCTTTTTGAATGTTATATACGTACTCCTTTGGATTGTATTCAGTCTGAAGCTGAATTCAATTCTTCAATTTCTGGCATGATCGATGATCTGGGCAAAGTGACGCCGGACGGCCCAAATCTCCAGCCCAACAATTTCTCGGCCCACCCGAATGGATATCCACGTACGGGAGGCGAGATTCTAGACCATCCAAACCGTCAACCAAAGCCTCTACTCACATTGCATCACCCCGCCGCCGCCGCCGCCGCAGTCGCCGTCGCCGTCGCTGTCGCGCTCGCTCCGGCTTGAGACTGACGGAGGTCCCGTGCTCCGCTGCCCGCCGGCCATGCCGCTGCGGCGCGGAGCCCTCCCTGCCCGCGCCCCGCCGCGGCCGGCACCCGGCGGTCTCTGTGGCGGTGCGCTCCCCCATCGGACCTGCTGCTTCCTTTGGCCGGCCACGAAGGACGGAGCGCCGCTCAGGTTAGCCCCCGACGCTGCTGCTCACTGTCTTCTCTTCTCCAGCGCATTGAATTTCTCTACCTTGTATTTCTGTAAAAAAAATCAATTGGGAATTGGGTTCCACCTAGACTCGTCCAGGACTTCGGGAACATCAGAAATGGGGGGACTTGGGATCAGTTTTCTATGAACAGAAATTGAGTATGTACTAGCTGGTTTCTTTGGGGCTCTCTGGATTAGAGGAATGGGATTTTTGAGGTACTAGTTACGAAGGTCGTAAATCTAGGAACAACACTTTCCTCTTCTACAATTGATCTGCATACACATTTGTACCTGGCGGCGCGATTCCGTGGCACGATTGATGTGTAGATCTAGCTTTCAGTACTTCTGGTTATGTTTATGTTGAGTTCATGACATGTATATGTTCAAGAAAATCATGCATACAATGCATTTTTGCTGGTTATTAGTCAGATTGTATTGTCTGCCTATATTATATTGAAGTTATGAAGCTTGCCCGTGCATATCTGGTTTGGATGTATAGGTTTCTAAAAAATATTGAAGTTATGAAACATATATTTGTTGATATAAGCTAGACACTTGAAGCTAGATATTTCGGTTGACATACTCCTAGGTTGAATCGTTGACTGTCAAACAAAAGGATGGAATAAAGTGTAGTTACGTTGCACTGCAAGTTGTGCTCTCAAGGTGACATGGATGCAAAATATAGCCTACCTATATCTCTTTTACCATCTTCAAACATAAGTGATATTATGCCGCTAGGATACAAATACAAAATACAAGAATTCGGCAGGTAACCGTTATATAATATGGACTTATGGACAGTCAGTCTTGTTACTTAATACCCATGTGCGTGAATAAACAAAATAGAAACAATAAAAGTAGTCCATCTGTTAAAAAATAACACTTTGGAGATGATATGGTATCGAGTGTATAAATATGACCATCAAATTTGTATAGTAACGTCATGTCTCGGCAAAATAACTGTAAATGTATCGTGGTGTCAAAATATTTCTTGAGCTAGTTTAATTGTCAATCACATGAGGGTGAAGGTTTGTAGAGATTGAAAAAGATACAAGATTGCTGCAATCAATTTCTTCATATGTCTACTATGCAGAAGGTTTGGTAGTTGACTTGATATCTGCGCTCTTGTAGTTACCAGATGAAATCCAGATGGAAGCCAGTATTTGCCTTGGAAACAGGTGGACCATCTAATGCTGATAGCCAAGACTTTGAAGATGATGGTGGCTTTCTTGGAAGGACTAGGCTGGGAAGACTCATCCAAGCTGCTGCGAGGGAACTACTTGAAAAGTTGAACTCTGCCAGAAGCAACTCTCCCACGAAGATATTCCTTGTGCTCCTTGGCTTCTATACCGCCAATGCGTTGGCAACTATCCTAGGGCAGACTGGTGACTGGGATGTTCTTGTTGCTGGTGTTGTAGTGGCTGCCATCGAGGGAATTGGCATGCTTATGTACAGAAAACCGATGAGTAGACCTCCTGGACGATTCCAGTCATTGATTTCAATGGTGAACTACTGGAAAGCCGGCGTATGTCTGGGCCTTTTTGTCGATGCCTTCAAACTGGGAAGCTGAGTTTCCTTCCCACTATCACCTTCTTATATCAACTTACTAATGTTATTGATTCACTGAGCTCACAATGACACGAGGAATGAACTCCAAGGCCCCAAAGATGCTCCTGTGGTGTTGTATGCAGATAGATATGCTGTGAAGCGTGAACATTACTTCTCGGCTATAAAATGTACATATGTTGATATAGAGTCTTCTATGAAATTCATGTAGTATTACACTAGTCTGATGTCCATATGTGTCTATAGACAAATAATGGTGCCTGTTGTAAGATGACTATTGTTGGCTATTTCTACACCAGGCAAACCATTCAATTAGCTGCTTCTCTCATTGATTGTTACCCAAATTGTTTTGTATTTCTGGTTGGCTAGTCTCTCCTGTCTAATAATTGTTTTGAAAGCAACATTTTCACATATTGGTTGTAATAATTTTCTCAGATGAGGTTTGGTGTTAAACAGAGCTTCTATACATCACCCCTGGTAAAGACTGCACGAATCCTGAAGCACATCAAACGGGTAACCATTAGTACTCAAATACTCAATGGTCTCTTGCTTTCCCCACGATTTGTTATGAGCAGGAAAACTGGTGAGTTGAGAAATTTTGGCCTGAGTTGAGAAGATTTCCTATTTTCCAATCTTGTTTTGCCTGAATTCAGAAGATTCCCTATATCTTAATCTTTTTGTGCCTTGTTCTGAGACCCATGTGTTCTAGATAGGCCAAAACAAAGAAATTTTGTGGCATTGACGTACTGTTTGAATTAAATGACCACTGTAACTAGCTGATGACTACTGCAAATGCCTTCCATTCTCGGCCATCCAAAAGTGTTGATGCACGATGGGTGAGGGATGAAACTAGGTCTATAATAGTTATTTAAGGGCACAAATAAATAAATTAAATATTATAAAGCTGAAAATTTTACATAAGATGTTTTTTTGAATGGCTGATGGAGAAATTTTTTAGAGAAATTATTGTTTAGGAGCTTAAAAAATATGCCTATGATTTTCAAGTAAAAAATGTGATAATTCATAATCGGTAACCCGAAAAGAACTGGACAAAAAGTTTTATCTTCTACAAGTAAAATTATATTAAACTAACGTGAGATAATTTTCTGTCGCGGAACCAATAGCAAAATAGCCACAAGATTAGAATGACATGATAATTGGCCGATGGTTTTCCTGACAGAGAATTATCTTCTAGCAGTATTGGTTTAGCGACAAGCAGTGACGGCGCCAGCCATTAAGCCACGCCTTGGGCTCATTTGCATATTCTACAAATTTTAGAAATTTAAATAAAATTCACATGGAGTCAAGAACCCAGGCCTAGGGCTTAAGCCCTAGCTGCCCTAGGCCTGGATGGCGAGGAAAAAGCATATCTCTAATGGGTTTTAAGTTAATTGATGATAAACGATTAAAAAATAATGTATTTATTGAGTGTATAAACAATGAATTAATCCGATAAAGAGCTGATGAAGAAGATGAAGAAGAATATGCAATACAACGAGGTTTCGTTGTGATTCAGCTACACGTAACGAAAGATTACAAGATGCGTGAAGAGTTGACAAGACTTGGCTACGCGATGGATCATGCATAGGATAAGGTCAACCGAAGGCTTGGTGTCAAAGGATCCGATGCAATGGGGAAGGAGCAAGTGCTTGGCCGAATACCGATGAATCGATCAAGGTCATAGGATGTCACTAAGTTGCTGAGGATCAACTCTTGGTGAAGAAAAAGCACGAGATGAAATGTTGAAGAGGATGTGATTCATTAATGAACATCAAGCTAAATTTCATACTAACATTGATCAAGGAAAAAAGATGGCGTAGGTATTCGTATTGGTATAGCTTTTCTATTCGCTCTTGAGTTGGTAGAAAAGCCATACTATTAAGTGAGATGTCAAGGGATGAATTTAGTGCTCAAAATCTTTGTTGAAGTGTTTCTCATTCTTCGATTTTCGAGTGCGCGTGATTTTCGGATTTTTCCGCAGATGATTTTCGGAAACTTTTGAAAAGTTGTGCCATGGAAAAAGCTCTTTGGTGATTTTTGGAAACTTTCAAAAGTGCTTTTAGGAAATTTTCGAAATTGATATGGCCACAAATTGCTCTCTCGGTGATTTTCTAAACTTCCAAAAGTGTTTTTCGAAATTTCCGAAATTGCAAATTGCTTCGATGATTTTCAGATTTTTTTCAAAATATTGTTGGAATTTTCCAAAACGCTATTTTGCCCAGTTTTCGGCTAAGATCGTGTTGAAATTTTACACTTTTCAAAAAAATTCCAAAAGTATTGTAGCAAATTCCAAAAATCACTCGAAAGTTTCGAAAGATGATTTTGCTCGCTAGTGATTTTCGGATAATCACTTCGGAAATTTATAAAAAATGGAATCTTTGTCTCCAACAAGCGGATCTAAGGTTGTGGCTATAAATACCCTCTTTCCCTCTAAGTCCAAGATGTTGATGCTATTGCATACTCTTTCCCTTGCTTGCATTTCTTTGAGATTTATTTTGAGCCTTACTTTATCACTTCTTACTCTCTACCGATCTACAAGCTTGGATTTTGTTTGTGTGAGTGATTGATTTGAGTTTGTTTGAGTGCTTGGTGTTGATTTCGTGAAGATTTATTGAGCACTCGATTCATCCCCAAGAAATCTTTGTTGTATTTGTTACTCTTGATGGTTGAGGACACCTAGACAGCCTAGGAGTCAACTTTGAGACACCGATTTGTTTGTGGTGTGCCGAGGGAGTTTGTAAAGGTCGGATCTCACTTCCAAAAAGGAAAATATACCTTTAGTGGAAGCAGTAGTGCATTTATGCAACCTTACGAGGATAGGGTTGGAAGAAACCCCGTCCATTGTGAGCTCCTCAATGAAGAGTAGAATTCTCTCAAGGATTTCAACTTCGCGAACACATGTCTTACAAGGAATTCTCTCGAGGATTTGAACTTTAGGAACACATCGTCTTACAAGAATTCCGGTGATATTCCTCTCTTCCTCCTCTAGATTTGCTTACTTATGCCTCTAATAGTCTAGTTGCTGCTATTGGTGCTTGTTCTCCATGCTTGTGGCTTACCGGATCTAGTTTAGGGCGTTTGGCGAGCTCCGGATCCCGGATCCCGGTGAAGTGGAGTGAAGCCCCGCCAAACACTCCACTCTAAACAGATCTAGGATGGAGCATTCAGAAAAATAAACTAGAAAGTTGAAGCTACCTTTCATCGACTCCAAACTCTAGCTCCAGGTTGGAGCTAGAGCTTGAGTTGAGCTCTACCAAACACCCTTTTACTTTCCGTATTTCGCTTGCTTTATGATTTTCGAAATTATCCAAAAGGTATTTCGAAAAGTACTAGTTTCGTATTTACTTAAAAGTTTTAAACACCTATTTACCCCTTTAGGCGACATCAAGGTTCTTTTAGTGAGAATATCCTATTTGACATAACTTTAATTAATTAACAAGTATCCCAAAATATAAAAATTCCTACAATTTTTAAGAGGTTGAGATAGAACATGGAAAAATACTAATATATCTCTCGTTAAATGAGGTTTATAAGGAGTGAGAGGATGGTTGGAGATAATATTAGATGAAAATTAAATATGATGTAGTTATATAAAATAATTAACAATCTATATTTTGTTAGAGCACGACTACACCATGGGATACCACTTGTCTATGAAGATGTTGCAAGTCTCATCGTTCGATATCCGCGTTGCCTGCATTATCTTGGGTTCACACCCATATATACTAGGTTCTTTGTGTGAATCTAGCCTGATAGCTAGCTAGACTAGTCATTTGTGTTACAACTACTAGACCTAGCTACATTATCTAGATGGGCCTCTCATGTTGGTCTAAACTACATTTGTGGTTGTGGCATGTACCAAGTAGATAGGTTAGCTACTCCCTTTTGAAAAAGAGGTTGTTATATCATGAAATCTCGTTCAGATAGAATGATATTAAACAGGTATCAGATTTTGATAACTAATATTATCAAATCTGCTACTCATAAGTAACGATCGATACCCGCTCATAAGTAACGATCGATACCCGTCAGTATCAACTAATAACTCATTGGTATTATCCGATAACCACCAGTACCGGGCGATACCCGGTATCAACTAATACCTCTTCTCGATACATTTTGGGACAGAATTAGTCCTATCTTCTCCTTTCTATCATAACATTAATTTTACCTTTTCCTAATTCACACAGTGGCTACTACTATTGTATACTATACCTGAGTAGTCCTCGTGTAGGACGAGGGCATAGTAATAGTAGTACTATTATTGCATATTTCCCCAGGTCACCCCTCCCTACTACGTCTTTTGCATCATCCTAGGCATCTCAACTCTTGTCATCCTAAGCATCAATTTTCACCATTAACGTGTTCATTGTAACATATAATTTATCATAACCAAATGAGGATTCGATTTCTATTTATAAGATTGCACGAAGGATATCCAAATAGAATAGATTAAAAAATACTTATATTTTATATTTTAAAACTATGGGAATAGGATATCCAAATAGAATAGATTAGAAAAATACTTATATTTTAAAACTATGGGAATAGCTAGTTGCACTGCAGGGCTACTCCTGCAGATGAGCATGCTGTCTGACGACGACGTGGCGATCGACACTAGTAGCTAGCTATCCTGAAATGTGGGCCCTGCCTGACAGGAGGAGATTGACACATCACCAAAATCGACGGATGGACTACATACAATGGAGTACATGCATGCATGAGCAGAGAAGACGCATGGACCAGCACATGTACTTTGAAAAACTATTTTCTAAACTTTTGAAGGAAACCTCTAGTTGTTTTTTTCAAATAGTTATAAAAATATTTGATAAAATTTAATAAAATAAAATAAAATATGATAGATCATTTCATAAACATGTATGGTCAAATTTATCTTTTACTAGCAAAATACCCGTACGTTAACGGGACGATGACGTAGGGAGGAAATAGGCGGAGGGCGAAGGTTCGGGCGGCGGCGCGGGAGCTTCGAGCGACGACGGGAGGGAGGTGTGCGGGCGCGGCGTGGATGGGGACGAGGAAGAGAGAGACGCGGGGAGGTTTTTTCATCCAAACTCTTCTTTTCTTTTCAGCATTAGGACTTTAGGTTAATTTTATAAACATTAAAGGAGTTTTCTGCAAAATAACTCATTTTTCTTGTTTAATTGGTTTTTTTAAATAGTCGGACGAATTGCGGGTTAATCTCGGAAAACTCAAGGGTTTTACGTAAAATAGTCGACAAAACAAAATTTGGGTGAAAACACTACTTGCTTTATAAATAGTTATAGATTACAGATTATAGATATGTTGTAATGAAAAAAATAAATTTGACCATGAATATATGTTAACTAACGAGTTTAATTTGGTTTTTAACAACTTATAAAAATTGCATGTTTGTATATGATATATCATATATTAATACATCTTTTATTTTTTTTATAACTATCTAAATAACATGCAAACAATAGAATATTCCCTAGAGAGTTTAAAATCCACTTCCGTGTATGTTGCCGTTGGTTGAGGCAGAAAAACGTTGTGTCATGCTGCATAGAGGATATATATGATAAAAATAAGTTAAAAATAAGTTAAGTGTTGAAAACTCATAAAAGTCATATTTAAAAGTTTTATAAATTTATAAAAAATATTAGATATTAGATGTATATATAAAATTCATTATCAAACTTAACTTTATTTGGAAGTAAAATCTTATGTTTAAACTTAACTTTATTTGGAAGTAAAAAAGATAAATTTCGGATGAATGGTAACGGAATAGTATTACCTAAAATTTGTTTTTCTCTCAAATAAGTTTAGATTTGAGATTTTAAAAATATATTTCATCTGTATATATCTCTAATAATTTTTCATTAATTTATACAAGTTTTAGCCATATTTTTTATGAGTGTTTTTACATATGTCCTCTTGCTGCGTACGCTTGGTCTTCTCGATCTGCAATTTGCAGTCTGCGCCACTGCTTGAAAATGCTCGGCATGCTTGCTCTGGCATTTTCTGTCGGTCATCAACTTTGGTTTTGGTTTATTTACTTTGTTTGGAGAAGAAATAATATTCCGCGGTAATTCTTTCACACGCCGTACTGCGTCTCGATATCGATCGATGTTTCAACGTACGAGTAATGAACAAATTAATAATAATCGAATCATTTAGGCATGCATGTGCATCGTGAAGGAACGGAAAAATTGTCCTCTGAAAAGGGTTGCACATGTGGAAACGGATATAAAAGTCTATTTTACTATCTATCATGCAATCATCTGGCTTTTTTATTTGAATTTTATCTACTTTTGAATATGACCAGGATTATCCTCATCGCTTATCGATGCTAGCTGGAGCTTAGTTAAAGACAATCATCAGGTCATTACAAGCACGTGAGTGTCCACGTCATAACTAGTTTGATATTCCGTGTGTTGCAACAGGAGTATAAGAATTCTTTTAAGGAGAAACATTGATCTAATGGTTAAATGGTT
This sequence comes from Oryza australiensis, assembly GCA_019925245.2. NCBI lineage: Eukaryota > Viridiplantae > Streptophyta > Magnoliopsida > Poales > Poaceae > Oryza > Oryza australiensis. The sequence continues at coordinate 88,814 of JAIFGZ020000061.1, read as the reverse complement.
AATATATATTAAACATTTCAATCTAATGGCTGACACGATTATAACGTGGTTAAACATGAGTTTTTTAACTATTAATACAGCCAGCTGTATAGAAATAAAAGATGATAATTGATTGAGATTTAGAGATTGAGTAGCAAATCTTTTGCCTTTAATTTAACCATGAGATATGTGTGTGTATATATATACACGGTGTTTTTATCATCTTTACTCAAAAAGACATTTACTGATGGATAACTAAAAACACACCCCTTTAAAAAGTGCTTAATTTGTGTAATCCCAGATTAACACTACTACGGTCATCCTCATCTCAATCGGACGATAACTCTCATCTGTGTTGGATATAGCGTCCGTCATGATGCAAAGGTCACTAATGTGAGTAGTCATCTTTGTCGGGCAAACGCCCGTCACCGATGTTTTTATCTTTGTCGGGTCTAAACTACAGCCCATCACCGATATGTTTGACCCACAAGACTAGTCAAACAAAGGCCCGACACTGATGAGATAATCTCAAACAGGCTGTGTATTGTGCCTGTCACGGATGACTTACATCTCAATCGGCTTTTATTTAAGTCCATCACTGATGACTAACATCTCCATCGAGCTTAATCTAAAGCCCGCCACCGATGAGTTTTTCCCCAAAAATTAATTTTTTCTAGCCTCGAGACCTTTGTTAGCCAAACCCCTGGAAATGATAGAACAAATATATATTTTACATACATCCACATTCTCATAAATCTATTCATATCCATTATTCACACATATTTCACATTGCAAGTATAAAACACATTTGACAAAATTATAATTAAATCAGAAGTGATACATATTTACATGTATTTGTCATTAATTACAAAATGTTCAAAAGAGCTAGTATGCTATTTCATGTGTCTTTAACCCTGTATTTGTATTGTAAACATTTCCTTGGGATTTAATATGTCATGGACTATAAAGCCCGTTATTTCTTCTCTAATCGTGTCAAAGCTAGTAAGCGCAGAGACTTGGATATATTTTCCTACATGTACATAGTTTGAAATTAGTCGATAGTTAGTACATATCACAAATCGATCACAAACCTCAAATTCGGTCATAGTCCGAAACTTGTTGTTGCTCGGGAATCACATGTTGTGGGACACATGGAACCCGCACCGTCGCCTACTTACTGTTTGACGGGGATGTCCTTTTTGTGGATGAGGGTTTGTTGAAAATTGCTATGACACCCTCCTTTCTCCACATACATTCCCATGCTTCGTCGATTGCTTGTTGGATCGGGGTCCAGTCATACGTCTTCGATTTTGGAATTTATGTAGTGGCATGTGCTCCACTTTGGCGTAATGACCGAAGGATCCAATGGGCACTACGGCATTAATATAGGGAAAGTTAAATTCTAAAACACTATGTGTCATGCAATTGCATATACTTAGGGTACACACTTACTATTGATTATAGGCGCGAAGAAGTAGTCCTTGTCTTGTTGGGCCAGCAAGGTCTCAAAAATATAGGCCACCATGGCCTTCTTGTCATGATCTAGATTGGCGACCGTGACAATTTGTGGATCCAAGAAGGCCACTGCCGGTGCATTTCTCTCGGCACCACTTCCAATTAAGCTTACATATAAGACAAACACTCTTATAAGTGTGTTGTAAGGATTGATTTTTACCAAAATTGAGGAACACAAGAATATTTACAAGGAGTAGCACTTGAGTAGAATTGTGTCCATCGCTCGTAGTACCTGTAGTGGTCGAACAAGTCCTTGAAGTCTATGGTGATGTAGGTTTCGGGCCCAAAAACGGTTCTTTGCCATGATAGCCTATGACGTCGGTGCCCTTTTCGTCCTCTTGGCGCTTGTCGTCTCCATGTAGTAGTGGTGGAGATCCCATACGGTGCCCATCGTTCGTAGAGGGCGTCGTCTCCAACAAAAGGCATGCCATTGGCGAACTCGGTTGATAGCTCTTGCCTATTTCTAGCTTCTTTGGTTTTAGACTCGAGGGCTTCGCCTTGCCTTAGGGTCTTCCTCTCCCCCTTGCTGCAGGTTTGTCGTTAGTTATTTGCGGAAGAGAGGAACACACCTTCTTTGGTTTCTTGAGCGGTGGGGGATTACTTTCTTTTGCCGTCTGTCGGCCTCAATTCTTGTGGAGCGGCGGGAGCCGGAGGGTCAAGAAGTGAAGGAGCGGTGTTGGTCGAGGCGGTTTCCGAATGCTTGGTGGAGAGGCTGACTTCGCATCCAACTTGATTTCAATAAGATCCTTGGGCCATTGGATAAAACTTCCACGTGTAGCTTCTAGTGTAACAATCTCGTCGTTCGGTGGGTATTGCGGTGGCAAATGAGCCCATTCGGTCTTGACTACGTCAACTTGCACTTTTGCCATGCCAGCCATCAGTTGCACCCCATGCAGTCTTGTATCTGGGGTCGGCTTAAATGCAAGGCCCTTGGCCACCACAACAGTGAAGGTAGGCATCACCTTAACCAGCAGCGTGCAGTTTGCCGGTTCCTGCAATAGATTCATCCATATATTTAGAATACTATATTAGAAGGATTTTAAAGACTTTTACGCCTTGTGGCCAAAAGATTTGCCATTATTTGATCGACGGCGGATGAGACCGATTGTTGAGGTTCTACCACCTCGGTCGATGCGCAATCGCTTCCGCCTTTGTGTAGGACTTTCTCGGAGCGGAACAAGGGCGCGCTCAACATTCTCACATGCTGCTCTTGGCATATCTCTTCCCTGATCTTGATAGCGATGTTGTCCACTTGCGCCCGTACTTCCACGCTGATCTCGGCTCGACCTACTCCCGGATCTTCTCCACCACCGGGCATCTTTTCGGCCTTTGATAGGGCCCGCTTTTGTACTTGTCCCGTGTATTCGGAAATCCATATTTTTAGGGGACCAAAGCGCCCACTCCCCGTGTACGTCCCGATGAGGACATCACTCCTTCGGATATACATAACAACCCTCCATTGGACATTCAAGGTCCAATCACAAGAGCTCGCGCGAAACAATTGAATTTACAGTGAGCTCGTTCCTAAGTTCCTCTTTATATGATTTTGAGAATAGATTGCTACCTAATGATTATATTATGATTAGGAATGATGGAGAAGACAAGGAGACACTTAGAGAGGGGCGTAGAGGCGTGGAGGACCAGCAAGGGAGTTCAAGTCAAGGTGAAGGCCTGAACCAAGTCGACTTCGAGTATGTTTTGGAGTCCAGGACCAGTTGGCACTAAAACGGGTGCCCAGGTCGCATACGTGCTCAGATTGGGGCGTTCTTTATATGCATGGAAATCTAATAAGATAATATTTCTAATGGTTTTGGTCCCAAGTCTAAATTCATCATAAGTCATCGGGAATCGACCGAACAAGTTGACGTCCGTAATCTGTCCTGTGCTGCATCATCGTATTTGGGCCTTTGGGCTATGTATCGTGTGGGAACCCATTAGGGTTTCGTCCCGGGTCTTTGCACGCCCCTAAAATCCATATATTCATAGCCGTCGCTACCTTTAGGGTTTGAGTTTTGCTTAGATTAATCTGTCAAGAACAGTTTCCGTTGCCTTTCGGTTTGTGAGACCCCAACTTGTGAGTTTAATCATATATTCACAATTTTGGTTGCAATCTTTCTTGTTCTTGTTTGTGTTCTTCGATTCGCAAGCGGGATTAGCCTTCTTGGCGAGGTCGACCATGCCACGCTGGTCGATAACCCGAGGAGACGTGGTGCTGCGATTGTGGGGCTCAAGAGCGTGTATTCGTTCGAAGCCGGATCGACTTGTGTCGCGACTCCACTAAATCGAGTAATTATCGAACCTTTCGGAAGATCGGGACCCTTGTCCACATCAAGTGGTATCGAGCTTTAGGTTTACCGTCAGTGAAGGGTTACGCGGAGGCTACGCTAGCCGAAAACAAAAACTTTTACCGCGCAAACCAGAACACTTGCAAGTAAGGGGCCGATAGATCGTTACCGATTGGAGTAGAGTGCAGCGGAATAACCAATCGGGCAATCCGATTCGAACAGTGTAGCCGATTCCCGGAGACACGATTCGCCAATCAGCCCGATTCGAGTCGTCCGGCCGCGTTCTCACGCCTCGCTCCGATGCGCCCGACCGCGGCCGATTCCACCACGCCCGATCGCTCCGATTGCAGATCCGAAGCCGATCAACGCGCGCAACGTAGCGCCGCCTCTACCGGTATCCACACGTCCGGGGACAGAACGCCGTACACCCGTGTGCTAGCACGCGATGCAAGGCTAGGGTTTGGCTCGAAAGTTGGGAGGGTTTCCGTGGAGATTGATCTCGGCGACTTCGTTGCACGCGATGCAATTGATGTCTCTTCAGCTCTCCACCCCTCCCTCCTTTATATAGAGTTGGCCGACGGGACTAGTGGCCGATTAGGACTCTATTTTGAATCAGATCTCATCCGTATCTCATAGAGTTGGCCGCCCATACGTCGTAAGCCCATAGGACTCTATCCGATCGGATCCCTATCCGATCGAGCCGTATCCGAGTCCAACTCGAATATCTATTCTATCCCCTTAAGCGTGCGACCTCGTAGGTTCAGGTATACTTGGTTTTGGCTATAGTCTAACTTAGCCGATCGTCGGCTCGAGTCCAACTCACCGACCCGTCAATAGCGGCACCTAGCAAGACATATTGACACCATAGTATACAAGAATATAATATCGGCTCGAACCCGTAATGTGTACACAAATCCCTTTGCCTCACGATACCGCTTAAGCTATAGGCAAGATGTGTGCCATCCTTTCAATAGCTTAACCATTCACTCGAACCGTATTGGATTATCTGTCCGTTGATTGACTCCTCAATCAACTTAGCATGGCCATGCATTTCCATAATCCATTACCTCGAGGGGCCCAGAGATATCTCTCCAAAGGAGGGGCAAATTCCATCTTGATCACTCACATCCCACTCCATGTTTCATAGCAAACCCGAAAACTACCTTTATAACTACCCGCCATTTAATAGCGTTTGGTAGTCCCAAAGTAAGCTACTACACATGTTGGAATCCATGGTGATCTCAGGTCTAAGGACTTTGTACCAACACTACCTGAGACCAACTAATGGCACATTAATTCCTGTAGTGTCTCATGGTGGGTCTATCCAACAATGTGTTCTCTAACACATATGTCCATGTTTATTGATTTGGTATCTCCATACCCATGATCTATGAGACATGATCATCAATCAATAAACATGCCGATCTTAGAATCATATTTGTTCCAACAATATGACATATGATTAGGGATCGTTCTGAAATAGATTCATACATATCGAGTCTCATAAATAAGTCACGTACTTATTGATCAATACAAGATGTCTATTTCATGGAACTGAATAACACTTTATTCATTTATACATAAACATTGACGTGATATCCAACATCTCCATGTTGCCTCTAGGGCATATCACTAACATCGGTTCGTTCTTACCCTAGATTAGTTTTTGATTTCGCCGTTATCCTAGAGTCTACGAAAAGCCAAACAAAATTTTAGTCGATAGTTTTTCCCCATCCTGCATGACAGTGTTTTGCCCTTGCATAATTCAATTTCAAAGTCCGTAGTGTTGAGTCGAGTCCAAGTTTAAGTTCTTTGTTGCTGGTTTAGTGCGTGTTTTAGTTGTGTTTTCCCTTGTAATCCTAGCCGCCACCTTTCATCCTATGTGCTAGGGTTCATCATTTGAAAACCGTTTCCGCCATCATAAGCACCAACCAAGATCACCAGCAACGCCTAACACTTTCCGTACTCCGCTGCCACCATATCCATCTCCACCATAAAACCGATTTGGTTGTATTTCCTTCTGAAAAACCTAGTCGAAAGCCCAAACTTCAAACAACCATAACTTTCGTATATACGGATTCGAAATCAGGCAAAATTTAACTTTTCGGACAAGAGAAAAAAATTTTACATCCGTTGGCGAAACCAGATTTTCGAAATTTGGCTTATAAAATTATCTATTCGAGCTCTGAAGTTTCTGCATGTTCTTTCAAAGTTTCTACGAAATTCCATAGGCCACATTTTAACTCCGTTTGAGCTGAAACTTTGAGGTGTGCCTATTCTTGTGCTCCTGGTTGAGGAAAAAAAGAAAAGAAAAAAAGAAAAGAAAAAGAAAAGAAAAAAAGAAAAGAAAAGAAAAGAAAAAAAGTTGATTTCTACTAGTGCTTCGGGCTCTCGATCCGCTCCGTTGAGCCTCTAGCCTTGCGCGGTATTACCGGTTTTGCTTGAATCTCGCCGAAGTTTGCCTTGTCCGTGTTTCCTTGCTTTCCTTGCTGTTACCCACTGTCATACTTGCTCCTTCCTTGTTACCACAACTTTTCTAGGACACAAATAGACCAGCAACTAAGGCGAGTAACTTGGGATTTTTATTCAAGCATTACTATCGTCATTGAATTGTGTACCACTCACATATTTTTTATTCAGCCTTCCTAGCTCCACATACTACTTTCGAACAAAGATAGGTTCTTGATCCTTGCAATCACCGCCTACGCCTTTCTCCGTATCCTTTGCCTTTGCTGGTAAGAACCTTATAAGAGCTTGGTAAGGTGCACCACTTTGCCGAATTGTTGAGAGGCCCCACTACACCTATGTAGTAGATTATTAGGGATAACCTTCACTGTTTTTGTTGCTGTTTTTCTGTTTTCGATGGCGTGATGGTGAGGAGAGGACTCCCAAGGATTTCAAGGAGTGTGTCACCAAGAGCAGCTACAATCACTGTTGTAGAAAACACTCACAAAGAGGTGAAGGAGGCGTCACTGTGGCTATCACTGAAGCCCTCATTGAACTTGATCTCGGCAACTACATGGAGAGGTTGGACAAACGGGTGTCCACGCTTACGATAGGGTTGCTGCATTGGAGACGCGACAACCAGCCAATGAAGATGTGAGCGGCGAACACTGAGCTCATTTGCCGAAGACACGGTGTATGATTCCAAAGTGGCAATATTGATGAACAAGCTACAAGGCAAGCACTACGACGTCGTCTTCTCACAAACCGCACGGTATGGGTGGCGCTCCAAATCACCACCACCATCAAGGTAATAATAATCGTGCGGCCGATGATCCTTATGCTAAGGTTAAGTTTAAACTACCATCTTTTCTCGGTTATTATGATGCCAAGCGATACCTTGATTGGGAGATGACAAGAGAACAAAAGTTTAGTGCCCACCTTGTGCCCGAGCAACATAGAGTAAGACAAGCCACTAGTGAGTTTAAAGATTTTGCTATCATTTGGTGGACTGGTTAGCTGCAGAGGGTGCTTTACCTACTACTTGGGAAGAACTTAAGGTAGCTATGCGCGATAGATTTGTTCCTCCTTCTTATCATAGAGATTTACGCAAGAAACCGATGCGTTTAGAACAAGGGGATAAATCAGTACAGGATTACTATGGTGAGCTACAAAAGGGATTGATGCGTTGTAGTATAGTGGAGGGGACCGAGGATGCTATTTGTCGTTTTTATTCGGGTTTGAGGGTTGAAATTCAGAACATAGTTGATTATAAGGAATTTAACAATATCAACCAGTTGTTTCAGTTTATGCTTGCAGAGAAGGAATTGCAGGGGGCATGATCAGCAGGGCAAGAACAAGGCAAGTACGTACACTCCGCGCACGACGCCACCTTCGGGCTGACCAAGGCCACCTCTTTCCGGCACCTCCACCAAGCAAGCAAGCGACCAGCTGCGTCCGGAGTTTCGCAATGCCAAAACCACCTCCCCACGACCCATAGATTTAGGTAAAAGTTCTTCGCAGGTACCCGCCAAGAGTGCCTCATCCGTCTCTTTGACGGGGCACACCCAACATTCAGTGCCACCGCTGCCATGGATTTGGCCATGTGCAAAAAGATTGCCCTAGTCAACGGGCATACATTGCCACGAAGATGGCTACATCAGCACCTCCGATGTTGAAGATGAGGAAGAAGAAGAAGAAGAAGTTGATGCCGAGGATGGCGAAGTCCTTGGTCGTGAGGACACGACACCTACATGAACATCATTGTACACGGGTGCTCAAGACACGGTGCAAGAACCCGAGAGGTTGCAACGCCATAATCTTTTCCAGATTTTCTTCGTCATCAACAATCGTCATGCGCGTGTGATCATTGATGGAGGTAGCTGCAATAATTTGGTGAGTTCTGACTTGGTCAAGAAGCTTGGCTTGACCACACGCCCACACCCACATCCATACCATATCCAGTGGTTAAATGATTCGGAAATGCAAAGGTAACATGAGCTTGCGAGTTTCATTTTCCATTGGTTCGTATGCTAATTCCGTTGATTGTGATGTGGTTCCTATGCAAGCTTGTTCACTTTTGTTGGGTCGTCCTTGGGAACATGATAATGATGCTACACACCATGGTAGAAGTAATAAATACACTTTTGTGCATAAAGGAAAGAAAATTACTTTGGTTCCTTTGACCCTCGCTGAAATTGTACAAGCCGATAAAGATCGAGCTGCTAGTTTGAAAGTTGTTGAATCCAAAAAGCAGCAAGTTGCTAAATCTGTTTTTCCACCTAAAAATGATAAGCAAACACCTAGTTCTAAGGCCAAGGGATTAAATTGAAGGGTGGTGTTATGCTTGCAACAAAATGTGACCTTGCTGAAATTTCGATGATGATATTTGCTATTCTTTGATATGCAAACCAGCTTTGTTTTCTTTAGATGATATTGCTAGCTCGATACCTCAAGGATTGCGCGGAGGCTATGCTAGCCGAAAACAAAAATTTTAACCGCGCAAACCAGAACACTTGCAAGTAAGGGTCGATAGATCGTTACCGATTGGAGTAGAGTGCAGGAATAGCCAATCGTGGCAATCCGATCCGGAACAGTGTAGCCGATTCCCGGAGACAGCGATTCGCCAATCAGCCGATTCGAGTCGTCCGGCCGCGTTCTCACGCCTCGCTCCGATGCGCCCGACCGTAGCCGATTCCACCACAGCCGATCGCTCCGATTGTAGCCGATCCGAAGCCGATCAACAGCGTGCAACGTAGCAGCGCTCTACCGGTATCCACACGTTCGGGGACAGAATGCCGAACACCCGTGTGCTAGCACGTGATGCAAGGCTAGGGTATGGCTCGAAAGTGGGGAGGGTTTCCGTGGAGATTGATCTCGGCGACTTCTGTTGCACGCGATGCAATTGACCTGTCGCAGCTCTCCACCCCTCCCTCCTTTATATAGAGTTGGCCGACTAGGACTAGTGGCTAATTAGGACTCTATTTTGAATCGGATCTCATCCGTATCTCATAGAGTTGGCCGCCCATACGTCGTAAGCCCATAGGACTCTATCCGATCGGATCCCTATCCGATCGAGCCGTATCCGAGTCCAACTCGAATGCCGTTCTTATCCCCTTAAGCGTGCGACCCCAGTAGGTTCGGTATACTCGGTTTCGGCTATAGTCTAACTTAGCCGATCGTCGGCTCAAGTCCAACTCAGCCGACCCACCACGGCGCCTAGCAAGCACATATTGACACCATAGTATACAAGAATATAATATCGGCTCAACCTCGTAATGTGTACACAAATCCCTTTGCCTCACGATACCGCTTAAGCTATAGGCAAGATGTGTGCCATCCCTTCAATAGCTTAACCATTCACTCGAACCGTATTGGATTATCCGTCCGTTGATTGACTCCTCAATCAACTTAGCATGGCCATGCATTTCCATAATCCATTACCTTGAGGGGCCCAGAGATATCTCTCCAAAGGAGGGGCAAATTCCATCTTGATCACTCACATCCCACTCCATGTTTCATAGCAAACCCGAAAACTACCTTTATAACTACCCGCCATTTAATAGCGTTTGGTAGTCCCAAAGTAGGCTACTACACATGTTGGAATCCATGGTGATCTCAGTCTAAGGACTTTGTACCAACACTACTTGAGACCAACTAATGGCACATTAATTCCCGTAGTGTCTCATGGTGGGTCTATCCAACAATGTGTTCTCCAACACATATGTCCATGTTTATTGATTTGGTATCTCCATACCCATGATCTATGAGACATGATCATCAATCAATAAACATGCCGATCTTAGAATCACATTTGTTCCAACAATATGACATATGATCGTGGATCGTTTAGAAATAGATTCATACATAAAGAGTCTCATAAATAAGTCACGTACTTATTGATCAATACAAGATGTCTATTTCATGGAACCGAATAACACTTTATTCATAAATACATAAACATTGACGTGATATCCAACATCTCCATGTTGCCTCTAGGGCATATCACTAACAATCTCTCACTTGCACTAGAGTCAATCATGTAAGTATCTAATACCCATTGCTCTTGTGTGCGCCTCATGCTTCGGCCGAGGGAGAGGTTTTGTCGCGGATCGGCTATGTTGAGATCCGTGTGCACTTTGCATATCTTGACATCACCTCTCGTCCACTATCTCGCGGATGAGATGATATCGCCGAAGTATGTGTTTGGACTTCGATGTGACCTCGGCTCCTTGGCTTGCGCAATGGCTCCACTATTATCACAATAGAGAGACATTGGACCATCGTACTAGTCATCACACCAAGCTCGAAACGAATTTCTTGATCCAAACAGCCTCCTTTGCGCTTCCGAAGCAAGAATGTACTCGGCCTCCGTTGTAGAATCGCAACAGTATCCCGCTTGGAACTCTTCCACCGATCGCGCTCCGTTCAGTGAACACGAACCCATTGCGATCTATAATCATCCTTGTCTGCTTGGAAGCTAGCATCGGTGTAACCACTTACAACGAGCTCTTCTTCACCTCCATAGACTAGGAACATATCCTTAGTTCTTCTCAAGTACTTAAGGATATTCTTTACTGCATCCAGTGACCTTCACCGGATCCGATGCATCTCGCTCGTAGCACTCAAAGCGTACGAGACATCTCGGCGTGTACAAAGCATGGCATACATGATGGATCCAATTGCCAAGCATATGGAACCATACCCATCTTATTCCGCTCATCATGTGTCCGAGGACACCGATTCTTGCTAAGATTAATGCCATGTGACATGGGCAAGAAACCTTTCTTGGAATCATGCATGTTGAACCTTTTCAACACCTTGTCAATGTATGTACTTTGGCTTAATCCAATTAGCCTCTTGGATCTATCTCTATAGATCCGAATGCTAATATGTATGCTGCCTCCCCTAAGTCTTTCATGGAAAAACTATTTTTCAATGAAGACTTGACGGATTCAAGCATAGGGATATCATTTCCAATCGCAATATGTCATCCACATATAAGATTAGAAATACAATTGCGCTCCCACCGACCTTTTGTAAACACAGCCTCTTCTTCATTTTTGATGAAACCAAACCCTTTGATTACTTCATCAAAACGAATATTCCAACTCCGAGATGCTTGCTTCAATCCATAAATGGATTTCGTAGCTTGCATATCTTTCCAGCGATTCGGATCGACAAAACCCCGAGGTTGTATCATGTATACATCCTCGCTTAGGTTTCCATTTAGGAAAGCCGTTTTGACATCCATCCGCCATATCTCATAATCAAAATATGCAAGCAATCGCTAGGATAATCCGAATAGATTTAAGCATTGCGACGGGCGAGAAGGTTTCATCATAATCAACTCCTTGAATCTGTTTAAAACCTTTCGCCACCAATCGTGCCTTATAGATGTGAACATTTCCATCCATATCGGCCTTTTCTTAAAAACCCATTTACACTCAATGGTTTTGACACCATCAGTGGATCAACCAAGTTCCAAACTTGATTGTCGTACATGGATTCTATTTCGGATTTCATGGCTCCAAGCCACTTGTTGGAATCGGGTCCCACCATCGCTTCCTCATAGGTCTTAGGTTCATCGTTGTCCAACAACAATATATCACGTTGTTCCGCACTGTACTGTCGCGCACGACGTGATCTTTCGACCTCCGTGGGCCGGTGTGTCTACAACCGGTGGCGCAACACTTTGCTCCTCCTGTTGTGGTTCGTGGTCGCTGAAATATTTTCTCGGTGTTTCTTGAACTTCTTCAAGATACACCGCTCTCCCACTAACCCTTCTTGAAAGAAACTATTTCTCCAAGAAGACACCATGTCGGGCGACAAACACTTTGCCTTGTTCCCGATTATAAAAGTAATATCCCTTAGTTTCCTTAGGATATCCCACAAAGAAGCACTTGTCGATTTGGGTGTGAGCTTGTCGATTGTAAACGTTTTACATAAGCCTCACATCCCCAAATTTTGAGAAAAGACAAACTAGGGGTTGCCTGTCCATATCTCATATGGTGTCTTTTCAACCGACTTAGATGGAACTCTATTTAGTGTGAGTGCAGCTGTTTCAAGAGCATATTCCCGAAAGGATAACGGAAGATCACTTTGGCTCATCATCGACCGCACCATGTCCAACAAGGTGCGATTTCTCCGTTCGGACACTCCGTTCCATTGTGGAGTTCCCGGCGGAGTCAACTGTGGAACAATTCCACAATCTTTCGATGATTACCAAACTCTTGGCTCAAGTATTCCCTCCACGATCCGATCGTAGAAACTTGATTGTTTTCCCTAAATGATTCTCGTACTTCATTCTGGAATTCTTTGAACTTTTCAAAGGATTCGGACTTTTGCCTCATTAAGTAGATATAGCCATATCTACTAAAGTCATCGGTAAAGGTAATGAAGTACCGATAACCACCTCGGCCGTTGAGCTCATTGGTCCACATACATCGCATATGTATGAGTGCCAACAAGTCACTTGCTCTTTCACGTGTCCCGTGAAAGGTGCCTTTGTCATCTTACCAAGTAAACAAGACTCACATGTCTCAAATGATTCAAAATCAAAAGAGTGAAGCAGTCCATCCTTATGGAGCTTCTCCATGCGTTTCTTATTTATATGGCCTAAGCGACAATGCCGTATAAACGTGGGGTTTATATCATTAGAGAGTTGCCTTTCGTATTAATGTTATAGATGGGAGACGCTTCAAGATTCAAAACGTATAATCCATTCACCAATGGAGCATGAAAATAGAACATATCTCTCGAGATATATTGAACAACCATTGTCCATTGATCTAAAATCATATCCTTCCGCTTGCAAACATGAAGCGGAAATAACGTTTTGACATAGTGTTGGAACACAATAACAATTATTCAATTCCAAAACTAATCCCGAAGGTAGATGAAGTGGTACTTGCCGACAGCAACCGTAGCAACGCTTGCTCCATTGCCGACGCGCAGTTCACCTCGCCCTTCTCGCCCTCTACTTCTTCTCATTCCCGCAACGATTTGCAAATATGAGCTACCGATCCGGTATCAAATACCCAAGAGTCGAGGGTGAAGTAGCAAGATTAATGTCTATAACATTAATACCTGAAGCAAAAGTCGTACTTTGCTTCTTTTTGAGATCCTCCATGTACTTCTTGCGCTCCTCTTCCAATGGCCTGTCTCCTTGCAATAGAAGCAAACGGCATCCGATGCCGCCGACCCTTCTTGCCCTTCTTTGCATTAGAGGCACTCGCGATCTCATCGGGAGTTAACTTCCTCTTTGGTGCAAAGTTTCTTGACAGTGGTTTGCGCTTTGCCTTCTCGCATCATCATCACATGATGACCGTTTTTCTGGATACTCTCCTCACTGTCTTTAGCATCCCATGCAATTCAGCCAAGGTTCTATCCATATTGTTCATGTGATAATTCAATATGAATGGCTCGAAGCTCGGAGGGAGCGACCGGAGAATCACATCGCAGCCAACTCTTGGCTAAGGGAAAACCTAGTTTTTCCGGACTCGATATAGCCAATCATCTTTATCACATGCGGATGACGGGATTCCCTCAACAAGCTCGCACGCAAACAAGGACTTTGAGGTGTTGAACCTCTCGCCCGAGCTTGGTTCTCAAACATGCCACGCAGTCCTTGAATAATAGTGTGAGCATCGCGCTCTCATATTGCTTCAAGCTCGGGGACATTGTAGCTAGCATGAGACACTTATGTCTAGGGCATCATTAGTGTGCTTCTCGTAAGCTCTCCGTGCGCTTGCAAGTGGCATTATTAGGCAAATCCTCCGGATAAGGTACTTCAAGAACGTACTCCTTACGCTCTTGCTTGAGAACAATTCTCAAGTTGCGATACCAATCCATAAAGTTTGTTCCATTTAATTTTTCCTTTTCGAGAATAGATCGCAAATTAAAGGTACTGGGTGTAGTATTAGCCGCCATTTATTCTACAACAAAAAGCAAAGTTTAGCACAATGTTTATGCTATGTCTATTGTTAAACAATTTAACATTAGACTCGCTTACGTATTTTACACCTTCCCTCTAGGTTACGTATTGGGTCAAGATCCACATGTTAGTTAATTTTCTAGTGAGCTTTGGCATCACCGCTAGAAAATTAGTAACATCGGTAAGCAACACCTTGCTAATCACATCTCTATGTGACTCTTGTTGTTGGTGTGGCATCTCCATGCCCCGGCGCCAACCTATGCCCCAAGGCCCAAAACTGTTTTGATAGCCTTGTTAAGTAAACCAAATGCTCCTGCATGTATATGTCGACATATACCCCTCGTGTTATGATAGAGAATGGCACTCTGCTTTGCGCGACCCAGCATTGACGAGCATAACGGTGACGGATGCAACATTTGGAAGGGCATCATTACTACTTAATTTTGCGAGGATGCTATCCTATCAAACAAACATATCACATATGAAAGCAAGAAGAATAGCATATAGTGAAATAGTATGGCCCCCTTCACATGGTGATCTCCATCTCCATGCCGATGTACGTGATCTCCATCTTCATCACCGTTCTTTTGAGTGCCGAATGCTTGATTTCTTCAAACTAAGCTACTACTATAGAAGCTCTAATTGAAGATTACATCGACTCGCAGGTCGTGAAAGAATATTACAAGCATTGCACGTATGAAAGAATATTACAGGGATTGCACATATGAAAGAATATTACATGCATCACATGCATCTCATACATCTCATACATACAATAGGGCCATACCATCTCAAAGCATTCTCTGCAAAAAAGTTAGGCGTAGAAACGTTTCTACTTATCGCGAGCTACGGCATCGAGACGACCTATAAGGGGGTACGCACACGGCGGTTTGCGTTGGCGCGAGGCAGCTAACAAGATCGGACTACGAGATAGCTTCGGCATAATCACATTATACCGTTCCGATACACTATCAAGGAACGCTATCTCGAAGCCGACTCAAACCGAGTTATATGGAAATTGCTTCGACGTAATCACATTACGCCGTTCCGATACACTATCAAGGAACGCAATTACCATCAACTCTCCTCAACAAATCCCGTGAAACCGATTGATCTAATCAACCCGTGCGCAAAACTTGTTCCAGATCCAATCTAAAACCCGAACTAAGCAAGATTAGCTCGATACCACCGAAGGGTTACGCGGAGGCTACGCTAGCCGAAAACAAAAATTTAACCGCGCAAACCAGAACACTTGCAAGTAAGGGCCGATAGATCGTTACCGATTGGAGTAGAGTGCAGCGGAATAGCCAATCGTGGCAATCCGATCCGGAACAAGTGTAGCCGATTCCCGGAGATAGCCGATTCGAGTCGTCCCGGCCGCGTTCTCACGCCTCGCTCCGATGCGCCCGACAGCAGCCGATTCCACCACGCCGATCGCTCCGATTGCAGCCCGATCCGAAGCCGATCAACGCGCGCAACGTAGCGCGCCTCTACCGGTATCCACACGTCCGGGACGAACGCCGTACACCCGTGTGCTAGCACGCGATGCAAGGCTAGGGTTTGGCTCGAAAGTGGGGAGGGTTTCCGTGGAGATTGATCTCGGCGACTTCGTTGCACGCGATGCAATTGACCCGTCGCAGCCTCTCCACCCCTCCCTCCTTTATATAGAGTTGGCCGACTAGGACTAGTGGCTAATTAGGACTCTATTTTGAATCGGATCTCATCCGTATCTCATAGAGTTGGCCGCCCATACGTCGTAAGCCCATAGGACTCTATCCGATCGGATCCCTATCCTATCGAGCCGTATTCGAGTCCAACTCGAATGCCCGTTCTTATCCCCTTAAGCGTGTGACCCCGTAGGTTCAGGTATACTCGGTTTCGGCTATAGTCTAACTTAGCCGATCGTCGGCTCGAGTCCAACTCAGCCGACCCGTCAACAAAGCGGCGCCTAGCAAGCACATATTGACACCATAGTATACAAGAATATAATATCGGCTCGAACTCCGTAATGTGTACACAAATCCCTTTGCCTCACGATACCGCTTAAGCTATAGGCAAGATGTGTGCCATCCCTTCAATAGCTTAACCATTCACTCGAACCGTATTGGATTATCCGTCTGCGTTGATTGACTCCTCAATCAACTTAGCATGGCCATGCATTTCCATAATCCATTACCTCGAGGGGCCAGAGATATCTCTCCAAAGGAGGGGCAAATTCCATCTTGATCACTCACATCCCACTCCATGTTTCATAGCAAACCCGAAAACTACCTTTATAACTACCCGATTACGGAATAGCGTTTGGTAGTCCCAAAGTAGGCTACTACACATGTTGAAATCCATGGTGATCTCAGGTCTAAGGACTTTGTACCAACACTACTTGAGACCAACTAATGGCACATTAATTCCGTAGTGTCTCATGGTGGGTCTATCCAACAATGTGTTCTCCAACACATATGTCCATGTTTATTGATTTGGTATCTCCATACCCATGATCTATGAGACATGATCATCAATCAATAAACATGCCGATCTTAGAATCATATTTGTTCCAACAATATGACATATGATCAGGATCGTTTAGAAATAGATTCATACATAAAGAGTCTCATAAATAAGTCACGTACTTATTAATCAATACAAGATGTCTATTTCATGGAACTGAATAACACTTTATTCATAAATACATAAACATTGACGTGATATCCAACATCTCCATGTTGCCTCTAGGGCATATCACTAACAACCTCCCGCTGTCACTAACCTTTTGCAGCAGTATGAGGACATTTTTCCGAGGAGATACCCCGGGCTGCCACCTATGAGAGGGATAGAGCATCAAATTGACTTGATCCCGTGAGCAACATTGCCAAACCGTGCCGCTTATCGAACCAACCCCGAGTAGACTAAGGAAATTCAACGGCAAGTCCAAGACCTTTTGGACCGTGGGTATGTACGTGAAAGCCTTAGTCCTTGTGCAAAGGCTCGTACTTTTGGTTCCTAAGAAAGATGGTACTTGGCGAATGTGTGTTGATTGTAGAGCCATCAATAATATTACTATTCGATATCGTCATCCTATTCCTAGGCTAGACGACATGCTTGATGAGTTGTGTGGTTCTGTTATTTTCACAAAGATTGACTTGCGTAGTGGCTATCACCAAATTAGAATGAAACTTGGGGATGAATGGAAAACAACCTTCAAGACCAAATTCGGTTGTATGAGTGGTTAGTAATGCCTTTTGGTTTGACTAATGCACCTAGCACCTTCATGTGTTTAATGAATGAGGTTTTAAGGCCTTTTATTGGTCGCTTTGTGGTAGTTTACTTTGATGACATCCTGATTTATAACAATTCTTTGGAAGCACACATGGATCATTTACATGCTGTTTTTAATGTTTTACGTGATGCACGTTTGTTTGCTAACCTTGCTAAGTGCATCTTTTGCACGGAACGAGTCTCTTTTCTTGGATATGTCGTTACTCCATAGGAACCGAGGTGGATGAGACGAAAATTGATGCCATACGTAGCTGGCCGGTTCCCAAACAATCACACAGTGAGAAGTTTTCTTGGTCTTGCAGGATTCTATCGCCGGTTCGTCAAAGATTTCAGCACCATTGCTGCACCCTTACATGAGTTGACGAAGAAAGGAGTGGTGTTCCGTTGGGGAAAGAATCAAGAGGACTCCTTTGACACTTTGAAGGACAAGCTTACGCATGCGCCATTGCTGCAACTTCCAAATTTTGGTAAGATTTTTGAGTTAGAATGTGATGCTAGTGGAGTTGGCATTGGAGGTGTTTTGATGCAAGATGGTAAGCCCGTTGCATACTTTAGTGAGAAATTGCATGGTCCTATTTTGAATTATTCCACATATGATAAATAATTATATGCACTTGTATGTTCTTTAGAGACGTGGCGTCATTATTTGTGGCTAAAGAATTTGTTATTCCTTCGATCATGAATCGCTTAAGTATCTTCGTTCTCAAAATAATCTAAATCATAGACATGCTAAATGGGTTGAATTTATTGAATCTTTCCCTTATGTCATCAAACACAAGAAAGGGAAGGATAATGTGATTGCTGATGCTTTATCTAGGCGTTATACTTTTTGTCCCAACTTGATTGTCGGATTTTTGGACTTGAATCAATAAAAGAACAATATGTGCTTGATCTTGATTTTAAGGAAGTGATGTTGAATAGCAAAGAGGGACGTACTTGGAACAAATTTGTGCTCAATGATGGATTTTTGTTTAGAGCTAACCGTCTATGCATTCCAGCTTGGCTCCGTTCGTCTTTTGTTGATACAGAAGCACGTGGAGGAGGATTGATGGGACATTTTGGTGTTAAGAAGACAGAGAATGTCTTGGCCTCCCATTTCTTTTGGCCCAAGATGATGAGAGATGTTGAGCGGTTCGTGGCATGTTGCACTACTTGTCAAAAAGCTAAGTCTCGCTTGAATCCACATGGTTTGTATATGCCTCGTCCCGTTTGGTTCTATTCCTTGGGAAGATATTTCTATGGACTTTGTTTTGGGATTGCCTAGGACTAAGAGGGGGAGGGATAGCATTTTTGTTGTGGTGGATCATTTTTGTAAGATGGCACATTTTATATCATGTCATAAAAGTGATGATGCTGTTCATATTGCTGACCTCTTTTTCCAAGAAATTGTTCGTTTGAATGGTATGCCTTCTACTATTGTTTCAGATTGTGATGCAAAATTCTTGAGTCATTTTTGGCGCACGCTATGGAACAAATTGGGTACAGAGTTGTTATTTTCTACAACATGTCACCCACAAACAGATGGACAAACGAAGGTCGTCAACCGCACTTTGAGCACCATGTTGAGGGCTATTTTGAAGAAGAATTTGAAGATGTGGGAAGAATGTTTGCCTCATGTGGAGTTTGCATACAATCGGGCCACACATTCTACTACAAAGGTAAGTCCTTTTCGGTAGTGTATGGATTCAACCCCATGCTCCTATTGATATCTTGCCTTTGCCTACTTCGAGAGGGTTCACCTTGATGCTAAGGAACGAGCTGATTTTATTTTAAAAATGCATGAGACAACTAAGCACAACATTGAAAAGATGAATGAAAAGTATAGAATTGCTGGTAGCAAAGGTAGGCAAGAAGTGAAACTTGAATCGGGTGATTTAGTTTGGTTGCACTTGCGAAAGGATAGATTTCCGCTTTGAGAAAGTCTAAGTTGATGCCTAGAGCGGATGGTCCTTTCAAAATAATTGAGAAGATTAATGATAATGCATATAAACTTGAGTTGCCTTTTGAGTTTGGGGTTAGTCCCACCTTTAACATTTCAGATTTGAAGCCTTACTTGGAAGAAGAAGATGAGCTTGAGTCGAGGACGACTCCAATTCAAGAGGGGAGGATGATGAGGACATCACTCCTTCGGATATACATAACAACCCTCCATTGGACATTTAAGGTCCAATCACAAGAGCTCGCGCAAAAACAATTGAATTTACAGTGAGCTCGTTCCTAAGTTCCTCTTTATATGATTTTGAGAATAGATTGCTACCTAATGATTATATTATGATTAGGAATGATGGAGAAGACAAGGAGACACTTAGAGAGGGGCTTAGAGGCGTGGAGGACCAGCAAGGGAGTTCAAGTCAAGGTGAAGGCCCGAACCAAGTCGACTTTGAGTATGTTTTGGAGTCCAGGACCAGTCGGCACTAAAATGGGTGCCCAGGTCGCATACGTGCTCGGATTGGGGCGTTCTTTATATGCATGGAAATCTAAGAAGATAATATTTCTAATGGTTTTGGTCCCAAGTCTAAATTCATCATAAGTCATCGGAATCGACCGAACAAGTTGACGTCCAGAATCTGTCCCTCGTGCTTTGCGTCATCGTATTTGGGCCTTTGGGCCATGTATCGTGTGGGAACCCATTAGGGTTTCATCCAGGGGTCTTTGCACGCCCCTAAAATCCATATATTTATAGCCGTCGCTACCTTTAGGGTTTGAGTTTTGCTTAGATTAATCTGTCAAGAACAGTTTCACCGTTCCTTCGGTTTGTGAGACCCCAACTTGTGAGTTTAATCATATATTCGCAATTTTGGTTGCAATCTTTCTTGTTGTTGTTTGTGTTCTTCGATTCGTAAGCAGGGATTAGCCTTCTTGGCGAGGTCGACCATGCCACGCTGGTCGATAACCTGAGGAGACGTGGTGTTGTGATTGCGGGGCTCAAGAGCGTGTATTTGTTCGGCGGATCGACTTGTGTCGCGACTCCACCAAATCGAGTAATTATCGAACCTTTTGGAAGATCGGGACCCTTGTCCACATCACGTCCACGGTGTTCGCTGCTGCCCAACGCTTTAGTGAGGATGTCATCCTCGCGTCTAGAAGAGCAGCCCTTGTCTTCGGAGGCCTGTCTTCCGGCAACCAACTCTTTCTGCAGACACAAGTGAGTTCAATATAAATTGATAACACGATTTGTGTAAAGAAAAACATATTAAGGTGAGGCACTTATGATATTTTTGTATACTTGTTGGTCTTGGGCATTTGGCCATGAGATTGTTCCATCGGCGTTCTTGATAGCCATTGCCCTTGCCCAGCTCCTTGCCCTTTGTGTGGGATTTCGGCGAAAGGAGCCGGCGTGTTGGATGCCCGTGCCGCCTCATCCCGTTTCGCCATATCTCCATCTTCCTAGCATACCCCTATGCCAAGCCGGTGCGGGTGCACATTCCAAGCCCGGAGTGCCCTAAAAGCCTCTCGCTTTCTTTCGGGCTTCCTCGCTGTTTTTCTTCTCGACGAACTGGTCCCACACCTCTTGCATTAGGAAGGGGCTTTCCCGAAAGGGTCCCCAGCGCTAGGGTTGGTGATGTACTGTTCACTAACCCGGAGTTGAAATTCTTCCAAGCAGCTTCCCATCGACCTAAAGGCCATAGACTTTAGCCTTTTCTCGTTGGCTACGGGATAGTCGAAGCTTTCCTTGAACTTCAACCATGCAGATTCCTTCTCCACTTCCGCACGTCCTTCACGTCGCTAGTCAAGATTGTGAAGGTCCCGCTCGATTATCCCGCAAATTGAGCTAAATTTCTTGCCGACGTGCTTCGGTGCGATCGGCTTTCCTAAGAGATCCCCTCTGTTATGGTGTACCTCTCCCTTGGGATTCTATTGCCGCTCCTAGGGGTCCGTGACCTTGTGGACCCACTAGTTGTCACCGACGGTGTTCCATCGTTCTCCGACATCCTTTAAATAGCTTGCAATATCATAAAATAAAAAAATAATTTAATCAAGAAAAAGAGGAATTGGAAATAAATAAAAATAATAGGAGGAGATGAAAAATTCAATAATTTGTCGCATGTCAAAATTCTCGAACTTTTTAAAGTATGTTTGGAAGGGATGAGAAAGGAGGATTATAAATATTTGAAAGCATTTTTTAAAGAGATGAGAAAGGGAGGAAAAAGGGAGGATTATAAATATTTGAAAGTTTTTTTGAAAGAGATTAGAAAGGAAGAAAAATAAATCTTTGAATTTATTTATAAATCTATTAAATTGCTTTTAAAGCTTTTCCAAACTAAGTATATTAACTTCCTTGTTTAACCATGCAATTATAAACCAAATATAAATTCTATCCAAACATAGCTTTGCAACATTCACTGTCCAAACATAGCTTAACACTTTCATTATACAAAATTCACTGAATACACAGATTTTACAATTAATGTACATTCACAAGATCACAACATGCATTTTCAAACATCAGGACCATACAACATTTTCAAACCATTTAGGGCATATACACATCAGGGCCATCAACAATTAAGGCATCAAACATCACGGTCATACAACATTTTCAAATCAATTAGGGCATATACACACCAGGGACATCAACAATTAGGGCATCAAACATTAGTACATTTTCTCACATATACACATGCAGCAACATATACACATTTTCTCACATATACACATTTTCAAACATCGTGGCCGCCATACTTCAACAATGGGGCGCGCAAATGAGGGGATGGAGACTAACTGGAGCTCGTTGGCGACGAGGGAAGAAGATGGCCGGCGGCGGTGGCGACGAGAAACGGCGGCGCTTGGTAGCGACTCGAGGTGCTCGGGACGGGCGACAAGGGAAGAAGATGGCTAGTCTATGGCGATGGGCTCGGGGACGGCAAAGGCGACGAGCAAACTCAGATTGTACTCATGCATGGCACATCTCAATAAGGGCTAGGGTTATATGCATGGAAACTAACCGGCTAGAAGGAACGGCGCCGCTCGGTGCTCGGCAACGGCAAGGGACGCGGTGTGCTTGGGGACGCGGCAACGGCCTCGGGACGACGGCGGCGACGTGCTCTACGTGACGACGACGAGGCTAGGGTTCCCAAGTGAGAGTGAGGGACTTAGAAAATTTTGGCGCTATGTACAGATTGGAACAACATCGGTGACGGGATTTACATTAAGCCCAATTGAGATTAATCATCTCAATATGGCCTAATGTAAAGCCCGTCACGGATGATATCTAGTTCGGCTCCCAAACAGCCAATGGAAAAATATTATCCGTATCGGGC
The DNA here is from genome assembly GCA_019925245.2 of Oryza australiensis. Classification (NCBI taxonomy): domain Eukaryota; kingdom Viridiplantae; phylum Streptophyta; class Magnoliopsida; order Poales; family Poaceae; genus Oryza; species Oryza australiensis. The sequence continues at coordinate 66,123 of JAIFGZ020000061.1, read as the reverse complement.
TAGATATAAGGCCCGTCACGGATGACTCATTGGTGACGAGCCTTAACTTGAAGCCCGATTAGTGAATTAACTATCTCTGTCGGAATGAAATTAGGGCTCATCACCGATAAGTCATCCGTGACGAGCTTTAAGTTTAAACCCGATAAGTCTGTTAATCATCTCTCGTCGGGCTCAAAGTTTAAGCCCGTTTGCTCGTCGTCTTCCTATCGGTGAATTACATAAAGCCCATCACCGATACAATTTTTTCACTTGTATTTATTTATTTATTTCACTGAATAATATTCAATATTACAAGAAATCACTATATTAATTACTATTTTCATATAATTCATTGTATAAAGTACACTAATTTATTTAAGCCAGTAAATAAATCTCCAAATTAACTAAATTCAACCTTTGAATTACTATTTTTATATAATTCACGTTAATTATAATTCAAGAAAGTTCACTAATATATTTAAGCCACTAAATAAATCTCCAAATTAACTAAATTCAACCTTTGAATTACTATTTTCATATAATTTGCTGTATAAGTAAAGTTCACTAATTTATTTAAGCCAAAATAAATCTCCAAATTAACTAAATTCAACCTTTGAATTACTATTTTCATATAATTCACCGTATAATTCAGAAAGTTCACTAATATATTTAAGCCACTAGATAAAGTTCATTAAAGTTCAAAAATTTATTTACACAAAAGTCTTGTTAGTACAAAATACATCATTCATTACAACAAATAGCAAAACAAATAAGTACAAAGTCATCATACAAGGTTATGCCTTCCGTATGATCCGACCGAGGATATGCCACATCCTATTGAGGATCATCGTCAAGGTCGATGTAGGTCTCGACATGAAGATTCTCGATTGTATTCTTTTTCGTCAACGGCGTTGTCAATCCCGACAATTCGACGCTTTCCATCCCCGACGATGTGCATCTTCTTGTTTGCGGGGTCTTTTATGTAGAATATCTACTCGACCATTTCACAAGCATGAATGGTTCATCGACGTATCCAACCTTGGATAGATCTATTAAAGTGAAACCTTCCTTGTCGACTTTGACACCGGTGCGTATATTCACCCAACGGCATCGAAACAGAGGGACTTTGAATCTCACGTAGTTCAGCTCCTAGATCTATTCAATGCGGCCGTAGTATGTGCTTGGACCCAACTTGATCCCGGATTGCATCTATACGGATTCCAATGTTTTGCACTCGTGCTTTTGTCATCTTGTTGTACGGTGTAAAACGTGTAACCGTTGATATCGTATCCTTGCCATGTGTCTATCTCCCAACACGGTCCCATCGCCAACAACCGTACTGCCTTAGTTGAAGGTTCCGTCGATGTTGTAATACGCTTCTTGAACCATTCGTTGAACCTGGAGTTATTTTCTTTGTTAATCCACGTGTCCGATCGCCCCAAGTTCTCCTGTCAGATTTCCGCTAAATGCTCCTCAAAGTATGGGGCAACTTCAGCCATATGTTGGAGCACGGCGAAATGAGCCTGCGAATACGAGGATCGATCAGGCACAACTCTTTTCCTACCTATTGTGTCAACGCCTGCCAACCTTCCTTCGTGACGAGACGCTGGTACTCTTATAGGATCGACATCGACCATATAATCAACGCAAAATTTAATAACCTCTTCGGTCATGTAACCTTCAATGATGCTCCCCTCTGGTTTTGCTCTGTTTCTCACGTAAAACTTTAGAACTCCCATGTACCTCTCGAACGGATACATTTCTCTTAGAAATGCAGGGCCACATAATTTTGTTTGCTTCATGAGATGTAAACGGAGATGAGTCATGATATCAAAGAAACACAGAGGAAGAAACATCTCCATGTGATAGAGGGTATTGACAATATCAGTCTGCAATTTTTCTAAGTCTTCAGGATCTATAACCTTTCGATCGATTGCATTGAACAAGTCACATAGACATTGGATCGTGTGGCGGACTTTGGGTGGTAGAATGCCTCTGATAGCAATTGGCAAGATTTGCGTGATGAGCACGTGACAATCGTGAGACTTCATTCCAACCAGTTTTAGCTCGTCCAATTTGACGTACTTACTTATCCTTGCTAAATAGCCTGATGGAACTTTGATATCTCTAAGGCATGATAGCATTGCGATCTTCTTATCCTTGGACAATGTGTGGCAAGCTGGAGGGAGGTACACTATGCCTATCTCTGCATCTGTTACAGGCAGGAGTTCACTGCGAATATTCATCTCCTGTAGATCAAGGCGTGCGTTCAATCCGTCCTTTGTCTTCCCAGGAATATTCAGCAGTAGCCCTACTAGACTCTCACACACATTCTTCTCGACGTGCATCAGATCAATGCAATGACAGACCTCGATATCTTTCCAGTAAGAAAGTCACCAATATATGAATTTTTCTTCCACATACCCTTGTCTGTTGCATTACTTCGTTTTTTTTCTTGCCAAACTCATTAGTTAGGTCCTTGACCATGTTGTGGACCTCATCTCTAGTCGATGTTTGGGTGCATCAAGTTCCCTCTACCGTTGAAAAGTTTCTTTTTCCTTCTAAATACGTGTTGGACGGGAAGCCATCTCTTATGACCCATGTAAACCATCTTTCTGGATTTCTTTAGCCACCTACTCGCGTGTATGTTCCATACAGCTGGAGCAGCCATTCTTTCCTTTCACGGTTTGTCCGTAAAGATTGTCCAAGGCGGGAGAGTCATTAATAGTGCGTAACAATAGAACGCGTAGGTTGAAGTTCTCCGGCCGTACGCATCCCAAGTTTCCACACCTTCCTTCCAAAGAGTCTCAAGGTCATCGATCATAGGCTCCAAGAACATATCAATGTCATTGACTGTTTCGATCCTTGGATTAACAGACATAGCATAATGTATTTCCTTTTGAAGCACAACCATGACGGTAGGTTATAGTTTGCTATCAAAACTGACCATGTGCTATGAGAACTACTCATGTCTCCGAAAGGATTCATGACATCCGTACACAAACATACTCTAATGTTTCTAGGGTCGGTTGCGAAATCTAGGTATTTTCGATCAATATTCCTCCATTGAATGAAATCTGCAGGGTGTTTCAGCATACCATCGTTCCTTCTCTCCGTGGCATGCCAGCGTACTAACTTTGCTTCATTGAGGTTGGCAAATATTCTCTTGAAACGATTGATGATAGGTAGGTACCACACGGCCTTTGCCGGACCACCCCGCTTTGACTTCATTCCTTCATTAGCACTTTTTGTTCTCTTGTATCGAGAAGCCTTGCAAACAGGACAAGCATCTAGGTCCGCATATTGCTTGCGATACAGTATGTAGTTGTTTGGACAAGCGTGAATTATACGGACCTCTAACCCCAGAGAACACAAAACCTACTGTGCTTCATGTGTCGTATCAGGCAATGTGTTCTCATCTAGAAGCATCCTCTTCAGAATTCCCAAAAGCTGTGTGAAACTCTTGTCTATCCATCTACTGCTTGCCTTCAGCTTCATTAGCTTCAAGGTAGCTGATAATTTTGTGTGTTTTTCCTTGCATCCAGCATATAGAGGCTTCTCCGAATCACCGACCAACCCGCTCAACTTCGTGGAATCTATCTCGGTTGTAGGTCGGGTCCTCGATGTCACACAACATGTCTTGCAAGATATCGTGATCCACATCAACCCTTTCACCATCCAGTGGAGAAGGTACAAACATGTCATGTTCATCTTCATCTTCATCTTCTTGATTTTGTGCATCACTTCGTCTCGCAAGCACCACTGTCTGTTTCTTGCTCTCCATATTTCACCCAACATGTGTACCCCTCCATGAATCCTCATTTTATCAGATGAGCGTGTACGTCCACTCTACTACGATACATATCTCATTTTTGCAATTTACACATGGACAACACATGTAATCGCTCTTTTTTATTTTCCTATCCTCCTTCGCGGCGTTTATAAAATTTACCACGTCATTTCGATACTCTTCGCTATAATGCTGCATATTTTTCCCATACATCCAACTTCGATTCATCGCTGAGCTACAAAAAAGTGAAAAAATATTAAATTAACATTTCACACATAAGTATCTACTAGATTTATGAGAAATTACTACTATTTTTCAATTACTTTTGCACTTTTCTGATTTCTTGGAAAAAATGAGAAAAATTTCGCCCTCTTCCTCCTCCCACCAAGACAGTGAACAGTGGGATAACCAGTACAATGGTCTGGTCGGGTATTTATAGAGCGTAATAAATATCTGTAATGACCAACAAACCAGCAACTGTGACGGGTATTTGTTGACGCCAAATTCGTACCGCCACAAGATGTGTTGACATCGAATCACACGCTAGCCTGGGAGATCCGCTTAGCTCCAGCAGTCCTAAAATTGATTAAGCGCGAACGTGCCACTCGGTTTGATCCGCATCGACAAGATATGCAAAACAATAAACATAAATCATATCGGTCGATAGGCCGATAATCAAAACAATGATTCCGTTGACAACGATTGTGTGATTACAGCCGATACCTATGTCAACCGATGTACATTCCAACACTTGTGTAAACAATGATATAAAGACAATCGGCTGATGATAATGTAATAAGATAATAAACCAATCGCGTGACAATGGTATGATAGAATAAATACTGATCCGATGGTTAAAGCATACATCGGCTGAAGGCCCGATGTCATTAAATCCAAAAGATAAGTAATAAATGATGAACACTCTGTTGACATTGGCTAAAAACCAACTCATATGCAATCCTTACAAGTCGATGCAACGTCCAGATAACTCATCGGCTGAAACCCCGATGAAACCCTTAACGGCAGCCAATAGACAGGCTAGAGATTATGGTTCTAATCACGACTTAGTAGGTCAAACTGAACTGATGCAACACTAATTATGAAAAGAAACACAATATCTAGATAATCAAGCCCTTGACTGATTTCAGGATGGTAGATGCCTAGGCCAATCTAATCTAGCAAACAATTTAGCAAGTATCGGCGGAGACCCTAAAGCGAGAGACAGCCGATAGAGCTAAACTGAGATACTAGGACTTGATTAACAGAGACATATGATAAGACCTGCTAACCCTCAGGTGAAACATTAGCTTGAACCTATCGGCTTAACAAGACTGAGATTATCGATAACAATCTAGTAGGTCGGACCTAACCGATGTAGCACGAGATTCTATATGATAATCTAATACTCGAGGAGCCGATAGATCTGTCTAATGTGATGGATATAACAAATCTACCTAAAGCGATATTACGTTTACAGAAACATCGACTTGATCAGAATATCGGACCTAACCGAGAAAGTCCTAACTAAGCTGATGTATCTATGAATGGTAATGAAACTAAAGATAGATACAATATACCTAGGCCGATGGGACCTTGAACTTACCCCTTCGCCGGATATCGAAGCCGATGCAGCCCGCGTTTGGGTGCCAAGTTCCGCCGAATGATGAACAAAGTAGCCAAAAGTAAAAAGGTGGCGATGCACCGAGTTGTATTGATCGTGAGGATTGATTACATGAACCCTGGGCTTACATATTTATACCCGCAGCTAATAGAGATCCTAACATTACAAATCCAAACTTTCTTAAAGATAAAAGGAAACAAACCGAATCCTTATTGATACTAACACACTTTCCTAAAGATAAAATAGAAAGCTAACAAACTCTTCCTAATTAATAGATACAAGCCGCATCCTTCCCGAACTCGGTCTCATCTGGATAAGATCTTCCCAAACCGAATCTAACAAGAATCCAACTGTTGAAGATATTGATCCTCCATCGGCCGCCGAGAACTCTCGCCGATTCTCGCTTTGAGCCGATATAAACACTTAGCCGATGGAGACTCTGTGGCTTACCAAATTTTGGCGTTAATAGTATTACGCTTATCTTTGTCGCCTAACTTCAAGCTCGTCACCGAAGGCACTCATCGGTGATGGGCCTAATTGTTATCTCAATCAGCCATAATCTAAAGCCCGTCATGGATGACAAACATCGGTGACGAGCTTGTATTAGCCCGACAAAGATAACATTTGTTATCTTTGTTGGGCTGTTATTTTGGCTCGTCACGAATGTGTGTCGTCCGTGACGGGCTCTAAAATTACGCATATATCATAGGTGTGGGTGCCTATATCTTTGTCGGTCTCTTCTTAGGCCCGTTTGAGATGAGTTAGTTGTGACGCCCGTAAAACTCGCTATGTTATGGGCTCACGCGTATAAAAGAATCTATAGTAGTGTAACCACTTAATTAAGCATCAAGAAAAGATCATGTGAGACGTGTGACCTACTAGACAGACACAAATTATTTTCACAAAGTAAGCATCGGTTCATGAGTTGGCCGTTATCCCGGAATGTAGTAACCGAAAGCCACCCAACCGCAGCTACACTACTATAGGAACTGCTTTTCTCGGACGAGACCCCGATATGTTTCGACGGGCCATAAGTGGTCGCACTGAAAAATCGGTCCCCGTGGGCGGTTGCATATCTGTGCGGTCCACTTAAGTGACCGCACAGAAAATGGATTATCCCGTGCGATCGTTTAAGTGGACCGCATGGAATATTATCACGTGCGATTGTTTAAGTGGACCGCACGGAATATTTTGCATGCGTTGTTCTCGTTTCGTCCTCTAACTCGAGTCGGTTTTAAAACGGCCATAAGTTTTACATACGGACTCCGATCGAGACGTTTCATATATGAAAATCAATCAGAAAAAATTCTGGATGCGTCTGTCTGCCATTTCGCCATGTTCGGCGATTTTATTATCCACAAAAATACCTCGAAGGTTGTATTTTGAGCCCTAAGCTTTTTTTCGTTCCGAGCGTATCTTCTAAATTTTCCACCGGCCACGTCTTTTTGCTTGTTTAGACTCAAATTTTCTGTAGTTACCTCTCGTGTGCTCCTAAGTCAAGAAAAATATTAAAAAATAAAAGAAGAAAAGTCAAATTTTTCCTGTCTTGGTCAACAAGAGATGAAAAGAAAAAATAGAAAGGGACAAAAGAGAAACAATATATCTAGAGGAGCACATAGTCTAGGATTGCAATGTAAACTCAAGCTTCAAAAGAAATATTTTAATTATATATGAATTGTCATGTTAATCATAGCTTCTTATAAGATATATAAACTTTAAAACTTAGAGTTCATTTAGATAAAACAGAGGTGTAACCATTTATGAACACATATAGTCTCACTTGATCAAAACTGATTGAATTTTTTATGATAGTGTTATGGAATAAAAATAAGTTGCCATGTCGATTTATAGAATTTTCTGACCAAATTTAGATATATTACAATTTTTGTAATCAAATGTAAGGTTTGTAGATTATCGCATGCGGGCAGCTTTAAGTGCCCGCATGGAAAGATAGTTTTTCGTGTGGGCCGCTTAAGCCGCCCGCACACGATGATCATCGTCGCCTATATAGGTGCGCGCGGGCTTCAAATTTTCTAACTCCCGTCGAAATTTTCTAGCGCGGTCCTCCACCGCTACCTCCTCCGCCGGGTCGCCTCCTCCTCCGCCGCCTCCACCGACCGCGTCCACCTCCTTCACCGACCGCGCCGCCTCCTCCTCCTCCGCCGCCTCCACCGAACACGGTCGCCTCCTTCACCGACTGCGGCCACCTCCTCCACCGACAGCGACCGCCTCATCCTCCGCCTCCTCCTCCTCACTCCACCGCGCCGCCTCCTCCTCCTCCTTCGACCGCGCCGCCTCCTCCGCCTCCTCCGACTGCGGCCGCCTCCTCCTCCGCCGCCTCCGACCGTGGCTGCCTCCGACCGCGCCACCTCCTCCTCCTCCTCCTCCTCCGCCGCCACCACAGCCGCCGCCTCCTCCGACCGCGGCCGCCTTCCTTCACGGCTCCACCACCGCCGACAAAGACAATTTATTGTAAAATAAAATTTATTGTAAAATTTGTTGTAGAATTGTACATGTGAAATTTATGGTAAAATTGTGATGATGTAAAATTATTTTTGTGCAATTTGTGATGTAATATTAGTCATCGATTTAATTCAATAATTCAATAAGTTAATATGTAATATAGGACGGATGTATCTTTTCCGGACGGGCCACTTAATTCGTCCACATGAGAAGATCTATTATCTCAGGCGGACGACTTAAGTAACCCGCATGGGATAATTAATTTTCCCATGCGGGCCTCTTAAGTCGCCCGCACGAATATTCGATTTTTTTATATGGTTAGGTCGCCCGCACGTAAAATTTGATTTTTCCAAACTATCTCTCATATGCAGATAAGCCTTTTGTATGAAAAGATGTCTTTTAATCCACACATAAAAATTGATTCTTCAGTAGTGTTAACCCCGCGCGCGCATGCAGTTGCAAGCTAGCTCATGATGCTGATCTCACGAGCCACTGCACGGCACGGCCTATCTCTCCAGCTGCTGATCTTTAGTCCACTTCACGTACGTGTCAGTTGCCAAGCAAACTGTTGGTACGGTACCATATGCATCGATCTTCTTTTCTTTAGAGTGAGATCTGAATATCTGGTATTATCCCGGCGTTATGCGTCTGGGTCTTCGTTAAGCAGGGAAGCCAGGGATAACAAAAGAGATGCATGATAGCTGTACCTCTGCGTTGTTCTTTAAATAATGATGGTAATTCTACGGTCGTACAGATTAACTGACACATATATAGACAATGTCATTTGGTATATGATATTCACTATATACATGATATATAATTTCATCAACCATCCGCTTGCATTGCGGTTGATTTTTTAGGCCTCACCACCATGGATATGAGTACAAGCCAAGGTAAGGCGATATAGAAAATTCACTACTAGACATAAATAAGACGATATTATAGGTGGCAGCATAGCTAAAACCAACATATCTATTATAGAACCAACACCTTTGAGCAAACCAACATTAATACTATAGGTGCTACAACACCTTTAATATATTACACGTGTCGATTAATTAAACAAACTATATTAAACGTGTCGATTAATTAAACAAACTAGACCCATAAAAATAGAGTCTGATCCGAGCGGGCGGGGTGGGAGCGAGAGGAGTATAGCCTTATCCTCACTAGCCCACACCCATGAGAGGAGTCCGGCCTTATCCTCTCCTCTCTCTCTCTCGATCCACTCTCCTCGCCACCACCTCCTATCTCTCTCGTCCGATCCAGCTCCTTGTCCTTCCCGTCGTCGTCGTCCTTGTCACCGATGGCCACATCATCCCCGCCGACCTTGTCGTGGAACCATCTCTCGGTCGCTCGTCATCGTGGTGTCGCTGCCGTTGTGTTCATCTTTCTCAGCAGCGGCGGGTGTCGCGGTGGGGAGCTCCGTGGCCATGGTGTCGCTCGTGGCTGCCGCGTCTTCATCATCGTCCCCACATCGCCCTCCCGGTCCGTGCTTGAGGGGCCGCCGGATTCGGTCCCACCGTGCTCGGCGTCGACCTCCTCTCGGCGCAGCGGCGACATCCTCATTGGCGATGAAGATGGTGGCGAGAAAGCGACAATGGCGATGATAGTAGCCCCCGTGTCGCCCACTCCGCCAAATCTGGAGGCACCTGGTAGCGCCAGCAGCCCCTCGTCCTTGGCGTCTCTCGCGGATATCAAAGGTTAGCGTCCCCTCTCATCCTCTCCCTACTCCCCTCTCCTCTCCCTCGCCTTCCTCCTCCTCCCGTCCTCCTCTCTCTCGCCGATATCGCTCGCTAATGATTGTCTATAGTACAACAAGGCGGGCGGACTCCTCCATGGTGGACAACGGCCATGAGTTGTCAAGAATTTCTAAATCAATTGAAATCCATGTGATGAATTTTGTAAATATTATGTGATGTGTTGATGGATTATGTGACTCTGTTGATCTTATGAATTTGTGAATTTTTGTTGGATATTTGTTTCAATTTTTACGAATTTTAATCGTGATCTCAATGTCTCGAGCCTGCCTCGATGATTTTTTATGGCTCCTAGAGGGCCATTGGTGCTGGTTTTCAAAACCTAATAGGTGTCTGTTCTGGTCACAACTGCCCGCTAGGTGTCGGTTGGAAAACTAATACCTTTGTGTGGTCCCCAACAGCATCTATTAAGGTTTCTGTAGTAGTGATTTGATCATGGACTCCTACATATGGTTTGTTCATAAAAGGAAAAAGGGAAAATAGTATATTTTGTATTTAGGAGATATCCTATTATGTTTACATAGTTTAAAAATGTAGCTATGGAAATTTAGCATGATTATCAAAAGATGATTCCTAAATGACACACAGCCAGGGTTTCCCATTTTGCACGTGCATGTCGTGCCGCCCTCCGCGCAGCGCGGCTTTTGCGCGCGAAACCGCGACGAAGTGAACAGAGACGGTTTTGAATTTGAATCGATTTTAAAACGTTTTGTCGTGCCGCGGTTTCGTCCTCAACCGCGCAAAAACCGCATCAAAACCACACCCAAATGTACAAGTGACGCAATTTAAATTTAAAACTTTAAAACAAATTCAAATCGGTGTTGTGTCGTGGTTTTCGCTCAAACCGAACGAAAACCGTGTCACATACCACGATTTTCATGCGCGACAGAGCAAAATTATTTTTTGTGTTAAAAAATAAATATATTTTTTAATAAAATGAATTTTCCAAATTTTTTGAATCCACAAAAATTTTTCAAACCAAACTATGTGGCTGCCGTGCCGCACCCTCATGATACGGCCGAAAACTGCGAAAACCAACCGTGGCGCTTTCGAGATTTCAAACCCCGCCCACATCCGCGACGAGCCCGAGCCGCTGCCTAAGAGCATCTCCAAGAGTGTTTCTAAATGAATCTCTAATTTCGTTTTAGAGAATTTTCTTTAAAAAACTAGCTCCAACAGAGACTCTATATGGATCTCAAAAATGATAGATTCTCTAAAATCAAGATCTCATGCTCAAAACCGAGAATAGAGTCTTGGTTCTCTAAAATAGCTCCCGTCACCGTGAGAATTATTTTACCGCGAGGCCTACACAAAAACATATTTGCGCGCTCGCCGCCCGCGCCGCTCGCGCGCCCGCCGCCATCCTACATCTCGCCAAAAAGCTTGCCGCCGCATCTTGGCGCATGCCACCGTAAGCAGTAGTTGGCTACTCGGTTTAGTCACCCGTGTATGTAAAAATATCGGTGCTGCTACTACTCAGGTATACTAAAATCTTCAAGTCTATTCTTTTTCAACTGTTATGGATGTAGAATACTGATGCAAACACGAGTTTTGTGATTGGAAAATGGAAATTAAAGAATCAATTTTAAGAATTTGCCGTATCAATTTTTGATTTTATTCTGTAAACTTTTTAGAAATTCTATAAATGAGCTTTTGAGAATTATTTTTAAGAATTTGTTGGGATGCTCTACCATCTTGGGAGGTTACTCCGCCGCTATTACGTACGTTATAAGGCTAGGTAAGTCCAAGTAGTAGTTTCATTAGGAGAAAGGTAGGTTACTTGATTTATCGATGTTATATTAATACTTGCACGCACATACTGGTTGTACTTCTATAATTAAATGATCCAATCAACCCCATTTATTTAATCAATACCACACATAAATTAATTGTTATCGAATAATATGTTTCAACCGTGCATGCAATCGTGTATGCAGTTATGTTGATCGGCAGTTAATTTCGCATAGCAACTTTTATCAAATCCCATATACATACATGATAATCATAACAGTTATGCGATCGTGCTTTTGGACCTGTCCAGACCCTTTGCAATCCACAGCTCGATCTAGTGTTATAGATATTACTACAGATATTAATATTTTATTGACGCCTTGCATATACATGTATTGTTGTAGTTCTATCCAAATCATCATTGGTTGAAGTGGCAAAAACCACAGAGTTTTGGTTTGAGTTGCATCCGGAACTATAGATGATCTCTAGTCCTGGTTTAAAAATTCAACGGTTTCTAAGAACTTTAGTCCCGGTTCGTGTCACGAACCGGACTAAAGATCACCTCTAGTCCCGGTTCAAATGTTGTCGAGGTGTCGGCGCTGACATCTTAGTCCCGGTTGGTAACACCAACCGGGACTACATATGCTATATGTAGTCCCGGTTGGTGTTACCAACCGACACTAAAGATGTCCGGCGCCCGACAGTTCCGACAGCCTTCTGACGCTTATCTTTAGTCCCGTTGATAACACCAACCGGACTAAAGATGGGGTTCCTTTTTAAACTCCTTCTTTCTCCTCCAAACCCGAGCAAGCTACACTTGTCTTCAAAATTTTTCTCCGTAGGGAGGTGCTGCCAAATTTTTTTAATTTTGTTTTGGTGATAATACATAAATCTTTGCTATCTACAAGGTTAGCAACTTCTTCCTCTTATGATCTATGCTTAGCATTTTGTATTTTACGGTTATTTTCTATACATTTTTATCTCTAGATTTTTTTTAAACATGAGGAGAGAGAAAATTTGTTTGGACTAATTATTTTGCTAAGTACATTATATTGTGTTAAGAAAAAGTTACGAAAAATAAAGATGAAGAAAAGTATGCTTAGCACGTAACATTTTTAGGAATTTAGTCCGTATAATTTTATCTCAAAAATATTTATGAAAAATGATGAGAGAGAATCTTTTGGAAAAAAAGTTATAAAATAGATGATAAAGGACCTTTTAAAATAGATGCAAAATAATTAATTAATTTTATGTTATTACTTTAAAAGACCTTTTAAAAATAATTCTATTTTTTCATAACAACACATTACGTATATTGGATTAGTATATAATAATTGTCTGATTATATATATATAATTATTATAATAATATTTAAATAATTTGAATTTCGTGGAATTTTCTTACGATTTTTGTGCATTTCATGTAGATGGATCGACAATGGATGTACAACATGGATCGACTGGCCGAAAGAGTTTATTCAAGGTATGCATTATTTTTTGAGTGTGGCGATGCCAACAAGCATAAGGGTTTCATACGTTGTCCATGTAAAAAGTGCAAAACGAGAAGGAGTATTCTACATCAAGAATTATTCATGCCCACTTGTTTCAATGGATTCATGCCTCACTACAATTGCCGAACATCGCACGAAGAGGTGGGGTTGCAATGGAAAAGATGAAGAAGACGACGACAACATTTCGATCGTGGTCAATACGGTGGGTTTGAAGAGAATACAAAGGCGCGAGGTGGGCGAGGATGCTAAAGAAAACGACGGTGTCGATGAACTTGGTCGATGTTGCGCGACGTACAGGGAGATCGCGGGCGTAAAGGAAGTGCAGAAATTGAGCGTATGTTGGCGGACCACAAAAGGTCCTTGTACCCAGTGCCGTGAAAAGGGGCACAAAAAGTTGGGTACCACGCTGAAATTCTTACAATGGAAGGCCAAAATGGTGTCGTGACAAGGCATTTGGCGAGTTACTAAAACTCGTGAAGAACATTCTTCCAGAGGGAAACGAATTGCCGAATCAACGTACGAGGCTAAGAAGTTAGTCCGCCCTCTAGGACTCGGTGGTACGTAAGATACACGTATGTCCTAACGATTGTATCCTCTACCGCGTGAGGAGTACGAGAACCTAGAAGCATGTCCGGTTTGTAAAGCACTTCGATACAAGATCGACGAGATGATCCAGCGAAGTTGACGACGACCCTCGAAGAAAAGGGTTCTCTAAGGTGATGTGGTATTTTTCTATAATACCACGGCTGAAGCGTCCTGTTCAGAACAAGGAGCATGCAAGAATGATGCGTTGGCATGCGTAAGAACGCCTACAAGACGGCATGTCGAGACATCCCGTCGATGGGTCACAAGTGGCGAAACATCGACGTAACATTAGAAGACTTCGCGAGGATGCAAGAAACCTAAGGTTCGGCTTAAGCACCTGACGGCATGAATCCTTTTGGAGAGATGAGCAGCGGGCATAGCACTTGGCCCGTGACGATATGTATCTACAACCTCCCACCTTGGCTATGCATGAAGGGAAAGTACATTCGATGCCTCTATTATTCAAGGCCCGAAGCAACTGGTAACGACATCGATCCGTACTTGAGGCCGCCGATCGAAGATCTAAAACTGCTATGGAAGAAAGAAGGTGTTCCCATGTGGAATGAAAATAAACAGAATGGCTTTAACCTACGAGGGTTGTGTTTGTTACCATCAATGATTGGCCCGCACTTGGCAACCTATCCTGACAGTAAACAAAGGGTACAATGCTTGCACCCACCGTATGGATGAGACCGAGTGTACGTCACCGAAACATTGTAAGAAGGTAGTGTACATGGGCCATCGTCGCTTTCTTCTGCAAGCCACCCCGTCCGAGAAGAGGCAAACATTTTGATCAAAAGGCATCATCGTACTAAACCAAAGCATCGCAACGGAAAACCGTGTTTGCCATGGTGAAAGACCTCAAAGTAGTATTTGAAAAGGGACCCGACAACCAATCTATAGCAAGTGAAGGTGGTGACGCGGCGATGTAGAAGAAGAAGTCAATTTTTTTGGAGTTGCCCTACCGGGAAGTCTTGGACGTCCGCCACGCAATCGACGTGATGCACCTCATCAAGAACCTTTGCATAAACTTGCTTGGCTTCCTAGGTGTACACGGAAAATCAAAAGATACACTTGAGGCACGTAACGATCCGAAACATATGGCACAACGCGACGGCCTTCACCCGCAACCAAGGAAAAAGGAGCCCAATACCTAAGTCCAGCTAGCTACACTCGAGAAGGGCGTAGAAGGAAATAATGTTTGAATGCCTAGAGAGCATCAAGGTACCGTCCGGATACTCCTCGAATATAAAGGGAATAATAAGCACGAAGGATAAGAAGTTCACAAATCTAAAGCCCCATGACGCCACGTGCCGATGACACACTGCTTCCCGTTATAATTCGGGTATCCTTCCCAATAATGTCCTGGGCAACAATAACAAAGCTATGTGCTTTCCCGAACGATATTTCACGTAAGATCATCGATCCATGCACTAGAAGACTTTCAAAATGATGTGGTCTAATGTCTTGTCGCCTTGAGATGATCTTTCCGCCTTCCTTCTTCAATATCATGACGCATCTCCTATGCCACCTTGTCAAAGAGATCCGTATCCTGGCCCGTATTCCTACACAACATGTTTCCCTTCGAGGGGTATATGGGTGTTCTAAAGAAGTACGTTCATAACCGTTCACGTCCGGAGGCCAAGATCGCCAATGGATATGGAACAGAGGAGGTGATTGAGTTTTGCATCAACTTTATTGAAGACCTCCTCCCCATCGGGTGCCCGAATCAAGCCATGAAGGTAGACTACGGGGAAGGAAACTCTTGGAAGGAAGGCAATGATGAACATAGACAATGACTTGTACAGAAAGCACATTGGACCGTGCCGCAACAATCTTCCTTGGTGGCTCCTTACATCGAGGAGCACTTGGCAATTGTTCGCTCGTAAAACATCTAAGACGGATGACTGGATTACACACCATCACATTGATGCATTCCCGCTTGGCTGCGACAATGTCTCATAGGCAACGCGAGCATTGACCAACAACTAGCCTTCCCGGCGAGGGGACCATCTTGCTCGATCACCACATTCCGCATATGAAATCAATGGGTACACATTTTACACATGGGCCCAAGACTTAAAGAGCACGAATCGAACAGCGCTGTCCGCATCGATGCCGTGGGATACGACGATACGGCTAGCACATATTACGGCAAAGATCGATGACATATAGGAGCTGGACTATGGACCTCCGAAGGTCCCTCTGCTTCTGCCGTGGGTTAGGCTCTGGTGGAGGCGTAACCATTGATGCAAGTGGGATTACAACGGTCAACCCGAGCAAGGTTGGATACTCGGACGAACCTTTTGTCCTTGCCAATGATGTACGGCAAGTTTTCTATGTCAAGGACATGGCTAGCAAATCAAAGAAGGGGAAAGTGTCTCGACGAGCCAAAGCGCCACGTGGTTCTCCTGTGCAAAAGGAAAATTGTGGGAGTCGAGGATAGAACCACGAAGATTATGATAAGTTTGACGGCAACCTCCGTCATAGTGGCGGTTGACCCGAGTATCCTCCTATCAAATGAGGACACCCCTTACTCACGCAACGATCATAACGAATGAATAATTGTGCGGAGAAAGTACGTGAGGACAAATGTTGCATAGCTAAATTTATGTATGGACGATGTAAATTAAATTGAATCATTGAATATTATTCATCTACATCCGAAAGATCCATGTCTTCCACTTGACCTTCTTCAAGATCTATAATTACATCAGAACCTTGGTACTATCCATAATAGTAGGTTCCTCATCCACCGATCTTGTCAATCAAGATCTATGATATCCCATCCAAAGCCTTGGTGTTATCCACGTAAATGCACTCCTTCTGCCAATGGGTTGACTTCATTCGAATTGAGGGCATAGATCTTTTTGAAACACCATGTTAATTATATATAAACATATGAACATATGTTAATTATATACGAATATAAAATATATCAACATATGAACATTATAATTATATATGAATATAAAATATAATAGAATAGGACATTGTAATAATTAGTAAAACAAACCGGGACTAGAGGTGAATTTCGGTAGGGAAAACATCTTTAATCCCGGTTGGTGGATCCAACCGGGACTAAAGATGTCCACCTACTCCGCGCCACGTGGCTGCCCCACAATCTTTAGTCCCGGTTGAAGCCACTAACCGGGACAAAAGATATGATCTTTACTCCCGCTGAAGCCACCAACCGGGACTAAAGTATCTTCTCCCTGCTATTGATTCAACCGAGACAAATGATGCCGTGACTATATATAGCAAGGGCCTCACTGGGATCCAACACTTAGTCGCTTCGCACTTCGAACCGCATCGTCTTCGCCTTCGCCGCCGCCGCGAGCCCTGTGTCGCCGCCGCAAGACGCCGTCTCCGTCGCCTTCGCCGCCGCGTTGTCGCCGGAGGACCGCCACTGCTGCCGCCGCAGTTAGCGCCGCCGCCCCCAAAGATTTCCCGACATTATGCGCTAGGTTTGGCCGTCGCCGACGCCATCGCCGCCGCCATCGCCGCGGCCGTTGCCGCCGCAGCAGCCTCGCCGCCGTCTCCGTCGCCACCGTCCCTCCCCACGCGCCCACTCCTTGCGCCCTCCCCACGGCCCCCGAGCCGGCCGGCCCCTAAACCCTAAACGGCCGCGCGCCGCCTCCACCCACGCCGCCGCCGCCGCTTCGCATCCTCGCCGCCGCCGCCGCACTCGTGAATGTTAATATATGAATTTTGAATATATGTGTATTTTGACTATATGAATTTTGAATATATGAATTTTGTATGTATGGGTATTTTAAATATATGATTTTTGTATGTAAATGGACTGTTGAGAATTTTGAATTTTGAATATGTATTTAAATTTGAAATTTGAATGTTTATGTGAATTGTGAATTTTGTATTTTCGAATGAACGAAAGCTAAAATCAACAAACGGTCGTAAACGAACGAACGGATGGACGGACTGACGAACGAACGAGTGTTCGTTCGCTCGTTCGTGGATGAACTGACGTCACGAACGACGAACGAATGAACGGATGAACGAACGTGGACGAACGGACGTCTTCTTTCCTCTATCTTTCCTTTCCTCTCCACTTCCACTCCCATCCTCCTTATCTCCCTCACATCATTCTCCTCTCTTTCTCTCCTCTCCTCCAGATGAACATACTCACGGACGTGAATGATATAACGAACGGCCGATCGGCCGTGTTCTAGCAAAGAGAAACAAAAGAGAAAAAGGAAAATATAGAACGTGATCTTCTTCACAAGTCTTTTCTACGATGGAGATAATCTGTGATTCTGAATCCATCTTCTTCTTTTTGTCTTTTTACGTAGACATACATGATTTTTCCGAATAATTGATACATGTATTAACCGAATAATTTTTTTAGAATTCTTTGATTAAGTCCTCAACCCACAACAATCAAATGGCGGATCGTAACGAGGAACAGCTTCTCCATGATGAGATCGCACGAGGAACAGAGTTTTACAACGAGGAGGGGAATGAAGATACAAATCAATACCTCAACGAGGAGGGGAACGAGGGGGGACGAGTAGGGGAACGATGAGGAGAATGAGGGCTCCGCCTCCGCCTCCGCCGGACAAAAGAGGGCACGCGGGCAACGCGGTCTCAACAAGCGCATAGATGGTCGACATGTCATAACGGAGGTAGAATCGACGGCCGCCCTATTGCCCCGAGGACGCCGCAAGGAAGTTTGTGGCGCACACGGATGGGTGGTGAGGATCACGTGCCCGTAAGTGTTGCCAACCGGAGGCGATCAAGGACAGGAGGCGATCAAGGACAGGAGGAGATGAGCGAGCTATCTCCCGCACTCGAGAAAGAAATGCTGTGGACTACAATGCTGCAAATATTCACCATCCCAGACTCACAACAAGCAAGGGTCAAGGAATGGACGTTAAAGAAAATGGCAAAGCTCTTCAGGAACTACAAGAAAGAGTTACACAAGAAATATATCCCGAAGGGTCGACTGACTTTGACAAGTTCCCAAAGCTCGTAGATCATTGGGATGCTTTTGTTGAACACAAGATCTGGGAAGAAGCACAAGCTATCATAGAAAAGAACAAGGCCAATGCAACTAAAAAGAAATACCATCACAAGCTTGGGTCAAAGCGCTATAAGAAAGCAATGGAGAAATAGGAGAAAATGGAAGCCGACCTTGAAGCACGAGGTATCGCTCCGTGCACACCACCGGGCCTAACGAGCAAAGCACCGGTTTTATGCTCACGGCGGCTCACTTAATCCCATCGATGGCACAGCTTATCTTTGGTGATGAAATTCAAGAAGTTTGACGGAGGTTAGAGGAGGTGTAACATCCGAAAATCGGAGAACCGAAATCGGAACGTAAAATCGGAACTTTCAAAAACCTTGGCTTATTGCTTCTTCTCGGGTTTGTTGCTTCTTATTTGCCACTCTTGCATAAATTTAGTCATGGTTAATTCCCTTTTCGGTGTATTTGAAGGTTTCGGAGTTGTCAAAACGGAGGTGCGAAAGCCGCATCGTGGTTTAACAGGGAAACCGAGAAAAGCGCGGATTTGCAAAAGCATGTTTTGGGAAATATAAAATAAAATTTTTGGTTGGGAGAAGATAAATTAAGACACAAAATAAATAATAAAGTTCCTGAGTCGTACTCAAATCCGGGAAAGTTTTGGAAAAATATGGGAAAGGATATTGAAATTTGAAAGAAAAGAAAAAGGGATTTTTAAAATAAATAAATATGAAAAATATTATGGGAAAATAAAAAGTGGAGAAAAGTTGAAAATATTATGTGAAAATTATTTTGAATGAGGGGAATTTATTTTGGAATTTTTAGAAGAGAGAAAAATAGAAATGGAAAATTAAAATGGGAAAATCAGAAAATCTAAATGGCACTGCTCATTGCGCTGAGGTGCTCGACGCCGTACCGCCCGCGCGCCGCGCGCCGCCGCCGATCAGACGCAAGGCCGCGCAAGACGCGCCGCCACGCGCCGCGCCGCGCCAACCGCGCCGGCCCCTACCCCGCGCGCCACGCGCCGCGGCGGCACGCAAGACGCGCCCGCGCGCGCACGCGCCGCGGAAGCGCGACCGCGCTGACCCGCGCGCTCAAGCGCGCAGCGCCGCCGCGCGTGCGCCGCCTACAGCCGCGCCCAAGACCGCGCGCCGCGCCACGCGCCGAGCCACGCCGGACCCCACGCCGCGCGCGCACGCCGCGCCGACCCCGCCCGCGCGCGCGCTGCCGCTGCGCGCCGCCGCACTCCGGCCTCCCCGTGCGCCGCCGCGTGTCACCGCCCGCGCCGCGCCGAGCCGGACCCCTCCTTCCACCCCGCGCCCGCACCGAGCCTCCCTTGGCCGCGCCTTAAAAGGGCGGTGCCCCGCCGATTTTGCCGCACACCCGCCGCTTTTCCCGCCGTCTCGAGCACCGCCGCCGAGGCCGCCGCCGCAATCCACGTGCCGCAGCTGGCGCAAAGCATCCCCGTGCCCCCTTGCTCCTCCCCGAGCCGCCGTCGCTGGTAAGCCCCTTGCGCCGCCCTTTTGTCGCGCCGCCTCGCCTCGTTTCGCCGGTCACCGGCCGAACGGTTGGCGGAGATGAACAAGGCCACCAAAGAAAAAAAAAAAAAAAAGAAAAGAAAAATAGGGAAAATTTGGAAAATATTCTGGGATGACTTGAGTAAAATTTTGGGCAAAAATAAATGATTTTCTCGCATATTTTCTCGTGCAAAGTTTGAAAATCGAATCTGACGTTTTCCGGAATTTTATTTCGCATCGTTTTTAAATCCGGATTCCGTTCAATTCTTTCCCGCCATTGAAATAGGTTTCGCTTTTGTGCTCAAACCTCAAACTTCGAGCACGAATTTTCTTCGCTGATATTTTCAAACGTAATTTCCCAATTTATTGCGATCGCCGACTTTGCGGAAACCCTAGGTCATCAACTCGATTCCAAAACCCGGATTTTCCTCGCAACCCTTGTTCTAACTCGAGTAGAATTTTCGGCAAAACTTTTGGAGTTGTTTTCATGGCTTTTATGGTTCTTTTCGATCTCTCGGTATTTTATTGAATTCTAACTGAATTCAATTGATCTTTCGCACGTACGGGTAGCGCCCGAAGAAACCGGCAACGACCCCGCCAAGATCCCACCCTCAAGTGTGCGAGCAAGGCAAGTCTTCACACCCTTTGAACATATCGATCCCAATTGCGAAATGATGTTATTTTAAACTCTAAATATGCATGCTTTACGAGTTACCTATACTTGTTATGCCATACCTTGCTATTGATTACCTTTAGAATTACTCCTTGTAACCCGCGACGTGATACAAACAACCGAAGAATAACTTAAACTCGCTTAGCCATGCTATACTTAGATTTATGCATACTCATGACTTCATGAAAAGCTTTGTGCTCGGGCAACTACCTTAGGGAAGGTAGTTGAGATACGGCATGTGGAGACATGAGCGCCACATGGCCATGAGAACGATGAACTAAGTTTTGATGAAAATTGAAAGTACCATACAAATGTTTTAGACTGGGCTACTGGATGATTCGGTGGATTCCGGAAAAGGCAAGTGCCGACCCGGTCAATTAAGGACCGAGCCATGAGATAGCCGGAAACGAGCCAAGACAACCGTACTTCGAATGGGTATAGACCTAGCCGACTAGATAGCCGAGCTGAGGCGTATCCTTGCATAGATGGTTCTCTATGATGTGGTTATGGGATGAGAATGAGGCTGCGGCCTTTGTTATGAGTGGTGGAATTAAACGATGTTAATTAAACTTAAAGATTTGGAAAGTTTTCCTTACCCCGGTGCGCTGTAACTCCTCTCACCGCTAGAAAAGGACGGCTAGAGTGCATGAGGGCTTAAGTTCATGGAGCGGGTACGCCAAAGCAAGGTTATCGAAAGGCTTTGCCGTGACCGTCTCATGTGTTGAGGCGTAGGCTCATTTGTTGGGTCGTCGCGGAGTACGGGTAAAGTGTACATCCACCGCAAAGGTGAGTGAATCAATCTATTCGAATAGCCGTGCTCGCGGATATTGAGCATCGTGACAAGACTTTCGCTTGGCTAGATTTTAAACTTAAAACTGCTGGGATGGGTATGCATGATGGTTTCATTCGGTGGGTCAACTTCTCGATAAACGAGAAGGGGTAGATTCCCGTAAAATCATGACGAACCGGAGGCGGGAAGCCATCCTTGGAATCACGAGGGATGGTAGACAAACCGTCGCCGAATTAATGAACTGTGAAAATTAAAACTTGATTGGCTAGTCGATAGGTTTGTGAAAAGAATTGTGAAAACTGGCTTTACGCAAAATAACCCTAGCCATGTTCTTTGAATAACCCTATCATATGCATCAATTCTGTGTTGGCTTGCCGAGTACGGTTGGTACTCACCCTTGCTATACGCACAAACCTCCAAACGATGGAAATGAAGAGCCGAAGACCCTACGCGTATTACCGGGAGGGCGAAGGAACCGACGGCGCATACTAGACCTTAGCCCCTGGCCGTTGCTCGTGGCAATTGACAAGCCGCCGCCTCTTTCCGCCGCCTTATCTAAATTCGTTTTTATGTTGTATACGGACCATAAGGTCCCGTGGGTTGAACATTGCCTTCGGGCCTATTGATGTAATAATGGTATTGTAAGACTATTCGTGCATGTGCACTTGATTATCCAAGATCGTATTCGTGGGTACCAACTACTCGATCTAGGGAAATGGTACTATGAACACGAAAGATTCCCGTCTCAAAAACGGGGTCCACAGAGCTGGTATCGTAGCCATGCGACCGTAGGCTAAGACCAGATGGCGCCCTACCCCTAACCAGCTGGCTAAAGGGAAATATCCCTACATAGGATCGGTTTTAAACTATTATTTCCGAAAATGCAAATATACCTTTTCTACATCTCGTATTTCCTTTTACCAAATGATTATAATAGCTCTCTCCCTCTAACCCTAAGTTGCCTACAAAAGCGTATGTCAAACCACGACGGAGCCCGGGAAGTCACTATCCCGCGAGACGAGGGGTTTGTGGTACAACTTCGTCCCTACTATGGTGTTTGAGGTACCCTAACCACCCACCTATCACACCAAGAGGCATGGCTCCGAAGTGTACCCAGCTTGGGAGGCACCGTATCCATAGAAGCCCGCATGGGAAGTGAGACATCCTTCGCTTCCACACTCGCTACCACCGAGACCTAGCGTAAGCCTATTCAGATGCGGCTCGCGAAGCCTTCCTTCGCCTTAATGCGATCCATCGTGCCGAACTCACGGTGACAGAGTTCGTGCATCATCCTTATCGCGAAGAGGGCAACCCAGTCTGCACTGTGGAGGCTACCCCCTGCTGCTACAACCCGATGGTCACGCGTCTATCACGTTGGGCGGAGACAGCAGACGACTGTTACGAGGAGGCCCTGCTCGAGATCAACGACCAGCAGTCACGCCTCAATGATCTGGTCAACAACCACCAAGGCTGTGGAGACCAGATAAACATGCCGCAGACTCACCGCAGCCAATGGTGCCCAAGATGAGCAACTCTCGGACCGCTACATGGCCCGTGGGGAAGCTCGCAGAGCCGGAAGAGCAGCTCAGAAGAGCAAGCAAGAAATCAACTACTGGAGAAGCAAACTGCACCCTCATCCCGTCTACGCCGCAGTACTTCCACCGAGCTTGTGCCATCACCTCCTGCCCCTGTGCCCGACCATTATTACCTTATGACTCCAGCATGCTTGGATACCTTTCAAGCCATGATGGAGCAAGCTTTTATGTTGAGCACAGAGCCTGCACCGTACCTGGTGGACACCACTGCTGCCGCATCCATGGGACCCACCCCGAGCTCCGTACAGCACCATCCGAGCCGGATCGGGAGAGGATAACCCCATCCGGTTTACACCGACACGGAGTCCGAGGCGAGCCCATGGAGATCAAATGGGAGTCTAGCGACACCGACCCAATGGAGGAAGCTCCCCTCGTCGCCCGACTCACACCGGAGGCCCCCTCACCCGCCGCACCGCCGCAAGAGTACGCGGCCACCGAGCCTCAAGATTCGGCATGACTCCGAGGCCACCACCTCCGAGCCATGGGTACTCCGGTTTGCTCCAAGAAGGACCACCCACTTCCGCGCCCGGTTCTTGCGGATGGTTGGATGACTAGGCGGAGGACCTTCCCAGCCTCAAGCAAAGACGAACCACTCTCTATTCCCCTTAATTGGTTAATGTAGTTGGACGATATAATTGTTGTTGCTATCATGGCATGAAGGACTGTGTATGTACAAACCGTGTATCCCCTTATGTAATATGATGAACCTAAGCACGCTTGCGGTGTCTTAATTCGTAAGCTTATTATCACTTCACCCCGCTTGTTGATTAAAGATCATTTAAAAGAACTTGAAGGAAAATTTCCCCTAGGGACCATAAACTAAACTGGTCCGATCTCTTAATACATCTATCTTCTTCGATGGCACATCGCCGCAGAGCCGCAGCAACCAACGAGAACCCGCCGTAACCCAACCCTTCCACTCGGGCAGAGGTCATGGCTTTGCACTATACTCCAAGCGATTGCTAATAACCAGGAGGTCGAGGAGGATCGAGCCCGGGAGAATTCATGAGAGCTAAACCACCCACTTTTTCCACGGCCGAAGAACCGATGGATGCCGAAGATTGGCCGAGAGTGATAGAGAAAAGCCGACTCTCGTCGAGTCCGAGAAGCCGATAGAGTTGTCTTCGCTACTAACCACCGGAGGGTCCCGCAAGTGACCGGTGGGACACCTACAAGGAAACACGAGCTGAAGATGCGCGAACCAACATGGGAGGAATTCACACCTGCTCCGTGAGAATTTCGTGCACCGCAGCTTATGAGGATGAAGAAAACGAGTTCCGCAGAGATCGCGTCAAGGGAACACCTCAAGATAATAATATCTGAACAAGTTCACCCAGCTTGCTGCTACGCCACCAAAGGACTGCCGACGAAGAAGAAAAGATAGACAAATTCATTGAGGGACTAAATGACGAACCGAGGGGACCAATGATCGGGCAGATCACACCGCTTCCAAAGCCTCATCAACAAGGTCGTCCGGCTTGAGCATGACCAAAAGGTGGTAGACAATAACCGCAAGAGGAGGCTCGCTATGGCTCGCCCATTTCAAGGAACGCCACAACGCCCCAAGGGAGCCACCCCGTCCGGATGGAAGCCAAACGTTCCGCAACCGGACGTTCTCCCGCCTTCGACCATGTCAACAGTCGCCACACCTCGCCGTACACCCACGCCAACCCTAGCCGCTCCAGAAGGAAGAATGTGAGCCGCTTCAATTGCGGAGAATTCGGGCACTACTCCAATAGCTGCCCAAAACCACGCAACACCCCGTGCGCACCGGCGCCAATGCAACGCCCGTCCGAGGAACCCCACCCCGCGGCAGACGAGGTCCGCTCAGACCCCGCTACCCAACGAGGCCGCCACCGGGTTTCGACGTGGCCAGTGAATCATGTGCGGGCGAAGAAGCTCAGAGGACCAGAGCGTATTCATGGGTATGTTCTCTATCAACTCGCACCCGCTTAAAGTTTTATTCGATTCTGAGCCTCGCATTCATTCATATCTTCCCGAGTAAGCAAACAACACCACCTCGCACCAAGTAGCACTTAGGAGACCTATGTCGGTACAATCACCTGGGAGACATAACCGTACCCCATGCCTCGCATTGATGTGCCCCTACGGATTAGAGATGTGGTGTTTCTCTCAAACCTTATGGTGCTATCACCCCAAACCATAGATGTCATACTCGGAATGGATTGGTTGACCAAGAACAATGGAATTATAGACTCAGCCGAAGGGAAGTCACTGTATCCACCCCATGGGATCACCGATGAGCATAACTATGGATCAAAACCCAAAGCTATGTGAACAAGCTCGGAGTGTTCACCATGCTACCTCTAGGCGGAATGCCGTAGTACAAGAATACCCTGACGTGTTTCCCGAGGAATTGCCCTAATGCCCCTGATCGCGACATAGAGTTTATCATCGATCTAATGCCCGGTACGCCCCATATCCAAGAGGCCTTATCGAATGCCGCCAACGAGTTGGAGGAACTCAAGAAGCAAATAAGAGAACTACAAGAGAAGGGATTTGTACGCCCCAGCCTCTTCTCCCTGGGAGCCCCAAGATCTTCGTTAAGAAGAAGGATGGGAGTATGAGAATGTGTGTGGACTACCGATCGCTAAATGAAGTAACTATCAAGAACAAGTACCCGCTACCTCGAATCGATGACCTATTCGATCAATTTAAGGGTGCGCAGTGTTCTCAAAGATTGATCTACGGTCGATATCATCGCTGAAGATTAGAGCCGAGATATTCCTAAGACGGCGTTCTCTACACGTTACGGCTTATACGAGTTCACAAGTGATGTCCTTTGATTGACCAATGCCCCCGCATACTTTATGAACTCGATGAACAAGGTATTCATGGAATACCTGGACAAATTCGTAGTGGTATTCATCGACGATATACTTATCTACTCCAAGAACGATGAGGAACACGCGGAGCATCTACGACTGCAGACCGGAAAAGCTACGAGAGCACCACTGTATGCAAAGTTCAAGAAATGCGAGTTCCGCTCAAGGAAGTCGCTTCTTGGCCACGTGGTTTCAGCCGGAGGAGTAGCAGAGACCCCGCCAAGGTCGAAGCCGTTATGGAATGGAAGGCACCCAAGTCGCTGACGGAAGTTCGGAGTTTCTTGGGCATGGCCGGTTATTACCGACGGTTTATCGAAGGGTTTTCCACCGTAGCCCGACCTATGACTCAACTCCCGAAGAAGGAAAAGAAGTTTGAGTGGAATGAGAAGTGCCAAAAGCCTTCGACCAATTAAAAGAAAAGTTAACCACCGCCCCAATCTTGACCTTACCCGACAACCTAAGGACTTCGTGATGTACCGTGATGCATCCCTAAGCAAGGCTTAGGAGGAGTATTAATGCAGATGATGGGAAGGTCGTAGCGTATGCCTCGCGACGCTACGACCCCACGAAGAGAATTATCCCACACACGACTGGAATTAGCCGCGGTTGTACACGCATTGAAGATCCGGAGACACTATCCGATCGGAACCACCGTGATGTGTATACCGATCACAAGAGCTTGAAATATTTCTTTACTCAGCCTGATCTCAACCTACGACAGAGGCGATGGTTGGAGTTGATCAAGGATTACGATCTAGGAATCCATTACCATCCCGGCAAGGCAAATGTAGTGGCCGATGCGCTGAGCCGCAAAGCCCAATGCAACCACATGGAATTGGGAGGTATGGCTAATGAGCTCCAGGAAGAAATGGCTCGACTCAATCTGCACCTGATTCCTCACGGAGAAGTGAACTCACTGGAAATCCAACCCCTACTGAGAACTCAAATAGAAGAAGCCCAAAGAGGGAATGAGGAAACCCAGGAAATCAAGGAACGCATGGCCGCTGGACGCGCTAAGGAGTTTTCAGTAGATGACAAGGGAATCTTGTGGTACAAGAAAAGAATCTGCGTGCCTGAACAAGGCGGTTTGAGAGGATTGATCTTAAAAGAAGCCCACGAATCGGCATATTCGTTACATCCCGGAAGCACGAAAATGTACCAGGATTTGAAAGGAGAATACTGGTGGTCCAATATGAAGAGGGATGTAGCCGAATACGTAGCCATGTGCGATGTGTGCCAAAGGGTGAAGGCCGAGCATCAACGACCAAGAAGCTTGCGCAGCCACTCAAGATCCCCGAATGGAAATGGGACGAGATAGGCATGGATTTCATAGTGGGATTACCCAAAACCGCGATCGGTTACGATTCCATTTGGGTAATAGTAGATCGGCTCACCAAGACTGCGCATTTATTCCCGTGAAAACTAACTACAACAAGGCAAGCTAGCGGAACTATATATGAGTAGGATTGTATGTCTCCACGGTGTACCAAAGAGGATTATATCGGATCGTGGTACCCAATTCACATCTCATTTTTGGAGCAAGGTTCACGAGGCACTTGGCGCTCACCTCGCCTTCGCACCGCTTACCACCCGCATCGACTGACGACCGAGAGGACGAATCAAGTGCTAGAAGATATGCCGAGAGCTCGTGCGTTGGATTTCACCAAGGATTGGGAGAAATATTTACCGTACGCCGAGTTTTCCTACAACAATAGCTATCAAGCCGCCCAAGATGTCGCCAAATGAAGCTCTATTTGGTCGCCGATGCCGAACCCCATTAATGTGGTCGAAACCGGTGAACGAACCGTATTCGGGCCCGACATAATCAAAGAGGCCGAGGAAAAGTTCGCTTGATTCGGGACCGATTACAAATCAAAGCCATTTACGAAAAAGAGCTACGCGGACACCCGTCGAAGAGAATTGGAATTTAAAGAAGGTGACTACGTGTATCTAAAGGTCTCACTCACTACGGGAACCCAAAGGTTCAAGGTCAAAGGGAAACTCGCACCAAGATACGTGGGCCCATTCTTGATAAGCGCTAGGAGAGGAGAAGTGGCTTACCAATTGAACCGCCCGAGAACCTCTCCGATGTCCACCCAAGTGTTTCACGTGTCACAATTGAAGAAATGTTTGCGACTACCGTAAGAGCAAGCTCCTTTAGAAGCCATCCAAGTTCACAAAGTGATCTTACCTACCCTGAGCATCCAATCAAAATATTAGACGAGGCGTAAAAGAGGACACGAACCAAGTCATGGCGCATGTACAAAGTACAATGGAGCAATCACACGTAAGAAGAAGCTACCCGGGAGAGCGAAGAGTTCCCGAGGACAGAACACCCACACCTACTCAAGAATGGTAAGAAATCTCTGGACGAGATTTATTGTTAGGGGGTAGGTTTGTAACATCCCGAAAATCGAGAACCGAAATCGGAACGTAAAATCGAACTTTCAAAAACCTTGGCTTATTGCTTCTTCTCGGTTTGTTGCTTCTTATTTGCCACTCATTGCATAAATTTAGTCGTGGTTAATTCCCTTTTCGGTGTATTTGAAGGTTTCGGAGTTGTCAAAACGGAGGTGCGAAAGCCGCATCGTGGTTTAACAGGGAAACCGAGAAAAGCGCTGATTTGCAAAAGCACGTTTTGGGAAATATAAAAGAAAATTTTTGGTTGGGAGAAGATAAATTAAGACACAAAATAAATAATATAGTTCCCTGAGTCGTACTCAAATCCGGAAAGTTTTGGAAAAATATGGGAAAGGATATTGAAATTTGAAAGAAAAGAAAAAGGGATTTTTAAAATAAATAAATATGAAAAATATTATGGGAAAATAAAAGTGGAGAAAAGTTGAAAATATTATGTGAAAAATTATTTTGAATGAGGGGAATTTATTTTGGAATTTTTAGAAGAGAGAAAATAGAAATGGAAAATTAAAATGGGAAAATCAGAAAATCGGAAATGGCACTGTTCATTGCGCTAGAGGTGCTCGACGCCGTACGGCCCCGGCCAAGCGCGCAGGCTGCGGCCGCCGACCGTACGCGCGCCACAGACGCACGCGCCACGCGCCGCGCCGCGCCCAACCGCGCCCGGCCCTACCTCCCGCGCGCACGCGCCGCGCGGCACGCGCGCTCGCGCCCGCGCGCGCCACGCGCCGCGCAAGCGCCGATCGCGCCGACCCCCGCGCCCGCGCGCCCGCGCCCGCCTCGCTGCGCCCGCCCGTACCACCGCGCCGCGCACCGCGCGCGCCGCCACGCGGCCGAGCCACGCCGACCCCCACGCCGCGCGCGCACGCCGCGCCGACCCCGCCCGCGCCGCGCGCTCGCCGCCGCTGCGCCCGCCGTACCCGGCCCTCCCCGTGCGCCGCCGCGTGTCACCGCCCGCGCCGCGCCGAGCCGGACTCCCTCCTTCCACCCCGCGCCCGCACCGAGCCCCTTGGCCGCGCTATAAAAGGGGCGGTGCCCCCGCCGATTTTGCCGCACCGCCGCCGCTTTTTCCCGCCGTTCCCGAGCACCGCCGCCGAGGCCGCCGCCGCAATCCACGTGCCGCAGTGTGCAAAAGCATCCCCGTGCACCCCCTTGCTCCTCCCCGAGCCGCCGTCGCCGGTAAGCCCCTTGCGCCGCCCTTTGTCGCGCCGCCCTCGCCTCGCTTTCGGCCGGTCACCGGCCGAACCGGTAGATGAACAAAGGCCGACCAAAGAAAAAAAAAAAAAAAAAGAAAAAGAAAAGAAAAATAGGGAAAAATTTGGAAAATATTCTGATGACTTGAGTAAAATTTTGGGCAAAAATAAATTATTTTCTCGCATATTTTCTCAAGGCAAAGTTTGAAAAATCTGAATCTGACGTTTTCGGAATTTTATTTCGCATCGTTTTTAAATCCGGATTCCGTTCAATTCTTTCCCGCCATTGAAATAGGTTTCGCTTTTGTGCTCAAACCTCAAACTTCGAGCACGAATTTTCTTCGCTGATATTTTCAAACGTAATTTCCCAATTTATTGCGATCGCCGACTTTGCGAAACCCTAGGTCATCAACTCGATTCCAAAACCCGGATTTTCCTCGCAACCCTTGTTCTAACTCGAGTAGAATTTTCGGCAAAACTTTTGGAGTTGTTTTCATGGCTTTTATGGTTCTTTTCGATCTCTCGGTATTTTATTGAATTCTAACTGAATTCAATTGATCTTTCGCACGTACGGTAGCGCCCGAAGAAACCGGCAACGACCCCGCTGAAGATCCCACCCTCAAGTGTGCGAGCAAGGCAAGTCTTCACACCCTTTGAACATATCGATCCCAATTGCGAAATGATGTTATTTTAAACTCTAAATATGCATGCTTTACGAGTTACCTATACTTGTTATGCCATACCTTGCTATTGATTACCTTTAGAATTACTCCTTGTAACCCGCGACGTGATACAAACAACCGAAGAATAACTTCTAAACCGCTTAGCCATGCTATACTTAGATTTATGCATACTCATGACTTCATGAAAAGCTTTAGGTTCGGGCAACTACCTTAGGGAAGGTAGTTGAGATACGGCATGTGGAGACATGAGCGCCACATGGCCATGAGAATGATGAACTAAGTTTTGATGAAAATTGAAAGTACCATACAAATGTTTTAGATCTGGCTACTGGATGATTCGGTGGATTCCGGAAAAGGCAAGTGCCGACCCCGGTCAATTAAGGACCGAGCCATGAGATAGCCGGAAACGAGCCGCACAACCGTATTTCTCGAATGGGTATAGACCTAGCCGACTAGATAGCCGAGCGGAGGCAGATCCTTGCATAGATGGTTCTCTATGATGTGGTTATGGGATGAGAATGAGGCTGCGGCCTTTGTTATGAGTGGTGGAATTAAACTGATGTTAATTAAACTTAAAGATTTGGAAAGTTTTCCCTACCCCGGTGCGCTGTAACTCCTCTCGCCGCTAGAAAAGGACGGCTAGAGTGCATGAGGGCTTAAGTTCATGGAGCGGTACACGCCAAAGCAAGGTTATCGAAAGGCTTTGTCGTGACCGCCTCATGTGTTGAGGCGTAGGCTCATTTGTTGGGTCAGCGCGAGTACGGTAAAGTGTACATCCACCGCAAAGGTGAGTGAATCAATCTATTCGAATAGCCGTGCTCGCGGATATTGAGCATCGTGACAAGACTTTCGCTTGGCTAGATTTTAAACTTAAAACTGCTGGGATGGGTATGCATGATGGTTTCATTCGCTGGGTCAACTTCTCGATAAACGAGAAGGGGTAGATTCCCTGAAAATCATGACGAACCTGGAGGCGGAAGCCATCCTTGGAATCACGAGGGATGGTAGACAGAACCGTCGCCGGATTAATGAACCGTGAAAATTAAAACTTGATTGGCTAGTCGATAGGTTTGTGAAAAGAATTGTGAAAACCGGCTTTACGCAAAATAACCCTAGCCATGTTCCTTGAATAACCCTATCATATGCATCAATTTCAGTGTCGGCTTGCCGAGTACGGTTGGTACTCACCCTTGCTATACGCACAAACCTCCAAATGATGGAAATGAAGAGCCGAAGACCCCTACGCGTATTACCAGGAGGGCGAAGGAACCGACGGCGCATACTAGACCTTAGCCCGCCGTTGCTCGTGGCAATTGACAAGCCGCCTCTTCCGCCGCCTTATCTAAATTCCGTTTTTATGTTGTATACCTGGACCATAAGGTCCCGTGGGTTGAACATTGCCTTCGGGCCTATTGATGTAATAATGGTATTATAAGACTATTCGTGCATGTGCACTTGATTATCCAGTACTATATTCGTGGGTACCAACTACTCGATCCAGGGAAATGGTACTATAAACACGAAAGATTCCCTGCCTCAAAAACGGGGTCCACAGAGGCGCCGTAGGCCACTTTCTGGGCGCGTTCAGGCTCGCTAGAGAGAAGGACGAGCTAACGCTCGCCCTCCAAAGCCCGCAGCACCCGGGGTGAACGCGAGGAAAAGGCGTCGTCCCCTAGAAATACGGGTTCCAAGCCGACATCGACATACAAGAGCCGAATGAGGTCAAAGCGAGAGCACGATGCGAGGTTGGCTGAGATGGAAATGAAGCTCTCGCAGATTGATCAGATTGTGGACGAAAGGCTGACCCTAAGGTTGACAGAGGAGCTGAGCCATTGGGTTAGTCAACACTGGATCCAACAACAACCATTAACTACAAAGAAGAATAGCAGCAGAAATGCGTTTCAACCGGAGATGAAGGCGATTTGGCCCCACAAGCTGAACCGGTCCGTCATGCCCCGTTGATGACATCACACAACGGACCCCATGTGAGCTGCACATTCCGCTAAAGAACATAACAATAAAGGTATGTTCGCACTTTTATGTTGTATGTATATTTCCTTGAATAACTTGTCAATCAATGTTCATTACTAACTAATAAACAATCTTCTCGAATAGGTCGGCCGGGCATGGCCATTTTAGTAGACCGAGACGGCACCTACCACTCCCGCCCGTTCCACCTGCGTACTCGAAAGTTGAAATTGAACAGGTGGAACGCAGCTATGAAGATCTTGAGCTGGATATCCCCGAAGGAGACGGGAGCCGACGCTAGAGAAACATTTCACTAATATTTCTCTCGGAGGAAGATCTTCATAATATTCCCCTGGACGTGGGCCGTCTCCTCCGTCTCCACGTGGGCCGCCTCCTCCGCCTCCACGTGGGTCGTCTCCTCCGCCTCCTCCACCTCCCCGCGTCGCCTCCACGAGCACCGACTCCTAAACGGTAGTCTCCAACTCCACCGCCGCCTCGCACTCCTCCGTCGCCACAACGAGCACCGACTCCTAAACGGACAACATCTCGAGCCACGCGGTCAAGGTCAACCAAAAGTGGACCAAGAAGCAAGAGGCCTAAACTTGACCCGCTCCCACCATCCCCAAAGAAAACGGCGTACGACATGACTCCAGAGGAGCCGCACGAGGCCATCCAAGCCGAAGTCAAGGCCCACTTCGTAAAGAAGTCTCCCGAGAAGCTTCCCGAAATTCCCAGAGACCAAGGACTTCTTCAAGAAGACGTACCTAACGCCACAGCCTAAACCGCAACCTCAACCGCAAACCGACTATGACAGACTATTCGAAAGGTTGTCGTCAACGCGAAGAGAACGGGCAAAGATGTACCCCGCCTTGTTCCAAATGTCGATCGACTTAAGACAATTTATGGAATCTCCGGAATTTCAATGGATCAATTACACGGTCGTGCTCCCCGGCGAAGGCTCCACCGAAATACAAGTTCAAACTTGGAAAGCCTCTAGTAAAGCCGGATCAAATGAAAAGCTACCAACACAGATGTATCGCTTCCACAAGTGGTACATGCAAGAATCCAAAGAAGGGTGGAGAGATGGTAATGTGCAAATATTCATAGGACTATTTCGTCGATGGAGGTGATGACTTCTATATCCGATTCGAGGACATATTCGACCCGTACTGCCTTGATGCCCTCGACGTCTCACTTCTAGCCACGCGGCTCTATAAGTATCGTTCGTTTTCGTTTCTTACCTTCTTGTATTTAGCTGACTAAAATTCCTTTTAACCTTTGTAGAATGGCGATCCAATACCGTACATGCACGACTGTACCAAACATGGATTCATGGATCCACGCAAAATCAACGGCGTATTGGTTGATCATTTTCCGATCCAACACTCGGACAACATTTACAAGGCGCCGGTGATAAACCACTTCCGGCCGTTTATCCTTCGCCTCTACAACACCGCGTAAGTATTTTCTTCCTTCCGTACCGATTTCAATCCCGTGTGCATACATAAATTTTTATATGTGTTATCTAAACCAATTTACGATTCCACTGGTTCTCGTTAGTAATTGACATGGATAACTCGCGGATCCATGTCTTTGACTCAATGGATAAACCAGAGTCCACGTACGCAAATATATTTGAACCGCTAGATAGGTAATGCCATCTTACTTGCTATTGCATATATGCGGTTCTTGGATAATTACTAGCTAACTTTCAACCGCACGTAGGGCATGGGACCGGCTTCGGCCGATGTTCGTGGAAATTGGAAAGATAAGCTCTCCATGAGGATGAACTTTCCAGTGAGTAACATGCTCCAAAGTTGTTTTGAATTATTACTTTGTTCTAAAATATGAAATGTATATTAAATCTATCGTCATTTCTCCTTTAGTGTGCAAAAAAGCAGTGGCACCAACTTATGCGATACTACGTCTGCGACTACATTCACCGCTTTGTCACCGATGTCACAACTATCGACGATATAGATGTATGTATAATAGTCATTCATACATTACGTCTCGATTTCTTATTCACTTCATATATTTATTTCTCGTTTGATCGAATTAATGACAAATTATGCGAGTAAGAGACAACCTCCCCACGAGACTTTCATACAAGCCGCTCAGAAGAATTGATGAGATTTAAAAACGAGCAGATCGATCCCACGAGGAGTTCTATTTTAATTTAAGTAACTTAACCACCGGATCCACAAAATAGACAATGTTTTGTACATACGAAATATATGTGGATATTGTACATATGTGTATATGTTTTGGTAATATATTATATGTATATATTTCCTTTCTTAAGTTTATTTATATGTGTGTAACTTATATATTTATACATATATATTATACAATATATATATAAATATATATGTGTAAAATATGTATATGTGTAATATATAATATATGTGTGTAATATGTAGTATGTAACACTCGTTGGAGAAAGAAAAAAAAAAAAAAAAATATAAAAATTCTTTAGTCTCGATTGATGGCAACAACCGGGACTAAAGATGGTGGAGCCACGTGGCGGCTGCGCCATCTTTAGTCCCGATTGGTGCCAAGATTCATCTCTTGTCTCTGTTATTTAATCGGGACTAGTGGTCGTCCCAGTCCTCGATTCGTAGTCCCGATTTGACAACCGTAACTATCAAGGTTATGAACCGAGACTAATGTGGCTTTCTAGTGTACAGTGATGCAGCCATGTGCGAGAACCATTGCAATCTTTAGTTTTCGGTTTGTAGATTAATTATTAGAGATATACCAATGCTCTAGTGCATTGCATATATGGTTTTATGTTTCATGGTTACACAACCATACCAGATCGATGCGGTGGTCATCATGGCAATATTAACATCGTTCCTCTGTCTAATCGATGCCACGTATAAATCGACATTGTATTAATTTATGGTGGTTCGGATCCTCCGGTCGTTATTAAGCTAGGTAAACCTAGCAGTAGTTCCATTCAGAAAATGGTAGTAGGTTATTAGATTTATCATTGTTATATTAATTCCTTGCACGCACGTATGGTTGTGCTTCGTAGTTAAACACTGAATCAAACCGGTGTGATTAGAGTAAGCATAATATCAAGGAGCGAGAAAAAAATGTCGGCTTTTAGAGCAGTACAATAATAAGCTAGTAACTTTTAGCATACGTGATAGAGAAACAAAAGTTTAAAAGAGAGAAAACAGGTGACTATTTAGTCGTCGGCTCTACACGTGAGCCTAAGACATTTTTGTCTGCCATGGGTCATTTGCTCTCATAACAACCAATAAAAAATGAATAGAGACGTCAAGTACTGGCTGATAGTAGCTTGATAAAAAATGAAAAAGTGTTGTTCGTTGTTGTATGTACTACATATTATTGTTGATTGAATGACGTGGTAATTGGTTAGAGAGTCGAAGTCGACGGTATTATTGACTTTGCTCGTTGACGGTATTATTG
Organism: Oryza australiensis; assembly: GCA_019925245.2. NCBI lineage: Eukaryota > Viridiplantae > Streptophyta > Magnoliopsida > Poales > Poaceae > Oryza > Oryza australiensis. The sequence continues at coordinate 30,576 of JAIFGZ020000061.1, read as the reverse complement.
ACTTTGCTCAGAGCTAGCTAGCTTTACACATGCTCCAACACAAAATACATTAAATGCATAAGTGAAAACAAAGAGAGAGGGAAAGAAAAAGTAAAATCAATCTTATAACTAATTGACTTTAACATGAATTAATAGTTAAGAATGAGCTCGCTTGCTCTTAATACAATACATGTTAGCAGAACCGTATTTATCTAATCAATAATACACACTAATTAATTACTAACGGATAATAATGTGATTTAACCATGCATGCAACCGTGTATTTTGTTGATCGACGGTTAATTTAGGATAGCAATTTTCATCGACTCTCATATGGACTGTACGCGGTAATCCTACAGATAAATGACCGTGCTATGGACTAAAGAACCCTTTGTAATTCATAACTTGGTCTAGTGTTAAAAAAACTAGAGATATTAATGTTTTATTAACTCCTTATACACTCTTTATACGGATGTATGGTTGTAGTTTCATGGTTCCGTAATTATATGTTATACCTAGTTGAAATGTTGTAATCTTTGATTTTGGATTTCTATATATTAATAATTAAAGATATCAGTGTTCTATTAATGTATTACACGCATGATTTTATATTTTATGGTTACACAACCAAAAGTTATTGTGGCAAAATTAATACCACCCCTTTTCTAATCAATGCTACGTGCAAATCGTCAAATGAGACATCACACGCTTAAATTTAAAACTATCCAATGATACTGTAGTAATTACAATTGGCAATTAATCAAGGACAACAAACCTCATCGATTTTTACGTACATATATTTATAATAATTCAACGGTTATACAACCGTGCGCTACACCTAACAAAACCGTTACAAACCGTAACATAGACCTGTGCTCTAACTAATCATTACTGTAGAACTATCATCGTCACATTGAACAGTGACAGCAACCACACTATATCCATCCTCTCCCCAACCTCATCAAAGCAAATCATACCACACAATACCAAAACCCAAGTCAAGAGCAGCTCCCAGATCATATCCAAAAGACCAAAACCCAAGCCGGTCGATCGTTTGACCACCATTGGTCCAGTACAGTACACCAACCCCAGTCTCTGACACCATGGCCCCACCACGCGTCACCTGACCACCACGCCACTCATGCTTGGTTGCATGGATTAGCTTAGCTCGCTTAGCTAGCTAGCCGCTGCTAAAAATGGCCACTGTTCACTAATTTGGTGATAGCCACTATTAGCCAGTGAGGCACTGCGAATGCATTCCATTCTCGGCCACCCCCGCCTTAACTGCGGAATCATTACCGGCCACCCCCGCGCGAAATGCCTCCTTTGCCCTCCGAGTGGTTGACTGGTTTGGTGGTGGAACCAGCGAGACTACACAGGGGCATAATGGTAATTTCCCGTACCCGGCCGTTACTGCTTCCCCGGTGTATTTATACGCCGCGCCTGCGAGGCTGAGACCGCAGAGGCGAGGCGCGGCGAGGCGAGGAGAGCTTGCAGCAGCAGCGGCGAGGGCGGCGGCGAGCGCGCCGCCGTTGGCTTCGTTGCTTCCTCCTAGTTCGCGGTGGTGAGGCGAGAGGGATGATGAACCGAGGAGGGGAGGGGGAGGGAGGGTGCCGACGTGGAGGGAGCGGGAGAACAACCGGCGGCGGAGCGGCGGCGGCGGGCGATCGCGGCGAAGATCTACGCCGGGCTGCGCGCCTACGGCAACTACAGCCTCCCGAAGCACTGCGACAACAACGAGGTGCTCAAGGCGCTCTGCAACGAGGCCGGCTGGACCGTCGAGCCCGACGGCACCACCTACCGCAAGGTCAGTTCAGTCTTCGTCTTCTTCCTCCCTCCTCTGCGTTCCTCGTTTCTGAAATCCTAAAGCGATTTCTAGCAGAATTAATCTTTGCTTCTTGATTCGATTGATCCGTATGTAGAACGGATTTCTTGCTTTGCGTTGGCTACAGGAGTGAGGAGGTCGTCAGCTTGCTTTCCCTTGTCGCTCGTCAGAATTTTCTCGTTATCCATGATTGCCTTTTGCTTTTGGCTTTTCCGGGCTGGATTCCTCGTTCCCGCAACGCGGCGCGCGTGCTCTCTCCTCTGCTTTGCTCCTCCGGCTTCGTCTTCCTCCCTTTCCGGCCGTCTACTCCGATAATGGCGGGGGAGATTCTCTCCTCTCTCTTTGCGTGCGTGGGACAAAGCCACGCACTAGGAGCTCAGGATTACGCATTTACGCGTGCCGCTGCGACATTCCGTGGCCGTTTTCCGATAAAAAGCGTTCCTTTTTTATTTTGTTTCTTTGTTGTTTTGGTATTAAAAGATCTTCCGTTATCTAAAAAATTGTTTTAGATTGTTCTTGATTTCCTCTTCTTGCTTTGTTCATCGTGGGGCGGAGAGATGATGCTGTGCCTTGGTTCTTTTTAGCAAGATTTAGTGTCTTTTAGGCAGGGAAAAGAGGTCGTAGTAGTAGTCGTGGTGTACTTAAAGCTCATCACTTTGTTTTCTTTTTTTTGTTCTTATTTTATTTTTGTCTTGGCAGAACAAACAGAGCAGTAGCATCTTTTGGTAGTAGTAGCTCTGAAGTCTGAACATTACTATCGGGATCTCGTTTGCAGAATACAATGTATCAAATCTATCTGTTTTCAAGCATTTCTTTTTGTCTTCTATGGTGCTTTTTAGATGTCTGCTTTTTTTAATATAAGGGTTGAATTTTTTCTTCTTTTGTGAAGTCTTCTGGATGACAACTTGGCTGACAAGTGAAAACTGAAAAACTGAAGTGCTACTCTACTTGTTTTTTATTGAAAACAAATGAGAAATATCAGGGTAGTTTGCACGGTTCAGTAACTGTATGATTACCAAACAAATCGCTTTTAAATTAAGGTGTAAATTAGTACAAGTATCAAAGATTGTTAGTTTTTGGTCAAAGCTAGTATATATCTTTACATAACCCATTTGCCCTGTTTTGTCAAAGTAAGTCTAAGTTGGCTGCATGCGCTGCCTCTAGGTACCTTGAGTAAATTCTCTTTTTAAGATTAGCATTATCTCTATGGATGCATCTACTATGTCCTGGAGCCTGGACAGAATTGAAGCTGATCATGTGAAAAAGGACCGGTGGAAGAGGCAATTATGGAGACAAAAGTTAGTGGCATGGTCATAGGCAGATAGATATGGGCATGACCGAATATTACATCAAAGAAAGCTAAGGCTGTCACAGAAGCCTTTGATTTCAGAAAATCATCTTTGCATTACAAAATGACAAATTCTACCCAAGTATCTTGTTTCTTTTATTGCAATCGGCTTTTAGAGCAGCAGTTTTTTTTCCTTTTTTGTGCGGGTTTCACTGAGGATTTAATTATGTTTCACTGAAGTTTGCATTGCCACCATTTGGCATTATCATGGTTATAGCTGTCAAGAAAAGCAATGTTAACATTTCTGGACATAGTTTGTGAAGATTTAACTCTGAGGCAGCGAATTTCAGTAAGAATTCGCATTCATGTTTCATGTATCTTTATTTTCACATTGTGTTCTGAGGTGATTTTCTCATTCCTGTTCTATACATTTGATTTTTATTCTTCTATGCAAAATGTCACAATTTTTAATCCTTATTTAACTGTACATGTTCAAATTTCTGGTTTTATTCTTGTATGAAAAAAATGTCACAACTTGTTACTGCCAAAATTTGCCAATTTGCTTTGAAATTTTGGTTCAAAAATTTGGTTTAATATCTCGAACCATTCGTCCGTGTGTTTCAGGGATGCAAGCCGCCGGCGTCAGAGCTCGCTGATCAGCTCGGCCGGTCGGCGTCGGCGAGCCCGTGCTCGTCGTACCAGCCGAGCCCGCGGGGCACGTCCTCCTTCCCCAGCTCCGGCTCCTCCTCTCAGATCACGCTTGGCGGCGGCGGCTTCGGCGCCGGCGAGGGCAGCAGCCTCATCCCATGGCTCAAGACCCTCTCCTCCGCCGGCGTCGGCGGCGGCAGCGGCAGCTCGTCGTCCAAGTTCCCGGCCCACTACTCCTACTTCGGCGGCGGCTCCATCAGCGCGCCGGTGACGCCGCCCTCGGGCTCGCCGCCGCGCACGCCCCGCCTCAAGACGGCCGCCTGGGAGTACCACCACGCCAGCAGCGTGTTGCCGCCGTGGGCCGCCGGCGCGAGCTACGCCTACGCCTCCCTGCCCAACTCCACCCCGCCGAGCCCCCGCCGCGGTCGCCGCCGGCGGCAACGACCCGGCGGCGTGGCTGGCCGGGTTCCAGATATCCTCCGCTGGCCCGTCGTCCCCGACGTACAGCCTCGTGGCTCCTCCCAACCCGTTCGGCGCCGCCGCGGGGTCCTCGAGGATGATGGGCACCCCGGGGCAGAGCGGGACGTGCTCGCCGGTCGCCGGCTGCGACGTCCAGATGGTCGACGCGGCGCGGCGCGAGTTCGCGTTCGGCCGCGAGGAGGGCGGCGGCGGCGGCGGCGACAAGATGACCGGGCTGGTGAAGGCGTGGGAGGGGGAGCGCATCCATGAGGAGTGCGGCTCCGACGATCTCGAGCTCACCCTTGGGAGCTCCATGACTCGCGCCGATCGCTAAGCTTACCTCCTCATCTCATCAAGAACAAGACGAAGACATCAAGAAAATGGAGAAGTCATCAGATGTTCAGAAGAAGTTCATCTTTTGAGGAGTCTGAACTTGGTTAAATTCATGCAGGCCGTCGTTTAAATTTAGCTTCTTTTTAAAATTTTTGCTTTCGTATCCTATATTTTTTCTGTTTTTAGAAGACAATCAAAAGGAAAACATGGCAAGGGAAGGGAATTAGACTGTTCATGGTTAATGGATTGTCAGACAGTTGGAGTAGAATTCAGAGTAATTTTATACTAACATTTTGCTTCGTTCTCATGATCAGTGCTGGATCATGCTCTGCATTCTCTGTGTTGCTGATTGATTATCCATTGATCCATTGCTACTCACTTGCTACTCATTTTCTAGGATACTGTATCGTTCTCTTGCTCATCTCATTTCTAGCAAGTATATTCAGCTTAATTCCATCATGCTTTCTGATGGTAGAACTGAACTGGAACTGGAACTGAAGTGAATTATGCATCTCAATGATTCAAGGGCACTAGTATCGAGGACGGCACATTCAGTCAGACACCGATTGGACACTGCCGCATTACTGTATCTTAGGGCTGGATGGACCTTGGTGTTTGTTAAGGCCAGGAATATACATTTTGCAGTGACAGGGACAGAGATTCCACTCATCTGCAGTGTGTGCTCTGGGCATCCCAGACAAGCTCCACATGCGGCACGCTTCAGTAATCATAGTCATTAGCTGCAGTGTTTATATTCTTTCACAGCTCATCATGTCAAGTGCAATGGCATCATATGAAGTTTTTTTTACCGCTACTACCTTGATTAAGTCATTTTCTGTTTTATCTTTTGCTAGAGAAATTGTTTCTGAGGTCTATCACTAGTTGCAATTCTGCATGAATTTCTTGCATCAGAATTGCATGTCAAGTGCAATGGCATCATATGAAATATTAGCTGAAACAAGGTAATGGATAGTAAATTGTAGCTTGCTATTGCATTGCCAGGACAAAATAATTACCCAGGGAATGCAACAACTCACAACAGGATGACACAGCCAGTACAACCAGCTTTTTCAGTGTCCTCTTTAGGACCATCAAAAATGACTACCGCCTGTGAATTCTATCAACAAGAGAGGTTGGGGGACCCTCCTCTTTTCCCCTGGAGGAGGTGCACAAATTCAAAGATCATAGAAAAGATGGAGGACATTCACATGTACACTGAGAAAAAGTTGCATGCAACCGAAAAAAACAGTCCTAGGTCATTGACAGCAGGAGTGCTGATCAATGCAGCTGAAGAACAGGCATGCAGATCATCAAGGGGAATGGAGAATAGTATATATTTTTTTTTTTTATATCTTGATGCAAGTAGGCATCCAATCTACATGTATTTACATTTGGTTTTGTGGTAACCGTGATGAGAAACCTTTTGGCGTGTCAATGAATGGCAAACTGTACAATTGCGTAAATTGCTACCAACGAATAAGCGCAATCCAATTACTTGACAGAGAGTTCCAGAATGTATTTACCAGAAGACGCAACACATACTAGAGACCTAAAGCGATTATCTCTCAGGATTGTCAAACAACTCTAACAGGACCTTGTAGAGCGCAGCAGCTGCGGGTGGTCTAGCCATGGATCCCATAAGGATATCGGGTGCCTTTATTGGACCACCATAAAATCGGGCATTTTCTGTGTCTCGGGTTGATACTAAGCTACCATTGAGAGCACAGCCCACAAAAGCACCTGCAACATAAGACAGATATACACTCAGTTGTTGCAGAAGACAACCATGAATGGTCTGAATAACCATATCTAGCCATAAGTGCTTAGCAGTTAGCATTAGCAATGAACGTTTATTTCTTCAAAAATAGCACTATCCTGCTACACTTAATTGAAAAATTCAACATCAGATATTGCACGAATGAACTAAAGTGTCACTGTAATATTACTTCGGTTTGTCCCTGTAACTGCAGCCAGCAGTCTTAGAACCATATGATGGACTATGCTGTCCACTGTCATCTAAAAGATTGGCTCACAGTTGATGTTTTTATTTTAGTCAAAAAGATCAAATTCAACAAGCAATTTCTCAAAATAAATCAATATGCATATGGCATGGTTTGCACTCCTATGAATATGAATTCCACAAGTATAAATGTTACGTTAAAAGTCTGTCAACAAGTTAATTGTTCAGACTAGAGTCCAAGTGCTTTCAGGGTGCCTCAATATATAACATTTGTTTACCTTGTAGTCTTCACTCCTAAAGTTTATCATTTTTTTGTGAGAAAAACAGAGGAATGGCATAGCTTACTATAAAGCCTACTCATCAGTAACAAACTAAGTTTGCGAGATTAGCCTATGGGAGCAAAGAATTTCCGCACTTATCCAGTGGCCAGATATACTAGGACATATTTAGTCATTCAGAGATAAAGACTAACAATAGAAGGGTCAAATTACTAAGCTATGTGCCTTTTGAAGCAAGTCCTGGTGTGTTTGTATATAAAGGGGTGTTTGGCACAACTCAAGATTCAAGATTTTTTGAGTTGGGTATTCTTAGCTCCACAAATCCATGGATCTGGATCTCCAAATTATATTGATAACAATTAGATAAATTATTTTATTTTTATTATATATAAAATATAAAATTTTAAACCACTATAATTCAACATACAAACTCTAAATCCAGCATGGATCTGAGATCTGAGCTATGCCAAACAGGGCCAAAGTATACAGAGCCAAAATAGGGCTTAAGAGGACATTCCCAAACTTTGTAGAGTTACTTGTGTACCATTTGAAATCTGAGATAAGGAAAAAATTTTAGCACTAAATACAAACAAAACCCTTTAAATTACCATAATATATTGAGAAATTATGGGTCAAGGACCCCAAGCCAATTCTGTTGTTTTGTTTTAAGAAACAAATTCTAAGACATGTTTATTTGACTCTGTGTAACCATGAACTGTTCTGTTATATACATTCTCCCAACCACCACCATCATCACAAAAAGAAGTTATTCACGAATATACAGTTGTATCATATAATAAAGCATCTGTTCCATGTTGAGTGAAGTGAAATGAACATACGAAAGAAGACGCCAAAGTGACTCATGACATGGAGTAAATTTGAAACAAACCTTTGCTACAACTGTATGTGTAACATGCAGCATAACCACCATCACCGGCACGAAAATCAGCCTCAGCTACTCGTCCAACATGGCCAACACAAGCACTTACACCAGCACCGACTGACAGGTGCGTGTTTCCACTGAAAGTTTTAACGGCTTCTGTGTTCCTCAGCACTATAATGAAATCAGCTAGCTCACCTCCAGCCTGTTGGGTAAACCAGAAATTATCTTACTTTTTTATCACGTGCTAGAGTGATAAAAGAACTTGCACATAACGGACACTTGAAAAGATGATGTCACCTGAGCTCCATATCCAATACCACAAGTGGAGATTGCTGAAGGGGTGACCAGGAACCATCAGCTTTTCGAGCAATAACCAGCCCAGTACCAACTTTATATGCAACCATCATACCGACCTTTGCTACAGTAATTATAGCAAGGCCTTTTGCTTGTTTAAGAATAGCACAGGGGATAGCCTTTTCTGGTTTCAGTCTTCCCACCTGATAGAGGAAATCCAATTTTAGTTTGTATAATACCAGCATTTGAAAGACAAAAATCATTCTCTAATTTGAATATATCATTAAAACAGTTAATGTTGATATCATTTTGATTAGTTGGCAGCATTTACTGTAACTTAAATGGTCTAGTGTTATTATAATATAGACTGGGAATGAATGTAACATGAGTATTTCTTTACAAGAAAATAGATATCATTAACAAATTATAAAACAGAGGCAAGAGCAAGACCAACAATTAACATACTGAAATGTTGTGGACAACCATATGATGCCCATGCATTATATATATACACTATAGATTACACAGGTGTACGTTACTGTGCAAAAGCTGAGAGCAAATACCTATGCCATTCTTATCCAGTCATCAGGTTAGGCTTTTCATCTATTCAACTCGTACTTAAGCAAACTGGATATTACCTTGCAGATAAATATGGAGGACCATACTCTCCTACAGGTCTTTGTTGTATTAGCAAGAAAGGAACAGATATCAATCACTTAATGAGTGATGTCCATAGTAAATTTAAATTGTTGAGAATTGAGACATGATAAAGCACCTTAGAATTTGGTGGCAAGTCAACACATAGGCTTATGAATAAAGCACAAACACATGATTTCTCAAACAGTAAAAGAGAAGCACAAAAGAAAATGTATAAAAAAACAACAGCACTGATAAACAAATTCAGCAATAAACAGTTTTGGGTAAAAGCATACCTTACAGTAACTATTCAAAGAATTTGCAGCCTTGTAGATCTCATACTCCATTGTGTGTGCGTAAGGAAAGTTCAGCCACGACCTCAGTGTACTCAGATCAGTGACATCATGAGTTGGAGGTTGTGAAGCACGACTGATTCGATTCATCAAGTAAGGTTGAATACTCTCTAAACGTACCCCACAAACATCACAAACCCTTTGAGGTTCTGAAGTATTAAATTTTGGTGGCATCAAGCTTCTACCCTTCGAACAACCACCACAAAACACACCGCCACAAAACGACAATGATGTCGAGAGCACATTATCGGATGAAAACGCACGTTACAGAGCATGCAGGCACTGGCAGCACTGTCAGGCAACCATACTGTTCGTTCAGTCTCTAGGAGCTCATTCGCAATACCAGCATTGGCATCTGCAAGTGTTTGTGCCATATCCTTCCAAGCTTCTTGGAGGAAAAACTTGGACAACACAGAAATACCACGTCTCCCAAGATCATACGATGCAACCGATATTACCTTATCTTTTGCTGCAACAACCATCTCAGAAAAGACATCCCACATTGTCATCTCCTTGTTCTCTTCATCCAGCTCCCAGTTGAATTCTTCTTCTGGAAAGTAGCCACCATTATGACCAAAGCCCTTATGCCACTCCTCGTGGTCGTGTTTCGTCATTGGTGGGACAGAAACAGGCACCCAGATGCCAGTATGTTCATGAAGTGGGGGATCACAATGGAAGTTCATCCCTTCTTCCCTCTTTACAAAATCTTCACTCGTATCAGTGTTGCAATCACTAGTAGTGGCAGTATCAGGATCGTCGACCATGCCATTTTTGGCAGGAGGATCATCTGATTCTTCCTCAAATAGGTTGAATCCCTAAATTTGGAAAATAAAATTACAACAGAAGCCAATATGGAAATTCATTCATGTTTAAAAGAAGTTAGCGTAGCAAAGCCCTGTAATTCCCAGCAGCCAAAGTGGCGTCGATGAAGGCAGTGGGCAGCAGCAGCAGCAGCAACCGTACAGGGCTGGCCCACAATGTATTCAAGGGCATTCTACACCCAAGATTTTTTTAAAAATAGGTATATACTATGTATTTCATATGTGTATTCATAAAATTGGAAAAGAGACCTCAAACAGCCCAAAAGCAAATAAACCATCTCTCTCAGCCGGCTCCCTCCTCTATTTTGGCCCATCTTACAATTGCTCCACTCAATCTTGGCCCAAAAAAATTCCCCACTCCAGTCCAGTAGCAACCTCCCTCTCCCAGGAACTAAACTCTAGCTACAAGCCCACGACAACGCGACGCGGGCGGCGGGGATGACAGCGGCGCGGGGTGAGCGCGCGGTGACGGCGGCGGCAGCGCACAACGCAGGCGGCCAGGCATCCAGGCAGCACAGCCGTGCACCCGTTCAGGCGGCCAGGCACGCGATACGGTGGTTGCGCGGGCATGTAGCTGCACGGCCACGGCTCCCTGTCCTGGAGGCGCGCGACGGCGTGCTTCTGGCCTTCTTCGGTTCTTCCATTTCTGCCTCTTATCCTTTCTCTATCTCGCATCAGCTTGACTTCTTGTTGCTTGAGCTTAGTATGAAAACATCTAAACTCTATACTCTAAGGTTCTATTTCATTGATTTGTTCTTGAGTAGTTCACTAGTTCTAGTATTCACACTTAGCTAGTTAGCTCCGAAGGATTTAACTTCCTTAGTTCTGTCTTGTTTAATTTTTAGAGTGTTAAGTGTATATGTATTGATAGATTGACAGTATAAGCGGTAAATATTAGGAATGTAGATAACTTAGAACCATATTATTTAGTTTTCAGAGTGTTAAGTTTATATGTATGATTATAGTATGAGGCTATGAGCTGCAATTGTTAGGGATTTAGAGAATTCAGAGACGGTCTTTTCTTCAATTAACTATATAAAAACAAGAAGCAAGATGGAGCAACAATACTTGAATCATTGTTTAGTTACATTCATTTAAAGGGAATTCATTTTGCAAGTTAAAGGATGAGGACATCATCACTCATTTTTAAAATATCAAACATCGAAAAGTTCTCCTCTAAATTGTAAGATTTCTTATCATTTTGTCATTTTCTATCATTTACATGTCTTATATGTTGCCACTTTCAAATGTCGAACAATTAGTGCTTCTATATGTTAAAGAATTTGGACTTATGATCAATTCTGTCAATGTATAAAGTTATGGCCAATTTATGTTCTATATGCTGTACATTATACAATTAGAAATATATGATATTATACAAGTTAATTATTGAACTTTTGAGTGTAAAAATAATTTTGTTTTACCCCTACCTATTTTGAATACCTAACCTCTAAATCTTGGGCCCGCCCCTGCAACCGTACAATCCTAAAACCCACACTTTTTTTTGCTTCTCGCTTAAGCGCTTAACCCAATCAAAGCATTCTATTTTCCATATTCCTCCATGATTTTCACAATCACACAGCAAGCCCTAATCACCTAACCAATCGCCCAACCTACAAGCTTTTCATCAAGACCAACTCAACCGAACTAAGCGTACACGCAACCAATCTTAACAGTGACGAAACCGCGTAAGGGGAGGAGAGAGAGAGAGAGAGAGAGAGAGAGAGAGAGAGAGAGAGAGAGGATTGCTCACCGCTACGGCGGTCATGCCATCGCCGCCGCCGTCTTCGTCGTCGTCCCACCTCACCGGCGAGTCGCAGCCCTCGTCCTCGCCGGAGCAGCCGTCCGCGGGCCGCGGCAGGTAGTAGGGTCGCTCGGCTCCCGCCATGGGGCTGCCACCGAATCCGGGCTCAGCTGCGGGGAATCGACAGAGCTCGACGGCGAGACTCGATCGAAAGTTGGAGTTTTTGCTTCCGTTTCTGGGTAAAGCTGGATGCTTTTCGAGAAATCGCTGCGGCGGCGGATTGCGACGGAGATGGAGATGGAGATGAGAGGAGGACGGAATTGAAGCGGAGTTCCGGGGATTATTACTACTCCTTAATTAATTAGTAATTAACTAATTGATTAGAAAGATAATGAGGAGTACTGTATATGTTATTAGAGTAATGATGATTTGGTTCCTTAGGCGTTAATGAGACGTTGGCCCAGTAAGAACTCGTCTGCATGGGCCCAAATTCCGGTCCATTATCCTATATGGGCCTTGTTTCTGTGGGCGTGAATTGTGGCCCATTCATGTGTGTGGGCCGAAACATTAGTCCAAATTATAGGCCTAATTACGTGGTGGATGGGCTGGGACGAAATCCCATCCTGAGGCCTCGCTTGTATGGGCTTAATTCTAGGATGGGCCCAAATGAGGCCACGTGGACGGCCAGAATTTAGGCCCATCAAACAAGGACAAATGAGACCACGTGGATGGGCCCAAATGCTGATTTCTTGATAGTAATTTTTTTTTGTTGAAACCTAGTAATGTTTTCTTCGATCTACTTCTGTTCCGAATAGTCAAAGATATCATGGAATGGCGTAAAACAGGAGCTATTTGACTTTAATTTGCATTATCATTTGTCTTTCATAAAAGAAAAAGGAAATCTAAGATTTCAATTTTGCACGGCAAAATTCTTTGTGCTACAAGGCTGTATCTTCTTGAGCTTTGCATTTGCATCGATCGGTTAACTTCTTGATTTCACTTGGGGCGAGAAAATTTTACTCAAGTCCAACTGTACTGGCAAAAATGCTAAGATTATTCAACTCTAGCAAACACGTTTGCCCCGATCACAAAATAATTTTAGTTCTTTTTATTATGTGAAAGTTCATGTTTAATATATAAGCCAAGCACAGATGGATGTTAATTAGAGGTCGAAATTTCATGTTTCGCACCGATCGACAGATACGCGTGGAGTGTACCATAGTTCTAGTTCTAGCTCCGGTTGCTTTCATGGGTGACTTTGCTTAGGTCAAATTCCAGAACGTCTTGACTTGTATAGTATGCATGCACGATGTATGCCCAATCTCATAAGTGAACAAAAATGACCAAATTCAAGTTGACATTTGAGCCACCTTTACACGACTAACCATCCGCACATGTATGTGGCCAAGAGTTGTTCGCCAATGCTATGTTGTGTAGGTTATACTACACCGGGTCAGATCATCTCTGATGGGTTTGACCCTGATAAAAATAAACGGTTAGTGATGACTCCATTAATCTTTGATAGGCTGAAAAAAAAACAAACCGTCAGAGGTGAGGCCAACCCCAACCATATATGGTTGTAACCTATCAAAGATGAGTCACCTGGAATGGGTGAAAAGTTAATACCCATCGAGGTTACTCTATCTCTCGATGAATCTACTTTAGCACTCGTAGTGGTGATCCTTCTCGTAACGAGCTGATATACTAGCGTCATCACAAGTGATGTCATTTGTGGTAGGGTTTGTTTTTCACCTGTCGCTGATGAGGTTTTTTCGAAAAAATAAATTCTAAAATTTGGCTAGCCTCAGAAATTGCTAGCCATGCCCTTTGAAAAAATAGATATATCACAGATATCTCAGCCAGTCCCAATATCATAGATATCACGCCTTTTCCCAATACATCATAAAATACACCACAAACTTAGCAACATACACATGCATTCCAAAATATCAACAAAGTTACATTTATAGTCACATATTCCCCATTCCATGCTTACCTTGCATTTGTTTTGAGCCAATGAAGCCACAAACTTACCCAATTTCGATCTTTTGAGCCTGTGAAGCCAGAAACATAACCAAGTTACTTGATGCCTACCTTTTAAAAAAGAACGATGACCTGTCATTTAAAAAAGGAAAAAACAATTGAATGATACAATGTAGTAACTAACGATTCGATGTAAGGCATCATTATGAAATTTGATGATATATTGTTCAATTTTTGACGATAATTTAGCAAACTACCTCAAATTATCAAAAAATGACAGAATACGAGGTTCTCGGGTCCCAAGGTGTTTTAGTCGGTTAGTGTATGCACTAATCCGACCAAACCAACTTAGAATCCCGAGCATATCCCATTCTATGATGATTTGATAACCAAGGAACTAACTACAAATACTCTTACTAAATAGACGATTTCATATATGAAATAAATAATATTGTCTTCCACATCAAATCATACTTGTATGTTACATCACGTAACATAACAAAATTTGTTTAGTTTACAACACCACATCTAACAATTCGACGTCTACTTCAGATAAAATGCTCCTTTCTTGTTCATGACTTTGCTATGAATGAAGACGGCAATTTCTCCTCTAATAACTGGTGGGTTGATGGGGCTAAATTTTCAGCCTAGTTTTCGCTGAATAAGACCAGAGTTAGTATGTATTGAGGAACAGTGTCGGTTTTAATACAAGAGACATGATCATGAGCATAAATCTTAGGGTCCACGTTGTTCACCTATTTCAGTAATGTTGACATGTTGTTGCACACGTGAAAGCACATTGGTCTCCGATCCGTTGCACACATTTGAATTCGATATCATGATAGAGAGATTCATTCCCTCTCTATGCATGCCTCCCTTTTAGACATATGGTACCCAAGTCATATCTAATGCGGTGGAGAGAGCACTAAAATTGTAGTCTTCGCTCTGTCCGGAGTTAAGGTAGTAAACCCTATTCCATTTTTGTACTATGACTAATAGAATCTAATGATGTTTGCATGGTGGTAATGTAGTGTAAGTAATAAGAATCACCTAAAGATAATGTAAACGAAGTATTTTAAGCGTCCTTATTGTTGATTGTGTATACACATTATGTACTCCTTGTCTTGGTGGGCTCCATAGGCATCGGGCCATTACGCACTCAAAGAACCTCATCTACCTTGGTATGGAGATTGGTCTCATTGATCATCGATGGATCTAGGAAACCAACATGGTTACCCGTTCTCTGAGCTTGCAGCCAACACAACCTGAAGACATGCAATAGATAGTAGAACAATTTGAGGTTGGAAATTTAGCATAACACATTAAACTATGGTGCACTTAGAATGAGTAACATTTAAGAAGGCCCATGTCCACTGCATGAAGCCTGAATAGATCGAAGAGATCATTGAAGCCTATAGAAATATAGGTCGAGTGAGATAGGAACAGCAGGTGGTCGTGATGTCCAAGTATGTTGGACTCTCTATTATTCCGCTTGGCATGCTCAGATCCATGTACTATTTGTGCAATTCTTGACACACAATACCCATTAAGGCTAATACATTGTCCTTTATCAAGGGCATGCCTAGTACAAACTTAGCCGACGCATGTTGCTTATGGGCAACCGCTCTAGCTTCGTGACCTTCCCTTGCACTTACCATGCCCTCGTCCATCTTTGGTTCTCTTGGAAAATGGTAGGAACCGTCGGCCTTGTGTGTGGTCTTAATCAAAGTCAAGGTGGCGCTACATGAGCCAAATCCATGAAACCGACTCAGACCCCCGTTTTTTGAGACGGGAATCTTTCGTGTTCATAGTACCATTTTCCTAGATCGAGTAGTTTGGTACCTACGAAATACAATACTGATAATAATCAAGTGCAAATGCATGAATAGTCTTACATCAAAATTATTACAATAATAGGCCCGAAGGCTATATCCAACATATAGGACCTCATGGTCCAGATACAACCAAAAGTAGAAATTAGGTAAGGCAGCGGAATGAAGGCAGCGGCTTGTCGATTGCCACAGTGCAACGACCGAGACTAAGACCCAGCAGTGCGCCATCGCTTCTTCGCCCTCCCGGTAGTAGGCATATGGGTCCTCCAAGTCTTCATTTCTACCATCTCGAAGTGTTTATGCGTATATCAAGGGTGAGTACCAACCGTACTCGGCAAGCCAACACGAAAGTGATGCACATGATAGGGTCATTCAAAGGATGGCTGGGGTTCTTTTGCATAAAGCCAATTTTCACAAATCTTTTCACAAGCCTAACAGCTAGCCAAGTCAAGTTTTAGTTCCAGAGTATATTAAATCAGCGACGGTTCTGTCTGCCATCCATCGTGATACCAAGAATGGTTTCCCGTCTCCGGTGCATCATGGTTTTCTGGGGAGTCTACCTCTTCTCGCAGGTCGAGAAGCTGAGTCCACCAGCATACAAAATCATTATGCATACCAACCCATCATTTTAAAAATTTATGAGTCTAGCCAAGCGAAAGTCTTGTCACGATGCTCTATATCCGTGAGCACGACTATTCGAATAGATTGATTCATTCACACTGTAGTGGATGTACAGTTTACCCGTACTCCGTGACTGCCCAACAAATGAGCCTACGTCCCAACACATGAGACGGTCACGGCAAAGCATTTCAATAACCTCACTTTGGCAGTACCCGCTCCATGAACTTAAGCCCTCATGCACTCTAGCCGTCATTTCCTAGCAGTGAGAGGAGTTTTGGCGCTCCCGGGGTAAGGGAAAACTTCATTCTTCAAGTTATAAATAAATTTTGATTTTTAATCATCCATTCCCAATCTCCTCTCATACATAAGAACCACTATGCAGGTACCGCTTCGCTCGCTATTTACTCCGCTAGGTCTATACCCATTCGAGAAGTACGGTTGTACCGGCTCGTTTTCCTGGCTATCTCATGGCTCGGTCCTTAATTGACCAAGGTCGGCACTAGCCTTTTCCGTAATCCACCCAAATCATCCAAACGCCCCAGCCTAAAATATTTGTTTGGTATTTTCGCTTTTATCAAAACTCATTTGATCATTCTCATGGCAATGTGGCGCCATGTCTCCACATGCCGTATCTCAACTATCCTCCCCAAAGGTAGTTGCCCAAGCATATAGCTATTTGCAAAAACATGAGTATGCATGAATTCAATAATAGCATGGCTAAGCATTCTACCTGAGATATTCTTCGTTGTATGTATCACATCGAGGGTTACAAGGAATAATTCTAAAGGTAATCAATAACAAGGCATGGCATAACAAGTATAAGTAATTTTTGTGTACGGCATGCATGTTTAAAGTTTAAAACAATATCATTTCGTAATTGGGATCAATATGTTCAAAGGGTGTGATGACTTGCCTTGCTTGCACACTAGTTGAGCGGGTCTTCGATGTAGTCCGTAGAGGCCTCTCCAAGTACTAATCATACGTGCGAAGGAAAGATTGAATTCGCCTCAATTCAATAAAATCTAATAAAATCCAAATAAAAGCCAAGTAGATCGAGAAAGCGGCCCTAACCCTAGGCTTTGGTTGTGCGAGGGTTTAGGTTCGAAGGTTTGATAAAGATCGGGGTAGAACGAAAAGGTCATAAGGATGTGAGACTTGTGTTGGACTCGATCGAATGGAATATGATATGCTTGGATCCTAAGGGTCAAGGTTGGTGATCCCAAGTAGGATGGTGAAAAGGAATGGTTATTCTCCGATCTTATTCCCGCTTTATGAGCCTATAGGTCCTAGGTTTTAAAATAGTTGGGGTTTAAATAATTAATCCTTAAGGCTTGTTATAGAGTTTATATAACTTTTTAGATTTTACCCTTTGGAAAACCATAGGATAGAATCGTGTGTTGAGTAGTAATTTTGGATGATCTAAATAATTTAGAGTTGCGTTGATTACTTTAGCTTTGGTAATCCTATAGAAGAAGGTATGATAAACTATAATATTATTTTATTTAAATTAAGCTAATTGATATTGGTGAAGTTATTTTTATGGGTTTAATTATAAACTGAATTTGAGCTGGAAATAACCTAGGGTAACTAGACTTTTGGTAAACCATTCCAATGTTTGAGATCATAATATGTGATGAAACAATAAGGGTTGGTAGACGATAGTAGCTAAGAATAATATTGGTGAACTAACTTAGAGTTTGAAAGAAAAGATTTAACCATAAACTTTACATTTATTCTTATTTTAGAAACCATATTTTATCATCATGGTTGCAAAAATACTTTAGGTTGATTAATTATATTTTGTTGTAATTAAACTAATTTGAGCAAATAAATTCAGGTTTTTGGAAAGATTGTGAAATAATAGATTTTAATTTTCTAAGCAACCTTGTAAAAATTATTCCAAAATAAATTTATATTTATACCTACTCTACTCTTTCAAATTTTATTCCCTATCTTTTTATTATTTTCCTAATTTTTCTTATTTTCTTTATTTCCTTCCTATGCCCTATTCTTCTCGCCTCTCTCTCGTCCGACGTGTGGGCCGCGTTGCTCCTTCCTTGCGCCTCTCCGACATGTGGGCTGAAGAAAAAGAAGAAAGAAAAATAAAACAGAAAATGGCGCGGGATGAGGGTTCGAAACGTTGTGACCTCGCGCTCCTCTCTCGTTTCTCTCCACCGCACTGCGCCTCTTGCTCCTTTCTTTTCTCTCTTTTTGTTTTATTCCCTCTTCTACTGTTCTTCTTCCTCCCGTGCAGCAGCGCCGGTGGGGTAGGCAACGACGGCGAGGGAAGGCCGGGCTTGGGCGAGGAGGTCTAACACCGTCTACGAGCTACGACGGTCCCGCTTTCCGAGCTCGGCCGGCCGGGAGGGCGAGACCACCGGCGGCGTGAGCTTGTAGCCAAGCGGAGCTTGCCGTAGGCATGCTCCGCCGGGTTTTGCCTAGAATCAATGGCTTGCGAGCATCTAAGGGCTAATAGCGTTCTGCCTAGGGGGTTAGCGGGATGGGGGAGGTAGTGGGGAAGGCTGGTGACGACGGCCTGCTCGCGGCGGCGATGGAGCTCGTCGCCGGCGTGCCCTGATGATGGAATGGCCACGGTAAGGGGTGGGGAAGTATCTACAGGGCTCGCGCCAAGCTAATGGAGGCGGTAGTTTGGCCTTAACGACATCGGGCGGGCTAGCGGCACATGCGCGCGACGGCGGCCGAGGCAGTGAGGCACGACGGCTTGCACGGCGGTGGCGCTCCGTGGCTTTCTAATTGAAGTAACCGAGGGAAAACAAAGTGCTAACTATAAGGAGCATGATTGTACCTTTGATTTGAAGAAAAACCGAAAATTTTGGAGAATCGCTAGTCAGCAGGCCGAAATTAGGGTTCTTCATCGTCCCACAAAATTCGGCTAGTGTGGTGGGGAAGTTTTGGGGGAAAGTTGGGGGTTTGCACGAAGGGGTGATGACGAAGGATTTGTGTGTTTGGAGCTCGGCTTGGGAAGGCTTCTTATAGCCGATCGACGGAGGACGACGCGACGGCGAACGGCCGTGACGCGACGCGACGGCAACGGCAAGATGGGCTTGGCGTGCGTGAACATGGGTGATGTTGGCATGGTGGCATGGCGGGGGTATGGCGAGGCTATGTGATGTACGGATGACGCAGCGACGTGGAGAGCGGCGACTTTGGCGACGTGCGACGTACGGTGCGTGACTCGCGCGACGACCACCGTAGTACGCCGCATGGCGCGACAAGACGGCGAGCTCCTCCGTGCATGTGGGAAGGTGACATCGGTGAGAGCGCACGTGCGCGGTGTCCTGGTACGGCGGCATGGGTGTGCGTACGGCGTGGACTTTCGCGCTTCGACGGAGTGGCGAGGCCGACTGGCCGGGCGCGCACCGTGCGGCGCCGCCGGCGTGGCGACGGCATGGCGCGGCGCGCATGGCTGACGCGGTGCACAGTGCGGGGCGACGGCTGCAACGTGCGACGCGTGTCGCGCGCGCGCGAGGGCTCGGACACGGCCGAACACCCGCCGAGCTAATGAACAGTTGCACCTTTTCTTTTCTCCGATTTAATTTCCTAATTTTCCCATTTTCATTTCCTTTCACCCTAAAAATTCAAAATAAATTTAATACTCCCAAAATAATTTTGAAATTGTATTTTCAAACTGTTCCCCCCCACTTTTTATTTTTCAAAATATATTTTTCATTATTTATTTTATTTCTTCTTTTAAATTCAATGAATTAGTGGTTTTTAAAAATAAATTTCTAAATTCATATTTCCTTTTCAAAAATATTTTTAATCATCCAAATCCAAATATTTATTATATTTCCTCCACCAATTAGGGTTTAAACCAAAATATATTCTTTTCAAAGAATCTTTTGTAAATCCACAAAATTATATATTTACCCTTTTCCAAATATATATTTTGAATTATTTCTCCCAAATAGGATCTCAAAGCTTAGGTTTTTATCCAACTTCACATCAAAGTAATTCAAAAAGAACTCTCATGCAACCGAGCTTTGGAAATAAGAACGATAACCACGATAAGAAGCAATGAATTCAAAAGGTTTTTGTAAGTTTCGATTTTTAAATTTCCGATTTTAAATTCTTCGATTTTTAGGGTGTTACATGACCCCCGGGTGAATGTGGTACCGTCATAGCCTGCACATGAGGAGCCTGAATTGACAATTGGGCCCAAGATAGTGCGATTCCTTTGGTTGATTTGGATGAGAATCACCTTCATGATAATATCTCTCCGGCCACCGTATGTACGTCTTGTATGCATCACTTAAAGTAAGAATTTCATCGGCCGGTGGCATGTGTATTGGATAGGAAACCCAATTGTCCCCGATCGAATCGACCGATACCTTCGCATACCCATCCATAAGGTTTGCGTTGTGCACCTTTTTTATCATCAGAGGGTTTGTAAAGTCATGCCCTCTATGACTTCGTAGGCAAAGGTTGGTGTGACCCTAGCCACTAGAGTACATTGTGCTATGTCCTGCATTTTAATTAAACATTTTAGTAGTGATACATGTGAAAGGCAAGGAATTTAAAAGGAGAGGGAGTGTACAATATTAGTTACCTTTATGTAGTCCACCACGCATGGGACTTGGACTGGGAGATGAGACAACTCGTGGATGCACAACTACCCCTTTGTTGTGATGGGCTCGCATTCATGTGTAGTTGAGCAGTGTGGCTATGTCGTAGGGTCACGCCATCTACTCATTTCCATATCGTCGAGCTTCTTGGCGATCATTTCTTCAAACCTAGCGTCTATGTCATTCTTTAGCTCTTGGATGACCTCCTCCTTGAGCTACTCCGTCAGGCAGGCCTCCTTCTCTTGTTTTGATAATTTCCTTTTCTGGTATTGCCCATTGTACTGGGGCAATCCATGCCTCCATAGCACCTCCTGAGCTTATTTTCTCGAGTCCACCAGATGTTCGGATTTCTCGAGAGCCTTTGTGAGGATGTCATCTTTGCGCCTCCTCTACAGCAGACTCAATCTCGCTTTGCAAAGATTGTTTGGCAATCAACCCCATCTACATATTTAAGGGTCAATCATTAATGACATGTATGAATTATGAAGGAAACTCGCAAGTATAACATTAGTTATATTAGAAGGAAACTCACTAGTTGTTGATAGACCACATTATCATTTTGGTTGGAAAATGTAACGGTGTTGTCATGGTTGACCTTATCCATTGCTTTAGCCTAGTTTTGAGCTCGTACTTCAGGGATGTGAGTGAATGGGACAGGGACATTTGCCATAGCTGTACAGCTTTCATCCTCTTAAGCCCATATTTGTTCTTTTCCGATGTATCCCGCCGTGCCGAGTCAGCGTGGATGCTCATTCTGCCTTGCTGGTTTGCCTCAATTATGATGAGTTTCACTTCTCATCCTTCATGTTGGAGCACATCGAGACAAAATGTCTCTTCTCATGACAATCAAACATACAATGTGAGGATGGCTCTTGCTCATATTTTTCTTACCTTGCTTTCTTAATTATACATGTTTCCTTTTATGTCTAGATATGTGCCTTGTCTTTTAGCATTCTCATTGCATTGGAAGCCAATTCCACACTTGTCATTGGAGTTCTTTTGCTTGCTTAAGATTTCTTCAAGAGTGACCTTCCTTTTGTAGCTTTTATCCAAGTCTTCTTTTAGTTCTTCGACTTGGACTTGTAATTTCTTGTTTTTCTACGAGGTTAGCAACAACATACATAGAGGAGGAAGAACAAGAATTTTTATTTATGTTTGAGGTACAATATACATCTAGAAAGTCGTCACAAGAGGTGAACATACTAGCCTTAGATGTAATGCATGGACTAGCTATGCATGACATATCATCATCAATTAAATTACATGTAAGCCTATGTCCATCTTTGACTTACTAAATGCATTGCCAATGAGAAGAGACTCATAAGCTTTTTTTATCTCCTTATAAGACTCACAAAGCTCTTTATTAGAATTTATTAGCTCATCATTTGAGTCTTTCAAAGAGACAAGAGTTTTCTCTAAAATTTGATTTTTCTTCTTCTCTTTGTTAATTTATTTACTAGCCTCCCTAAACATGTCAACAAGATCATCATATGAAGGCTCATCACCATCATCACTACTACTTCGAATTGTAGTATCATGAGAATTTTTATTTACCTCATTCTTACCATTTGCCATTAAGCAATGAGCTGATTTGAATGGTGTTGGGAGCTCCTCATCATCACGTGAGGAGGTGGAGCCTTCACCCGACATTCATTCTTGTGTGCCATCTCAACAAGTGTGAGTACTTTATATTTTTCTTTAAGCTTTACCCACATAGCATGTGCACTATTGAGATTGCATACTTCATTAAACATGTCATCACTCAAAGCTCAAATAAAGCATTAGTAGCTTGAGCATCGAGATGCGCATTTCTCTTGCCCATTTGTTGGAGCACGGTCATCCAAAGCATGAGAAAATCCCACATCTATAGTCCACCATATTTTTGGGCTCATGGCCCTAAATAAGAAATCACATGGATTTTCCATTGTGCATAGTTTGTGCCATAAAATATAAGAGGGTCAGCACCCGGGTGCACTATATCTCTAGAAGCCATCCTTTTCTCTTAGAATAGTGAAGTCCACAAATTGAGAGACCAAACTCGATACCACTAATAGGATCAAGGAGGCCGAATAGAAGCGGGGTGAATAGACGATTTTTAAAACTTTTGGCTAAACCAAGTTATATATGCGGAAGCATAAATCAAAATGGATTTTTGTACAATTCAAAACCTAAATCAACTAGTCTCAACTAAGTTCACAAAGAAGCTAGGCTATGTTGAGGTTTGCAAGCCTAAGGTGATAATAGCATAAATAATTTCTAGTATGTAAATTTGTTCAAAGTAATTTGGCACAAATGTAAATTGCACAGAATAAAGGAGACAAGAGACAAAGGATTTTATCCGTCCGATGTTCGAAAGCTTGCTAACTTCCTACATCACCGTTGAGGCAAGCCTAACTTCACCGCTCAAACCATAAAGCCTCTCGAACCTCCTCGTCAAGAGATGGGCAAGGTGGAGCCGGCCCGAAGTGGTCTCCCAAGCCTCTATCACTATGGTTATTCTTTCTCCACGGAGATGGCAAACACCGAACCACTCACAATCAACACTCGGGCCTCCTCCACAACTTTCTCAAAGAGCTCACCTGACAACTCCTCCAAGCCATCTAGGAGGTGGCAACCTCCAAGAAGAACGAGTCTAGGATGTTTGCCATGATGATCAAGTGTCACACAAGCTCTAACAACGAAGCAATACATTTGGATTGGTTTAACTCACTCTCCAACATTTGACTATATAAATTAAGTGCACAAGGGTGTGAGAGCTTTTGTAAGGATTCAAGATAATGAAATGGAGTGTCAAAACCTTACCCTTGCTACTTGGGAGTGGGTATATATACCCCCAACCATCAAAACTAGCCGTTGGAGGCTAAAACACCTTTTAGGATATGTCTGCCAGTCGATCGCCCTACTAATCCCGATTGGACCAGCCCTTGGTACAACGTTCTAAAAACTAGCCATTGGGGGGCTTTCGAGGCCTTTTGGTGGTCTGATCAACCTTCCAAGGTCGGTCTGATCGTCGGCCACTTTTCAGCACAGCCCACCAACTATAAAACAATGATATCTCATGATTTGAGTGTCGGAATTGGATGTTCTTGGACTCTATAAAAGCATATTCAAAGGGCTATCCAACACATGAACTATCCATCCAATAAATGCAACTTTTATCAAGGATAAAGGGCTCACACTCCAAAGGATACTTCACCAGACATAACCACACGAGGCTACCCATTCATATAGAACGTGTCCACTTCTCTCTTTGATTGGGACTTGAGAAAACTCACCACACTTGGCTAGACAAGCCCATCAAATGCTCCCACATGCATTTGAACTAATATGGCACAAGATCATCCGCATGCTCACTTTTATAGACCTCTCTTGATAGTAAGACACCTATCTAGTAAATTCGGTCTACACCATACACCAAGATCGAAAAGACTAAGAAAACATTATTAGCTCCATTATACCTTTACCTTACGTATATCCAACTCAGTTCAATGCTTGAACCAAGATCAACACTTGTGACCATCCGGTTGAACCATGTTTATGTTGAGATCTTAACCATCCTTTGTCAATATTTTGTTCTCATTACAAACTTGACTTCATTCTTGTCAACATGGTGATGTCCTTGGCTTGGTGACAATCAACCCATGGTATCATCCATTAGCCCTCATCACGAGTAGGACCTATTCCTTTGCACAACTCAAAGGAAAACATTAGTCCTAATAAATCGATTATCATCCTTCAACTCGATGACTAGCCGGTTGCATCTACAAGATATAAATATGTTTGTTGAGTATTCATTAACACCACAAGTGATAAATACTCAAATATAATCTCAAGTGCAAAGATCCAATATAAATAATCGGTGAACAATATGGATCTAAAACATGCAAAATAAGTGTATAGGATTTGCTCCTCTAAATATATGCATACAAAAGAATATACAAGAGAGGCAAGTGTATGCATAATTAGAAAATAACCAATGGAGGTTTATCCTATACACATAGAGAAGGCATGTAGCAATGGTGTAGACCAACATAGATACATACATTCATGATCTCTATGTTCTCAATGCAAAGAAGACTAAATAAGATAAGTCTCGAATAAACATTAGTCTAACACACATATATATCATAATATGGCAATCATATATACGATGATGGAGAGAATGAGTGATAAATTGTTAACGACTAAATTTGGTAACCAAATCCCGAGTTTGGAGTCGTAGATTGAAGCGGAATTGAGGAATGCGCGATCGCGAAAAACAGAGATTGTATTGGCCGAGTCCGACCTCGGCCTATGAGCGCCGGCCGAGTCCGAGCCGGAATGTATATAGCCGATAGCCGATTCCGATTAAAGACCAAAGGAAAGGCCAATCCCGAAAAGGAAAGCTTAAAGATAAATTATTGGAGTCGTTTTTTCCTTAGTGCGATTAAGATATTGCCATCTACGGATAAGGTCCTACAACGACAATTGTATCTTTTGGAAGTTAGGATATTTAGTATAGTTTCCTTTTGTGGTAGTGTCGGGCATTATTTAGAAATTTAATCAGACAGGAATCGTGTCCGTTACGGACTCATTGTATATTCGGGTATAAATATGACCCAAGATCTTGTAAACATAACAACACACATCAATACAACTTCGACGCATCTCCAACCTTTTGTTTTACGCGCTTTCTTGACGAGTTCTTTCTTTGCTCTGCTGCACGATTTCGATCTCCGTATAAGGTAATTTCTTGTTACAAGTGGCTTGTATCGTCAGGTGTTAGTGCTTTCATCATCATGATACTCTAATTTCGATGTTATAGATTGCTTAATTTATCATATGTGACATATAATCTAGATCAATGTCTAGATCTATCTCGATCGGCTAATATCTCTTGAAGATAAAGCAAATTCTACGAGCTAGATCCAAAGGTTAATTTAGGTTATATGGCATATTTACCATCTCGAGGAGTTCTCATTAGCCTAAATAGATCTTGTACCTCTTTTTGTACTTAATGCTGCATCAACTTGATATATTAAGTCGCTCTTAGAGCTATACGCATCTATTCTGGTTCAATATTTACTATTAGAGATAGAACCGGGCTTTTAGCCGGTCTTACCCGCTCTAATCATTTTTATGTATTATTACCGATAGATGTATTAGAACTATCTTTTATGCATTAAGATCTTAATCTAATTAAATGTATTAAGCATAGTATCAATCTGTTAGGTTATACTAACAATCGATTGATCTTACTTTAGCATATTTAATCTAGATTAATATCTTTATATAAAACATATCTGAGTACTAGCCGATCTACATTAGATCTACGGCTAATCGGCTAGGTTATGGTATATATAATTGTGGTCCTAATGTACCTTGATCTAAGTGATTTATACTATTCCGATACTATCCCAATCACTTAATCTAAATGTGCTTTGGGATAACAATTGTATATTTATTAATATCCATAGCCGATCGAGTAGGATCTAACCTTAACCAAACGCCTATTCTATGTTTTCTCTGTTGGTTACAAGGATCAAACCAACCGGGCACGCCCGCTCAATCACCAGAGGCGACCAATTTGGACCTGCACTGGAGTTAAACAGATCTCCCAGGGCAGCGCGTGTAAAAAATCACACCAACATAAATATTGGTTGATCTCCATGCATTTCAACCTTGTCATGATCAAGGTCCACCACCAAAGAATGCATAGCTATCACTTAATCATTATCCAAGAATAACCTAGTTGACAACTTATGCAAATGAAATGTTAATCCTTATAAATATCGGTTTATCATCTCTGTCACCAAAGCAACAGCTTAGACAAATTGTTTAATCCAAGATCTTTCAATCTTTTTCTCTCTTTGGTGATGGATAATAACCCGACATAAACAATATAGAGAGATGAAATGAAAGATGAGTTCAAATCAAGGTAGAGATCCTATAATAAACAAAATATTGAACAAGCTCCTACTCAAGATGTGCACATATATAGATATGAAGGAACACATATGCACATAATGAATTAAGATCAATGCGGAACTCACACTATATTTTGGATCCACAAGAGAGATCAAGTTAGATACATCACATGTATGCACACTATATGTGAAGTTTAATGCATACCTCTCATCATTTTTATTTTTCATATTCAAATAAAACTAGTCAAAGAAAACTCATAAAAATATTAGTCTCATATAATTAGATTTGTCATTAATCACCCAAACCAAATTAAGGCACTTGAACTGCCAACCATATCACACTCAAGTTAACCTTTTATATGAAGCGAGAACAAAAGTGTAAGTGGAGTGATATGTGTAAGTAGGCCTCCCGTCTGATGTGCCGAGTCCGCGGTTTCTAGAGGGTGGGTTGTTATAAATAGTATCGTAGCCGACCCTCGCGGTTGCACATATGGGGCTGTGTAGGCATATAGTGTATGACACATGTAGGCTTTGTGTGAGGCACATGGCATGGCATATTGCGCCAACACTGGATGTACTGACATGCGGTAAGAGGGGACGAGTTCCTGAATATTTGCCTAGATGCATGTGTGGCTATGTGGGTAAGTTGAACCAATTGTGATGTAGGATCATTTGAGGGGGGTGTGACATCCTAGCCCAATAGGATTTGACCTATCTGGCCCATGAGAGCTATATTCGTATGTTTAGTATCATCTTGCTAATATAATAAGGGTGAAACCAACTTATAAGGCATCTTCCCTTCAACCATACCACTTACGGGTTAACTCTTTAACACGAAGCAAGGACAAAAGTATAATATGACGGTATGTGTAAGTGGATCTGTAAGTGGATCTTATCGATCTGTCCATTGGATAGATTGTGTTGTTTGGTTCTGATGGTCGTGTTTGTTACTTTTCTGATTAAGATATATATTTTACCTTAATTTTTTAAACGGGTGTTTGCATTTAAAATTTTTTTATATAAAAAGTTCATCTTAAAATATTAAATAAATTAATTTTTTAAGTTAATAATAATTAAAACTTAATTAATCATGCTTTAATGACTTTTTCGTACTCCATCACTCGAGGGGTACAACAAACCATAAACAATATCAGCTTCACATAATATTAGTAGTGTATACATAATATTCACCTATCCAGAATTCCATAGTGCTCCGGCCGTGTACACGTACAATTAATTAATTAGTATCAAATATTAATATTATCCGCGTTGCTTTTTATTTGATCTGCAATGCGATCACATGTTTACAGTTGGGGAAGGAAGCTGTCAGTAAAGTCAGGGCTTCATCAATGTATCAATAATCAGATGGCAGTTGAGATCCAGTACATAGATCATCATGATGAAACTACATCAAAATGGACCATCATATTTTCAGATCTGGATACGTACGATCGATACGCTTTCTGTACCTGACACACGCAAATGTCTCCTGGAGGCGCCTGAAAGATTAATCCAGCCTGAGAGTTTCAGACTTTCAGTATAAACAAGCAGATACTGTTAAGTTTTGTCTCTGTTCCTCACTTTCTCCTGTGCATACGAGGTAAGAGCTAAAGCTCAGATAAAACTATCACAAAAGGCACATGAAATCTTAAAGCTGCTTTGCTAAGGGTTGAACAACTACACATGCAGTGCTTGAATTGAATTGCTTTCGCTTGCTTTGCTTTTACGTAGCACGCGCTACGTGAAGAAACTATCTGCACAACAAACTAAAGTCTACGAGCATGCAGCCAAGATCGATCGATCGATCAACATAAGCTGCACGGTTAATTATCATCTCCACTACTATATCCCAGTGAGAGAAAGAAAAAAAGCGTGAAGGCTATCGTTATTTTTCAGTTGCAGATGCTCCAACTAAATGGAGTACTTTAACTTTGGATCACATTCAGATGGTAAAAGCAGATTAAGCAATGTCACAATCACACTAATACTGACAATCAACATGACTAGAAACTGGGTGGCACCGGCACCCAGAAGCCCTAATTAGTAGGGTAAATGTAAACACAAGAAATTCCCTGCCAAATGGTGAACATTCCATTGGGGACAAACAACAGAACAAGTCAAAAAGGATTAGCTCCATCCATCCCTGCATATTATAAGCTTTTTTTGTGTGTGTGTTAGAGGAAGAACACAAATTACCATATGAAACGTGCATTGTGATGCATGTGTGTGATCTGTGCTGTGTTAATCTCCATTTTATCTGGAAGGCTTGGCTGTAGTGAAAAAGCCATGAAGATCTTTGCAAGTGCTGAGAGATGTCGGCAACACGTCATATCTGAATTTAATCGTCTTTTGCATCGGTAGGGAAGGACCAAATGGCTGATCTTGCTATACAATCTAGACGCTGGCTAGCTCATCAGTGCTTATTTTTCTTCCGTCCTGGAGAATTTAATATGTAGGGACTTTGATATTATTAATTGTTACTATGATTATCATTGCACCGATTAAAGAGTTGATTGCGACACTGGTTACAAAACAAAACAGACAGAAGAATCGTTTGCAAAAATCAGGTTCAGGCCCTCTAAGAAAGAACAGAGGTTGGCAATACTCTATTCAAAGTGACTCGGATGTTAGAAATTTGGTTCGGTGGTATCATATCATATGTATCAGCTGTCATATAGTTAATAGTACATATTTAAATCATAATGTTATAAATATGTAGTTTAACCATAGATTTTATTAAAAATTGTTGACGACATCTTCCACCTAAGCTAACACTCTGACTCCATTGCAGGAGCAGTAAGCTTTGGACGATGTGGTGTGAACACCGGGTAGTAGTACTACCGTACTTGTCTGTCCATCTGGTTACATATAACGAAATTACCGGTAGCTAGCTAGTTCTAGTTCGTAGAGTGACATGAGGTTGTTGGATCAATGACGGATGGAGTCAACCCTGACCGTCCAGATGATGATCAGAGTAAGTGGAAAATTCAAAGAGAAGAACGATGGATGAATCAGTCAGTGAGACAGTGGTCGTTGATTCAAGCGTAATGCGCGGCACATTTTCCTCCCGGAAGAGAGGCTGACTCGTGACCAGCCAACCGATGACCAGTCACCGAGCGTACTAACCTGTAGTATACGTCCTAGTAGCGTTTAGTCCTCTGTTCCAACTTGCTGCTAATTGTCAACTATGGTTTATAATGGATAGATGTAGATAGGCCGAGGAGAGAGATTAATTTGGTCTATAATGTGTATATGGTCGATTATCTTATCGTAATTAAGGATATAGTACTTCCATAGTGTTACACTCTGTTTTTATAATTTGCTAAAAACTATCAGTTTTTTCTCCTCAAAACTTTTAAATTTGTGACAGTTGGATTGCATGGAGACTCAAACTTTTAAATTTATTACAGTTGAATTGCCTCGAGATTCGTGTGAGAAGGGAAAAAATTTGTATACCCATACGCTAGTGGTCCCAATATCGCAGTACACAACTATTGATGCTAGCCAACACAAACATGTTTTTACATAGGTCTACCATCCTCTTAAATCAGTTTTATTCATAACTATCATTAATTCAAGTCAATTGCATCCTGTTAAAAGAAAAACTATTACTATTCATATAACATATTAAAACATCTACAATTCTCTTGAACCAGATTCATATGTAAATTAGATGTACTTGATTATATTTTTTAAATATTTATGCTCACAATTATCAGGACAACACGTACAATTAGAAAGATATCATCTATGTTTTTCTAAAAATTACATCATTAAAAACTAACAAGTAGTTTACTGTGCTTCATAGTTACCTGATTCAAAAATTTTCATTACAATTACATAAGCAAAACATTGTAATTTTAATATAAAGACAATGTAAATAAAAAATAAGCATGCTAGTTAGTAAATAGCATGTAAACACCATTCATGTTATAGTTATAACATGTTATAGTTATAATTTAAGATGCTTGTTCAGTTATATTCATTACTGAAAGTTTTTGTTGGTTAGTCATACAAAAAATTTGAACATAAAGAAGAAGTGCAGGAATTGAAATATTCAAAGAACAAAGAGTTCCTTGAAGTGGAATGAAACAGTTCAAAGAATACATGTATACAACTATTTCTAAATTTTGTATGCTTTGAGTTC